>OX155979.1:3000466-3718466 GCA_944548615.1 Micropterix aruncella | reverse complement strand
TAACATGCACAATCGAAAGTCGTGCACATCCGTAAGTATATCTCATTCAAACATAAGCGTTTCCCAATCCAAGCTGGGATTTCCTTCGCTGCTATTCAAGTAGCGTTTACTAATTTTATTATATATATATATATATATATATATATATATATATATATATATATATATATATATATATATATATATATATATATATATATATATATATATATATATATATATATATATATATATATATATATATATATATATATATATATATATATATATATATATATATATATATATATATATATATATATATATATAAATGTATATATATATATATATATATATATATGTTACTTACATACTAACACTAATACTAATTCTAACACTAATTCATGTTACTACATACTAACAAGAATATTACATTTTACTTACATATTTATCACCGCGACGGCATCTGCGGTGTCGAGCGACACGTCAGTCGGAGGTCCGCCGCCTGTCCGCTTTATATGGCGGTTGATGACAGCTTTCTTCGCTTTCACTGAAGTCCGTACATATTGCCACGTCTAAAATTCAATTATAATATCGCGATCCAAGTATTACCATAACAAACATGGCTGCTGCACTTTTAAAAACATAAAATTTGTTTTTTTTTGTTAAAATTTTGTACATTATTTGTTGGATAGTTGGTAGTCTAATAAATTATTTGAGTTGGTATAGACTAATGGGCCCTGTTGCAGGTAGGCCATAAGAATCATGTGTATGGGTCGGCTAAACTCACGGTCAACACCCTTCCGGCAGCCTCCACGCAAAATTGCGTACCTGGGTAGGGCTCTGGCCTGCGAGCCAGTTTGGCCTGGGAAGCAACTATTGGGCGCTTCTAGGCGGTTTGCACACCGTGCGGCGTCATCCAACAGTTGCTGTTCATCGAACAGAACAGATATTCTTAAAAAAACAAGGCTTGCTCGCAAGTTACTGTTGAAATACAGGTTACAAAAATACCCGATACAAACAAAGCTGGTCGCTCATTAAATCTATTTGATGACCTTAGAGAATATAGTAAAAGACGTAAGACGCAGCACTTCAGGGACAGTAATGAATCTAAAGACCCAATGCATGCGAGCCAAATGAAGCTTCGAAAGGCTGGAAACGTAGAAACTTTATTATTTATTTATTTATTTAATTATTATATATTATTTATTTATTATGTCAATGACATTACGACAAATTCGACACAATGCACTAATTATCGGAAAGCCTGCAGCAGTAAAATTCAGTCAAGGCCACAACTTACCCGAACTCAAGCATCGTCCATTTTTAAAGCCTCTTTATCTAGAACATAATATGAAACTATCAGGATAGACGAGAAGAAACTATATCCTTGTTATATAGTTTGACAAAGAAGGGAATGTTACCATGTCCGAGAATCTTACCGCTTAACTGCATGTGCAACATATGCAGGAATTCGTCTTCAATATTAATTAAATCATACAGCTTAACGTTTGCTATTATACTTTAAAGAGGTTTTAGTTAGTTTAACTACACATGAAATATCTTTAATGTGATTATTAAGCAAATGGGACAGCCGCGATAGCTCACAGCAGACGCAGTACAAGTAAAAATTTGAAAACAGCGGTGATGTTGATGCGACTTTATTTGTCGTTTATTAGAGTGGTTTGGAAAATTCCAATTTTACCTATGACGGTCTATTGGAAAATTCCAATAGACCTATGATGATAACGTTCATCTAAGAAACCAATATTACCTAAGAAATTAACTATTAGCTCTCTCTAAAGGAGTAGCTCAGACAGCTGGGAGACACACAGATATTTGAGGGTCTCAGGAGAAATTCCCATAACGCAAGTAATGTTGCACACATGGGCGCCCGCAGAAAATTTTCTAGGGGGGGGGGCAAAATATTTTTAGTAATCTTTTAATGATAATATAAATACAAACGGAGCTGCCATGGAATTCACCGACCGGAGTCGGGCCCATCATAATACTATTTTTTACACTTCTGGGGGGTGAGCAGTGGATTCCGGACTTACGAACCGGCTGTGGTAGGTTTAGGACAGCTGTCTTGCCACATGTGAGCGTTCACCTTGCCACCCATTCACTCCCCCTTCGAAGCCATAGAATTTGAGATGCGCAAATCGCAGTTTTAGATAATTTTTCTAAGAAAGAGTTGATTATTTTTCTGGAAAGGCCAAGATCTTTAAAGAGGTGAAATAGAGATTTAGCTGGCAGGCCACGAGCGCCAACTTCCACCGCGTGAAGGTGAACAGTGAAGCCGTTCCGGGTTACGGCATTTGCAAGATCATGGTATTTATTTAATTTGTACTCGTGGTCTTTTGGGATATTTGATTCCCATGGAACAGTTAATTCTACAATAAGAGCCACCTTCCGAGATAGAGAGTAAAGAGTTATATCTGGACGGAGGGCTGTGCATCCGAGACTTTCAGGGAATTTATACTGCTTAGAGACCGAATCAACCTCCAGAGTCCAATCTGTAGCTTTCTCGATTATTGAGAAAGGTTTTGTAGTTAAATGTTTTTTGCCTTTAGAGCCATCCCGCACAAACTGTATTGGGGGTTTGGAGGATACTGTCAAACCCTTGTTGGCACGAGCCACTGAGAGACTAATTACCTCGCGAATAACAGCGAGAACTTTGTCATGGCGGTAAGTGTACCGTCCTTAATCTAAGGCCACCTTGCAGCCAGCTAGAATGTGTCTAGCTGTGCAAGGGGTATTGCTACAGAGGGGACAAGAACTATCCTCGGCAAAGCTCCAACGAGCGAGGTTACTGGGGTCTGGAAGTGTATGCTGAAAGGCATTCAAATAAAATTTCAGCATCTCTGGCGTCCAGTCATAGAGCATTACCTTCCAGTGCATTGGAGGCGGAATGCAAAAGTCACCAATTGTTGTCCAGTCATTCTGGCATTGAAGGCCAATAGCATGAGCCATACTCTTGCTGTCGTAATCTCCCCGCAAAAGAGACTTCTTCAAGTCCACGTCGCTCGTGGTTGTACTGCCATACCCCAGACCAGTGCCATAATGTTTCCTTTTACCTAGTTTCAATTTACTTTAGCGTATTTGTATGGTGAACGAACGGACAGTAAGCTGTAGTAATGAAGGGCATATTGTAGCAACAATTTTTTTAATAACACAATATATGTATATAACAAAAAATATTACAACATAAATTTAATATAAAATTTATTCTTTAAACAAGAACTGGAGTCGTCTGTTATCGCTACCAAACATATATCTACAATTTTATCCATAAAGTCTTTTTTGTTGCAGTTCACTTGTCTCTGTGTACGCTTAACATGCACAATCCAGACAGACGTTCATCTGACATTGTAGATCTAAGCCATGCTTTTACACTACGTAATGTGCTGAACGATCGCTCCACCGTACATGTTGTTGCTGGTAATGTTAGCAAAACTAGTAAGGCATACCTGACACTCGGATAAAACTTTGTAAAAGGTAACAAGACGATGAAATCTTCTCTTTTTTTGTATTCTCGCGTTTTCCAAAAATCAAACCAACTCAAGGCTTCAGTTTCAAAATTATCAATGTGGTATACCTGATTAATAGTAAACATTATATCCTTAAACTGTTGACCATTCAGTTTGCACAATTTCGAAGGATGTAGCAACGCTAAGTTATATTGTGCACTGTTGGCTTCACAAAATCGACTCTCCATAAGAGAATCTAAGTATGGAATGTAAACTGTTTGTCTGAAGTACCTACTCTTCAACACTTATGGTCCCCGGATTACTTCGATGCTTTTGTCTTCCACACTGTCTTGGGATAATCAGTTCAATATCCACTTTCTGTGCGAGTTGTACCGTTTTCTCAAAAATATCCCTGAAATAGTTATCGGAATCACCTTGGTGAAATTTTACAACACTGAGCAGGTTTTGAACTTGCAGTTGGACTTCTGGAAGATCAACTTGAACAGCTTGAAGAGCCTGATTAACTGGTTCCAGTATGACAGAGTACTGTGAAATAATATTGAGGCAAAATAAAAACGTGCTGGACTTTGATGAACAATATAACTGATGTGCAGCCTGTCGTGTATTTCCACTTGCATGTAATGAAAATTCTTCCAGTTGACAATAAATATCTTCAAATTTAATAGAAAAAATCCGACACCGTCTTACCGCTTCGTAAGGGAGAGGACCGCGCAAGCGACCTCGAACTCGTAACCAATCGAGAGACCGGAGTAATCTGGTCACAACTGGAATTAAGGGCGTGAGTGTGAGCCCGCTGGGTAACCCACCTAGTTATCTCGCGGGTAAGGCGTTGGCCTCTTACGGCCATGTGACGGTGGACTATTTTTGTCCAAGTCTTCTGCGTTCACCTCACGGGGGATAGAACGACTAATCGTTAAAACTTCCTGAGGTGACGGATTCGCCCGTTGTAGTTGACAACTCTATTTGGCCAACGTTCTGTCTCTCCACACCTTCTTTATGCCAACACAAAGTGATTTAAAATAAAAATAACATTATTTATTTGACTATTTTCAATCAATCCAGGGGGGGGGGGGGCAAGTGCCCCCCCTTGCCCCCCCTGCGGGCGCCCATGGTTGCACACCATGAGTTAAGGTAAAGTCTGCAATGAGGATCCTTTAATAACAAGCATGAAGCCTATTCCTCAAAAAAGAACCAACCTATTTACTAAAGAAACTAAGGAAATGTTTCTTCCGGGTGAAACTTAAGAATAGGTTAAAGAAGATTCTGCTCTTGCGTATGATGACCCTAATAAAGAATCGAGCGATATATTGGTTGAGGGTTTTAATTTTCTTCTCAATAATCCTTCCGTAATTATGAAGAAATAATTTCGGTTTGATGTACCTACAAATTTCCTTTTTTTTATTAACGCTGAAAATAAAGTTTTTGAGCAATATACCCCCTTCTATAGCCTAAAATATGGACTAAAAAATCAGACTATCATGTATATATCATTATTATATTATTATGACTATTATTAGACGATAAAATAATTTTGATCGTCTTTTTGGGTCAAATATCCATCTGTGCAACTGTCAGTTTGCCTTACTTTGTTAGGCAAATATTTTATTCTAAGATAATGCATAATATATCTACATCATTGAATAGGCGATTCAATTTTGAAACTAAGCAACGTTGGGGTAATAATGGATTAATCATTTAAATAAACGGTATTCCTTGCGTTTCATCTTGAACTAAGTCATATAGGAAAATTGTGCAAGCAGAGCAGAGCAGTGCGTTAAAGCATAATATAAAATGTACGATCGTATCTTTTACCGCACAAAAACTACCTGCCGGAAATAAAACACCTGAATTAGTTAGAAAACATTTCGGTTGACTTTAGAATATGCCGCCTTTTTTTTATTGGTAGTTTTGTGATCTAGCGTATTGAACTGTCTCATTCACAAGAAACTAATTTCCGATTTTAGTTCACAAAGAAACGCAATCGAGCCTATTGTTTTATCTTGCTGGCTTGAACGATTCCGATTCAAGTTCCCGCAGAAACGCAATCGGGCTAAATATCAGTGGTACGCCAACGTAAACTACACTGTGGAGCAAATAGCGCATACTTAATTTCTCGTATATTATGCAGTTAAAATAAGTAAAAAATGTTGCAAAATGGAATAAAACTACAAAAACCAAGTGACTAATATAGTATTAATTTAATATATCTAACAATACCAAAGACTTAAGTTAAATTACATTACAATTTGTGCACATTTTTCCTTCAATCTGTCGTCTGGATATTTGCACTTTGGCAAAGATCGTTGCAATGAAAATGTGTGTATTGTGACATGGACTATAGATACAAATTGGATGACCTAAGTACAAGAAAATCAATTGCATTCAATACAAAACAAATATATAAATCAGAGCAAGCGTAAATACATTCAGCACACATAAACTTCATAACTGGATGAACAGCTTTCACTTGAAAGTTCACAGAGAGACTCGAAAGCAAACAACATAACCACGCAATGACGCGCTCAGGCAGGTAGCCTACGATACATTACACATTACTACCGAGACTGATCGAGGTTAATATGACGCTGCTGTTGAGTATGTTTCAATAAACATCTCCCAGAACGCACGTGGTGTTTATAGTTAAATCTATGGCCAAATGCATGCTTACATTTCGTACAAATAAATGGTTTTAATTTCAGATGAACTACGTTAATGTGTCGAACTAATTGTCCCTTTGTTGAGAATGCGTTATTACATTCAGCACAAATATAATTCTTCGCTTTAAGATGAACAAAGTTCACGTGTTTATTTAAACTACCTCGCGTTGAGCAGCTATGTTTGCATATCTTGCAGGCGAATGGTTTCAACTTCAGGTGGACTGAATTCGTATGTACTTTTAAGTCATTTTGATGAAAGAAAGCGCTTTCGCATTGCTTACATTTATATTCCTTCATTTTGCGATGGACCATGTTGAGGTGTATTCTAACATTTGTTTTACTTGGAAATGGTTTCTCACATATCCAACATTTAAAATTAATTGATTTTCGGTGTACGAAGTTAATATGTGTAGTTAAGTAACCGCGTTGAGAATAAGCTTTCTCACATTCCTGACACGAATACTTCAATTGGCGGTGGACTGATTTTATATGTTGGTTCAAATGATAACTTTGAGTGAAAGCTTTGTCACATTCACCGCATTTATATTTCTTCATCTTGAGATGCACCCCTTCGATGTGTCCTTTTAAATGGGCCTTACGAGCAAATCCACGGTAACACTCCGCGCACACAAATTTCTTACTGCAAACAAGGCACAGCAACTCTACCATATGTTTCAGACATTTCCAATAACCCATCGGCTTACTCGTATCGATGTTACAGCCACAAACAACGCAAAAGAAATCAACTAATCTCTTCACCAACACTTTGACCTCTACCAAAACGACGTCTTCTGTCTCTTCCTCGACGTCTGATTCTACGGCATCGCTTTCTTCTCTTTTAATAATACGCGTTTCACCCTCTTCGAACAATAGAATGTTTTGTCCGAGTTCGTCAAACGAGTCTGACTGTTTTTCTTCTAAAACCTCAATCTTGACAACTGCATTACTTTTATTGTTGTCCCGCTTCTCCATTGCGATTAACAATCGAAAACTCGGTGGAATCAATTCAATAAGTACAACGTTTACACCAAACAAACGTCACTTTGATTTGACATTTGCTTTCAGTGTTGCAATGTGAGTATTTAGAAAATTATGTAAGTGTTGCCATGTCACTTTCAATGTTTATTACTTTAACTTGTTTGCAATAATGTTAATTAAATAAACATAAATACAGAACTTCACTCTTAATAATAACAATATTAAATGTAAATTATATATAAATAAATACAGAATACATACTTATTAACAATAACTGCACATAAAAAAGTGTTGTAAATAGTGATAGTTTTCATGCAAACGTGTAACTAGCGAAATGAAAACCAGTATTTTACTAGGAGACGCAACGTGTAGATGGCAATGATAGTTCCTAAAAAATGATTGGTATGGTCAATATAGTAACTTTCGTAGTATAACATTATAGAGGTGCACTGTAGATGGCGCTCTAAGCACGCCCATACGGTTTGCAATAATAAAGTGTTATTGCTTTAATATTATTTATATAAAAATGTCAATTTTTCATTTGGTATACTGGTTTCATTAATTAGTAATTAGGTACGCACTTTAATGTTCAGATAGACTTATTTGTCTATCTATTCATATTATCATTGATTTATGTAAAAGCTTTATAATATTCATTTATCAGAAGCTTTAAAAAGCTTTATAATTGATATATAAAAAATGTTTATTAAAAAAATGCTATAGATTGCACTAGTAATTGAATGTTGTTATGGTAATTGTTGGTTAAATTATTGGGGTTTTATAAACAATCGGTCCTTTATAAAATAAACTTCAATTATCAATGTTATTATACATGGCCAAATAAATTGCTAATAGTTTGGCCGTCAATGTTATCAGCGCCACATGCACTTCGCCGTCTTGGAAGGATAGCCATATCGCTAATATTATATAATAATCATTACGGCATTATTGATTTTGTGGATGTTTAGTACTTTTTATGATATTGTGGGGGGCGCCAGTTTTGCATGCGGCAATTTTGCACAAATGTCACTTTTGACAGTTCCAAATTTGTTGAGGGCAGATTTGCAGGAGGCAACCTTGCAGGCGGCAACCTTGCAGGCGGCAACCTTCAGTAGTGCTTCAGTACAGTTTTTAAGTTTTTCTGTTAGGTTAGGTTATGTTAGGTTTTTCTTTCCCTAAAATCGAAGTGACATTAATTACCGGCATCCTTGTAGTGGATGACTTTTATACATCAAACTAAACATTATTTGTGTGACCTTATCAAATATAGCAATATTATACTGTTTTCTACAATATTTCTTTACAATTTTTTTATATTATACAATTTTATATAGGTTCACCCTATTTTGATAACATTATACAATCTTTATTATAAACTCCTCTGCCAGAAATTAAGATTGAAGTTTCTTCTTTCATTTCATTGAACATATGGAGGTTTTTTATTTTTATATCGATTTAATGGCTCGTTGATAACAAACTCAGCCAATTGTATCATATTTTAAATGTTGGTAGCATTCGAAATTTGAATTATTTCGTAATGTCACTTTCATTTGGAAAACGGCTTTGCCAAAGTGATTAATAGTTTAATTTTTTATTTTTTCGCTTAATTCGTCTCAATTGAAGGCATTTTGTGTTGCATAAGGATAAGCCCTATTTATGAGATATATGGATGAATAGTGATCGTTAGTCGACTGCAAAAGGACCTTTAAACTTACATTGCACCGTCGAAAGTCGTGCACATCCGTAAGTATATCTCATTCAAACATAAGCATTTCCCAATACAAGCTGGGATTTCCTTCGCTACTTTTTAAGTAGCTTTTACTACTTTTATTTTAAATAAAAACATCATCCTATAAACGGATTTCTTTACAAACCTTATCAAATATATATATATATATATATATATATATATATATATATATATATATATATATATATATATATATATATATATATATATATATATATATATATATATATATATATATATATATATATATATATATATATATATATATATATATATATATATATATATATATATTGTTAATATTTGATTGGTTTTGTGTAAAATCTTTTTTTAAAGAATTCGTTTAAAGGATGACACTTTGATGAAAAAATAAAAATAATAAAAGCCACTTACATAGCTGGAAGGTTTTTCCCGGACTGGATTGGGAAATGCTTATTTTTAATGAGATGTATGTCTGGATTAGAAATTAAACCTACATTGCACTGTCGAAAGTAGTGCTCATCCAGAAATTAAACCTACATTGCACTGTCGAAAGTAGTGCTCATCCAGACATACATCTCATTAAAAATAAGCATTTCCCAATCCAGTCCGGGAAAAACCTTCCAGCTATGTAAGTGGCTTTTATTATTTTTATTTTTTCATCAAAGTGTCATCCTTTAAACGAATTCTTTAAAAAAAGATTATATATATATATATATATATATATATATATATATATATATATATATATATATATATATATATATATATATATATATATATATATATATATATATATATATATATATATATATATATATATATATATATATATATATATATATATATATATATATATATATATATATTGATATTTTAAGTGTGTAATTTTTTTTAAATTATTTTCAATAATATATAAAATTAGATTCATGAAAAGTTACTTATCTGGGGTCCTGGTGGACCAGAAACATTTAAACGATAGTTAATGTCCTCTTTAAATACTTAGGGCAGCGGCACCTGTTTCCGCAATTGATAACCTATGATGTTCTTTCGGCTGCAATAACTAAGAACATCATAGGTTATCAATTGCGGAAACAGGTGCCGCTGCCCTAAGTATTTAAAGAGGACATTAACTATCGTTTAAATGTTTCTGGTCCACCAGGACCCCAGATAAGTAACTTTTCATGAATCTAATTTTATATATTATTGAAAATAATTTAAATATATATATATATATATATATATATATATATATATATATATATATATATATATATATATATATATATATATATATATATATATATATATATATATATATATATACCTATATATATATATGTTACTTACATACTAACACTAATACTAATTCTAACACTAATTCATGTTACTACATACTAACAAGAATATTACATTTTACTTACATATTTATCACCGCGACGGCCTCTGCGGTGTCGAGCGACACGTCAGTCGGAGGTCCGCCGCCTGTCCGCTTTATATGGCGGTTGATGACAGCTTTCTTCGCTTTCACTGAAGTCCGTACATATTGCCACGTCTAAAATTCAATTATAATATCGCGATCCAAGTATTACCATAACAAACATGGCTGCTGCACTTTTAAAAACATAAAATTTGTTTTTTTTTGTTAAAATTTTGTACATTATTTGTTGGATAGTTGGTAGTCTAATAAATTATTTGAGTTGGTATAGACTAATGGGCCCTGTTGCAGGTAGGCTATAAGAATCTTGTGTATGGGTCGGCTAAACTCACGGTCAACACCCATCCGGCAGCCTCCACGCAAAATTGCGAGCCTGGGTAGGACTCTGGCCTGCAGGCCAGTTTGGCCTGGGAAGCAACCATTGGGCGCTTCTAGGCGGTTTGCACACCGTGCGGCGTCATCCAATCGATTGTGCATTCCGACTGATAGCCGGGGAAGTCTGGAAACAGTAGTGTTTCCTATTGAGCGGGGGTAGTTGTTTACCTTACGGCAACTTAACCTAACTTACCTGCGATTTGCGCATCTCAAATTCTATGGCTTCGAAGGGGGAGTGAATGGGTGGCAAGGTGAACGCTCACATGTGGCAAGACAGCTGTCCTAAACCTACCACAGCCGGTTCGTAAGTCCGGAATCCACTGCTCACCCCCCAGAAGTGTAAAAAATAGTATTATGATGGGCCCGACTCCGGTCGGTGAATTCCATGGCAGCTCCGTTTGTATTTATTTATATACTTACTGGGGTAGTTGTTAACCTTACATAGTACTTACTCCTATGCTAACAAAGCGATGTGTACGCTTCCCCGACAGAATGACGGAATCCCGCCAACTCACAGACAGGTATTTGACCCAAAAAGGTGATTAAAAGTCGATTGTGACAAATTAACATTATCTCTGAAAGGTTTCTTTCCTAGTTTAATAAACTAAGTGGGGAACAAAAGGCCGCCATTTAGTTTTTTTTCGGCATAAATGGAGCTTTGCCATAATCCAAGCGACTTGAGAGTTATACGTGCCGACGTTGTATTGCTTTATTTAAAATGACTTTATTCAGGCTGCTTTAAAGTAACTTGCAGTTACTAAGTTAATGGTATTGATTTTCGAAATGAACGATATTAGACCAGCTATCTGCTGCTTGTATTACATCCTTATTTAATATTTGAACAATAAATTTAGAAATTTAGAGAAATTTCATAAATTGAAAAAAGGGTAGATGTTTTCATTACTTCAAAGTTTCGGGTTTGGTTATACTTTAGCTAGGGTATTTCCCGGCATATATTTTGAAATATTATGCTAAATCTATAAAGCGAATTACAATGCATAAAAAGATCAGTTGCCTAAATTTGGCTATCTAATCATAATAATCTTTTTCTTGGGCAAGACGATGCACATTACAAATTTGTTATATTGGTCATTTGTGTAAAAATTACTTTATTTCTTCTTCAGGCTACTCTGGGGTCAAAATAATGACAAGAGAATATTTATGCAATATAATAAAAAAGTATAATGACAGAGAATTGGCCAAAAAGTAGATTTAATAGAAAATATTATAGTTAACGATCCCACTTTTCCCGAAAAAGAAAAACTAGCGTTTTTACACATTTTTTATATGAGAAGTCAGAATAAAGAACCTGTTCTTTCTCGGAGACTGGCTTGCTGTTCATCGAACTGAACAGATATTCTTAAAAAACAAGGCTTGCTCGCAAGTTACTGTTGAAATACAGGTTACAAAAATACCCGATACAAACAAAGCTGGTCGCTCATTAAATCTATTTGATGACCTTAGAGAATATAGTAAAAGACGTAAGACGCAGTACTTCAGGGACAGTAATGAATCTAAAGACCCAATGCATGCGAGCCAAATGAAGCTTCGAAAAGCTGGAAACGTAGAAACTTTATTATTTATTTATTTATTTAATTATTATATATTATTTATTTATTATGTCAATGACATTACGACAAATTCGACACAATGCGCTAATTATCGGAAAGCCTGCAGCAGTAAAATTCAGTCAAGGCCACAACTTACCCGAACTCAAGCATCGTCCATTTTTAAAGCCTCTTTATCTAGAACATAATATGAAACTATCAGGATAGACGAGAAGAAACTATATCCTTATTATATAGTTTGACAAAGAAGGGAATGTTACCATGTCCGAGAATCTTACCGCTTAACTGCATGTGCAACATATGCAGGAATTCGTCTTCAATATTAATTCAATCATACAGCTTAACGTTTGCTATTATACTTTAAAGAGGTTTTAGTTAGTTTAACTACACATGAAATATCTTTAATGTGATTATTAAGCAAATGGGACAGCCGCGATAGCTCACAGCAGACGCAGTACAAGTAAAAATTTGAAAACAGCGGTGATGTTGATGCGACTTTATTTGTCGTTTATTAGAGTGGTTTGGAAAATTCCAATTTTACCTATGACGGTCTATTGGAAAATTCCAATAGACCTATGATGATAACGTTCATCTAAGAAACCAATATTACCTAAGAAATTAACTATTAGCTCTATTAAAGGAGTAGCTCAGACAGCTGGGAGACACACAGATATTTGAGGGTCTCAGGAGAAATTCCCATAACGCAAGTAATGTTGCACACATGGGCGCCCGCAGAAAATTTTCTAGGGGGGGGGGGGGGGGGGGCAAAATATTTTTAGTAATCTTTTAATGTACCTAGTTTCAATTTACTTTAGCGTATTTGTATGGTGAACGAACGGACAGTAAGCTGTAGTAATGAAGGGCATATTGTAGCAACAATTTTTTTAATAACACAATATATGTATATAACAAAAAATATTACAACATAAATTTAATATAAAATTTATTCTTTAAACAAGAACTGGAGTCGTCTGTTATCGCTACCAAACATATATCTACAATTTTATCCATAAAGTCTTTTTTGTTGCAGTTCACTTGTCTCTGTGTACGCTTAACATGCACAATCCAGACAGACGTTCATCTGACATTGTAGATCTAAGCCATGCTTTTACACTACGTAATGTGCTGAACGATCGCTCCACCGTACATGTTGTTGCTGGTAATGTTAGCAAAACTAGTAAGGCATACCTGACACTCGGATAAAACTTTGTAAAAGGTAACAAGACGATGAAATCTTCTCTTTTTTTGTATTCTCGCGTTTTCCAAAAATCAAACCAACTCAAGGCTTCAGTTTCAAAATTATCAATGTGGTATACCTGATTAATAGTAAACATTATATCCTTAAACTGTTGACCATTCAGTTTGCACAATTTCGAAGGATGTAGCAACGCTAAGTTATATTGTGCACTGTTGGCTTCACAAAATCGACTCTCCATTGAGTTAATAAGAGAATCTAAGTATGGAATGTAAACTGTTTGTCTGAAGTACCTACTCTTCAACACTTATGGTCCCCGGATTACTTCGATGCTTTTGTCTTCCACACTGTCTTGGGATAATCAGTTCAATATCCACTTTCTGTGCGAGTTGTACCGTTTTCTCAAAAATATCCCTGAAATAGTTATCGGAATCACCTTGGTGAAATTTTACAACACTGAGCAGGTTTTGAACTTGCAGTTGGACTTCTGGAAGATCAACTTGAACAGCTTGAAGAGCCTGATTAACTGGTTCCAGTATGACAGAGTACTGTGAAATAATATTGAGGCAAAATAAAAACGTGCTGGACTTTGATGAACAATATAACTGATGTGCAGCCTGTCGTGTATTTCCACTTGCATGTAATGAAAATTCTTCCAGTTGACAATAAATATCTTCAAATTTAATAGAAAAAATCCGACACCGTCTTACCGCTTCGTAAGGGAGAGGACCGCGCAAGCGACCTCGAACTCGTAACCAATCGAGAGACCGGAGTAATCTGGTCACAACTGGAATTAAGGGCGTGAGTGTGAGCCCGCTGGGTAACCCACCTAGTTATCTCGCGGGTAAGGCGTTGGCCTCTTACGGCCATGTGACGGTGGACTATTTTTGTCCAAGTCTTCTGCGTTCACCTCACGGGGGATAGAACGACTAATCGTTAAAACTTCCTGAGGTGACGGATTCGCCCGTTGTATTATAAGTTTTATTTATATTTATAGTCTATTTTATATTTTATCATATTTTGTATGTTTCGTTTTAACGTGCACATGAATAAATCTTTGCCATACATAGTCTTCCTTGGTACGGGCTATGGTCTAGTTAGGCAGATTCTGCAACTAATACAAATGTATATATATGTTTTTGAATGAATAAAATTATTATTATTATTATTACTAATTAAACGAATTTCTTAATTAAACGAAAAGGCTGCACTTTCACATAATAAGCGTACTTTATAAGATTAGTACATTAGGACATCATCCCCAAGGACAATAGCGCGCGTAGAAAGAATCATTATTTTGCGATTCACAGTACGTTTCCGTCGTAATTGTTTTCGGTTTTAATTTCGGATAATCAGCGATTCGGATGGTCGGAGTTCGGATAATTGGAAGTCTACTATATCTTACCCCATTCCAGAGATAAAGCATTTAATTTTTTTTGTGGAAATTCACAAGTGAGAAAATGGTTGCGGAATGCCATTTTTGGTGACCTGTATGTTGGGCCATCCTTTTTTTTCCTGTATTTGAACAGATGTTTAATTGAATAACTTCTGAGACTATGAAGGTAGCCCCCTGCCTGAATTGACATGGAAAGTGCCATTTAGAAATAAAAATAAAAACTAATATCCAAAGTGTCCAAACCATTCCCGGTTCAGTGTTTTGTTCTCTCTCTGTCACATGCTTTAACGCGCAATAGATATGACCCAACTCATTTGTACCCGATGACATATCTAGGCCTTATATATTTTGCCATTCGTTTCCTGTTATTTTTATAAGCAAAAACAATGTTTTATAGTAATTAATTCTTAAATAAATAAAAAAAATAATGAATTAACCCCTCAGGCCCCGATTGGCCGATATCGGCCACAACTCGATTCAGGGTGACGGCCCCGTTTTAATTTTATTTTAATTTAATTTGTTTGATTTTATTATGTTTTATTATGTTAATATGTTTCATTTTAATTATGGGTACAGTGGTTTGGCAGTAATTAATGTTTTGATGAGACGGTGTCGTAATAAAATTTTTTTACTAATTTTTAGTAAAATTTTTTGGGACAGCAACTTGTCAATTGGCTGAGGGGCCGAGGCCTGAAGGGTTAAATTAGTATTTAAGTAACGTAATTTATGCTGTAAAATAATGTCTGCACAGCTGTAACAAATTCTAGGATAATCAACAATGATTGATTAATTGATTGTCCTCCGCTTCTTGCGGATATTCTCTAAATCCTAATTTATTTATTTATTTATTTATTTATTTATTTATTTATCCTATTTTTTATAGTTACATAGAAACATTGCATTCATTTTTTAACACATTTTAAAAGAATACATATGAAGAAAATCGCGAAAGGGCATTAACTTGTCAGGATTACATCACCCCACTAGGTATACGCCTGTGTTGGGGTGATGGATACATAGTTCTGTGGTATTATTTGCTGAGCCTGTAGCCTTGCCTGCTGTCCTTCTTCCGTCTTAAAAACAAAACGTAATATAATTTAGCATAATATAATATAAATAATATAATATAACATATTACAATATAACATAATATCATATGTTATAACATATAAAATAATGTAGCATATTTATATATAATATAGTATAACATAATAAAATATAACATATTATAATCTGTATATCTGTATACATATCCATAATTTACATCTATATATCCTATAATTTGTGGTTAGAAATAGAATATTTTAATATATCATGCTTTCGCATTCTTCTCTAGTATAATTTGAGAGCCAATGAGACACCCGTCTCTTGAACTGGTTGTCGGTTATGTTTAAGATCTGTCCTGTGTACGAGTTAAATATATTATAGAGTTTCGGTCCGAGATATGCGTAGTGTCGTTGTCCGTATACAGTCCTCATTTTTGGTTGAATCTGTTTGTCTTTGTGTCTAGTGTTGTGTTTGTGCTCTGGTTTGTCTTTATCCGTGTTCTTCATGAGGTCCCTCCGATAGCGCACCAGAACAGCGCGTATGTATAGTTGGCGTACGTCAAGTACTTTAAAGTCTGTATATAGGTCGTCTGACGGGGAGCGATATGGCTTCTTGTTAATGACTCTGAGCAAAGCCTTTTGCGCTTTGACCAGTGGGTCAAGATTTGTTCTTGCCATACCGCCCCAACCGATTTGTCCGTATGTAAGTAGAGTCTGCGCCAGTGCATAGTAAACAGTCCGTAGTAGGTTAATGTTGAGTATGCTTCTTATATTTTTAAATATATAAATCAACTTTCTAGTCCGTTTAGTCGTAGCCTCAATGTGTTGTGTCCATTTTAGATTTTGGTCAATGACTATTCCTAGATATTATATTGTGTTTGTGCGTTCAAGTGGTAAACATGTACAGTTCAAGTAGTCGCATTTATGTAACGTAATATGGTGGTTAGTATTGGGATGATGTCTATTGTCGATGCTAAAGGTCATATATTTAGTCTTGTACTCGTTTAGCGTCAAAAGATTATTGTCAAGCCATCGTTTAGCCAGCTTCAGTCCCGCAGTCGCCCTGTCAAACGAAGACGTCCATGTGTCGCCGTAGAATAGCAACACAGTGTCGTCGGCGTAGGACAGTACGGAGCCCTGAACCTGAAGCTGGCATAGGTCATTTATGTACACTAAGAAGAGTATTGGGCCCAGTGTGCTGCCCTGTGGGACCCCATAGGAACACGGCAGGGATTCACTTGTCTCGCTGTCAATTTTAACTTGCTGCGTGCGTCCAGTTATATAGCTACGAAACCAGTCCAACTCTACGTCTAAAACTCCGAGTTTCTCAAGTTTCATGATTAGTCTATCGTGAGGTACTGTGTCGAAAGCTTTAGCCAAGTCGAGAAAAATACCAATGCAATGTTTGTTTCTATCGAGGTTTTCTGTTATACATTTAGTTAATTCAAGAATTGCATCGGCAGTTCCTCGACCTAAAGCCATACTGTCCGTCTGACAATAGATCATGTGTCTGTAAGTAAGTCGTTAGTTGTTTTGCGGTTATTTTTTCTAGTATTTTGCTTATTGTATTTATTACTGAAATCGGACGATAGTTTTTAGGGTCACGTTTGTCACCTTCCTTAAAGATCGGTGTCACATTGGCTGTCTTAAATACTTCAGGAAATTTTCCCTTGTCTAAAGTGAGGTTGGTAATATACACCAAGGGTTTGGCTATGAATTTAGCAATGAACTTCAGAGTACCTACACCGATACCATCTGGACCTGGGGCGGAATCGCTTTTTAGCAATCTGATTGTCTTAAGAATGTCATCTTCGTAAACATGGGTAAATTTAAACTTCCATTCAATATTAGGCAAAGTACAATCGTCTTCAGTTGCGTTAATCGTTGTGGAAGTTTGATAGAAGGCTTTGGCCAGATTTACTCCAACATTAGTGAAGTATCTATTGAAATGTTGAGTAACGTCGCTCTTGTTTTTAATTAGTTGCCTGCCAATCTGTAGTTCCTGTACACTGCTTGTCGCCCTACCACGACTATTACTCATTTCATTAACTACCCTCCAAACAGTCTTTAAATTAAAGTTATCCGTCTCAATTTTTTTCCGGTAGTAGTCCTCCTTGCTCCTCTTAATTATACTTGTGCAAATATTTCTGTATCGTTTATAGTAGTCTTGTAGCGTCTTGTTGTTTGGGAATCTTCTCATTTGTTTGTGTAATTTGTCCCGTTTTTTAATGCATTTGATTATTCCAGTATTCATCCAGGGTTTTAGTAGTGTAAATTTAGGTGTCGTTATTTTTGTAGTGGTATTCTTTTGTATATGGTAATTTAAAGTATTTAAGAAAGCTACCGTTGCGTTGTCGACGTCATTAGTAAATGTTTCTGACCAATTTTCTTTACTTATGTCATTAAGCAGCCCTTCATAGTTAATAATTTTCTTCGATTTAGTCATGTCAACCTTCGCATTGTTTTGCTTGCCATGTAGTCCAAAGAGTGTGGAATAGTGGTCAGTAATGGTAGTATGTGCGACCGCAGCAGTAAGGCTATTTTTAGATTTTACATATATATGATCTATGCAGGTACCGTTTGCAGGGCGAGTTGTTGTGTTGATCGCGGAAACGAACCCCAATTCGCTCATTAACCCTTCGTAGTCATCAGCCTGGTGATGTTTGGGTCCTGTTGTCGAAATATTGATATCTCCTGCGATTATAAAATGTTTTACTCTATCATTATTTACGTGTGTCACAATCCTTTGTAGTGAATCTAAAAAAAATTCGATATTGATAATCGATGGAGATCTATACAGTGCAAGCACTCTGATGTCATTGATTTCAATTAAAAGTCCAGTACATTCTAATTATTTCTTAAAAAACTATAATTTTAGTTATTTGATTCATTTTTGTTAATTATTATGGTTTTTGTTTATTTTACTATACTGGCACCTACATTCTTTTATTTCCGCGTAGGTTGGCTGTAAGAGAATGTAATTTAGGCAATATGTTCGCCTGTTGTATGTTTTGTTTTAAAATGTGCAATAAAGAATTTCTATCAAGACTATCAAGAATGTTGCAAAAACTGAGAAATCAAAGAAAACACTTTTTCTATCACATACATAAAGTCGATTTATTCTTACAATATACACAAAATTCGCAAATTAAAACGATTATAAATATTAAATACGTCATGAAAGCACTGTCGAGACTACATTATATTATTATCGAAAAAAATGCAGATGCATTTAAAAAAAAGTTATATACATAGATCATATCCTTTCATCAATTAAATCAAAGGCTTTCGCTAGATCTACACTAGAAAGGCCCAATGGCATAGTGGTACTTTCGAGGCTTAAAAGTACGATTCCGAACATTTCTGCAGACCACAACGTAGACTGAAACCGCAAACTGCAAAGCTAATGTCGCCTGCTGTCGTATCAATGTTTAGGGAGCTAAGGGGCCCTTGCTGAGTTGGCCGCGAAGACTCATTCTGTTCAGGGTTGGTCACACTCACGGGCAACACCCATCCGGCGGCCTCCACGCATGAAGTGTGGGCCTATGCAGAACTCTGGCCTTAGGGCTAGTTTCCCCTAGGAGTCAACCTTCTGGCCCCCCTGGACGGTCTGCGCACCGTGCGGCGTAAGCCAATCGACTGTGCACTCTGACTAACAGTCGGGGGAGTCTGGAAGCAGTACTGTTTCCTATAGAGCGGGGGTGGTTGCGGACCTTACGGCGACTGCTCTTGAAACGACCTTCTGATACTCGATCCTGGGTGAACAGCCGGGCAAAGGATGCCGTGGTCCGCGATAGATTCGGTTTACACCGTTTCGTAAGGGAGAGGACCGCGCAAGCGACCTCGAACGCATAACCAATCGACAGACCGGAGTAATCTGGTCGCAATTGGAAGTAAGGGCGTGAGTGTAAGTCCGCTGGGTATCTCGCGGTTAAGGCGCTGGCCTCTTACGGGCATGTGGCGGAGCTTGACGGTGGACTGTTTTGTCCAAGTCTTCTGCGCTCACTCCAGGGAGATAGAACGACTAATCGTTAAAACTTCCTGAGGTGACGGGTTCGCCCGTTGTAGTTGACAACTCTAGTTGTCGTATCAATGTTGGACAGATCGACAGCCCAAGCGACAGTCAGTCGATGTCGGATGTGTTTAGCCATTCCGATATGATTTTGAGTCTTTTGTTGGAAGAGGAAGATGATGATGACTTTTTGTTGCTATATAACAAGTGTTTTTTATAGAGGTATAGAACTTTTAAGTTGGCAAGACTTTTTTTAACTGGCGGCCATTTTGTCAGCTGTCAAGTGATTTATGTTTAGTTTGGTTTGGCATTTCAACATGAATAGACTGACGCCTGAACAACGCTTCCAAATTGTGCAAATTTATTTTGAAAATCATGGTTCTGTTCGAAATACGTATCGCGCACTACGTTACGGTCAACATCATACGGTCCATCAAAGCAATTAATTCGATCAACTATGGAAAGTTTTCGCACCGCGTTTACTCTAAATGATAATACGCATCCACAGAGACGTCGTACAGTGCGTACAGAAGAAGTCATTGCTGCTGTAGAGCGTAGCGTAGAGAAAGACCTGCATCAGTCTATCCGCCATCGTGCACAGGAATTGGATATGTGTCCATCCACTTTATGAAAGATTTTGCGGAAAGATCTTGGTTTGCGTGCTTACAAAATCCAACTCGAGCAAGAATTGAAGCCACTTGATCACCTAGAAAGGCGTAGATTCAAAGAATGGGCCCAAAACAAGATTGCCGTTGATCCCGATTTTCATAAGCGAATTTTGTTTAGCGATGATGCTCACTTTTGGTTGAATGGATACGTCAATAAACAAAACTGCCGTATTTGATAATCCTCAAGTGTATGTTGAGCCACCGTTACATCCAGAAAAACTGACCGTTTGATGTGCTTTATCTGGCTGGTGGAATCATTGGTCCGTACTTCTTTAAAAACGATGCTGGTCAGAACGTTACAGTCAATGGTGACCGCTATAGAGCCATGATTACTGACTTTTTCGTTTATCAATTGAACAATCATGATGTGCAAGAGCTGTGGTTTCAACAAGATGGCGCAACATGTCACACAGCTCGCGCCACAATTGATTTATTGAAAGAAACGTTTGGTAACCTCATAGTTTCACGTTTCGGACCCGTGAATTAGCCTCCAAAATCGTGTGATTTAACACCGCTAGACTATTTTCTGTGGGGATATGTGAAGTCGCTAGTCTACGCCGATAAGCCCGAAACGATTAACCACTTGGAGGACAACATTCGTTGCGTTATTGCCGATATACGGCCACAAATGTTGGAAAGTCATCAAAAATTGGACCTCCAGATTAGACCACGTCCGAGCCAGAGGTGGCGGTCATATGTCAGAAGTCATTTATAATGCCAGAAGATTATCTTTCGAATAAAGTAAATTTCATGTCAACTTAACCCGTTGAGTATGAGTCAACCAAATCTGGTCGCGAAACAATTATCCGTTGAGTACGAGTCGACCAAATCTGGTCGCGCGTTTTTTTCACTTCTTTGACGTTCTCATATTTATTCATAATTATCTAATTGTTTTACAAAATGATATTTCAATATTCTATATTCGAAATTTCAATGCAATCATTGTGCAGTTGTTCTTTTTATGATTGGTGTAGTAGTTTCGTAGTTATAGTACTTTAAGTCGATGTCGCCGAAAATCCTGCAAAAGAGACAGATGCATCCATGAAAATACCCATTTACTCCAAGGGTTAAATAATTCATCTTTGTTTTATTACATTTTAAAGTTCTATACCTCTATAAAAAACACCCTTTACTAGAAAAGAAAGAAAGCTCAAAATGCGTATATTTCAAAATAGGCCACATGACAAAGTTACTTAGTGCTGATTAAAAATCATTTGTGGAGTGATGAAAAAATATTTAAAAGTAATTATCCCTTACATATTAGACAATTTGATTCTGTACTCAGTTTTATTTTGGACAGTATCAAACTGATATTTTATATTTAGCGAAAATATTTATCAATTTTTTCTCGTCGCCCGAAAAACTCATTTTATTACAAAAACCAAGTGTTATGCAGTGTTACTATGCAGCGGTATAACAGCCTGCAGTCGCGACACAGAGCAGCGACACCGGAGCCTTGGCGACAGTGGTGCCATTATAAATAAGATAGAAACGAATTTACCGCGTGAAATTTGTAGCACCTGACGTTTCGGTGACGTTGCAGCCGCCGTTGTCCAAGGTAGACTGAAAAAGCTGCCAATCCGTTGTTTTGCGGGTAGGCCGCATACCGCTGCCGCCACTGAGTAGGTTATAACGGTGGTGGGGGGCAGGGCTCGCATATGAAGTAGAGAAGGAAGCTCCCTACCATTTTTCGACGTCAAAGTGACGAGGAGAAGCGACAATACTCTCGGATATACAGTATATCGGAAACCCACACATACGGACAGATATTTGCATGCAAGCTCACACCATCATCCCTACCATCTACGCTCAGTGCATACGTCGCTCTAGAATCGAGCACGCGATCTATGCGACGCTGAGCATTTTCCGCAGGAGATGGAACATATCAATGATGTCCTTAGGAGAAATGGATAAGGAAAATATGACGAGACACGCACACGATCTAATACAGACGAAACTCAGAAACCGAGCAGATCAAGAGCGTGACGTCAAGGGCGTGACATATCGAATAAGTAAGATGCTAAACAGATTTGATATAAAAACGATCTTCAAACCGACCCAAAATATAGCTCGATTTTTGAGGCCTGTAAAGGATGTAATACCACTGCAAACCCCGGGTGTGTATAAAGTCGAATGCAGTTGCGGTCTAGCCTACGTTGGACAAACAAAACGGAACATAGCCACGCGACTGACAGAACACATCAAAGATTTTAAAAACGTTCAGCGAGAAAAATCGGCGATCTGCGAACATATATTGGATAGCGGAAGTAACCACTGGATGCAGTTTCAAAATCCCATTGTGCTATCCAAGGAACAATTCTACTTTCCTCGCATGATCCGGGAAGCCATTGAAATAGGAAGAACCCCGAACTTCAATAGAGACGACGGTTAAAAATTCTCCGCCGAACGCCGAACGCAAGGACGTAAGACAGGATACAGTGAGTGTTGTGTGCAAGACAGATTTTCGAAATTCGCGCGCTCCGAGCCCGGCCCCCCACCCTACCCGCAAAACAATGAATTGACAGCTCTCTCAGTCTACCCTGGACAACGGCGGCTGCAACGTCACCGAAACGTCGGGTGATACAAATTTCACGCGGTAAATTCGTTTCTATCCTATTTATAACGTCAAATAACCGCGATAGTCTTCGATTTTATAGTGGTGACATGTTTTGAATGTATACCTTGACACCATTGACAGCAGTAGTAGTCTGTGGTCTGCTGTCATGTTCGGAATTATACCTCAATGGCACAAAATAGCTTTACAGTCCCAGACCAGACAGCAAGTATTTGACGTTTTAATTTGTCGCTTGCATACATTGCAATAGGCAAATTCTCTCAAAGAGTCTAGCGCCTCAGACTCAATCTAATTCAGACAGCTACAACATTGAAACCGCATTTGAGTCTATAGCTTCTTACTTTTGTTGACACCCTCAATATCCTCAAATCTAACTTCAGTCAAATTGTCGCATCACTATTTTTCCCATTTTATACAAAGTCATCGCGATACCTTCCCTTTATTGCTGCTTATCTACTAACTACAGTGTCTCACCATGGTCTAGTATTAAAAGATGGTGGGTTTAACGAAACTGTATTGGGAGATATCCACCGGATTGTTGAAATTTAGCAACCATCGTTAGGTTCTGTGATTACTTTGAATCGATGAGTGAACTAATATTTATCGATATAATCAAAGCATTTTCTCTTTTTGGCAGCTGGTAAAGCGGTGTGCGCATAGTCTCCGTCGTGTCGGCGCTCGTGCTTCTTCATATCGTTCGGCTGCCGAAACGCTTGATTGCACTTTTTACACTTGTACGGTTTGAGGTCTAAGTGTATGTATTCGTGGTGCGTAAGCGCGGTCTGCGTTTTAAACGCCCTCTGGCAGTATGAGCAGTGGTACGAACGCACGCCGACGTGTACGTTACGGATGTGTATATTGTTCGTGGTCATTGTGCGCGTTTCTTTCCCACAGTGTCCGCACGCGACTTTGAACATGGGCTCGTCCTTAGCGTTCTTCGCGTAGCTCAACTGATATTTATACGGCGAGTCTTTCTTCTGCATGTATCGGCAAACGAGTTGCGGTTTGCCGTCGACGTGCTTCTCGAAGAAGTGTTTCTGGAATGTGGACAACCGCGCGAAGAACGACCCGCAGCACAGATACTCGAACTTGCTGAACGCGTGGTCGGTTCGCTTGTGCCGATACTTCTCCTGGATCGAGTTGAAGCGGATGTTGCATATGGCGCAGTGTGGCTCTTCGAACTGATGATATGCGCGAATGTGGCTCTCGAGGTTCTTCTTCGAGCCGTAGCCCATCGCGCAATAGTGACATTGAAACCCGCCGCGGTGCTTTCCGTATTTGTGGCCTTTCATGTGACGTTCGTAGAGCAAACGCTGAGTGAATATCTTATTGCAATCTGGGCACTTTTCTTCGAATCTGAAACAAAGGAACAGTTATTAAACAAACGCAAATAACTACTCAAATGTAAGAGTTGGCATTAACTGTTCAAAAGGGCTAAGACAAAAAACCTATTGCAAATCCTCATCATCTATGTACCCGTTAGGCGTGCGTCATGACTGGCTGCTACTAGGCAACTTAAATACGATCTTCCAAGCAGAATGCATTGGCATCACCAGAGCAGCACAGGCAGTTGCAGCCAAAGATGTCGGAGACCTAAGCTTGAAATTTGTCTCCGACAGTGCCTCCGTGCTGCAAGCGATAGCAAAAAATACTATAACCTCTGTCCTTGTACTGGAATGCCACAATGCGCTTCAATCCATTGCAAGGTCAAATAGAGTGACCCTGCAATGGATTAACCCCTCAAGCACGTAACATCCATTTGGGGACATGTATGGCGGCCGCCTAACAATCCGTAACATCCGATTTTGGATATCGCGCTCGCCGCTGCGAAAAATGCAATTTACGATTCGAATCGTCGTACTTTAATGCTTTCTGACCGCGGGACGACATGGCCAAATAATCTTTCATTCGCCGGCCAACGACGATAACATCGACCGCCGATTTAAAAACTCAGCATTAGACGTCAAAACAGCAGTGTCGATCGGCCCCCCCGCGGCGGCGTATAGGTTCCGCGAAGTGTTTGTTTTGTGAAGTGTTTTGTGGATATAAGTGCAGTGTATACCGGATAAAAGTAAGTAATTTCCCTTTTTAAGTAGTTTAGCCATTAGGATTATTCAATTTCCACAATCAATTTGCTGTTTTTCACGAATTTTCGAAGAAAACACTTTGGCAACAACAAACGGCTCGCAAAAAAATGGCCGTTTTTATTTTGTAATGTTTGTGAAATATCCCTATATATCGCGAAACATGACGTAATGTCGCTTTAATTTACTAATAAAATAGGTATTGCTTCATTTACATCCTAAGTTATCACATAATTAGGCGTATTTTGAACATTATATGTTGTTTTTCTAATATGGCTCGCGAAAATGAAACTTGTTTTGATAATTACTATGAGAGAAAAAAGTGCGATTTTCCATAGTTTTTCGATGAAATGTGACTCTTTGGAGTATAGTAATTAGTTATTAGACATATAATAAGTCTATGATAAGACAATATAATTGAAAAAAATCTAACGAATTTTATATTATGGGCATTCAAAGTTTATTATTAGGTTCGAACGCGGAAACTCTCAAAACTTTAGATTTTTCTATAATATCAGACAAAGGTCAAAGTTCTGGTGTGATTTCTAAGAAGAAGTGATGTAGTAATAAAGTTATTTTGAAAGAATTTCATATAAAAAAATACCATAAGTAGTCACAAATTAAAAATTAAAAAAATTTTTTTTTACGAGAATAAATAAAATTTTTCTTGGCTGAATAAATAAATATTTTTTCCGTATTTTTGTATGCAAATAAGTAAAAAAAAAATATCGTTTTGGTAAAGCATTTAATAAAGAACATAACTGTATTTACAATTTTTGATATTTACAAAAACTGTATTTACAAAAAAATCGAAATGATTTTATAGGCGAGTTTTTTTCAGTTTGCCAATTTTGTAATATTTATTCATTATTATCTTAATTGTTTTACGAGATAAGGTTATAATGTTTTATATGTCAAATTTCAATGCGATCATTTTTCTCTTTATCTTTTTTTATTCCGTTTAGTGGTTTATAAGTTATGATCGTTTTTCTCAAGGCCGTTGACTCGCGTCGATTTTTTGCGCGCGAATATGTCGCGCGCAAAAGTGATAGGTGTTTTTACCTCGCAACGTGAGGGGTTAAAGGGCACAGCGACTCACTGGGCAACGACGCAGCAGACGAGCTGGCCAAAAGGGGATCAAAGGAAATAGTATATGGACCGGAACCCTTGATGCCCATACCCCAGGCCCAAATAAAAACATGGCTATGCAGGAACACCGACGAAACCCACCTTAAAGAATGGAAAAAAAACGCAGGATGCAGGCAAACAAAGAACGCGGTTCCGGAAGCGTCTAAAAAACTTGCCCGCAACCTCACCAGATTAAAAAGGGACAAAATCCGTAAAGTCATAGGTACTATGACAGGCCACTGTCCCCTAAACAAACACCTGTTTACCATAGGTGTGACAGACAGCCTATATAATCACCTCGCGGCTGAAAGAACTATGTATATCGTTATAACAGCCTGAGGTGTCGGGTTCGCCTGTTGCAGATGACAGCTCCAAAGTGTTAGAAATTACTCACCTGGGTTTACTCGGGGTGCGACTGTATGGCGTGACTAAATCTTCCGAATGCTTTCTCTTCATGTGTAACTTAAGTTTATGCTCCATTATGCTGCGTCCACACTTTTCACAGTCTATTTTACTGTGACCTGTGTCTTTACTAATACTGCGACGATTTTCTTCTGTAAAAAAAAAAAAAACCTGGTCAAAAGCGAGTTTGTGCCTTAGCTAACCCCTCCAATGTCTATCGACCCGCTCGGGACGAACGCCTACCTACGGCAAAATGTCTAACATCCCGCGCGGGACGCACTGCTCACCGTTTGCGCGAATTCCATTTAACCCTAGAAAGATAATCTGCGTCAAAATGACTCCCGCGCCGACGAAATTTTGCTGTAACTTTTTAAATTGTGGGAATCCGGTGACTTGCATTCCGGACATCTCAGTCCGCGCCGGGAACTAGCGAAGGGTGCACGTGTCAAACTGGTAAGTACCCGCCATTTCGATATTTTACCGCCATAGGAGTCAAAATGACGTATGATTATCTTTTACGTGACTTTTACGATTTTTGCTATAGCGAATAAGTTAGTTTTTTTTGTTGGATCGGTTTGTTTTTGCTGTTTTTGACATTTGTTTTTGTTTTATAGAAAGCTTGAAGGTATATTCAGTAAAATGGCGAGAAGAAATTTAGACGAGGAAGGCATTCTGGCTGCACTTTTAGATAATGAGGAGAAGGCCATATCCGCTGATACAGACAGTGAAGTCGAAGATCACGTAAGTGAGGATGAAGTCCAGAGCGATTATGAGGAGAGATGTGAAGATGCTTCTGTCAATGAAACAACCGGCAGACCAGAAATGATTATGTTCTACAATCAAACCAAAGTCGGGGTGGACACGCTAGACCAAATGTGTTCCATAATGTCCTGTAGTAGAAACATTGCCGTTTTCTATGGGATGATAAATATTGACTGCATAAATGCTTATATTATATACTCCCACAACGTTGCCAGTAAAGGTGAGAAGGCTCTGAATCGCAATAAATTTATGAAAAACCTAAGTAATGCTCTTACATCGCCCTTTATGACGAAGGTATTTACGGGACAGTAACGCGTCTTTCGAGCCAAAAAACCCTCAAGATCAAAAAGAAGAGCGTCCCGAGGTACCAGCAGCCAGAAAACGGGCCTATTGTAATTATTGCCCTTCCAAAATAAAGAGGAAGGCGAATGCCTCGTGCATAAAATGCAAAGCAATAATTTGCCGAGAGCATAACGTTGACATGTGCCAAAAATGTTTTCAGTGATGTTTCAATAGTTATTATCTAGTTTAAAGACAATAATATCTGATGTTACTTGAATTATAAGATAAAAAGGCTGATTAATGTAATAGGCAAAAAAAACATACTGACGAAAATAATGTTCCTATTTTTTGTTAATTTTTCAGAAGTTTGAGTTATGTTGTAATTTTCTTAATAAAAAGTAAACATAATTTCGTAAATATCGGATGTTTTATTTAAAAATACATGATACAACACATATCTTTTTAATTTATTAAAATGTATAAAAAACTATTGATTTTACAGCTAATTAAACCTATGGAGTCAATTTGACGTATGATCTTTAAAGTACAACTCAATATGATTATCTTTCTAGGGTTAAACATCGGAATGCACTTCTCTCTTCTTTCGTATTACGCCAGAATATAGCCAAATCCCCCTCGCTATTAAAATTATCGATTGCTGCCTGCGACGTCCTAATTTCGATTTATTACGTCTATTGCAAAGTGAGTGAGTGCTCGCGGTATGTCAGTGCTCGCAGTCTTGGACAAAAATTGTGATTGTGAAGTGTTCTCAGTTTGATTTCCTGCAGAAAGGTAAGTAATTTGCTTTCTGCAGGAAACTGCAGAATAGAGATAGAGTTTATGAATGAGCATTAGTCATTGGAGATAGCCCATTTGCTTTTTTTCACGTATTTTTGAACAAAAAGGTTTGGTCCAAACATATACGTTGCAAAAAATGGTAGTTTTTTTTTGTAATATTTATGAAACGACCGAAATATTGCAAAATATGATGCAATAATTTAATTCGCTGATAAAATAGTTAATATTTCATTTACATCGTAAATAATCACAGAATTAACCGTATTTTGATCGTTACAAGTTGTTCCATAATTTGATCCGCGCATGCCTATTTGTTTAGGTAATTAGTATGGGAGAATTGACATATTTTGAGTGTAATTTTCTATAGTTTTTCTATGAAATGTGACTCTTTGGAGTATAATAATTAGTTATTGGACATATAATAAGCATATAATGAGACAATATATTTAAAAAACTTTAACCACTTTTGAATTATGAGCCGTCAAAGTTAATACCAAGTTTCCGTCGCTAACTCTCAAAAGTTTAGATTTTTCTGTATTATCAGACAAAGCTGAAAGTTCTGCTGTGATTTTCTAAGAAGTGTGATGTAGTGGTAAAGTTATTATGAAAGAATTTCATATAAATAAAGACACTAAGTAGTCACAAATACAAATATTTGTTCGCTTCTGTATGCACCGCTTGAGCGAGGCGAATGTTGCTGTTGCCTGACCGATCCGGCTATGGATATCGGTCGTCGATGCCACTTTCTTTTCCGTAACCAACGATCCTAAATACGTGAATTGTGGGACCTGTTCGATTAGGGTTCCATCGAGGTAAACCCTGGTCTTCGAACTGTCCGAATTATAATTAGATGACTGTCAATTTCCATCTCGATTTTATTTATTTAATTGACATTTGTACCATTTTATTGATTATTATATTATTACTATTATTTCTAATTGTCTCCGATAATCAATTATATTTCTTATTTATAGGACCATTTAATTTTAATATTATAATTTCATGACTAACTGTAGTTACAAATATCTAATATAACTATCAATTGTGTGGTGAGTCTCTAATGAAATATTTAGTATCCATTTTAAAGTTATTTTAACATTAAGCTGCTATATAAAGTGTCTAAACAACTATGTAAAAGTTTTGAAGACAATAAATGTGATTTGATTTGATATGTACTTTTCCAATTTGATGTAGGTGATTTTGTATAGTTGACCTTGTGGACCCAAGTCTTCTCGATAATTCTTGTATCTGATCTGATCTGATCTCGGATCAGATTCTGCTACAGATTTTATGACGTTATTTTCAAAATCAGCTGGTCGTTCAGTTCGAGGCCTGTTAGTGGTCATAATTTATGAGCAGCGAATCTCGTGAACCGACGTTGGCACATGTTGACCTTCAGTACATCTCCATAAATATCACAAATTTTCTTTCTTGTTACCAATGCATTAAATTCCCAGAAAATGAGTTGGTGACCCTATTAGGTAGAGTGGAGAAGGAAAGCAAGAAGTATAGACTACACATGAACCGCAGCAAGACCAAACTCATGTTTATGGACCGGGCTGGAACCATGCAAAGCACCAACGAGCTGAGTGACCTTTCAAGCTGTGAAAGACTTTGTCTATCTGGGCTCCATGATATGCAACGACGGAAACTGCAAAAAGGAGGTCTCATGCAGAAGCCAGATGGCAAGATCCGCCATGAGCAAGATAGAAAGGCTGTGGAAGAATCGGGGTATAAGCAAGCGGACTAAGGTCAGGCTGGTTCGAGCTCTGGTTTTCTCGATCTTTCTCTATGCATCGGAGACATGTACCCTGAAGGCTCGGATATGCACCAAAATCGATGCACTGGAGATGCGGTGTTGGCGTAAAATGCTAGGAATCCCATGGACAGCACGCCGCACCAACAAATCTGTCCTGGAAGAACTCGGCATCCAAGTGAGACTCTCCACCGTATGCATGAGAAGGGTCCTGCAGTTCTTCGGTCATGTTGCCAGGAGAAACCCAGAGAATCTGGAGAAAATGCTTTCCGGGGGTCAAGCGGAGGGAAGAAGCAGAGGCAGTTCACCGGCCAGATGGAGCGACCTCATCAAAGAAGTTACAAAAGGGTCAATACAATCTGCGACCCGCCATGCAGAAGACAGGTCGAAGTGGAGGAGCCTCGTAGGCAAACTGTTGTCTAGTGGCCACGATCCTCAGTAATGAGGGAACGACGGAGAAGAAGAAAAAAAATATATCCTCCTTAGCACATTTCAACCACAGGCTGATCTACTGAATACTGTAAAAAAATACATGGTTTCTCTTCAATGATCGGTACAGAACTAAAGGCAAAAATGCGCTATCCAAATAATTGATTTACTTATGGGTACCCCTAATAATTGAACCAATGTCAAGTTCTCCTTGTTGTTTGATTTATGCATATTTATGATATAAAACAAATTACACGATTACAAATAAAAAACATAAAATTCAGAATATTCAACTGTGCACACTTACTGTGTTTCTGTAAATGTTTCCTGTATTGATATTTGGGCACCATACTCCCGCACTCCGTGCAGAGGACCGGTTCGTTGCAGCGGTGCTCCGACATGTGGACGGCGAACCGCTTTGTGCCGATGACGATTTTGCTGCAAATGTCGCAGGTCAACGACTCCTCCAGGTAGTGCCACTCGCGGTGCTTCTTGGACTCTGCTTTCTTTATCATTTTGTGGCAGGTGCGACAACCCTCAAACTTTCCGTCTTTCAGGTGCGATTTCTGAGTGCAAAGAAATTAATCTGCAGCGGATTTCAGATACTAATTGTGTTGCCGCCAAAGACAAAGAAAATTTTGAAAATCAAAAATAATTTTTCATATATCTTGTAAATCTGTAATTTCAAGTTATATTTTAAACCTTGTTAAAACACCGCGTTCAGAGTTTCTTGGGTATTCTTGTCTGGCAGTCGTAACCGAATGCCCACACACGCAATTATATACCAATTAAATGATAATCGAGCGTCAAGAGAGATGAAGTTGGTGGCATGAGAGAATTGGACGCTTGAAGCAGGCGTGAAAAGAGTGAGGCAGCTAGATCGGCTGTAATTGAGAGAGATGGCGATAGACGCTTGTAGCAAGCGTCTATTTAGGCACAAAAACGTAGCGTCTATTTAGGCACAAAAACATAGTCTTGAGCGACGCGCAGGGTTGCAGCTGGGTCGCGACTTGCATTATGAGCAACGTCTCAGTTAAGGCTGCATTCTCATCTCTTTTTGCTCGGATTTTGTTCGCGAACTGTTTGTTTTATTTCTTGAAATTCACATTACATTTATCAACAAGCTATCGTGCTCATCACGTCACAGGCCCAAACCTTTCGTTCTTGCAACAGGTGGGTGCTAAACAGGCATTGACTGTTTACAGTCCGGTCAGCAACAAACCTATAGCGCCAACGGCAACGACGCGGCAGACGAACTGGCCAAAAGGGGATAAAAGGAAATAGTATATGGACCGGAACGCTTGATGCCCATACCCCAGGCCCAAATAAAAACATCGCAGGAACACCGACGAAACCCACCTTAACCCTTGGAGTAAATGGGTATTTTCATGGATGCATCTGTGTCTTTTGCAAGATTTTCGGCGACATCTACTTAAAGTACTATAACTACGAAACTACTACACCAATCATAAAAAGAACAACTGCACAATGATTGCATTGAAATTTCGAATATGGAATATTGAAATATCATTTTGTAAAACAATTAGATAATTATGAATAAATATGAGAACGTCAAAGAAGTGAAAAAAAACGCGCGACCAGATCTGGTCGTATCATACTCAACGGATAATTGTTTCACAACCAGATTTGGTCGTATCATACTCAACGGGTTAAAGAATGAAAAAAAAACGCAGGATGCAGGCAAACAAAGATCGCGGTTCCGGAAGCGCCTAAAAAACTTGCCCGCAACCTCACCAGATTAAAAAGGGACAAAATCCGCAAAGTCATAGGTACTATGACAGGCCACTGTCCAATAAACAAACACCTGTTTACCATAGGTGTGACAGACAGCCCTCTATGCAGAGGATGCATGGAGGAAGAAGAAACGCCACAGCATGTGCTCGTGGAATGCAGGAGCGTGGCAGAGCAACGGGCAAGAATACTACAATCTCCAGTATCTGTCCCGGAGGCCTGTAGCAACCCAAACAGGCTGCTAACCTTCCGGGACGGCCTGGGTTGACTGGAGTAACATAAATAGAAACATGAGCCACGCACAACGACCCAATCAAGAGGCCAAGTGCGGGAAATAGCCCAGGAAAACTAACTAACTAACCTATAGCGCCAAGAGCGGCGGTGACGGTGGTGATAATTAGGTTGTTACCTATGTAATTTGATCAGACTCTGAGTATAGAAGCAGACTTCATTGGCCTTCAATGCATGAACGTAGAAACCTGCATATTCTTTCCCTTCTTTATAACATCTGTTCTCTATAACATCCCTTCTCTATAACAAGAGTAACAACTGTTACGCTTGTCACAAGGAACCCTTATTTATCCTTCAGAAAAGAGCATTACGGATTATTGCCAGAGCTAAACATATAGAAATATGTAGACCTATTTTTAAAAGATTGAAAATCATGACTCTCACATCACTTTACTTATATAGGCTATTGTTAGATTTTTACACAGAAAAGGAAAGTTACGTAAAATTTAAAGATACACATAATAAAAACACCAGATACAAGAATAATTGCATTCTACCATGTGTGGTTTTAAACGCTGCTAGGCAAAATACCCAATTCTCAGGGCCTTATTATTTTAACCGCCTACCAGTTGGCATAAAAGACAATAGCAATCTCAGAACGTTCCAAAAACTTTTAAAGGATTTTTTTACAACCAATACGTTTTACTCTATTGAGGAATTTATAAATTTTACAAAATGACTTTTTTTACAGCCCCTTTATTTTAATGTAATGCGTATACTGATTATTTCATTTGTTGATTGTTTTAACTTGAATTAATAATTTTATTGATTGTTTTAGTTATATGGTATCTTATATTTAAATGTAATTACAATGTATTTAGATTCTTCTTGGTTAAAACATTATAAAAATTAGTTTGATTGATTATGTGATTATTGATGATTATTGCTTGTGTTTGATCATTTCTGATATTGAATATTTTAATTGTTGATAGTTTTAGTTTTACTGATTGCGCCTTATATAGCTTCTTCTTTATGAAGTTTCTTCTGAAACAAAATGTTGTATGCTCTCTGGGCAGTTTGTTAATTAAACATTGTATGTTTTTTAATAATTCCCACAATAAAGAACTCTGAACTCTGAACTCATCCTCAACAATCCTACCGCTCCCTACTACCTAACCGAAAAACTAACATAGTAACACAAGTCTTGGTCTTCCACTCCGTTCCAGTCAGGATAGTAAAATGGCAATCCCTACTCATAATTCTACCTCTTTTTACATACCTTTTCACCATTCATGAGGTAGACTATAGAACCAGCTTCCGTCCGATATGAGAAACGCATCAACGGTTTCAACTTTTCAAGAGTCTCTAAAATAGCATTTTATTTCTCTAAATTCCTAGTTATCCTACGTCTCATCTCATCCTTTCCAGTCATCTGCTCATCGTAAATATTCTCTAAATCCTAAATTACATTAAAAAAAAAATTGGTTTTTGTTTTTTTTTTAATGAATTTTTGTTAAGTACAATTTTTTGTTTTGTTTACTAGCACCTAAATACTTTCACTTCAACGAAGGTTGGCTGTAAGAGATTGTAAATTAAGCAATAAGTTCGCATTATGTATGTTTTGTATAAAAATGTGCAATAAAGAATATCTATCTCTCTATCTAATTGCCATTTTACTTTTCCCGCTTATTAACCAACAAGGAGGGAAAGTATAGTTTGTTTTGCTTGTTTGTTCGTTTCTACTCTTTATTGTGAAATTTCACAATGGGTGGTTTTATTATCATACGACAATGCTTGTAACGTGTGTGTAGGTGTACGTCTTATTATTGCATTCGATCGACATAATTCTGTTAATTTTATTCTAACAGGAAATGGTGACACAGCCGTATTATTGCAGCGGGAAGGCGGGAAGGCTTGTGATCGTGCATTTTTTTTTCTCGAGATTAAGGCTCCCTTCCGAGTTGACGCAACTAAAAATTTAGATATTTTTGCATGCCACGCGCCCGCGCGCTTTCGATATACACATAAAGCTGTATAGGCATACCGCAGTGACAAGGGAATACGTCCCACCGTTGGCAGTGGCCAATTACGAATGACGATTTTGGCTTTGCGCGTCGTTTAATATAGTCGATTTGGTTTTTCAATTATAATATAATAAATTATCAAATGAATAGTTTTTTTGAAAGTAAAAATTAGATTACAATAATAAAATAACTCAAGATCACTGTGTTATTTTTTATATCACTCAAAAGTATCTTTAATAAATAGAAAAAAATATATGTTTGGCCATAACATTTCTGGAAATTACGTAATTTCAAACATTTTTTTCTTATATTTTTTGTATGGAAGTTCCAAAAATTGTCTTGGAACTTTGCAAATAGGCCATACGCTGGTGTAAATAGTATTTTTTAATATTGAGAATCATCTCAAGGATTTTCAAAAACTGAAGACAAATCTCGCTCGTTTTTATGTTTTTGGAAAACAGTAACAGAATAAAGATAATTTACAATTAATATGGAAATAATAATAAATAAATAAATACAAACGGAGCTGCCATGGAATTCACCGACCGGAGTCGGGCCCATCATAATACTATTTTTTTTTTTACACTTCTGGGGGGTGAGCAGTGGATTCCGGACTTACGAACCGGCTGTGGTAGGTTTAGGACAGCTGTCTTGCCACATGTGAGCGTTCACCTTACCACCCATTCACTCCCCCTTCGAAGCCATAGAATTTGAGATGCGCAAATCGCAGTTTTAGATAATTTTTCTAAGAAAGAGTTGATTATTTTTCTGGAAAGGCCAAGATCTTTAAAGAGGTGAAATAGAGATTTAGCTGGCAGGCCACGAGCGCCAACTTCCACCGCGTGAAGGTGAACAGTGAAGCCGTTCCGGGTTACGGCATTTGCAAGATCATGGTATTTATTTAATTTGTACTCGTGGTCTTTTGGGATATTTGATTCCCATGGAACAGTTAATTCTACAATAAGAGCCACCTTCCGAGATAGAGAGTAAAGAGTTATATCTGGACGGAGGGCTGTGCATCCGAGACTTTCAGGGAATTTATACTGCTTAGAGACCGAATCAACCTCCAGAATCCAATCTGTAGCTTTCTCGATTATTGAGAAAGGTTTTGTAGTTGAATGTTTTTTGCCTTTAGAGCCATCCCGCACAAACTGTATTGGGGGTTTGGAGGATACTGTCAAACCCTTGTTGGCACGAGCCACTGAGAGACTAATTACCTCGCGAATAACAGCGAGAACTTTGTCATGGCGGTAAGTGTACCGTCCTTGATCTAAGGCCACCTTGCAGCCAGCTAGAATGTGTCTAGCTGTGCAAGGGGTATTGCTACAGAGGGGACAAGAACTATCCTCGGCAAAGCTCCAACGAGCGAGGTTACTGGGGTCTGGAAGTGTATGCTGAAAGGCATTCAAATAAAATTTCAGCATCTCTGGCGTCCAGTCATAGAGCATTACCTTCCAATGCATTGGAGGCGGAATGCAAAAGTCCCCAATTGTTGTCCAATCATTCTGGCATTGAAGGCCAATAGCATGAGCCATACTCTTGCTGTCGTAATCTCCCCGCAAAAGAGACTTCTTCAAGTCCACGTCGCTCGTGGTTGTACTGCCATAGACCAGTGCCATTCTGGCTGATTCCAGTAAGGAACTTTTTGTGGAAGTCTACGCGGGCTTGTAGATCATTTGAATCACTACGGCCACTTATTACGTGCTTCGATATTGCTGGATCTTTGGAATTGCACAGAATCGAATTTTTGGTTATTCTGGAGTTGGCGTAGAGCAGAGAGGGCAGTTTAAGCGCTAGCCCAAAATTTTGTTTGGACCTGAAGAGAGTCGAGGGGTCAGCTGGTTTGGCTAAGGACAGCCAGGATTTTAAACTAGCTGTCACCAGCGCATCTAGACGGGACAGTTGGCGAAATGATAGCTTAAGGACCATTCGTTTTGGCGAAATGATAGCTTAAGGACCGGGTTTTTAAAATCCGGCATAATTGTATTAAAATTCTTTTTCGTGTTCTCACAACCAGGCCACAAAATTATGCTTCATATAGCTTTTGGCCGCCACGGCCTCTTAACCCGTTGAGTATGATACGACCAAATCTGGTTGTGAAACAATTATCCGTTGAGTATGATACGACCAGATCTGGTTCCGCTCGGCGCGCGCGCTTTCGAACTCTTTTTTTACCATCGAAAGCATTTTGTCTCTTTCATGCGTATGGCAGATCGGTACAGAATTAAATTCTCTCTGTTAGCATTCGCAGCAGCAACTGCGCAGTCCATGTAACATATTATTACGGACCGCTGCAAATTGAACGCCCGCCTTCCCGAGACGTCAAAATCCGCGGAGCGTGTGTTTCGTTTTCGGAAACGTTTTTCGTGTAGTTTTCGGTGTTTATTTGAACGAATCGTAAGTAAAACCATTTCTACAACATCATATAGTCCCCCTAAACTGATTAGATGTACCATTTATCGTGTATATAAAGTATTTCGGGTCTTTGAATGTCGCGTCGCAAATGCCAAAGTCGGCCATTGTTTTTTCACTTCTTTGACGTTCTCATATTTATTCATAATTATCTAATTGTTTTACAAAATGATATTTCAATATTCTATATTCGAAATTTCAATGCAATCATTGTGCAGTTGTTCTTTTTATGATTGGTGTAGTAGTTTCGTAGTTATAGTACTTTAAGTCGATGTCGCCGAAAATCCTGCAAAAGAGACAAATGCATCCATGAAAATACCCATTTACTCCAAGGGTTAAGATGGAAATATTTATTTTGAGCTTCTCTGATTGTTAGGAAGCCAGCGACAGAAAAGTGCAAAAGTTTTGTAAAAGCTGATACTTTCGGATCAGACAGCAGGCCAGATTCTGGGACACCTAGCGCTGGCGTACTAGGAATGGTGTAATTTTGATCAGTACCCCCAAAGTGTTTTGGAAAAGCTGAAATTTATCAGTAGACAGTGGATTAATACAGAGCTCGAAACAAATAGTCAGACTGCTTAACCCCTCCTATTGCGGGGTGAAATTTAGCTGTCACTTCTGACCGGACAGTTTTGCGCGATAAGTCGATGGTCTTGAAAAAAACGACCATAACTTTTAAACCACTATACCGATCATAAAAAGAATAACTGTAAAATGATCGCATTGAAATTTGAAATATAAAACATTATAACATTATCTCGTAAAACAATTAAGATAATAATGAATAAATATTACAAAGTTGGCGAACTGAATAAAAGTCGCCTATTCAATTCATTTCGATGTTTTTATCACAAAATACGTAAAATATGCAAAAATTGTAAATACGGTTATGTTCTTTTTGCCTGGCGAAAATAGATGCCTTGCTAATTTCTGGCCCTCGTAAGGCCTGAATCTATGACAATTATCTAACGTCACATTTGTCATGGCCCTTTCTTATTTACGATTTTACCAAAACCCAACTGTCCCGTCTAGATGCACTGGTGACAGCTAGTTTAAAATCCTGGCTGTCCTTAGCCAAACCAGCTGACCCCTCGACTCTCTTCAGGTCCAAACAAAATTTTGGGCTAGCGCTTAAACTGCCCTCTCTGCTCTACGCCAACTCCAGAATAACCAAAAATTCGATTCTGTGCAATTCCAAAGATCCGGCAATATCGAAGCACGTAATAAGTGGCTGTAGTGATTCAAATGAACTACAAGCCCGCGTAGACTTCCACAAAAGGTTCCTTTTGCATTCCGCCTCCAATGCACTGGAAGGTAATGCTCTATGACTGGACGCCAGAGATGCTGAAATTTTATTTGAATGCCTTTCAGCATACACTTCCAGACCCCAGTAACCTCGCTCGTTGGAGCTTTGCCGAGGATAGTTCTTGTCCCCTCTGTAGCAATACCCCTTGCACAGCTAGACACATTCTAGCTGGCTGCAAGGTGGCCTTAGATCAAGGACGGTACACTTACCGCCATGACAAAGTTCTCGCTGTTATTCGCGAGGTAATTAGTCTCTCAGTGGCTCGTGCCAACAAGGGTTTGACAGTATCCTCCAAACCCCCAATACGGTTTGTGCGGGATGGCTCTAAAGGCAAAAAACATTTAACTACAAAACCTTTCTCAATAATCGAGAAAGCTACAGATTGGATTCTGGAGGTTGATTCGGTCTCTAAGCAGTATAAATTCCCTGAAAGTCTCGGATGCACAGCCCTCCGTCCAGATATAACTCTTTACTCTCTATCTCGGAAGGTGGCTCTTATTGTAGAATTAACTGTTCCATGGGAATCAAATATCCCAAAAGACCACGAGTACAAATTAAATAAATACCATGATCTTGCAAATGCCGTAACCCGGAACGGCTTCACTGTTCACCTTCACGCGGTGGAAGTTGGCGCTCGTGGCCTGCCAGCTAAATCTCTATTTCACCTCTTTAAAGATCTTGGCCTTTCCAGAAAAATAATCAACTCTTTCTTAGAAAAATTATCTAAAACTGCGATTTGCGCATCTCAAATTCTATGGCTTCGAAGGGGGAGTGAATGGGTGGCAAGGTGAACGCTCACATGTGGCAAGACAGCTGTCCTAAACCTACCACAGCCGGTTCGTAAGTCCGGAATCCACTGCTCACCCCCCAGAAGTGTAAAAAAAATAGTATTATGATGGGCCCGACTCCGGTCGGTGAATTCCATGGCAGCTCCGTTTGTATTTATTTATTACCAAAACTTATATTTTGTTTTACTTATTTGCATTAAAAATATTTAGTTACTCAGCCAAGAAAAAATCGATGTATTCTCGTAAAAAAAAAATTTTTTAGTTACCATTGTAACCTTGGTAACTTTGACGGAAACTTTGATAATACAAAAATGGTTAAGGATTTTCAAATAATATGTCTTATTATATGCTTATTATATGTCTAGTAACTAAATATTATACTCCAGAGAGTCACATTTCATAGAAAAACAATAAAAAAAACCCAATCAAAATGTGGTAACGAAGAGCGGGGGATAAAAAAAAGTCCGATGTCAAATTAGAAATCAAGTTGAATTGAGCAAAATATAGCCAATTTTGTGATTATATACGATGTAAATGAAATAATAGCTGTTTCATAAGCGAATTAAACGAATATTTCTGTCATAATTTGCGATTTTTCGTCATAATTCGCGAAAAACAAACGAACATTTTTTGCAACGCGTTCGTATGTCGAACTATTTTACACGATAATTCGTGAAAAAAAGCAGATGAGCTGTCCCAAATTAGAAATTCTCTTTCGGAAACCTTCCTAGAATGTAAATTAGTTACGGTTTTGCAGGAAATAGCACAAAAATAACACGAAAATCACAAAATCACAGACCCTTCGGGCGTTGCACAACGGCCGCCCGGCGGCTCGGAGAGTCGCGGCGGGCGCGCGGCGGGAGACTAGCCAAAACTGATTATTGTAAGTAATTTATTGGCCAACAGTCGTCGATTATAGTTCGCCTGTTCGACGTATTCGATATCGCATACTTTATACGCGGATAGGATCACAATTCGAGTAATAAATCACATTTTACGCAGCGCGGAGGGCCCTAACCAATATTGATTAGAGACCATCTTGGACGTGTAATTGTCTAACCAACAATGGTTAGTTCAAACGGGGAGGGTTAACAATAGAACCTCGTATAAAACTGCAAAATTAGGCATTTTTGATAAATATAAAAAAAAGAGCATGTCAGCTCCGACCCGCGACTGGAGTGTGATTCTCTGAGATTGCAATCTGCTGATTTGATATCTGCCTCATTTCATCAATCGACAAATGTAAGGTCAGTATGGGTTGGCTCGGAAGCTGGCCAATTTCAACGAAGTTATGGTCTCCTGTTGAGTATTAATGCACTCTTTTTAATTTTTGAACTTTACTGACATTAATTGTAATGCTTTTTTTAACAATTTAACGTTTGATTTTACTATCCATCACACCCTAATATGGATACCGTGTCATCAAGGCATACCCGGCAACGAAGAGGCCGACAGACTGGCAAAACTGGGCACACTGGAATGCCCGGTGGAGCCAGTTGTAGGGGTCCCCTTCGCTACAGGTAAGAAAATCATCAGGGACTGCTTGGAGCAGGAACATCGGGCTTCCTGGAAACAGAGCCAGGGATGTCGCCAGGCAAAAGCCACGATGGAGCAACCACTACAGAAGAAAACCAAGGCCCTACTTGACATGAGCAAGAAGAACCTCAGAACCACTATCGGTCTCCTCACCGGACACACGACCCTTACAGCACATCTATTTATTCAACCTTGGCTTGACCGAGAGCAAGGACTGCTGAATATGTGACGAAGAACCTGAAGACAGCATACAAAACGTTGGTTGCTGCCCAGGCCTCGCCGCAAAAAGACACAGTTTCTGGGACGATCCTTTCTCGAACCCAGCGATCTGCCCAACAGTGATCTACTTGGACTGGTAAGAAGTACTGCGCTGCTAGCTGACCACTGACCTAACCACATAGTGGGTAGTTACAAAAGATCTCATAGATCTAGGTGATATCAAGGGCTGGAAACAAGCCCCCCACTCCATTTACTACTACTACTACTACTATCCATCAAATTCTCATAATGAAATCGATTCTTAAAGAGTATACTCCAAAAATAGTATTGTTACTGTTTGGAAAAGTATTGTACCATGAAAGTAAATTATATTTTTGTACCTTGATGTGTACGTTTAGCTTATGGAAGGTTGAGAAGCGTTCGGGGCAATAGTAGCATATCCGCGGCGTGTGCTTGTTATACGCGTGTTTGTTGAAAGCTTGAACCGTCCGACAGTTCATTTTGCAGAGTTCGCAGTAGTACAGCGTCGCTAGTAGCTTCGACCCCTGGTGGGACAATTGCAGATGTTCCTTGAGATGCTCTTTGGAATCGCAGAGAAGTTCGCATATGAGGCATTTCAAATCGGCGTAAGTCTCGAACGATTCTTTCCGCAGCATCGAAAAGACGACTTCGATGTCTCTTTCGTAGTGTTCGAGGGCGGATTCCGATTTGATGGGAGCGTCGCTCAGGTCGGCGGGGTCCAGGTCGTCGACCAGGTCGTCGGCGAGGTCGGCGGCATCGCCGTCGACCGAGCCATCGTCGTCGGTCGCGACCGCCGCCGGTTCGTCGATTAACGATGACAGCTTCGCATAATCTTTAAACATCACGTCCGGTTCGGAGAAATCGTTCGAATCCATCCGTTTGCTCTCTTCGTCTTTGATTTCTCTTTTGACATCGCGGTTTGACAGGTTTTTAAACGAGATATCGAGGACCATACGCGGTGACGGCACAACGGTCGTACATGTGAACTTCCTCGAATTGAACGTTTTCGTCGCGATGACTGCTTCGCACTCCATCGAATGTTCCACCAGCTCCCCCATCGCGTGAAACGAAGCCGTGCACGTGCAGACGTACACCGAACACGTCCGGACGTGTTTCTCCAGTTCGGACTCACTCGCGTACATCTCGGCGCATAACCGGCATGCGAAACAGCCCGGTCGACGATCGCCGACCGGCACAAACACATCGATGTCATCAACGGTGTCGCACGACAGGACGTGCCTTTCATATTCGTCGAGATGCAGCGTGCGGTACGCATCACACCTCTTACAATGAAGGAATTCGTTAGCTGTGAAGTCATCGCAGTCCATCTCATGCTCGCGATGCGCAATCAGTGTTTTCAACTGAAATCCGCATCCGCGACAAGCGTATTTGAAACAGCTGTTTATATGCAAATAGTGATCTTGAAGTGAGTTGAAAGCTGTCAGGCAACGGCTGCATTGAAGCTCCTTACAAACACTGCAATAAAATAGAAAAATATCACGTAAAAAGAATTCTGGGTAAAAAAATGCAATTATATTCTTGAGTATTCTCCTATTCTTGAGTATGGCTATCAGATCTGGAACCCTTACTTTTGCAAAGATGTAGATATTCTGGAAATGGTTCAGCGAAGGGCAACCAAAATGCCAGTGGGCCTGAAGAATAGGAATTATGAAGATCGCTTTAAATTACTTGGAATTACTACTCTCAAACAAAGAAGACAAAGAGGGAACCTGATTGAGACATATAAAATTCTAACAGATTATTAAGTTGTACCTGCACTGAAGAATATTTACAAATTCAAGGTCAACACAAAACTTCGAGGTCACAACAAAAAACTCAACCGTACAAAATTTAAATCTAATCCTCTTAAGAACGTTCTGCCAAATAGAGTGGTGGACATGTGGAATAAACTACCATTTGAAGTGATTAGTGCAATCTCTGTCAATCTATTTAAAAACAGACTCGATTTGTACCTCAAAACTTGTTAATATTGTTTATATTATATTGTTAATTTTGTTTAGCTTTACAAGATCTGATCTGGACGTATCAGCAAAGCATTCCAGAATAAATAATAATAGAAGACACTCTGACGGAACCAACAACTGCGTCTCCTATATTAGAGTCTAATACTTACCAAAAATGTAGATCCAGTAAATTCTTTCCGTAGAATTCAAAATTGCACTTTCGGCATACAATAGATGGCAGTTGTTTCTCGAAAGCCGTTTTCGGCGGCGCCCTGGTGAGATCTCTCAAGAACAAACATTTTCTACCGAAGTTCAACGGGTTGACCGGTGTGGCAAAGTTCTGAAAAGAAATATAATAACATACACAAACTTCAAGCGTTAAATTCGTTTTTATCTTATTTATAATGTAGTAGTAAGACGGGGAGTTAATGGGCCCTAGCTGAGTTGGCCACGAAGATCCATTCTGTTCAGGATTGGTCACACTCACTGGTCAACACCTACACAACATTTAATTCAACTTGGTAGAAATGAGGTGCAAAAGGCTATAAGTCATATTTTAAAGTAAAGGTCTGCATATTATTGTCATACATTGCACTACACTTTATATTTTAATACTATTTATTTATTTGTTTTACAAAGTTCATATTACGACATTTTATATTAACCCCTCCTGTTGCGAAGTAAAAACTCACCTATCACTTTTGCGCGCGACATATTCGGGCAAAAAATCGACGCGAGTCAACGGCCTTGAGAAAAACGATCATAACTTATAAACCACTAAACGGATTTAAAAAAGATAAAGAGAAAAATGATCGCATTGAAATTTGACATATAAAACATTATAACCTTATCTCGTAAAACAATTAAGATAATAATGAATAAATATTACAAAATTGGCAAACTGAAAAAACTCGCCTATAAAATCATTTCGATTTTTTTGTCACAAAATACGTAAAATATGCAAAAATTGTAAATACAGTTATGTTCTTTATTAAATGCTTTGCCAAAACGATATTTTTTTTTAACTTATTTGCATACAAAAATATTTATTTATTCAGCCAAGAAAATTTTTATGTATTCTCGTAAAAAAAAAATATATTTTTAATTTGTGACTACTTATGGTATTTTTTATATGAAATTCTTTCAAAATAACTTTATTACTACATCACACTTCTTAGAAATCACACCAGAACTTTGAGCTTTGTCTGATATTATAGAAAAATCTAAAGTTTTGAGAGTTTCCGCGTCCGAACTTAATAATAAACTTTGAATGCTCATAATATAAAATTCGTTAGATTTTTTCAATTATATTGTCTTATCCTAGACTTATTATATGTCTAATAACTAATTACTATACTCCAAAGAGTCACATTTCATCGAAAAACTATGGAAAATCGCACTTTATTCTCTCATAGTAATTATCAAAACAAGTTTCTTTGCGCGATTCATTTTACAAAACAAGATATAATTTTCAAAATACGCCTAATTATGTGATAACTTAGGATGTAAATGAAGCAATACTTATTTTGTTAGTAAATTAAAGCGACATTACGTCATATTTCGCAATATATCAGGATATTTCATAAACATTACAAAATAATAACAACCATTTTTTCGCCAGCCGTTTGTTGTCGCCGAAGTGTTTTCTTTAAAAATTCGTGAAAAACAGCAAATGGACTATCTCAATTGACTAATCCTCATGCCTAAACTACTTAAAAATGCAAATTACTCACTGTTATCCAGTAAATGGCACAAAACACTGCACAAAAAACTCTTTTTATCAACCATTTTGCGAAACTATACGCGGCCGCGGCCAATGGAGACTGCCGTTTTGACGTCTATGCTGACTTTTTAAATCGCCGTTCGTTTTTTTCGCCGTTCGCCGTCGAATTAAAGATTATTTGGCCATATCGTTCCGCCGTCAGAAAGCATTAAGTACGAAGTTTCGAATCGTAAATTGCATTTTTCGCAGCGGCGAGCGCGATATCCAGTAGCGGATGTTACGTGCTTTAGGCGGCCGCCATACATGTCCCCAATCGGATGTTACGTGCTGAGCGGGTTAATATTTATTTCCATGACCATGCTATATCAATATTTTAAATATAATTATAAGTTTAATTTGCATTCGCCTATCTATTTTCTATTTTATCATATTTTGTATATTTCATTTTAATATTATGAGCACATGAATAAATCTTTGCCATACATAGAGTTTTCCTTGGTACGGGCTATGGCCTAGTTAGGCAGATTCTGCAACTAATACAATTGTAAATTTATGTTTTTGAATGAATAAAATTATTATTATTATTATTATCTGACGGCCTCCACGCATGAAGTGCGAGCCTGGGTAGGACTCTGGCCTGATGGTTAGTTTCCCCTGGGAATCAATCGCTCGTGGACGGTCTGCACACCTTGCGGCATAAACCAATGCGACATAAGCACTCTGACTAACAGTCGGTGGAGTCTGGAAGCAGTACTGTTTCCTATAGAGCGGGGGTGGTTGCGGACCTTACGGCGACTGCTCTTGAAACGACCATCGGCTGCCCGTGAACAGCCGGGCAAAGGATGCCGTGGTCCGCGATAGATCGGTATACACCGTTTCACCGCTTCGTAAAGGAGAGGACCGCGCAAGCGACCTCGAACTCGTAACCAATCGAGAGACTGGAGTAATCTGGTCGCAATTGGAAGTAAGGGCGTGAGTGTAAGCCCGCTGGGTAACACTCCTGGCTATCTCGCGGTTAAGGCGTTGGCCTCTTACGGGCTTGTGGCGGAGCTAGATGGTGGACTGTTTTGTCCAAGTCTTCTGCGCTCACTCCAGGGAGATAGAACGACTAATTGTTAAAACTTCCTGAGGTGACAAGCTCGCCCGCTGAAGTCGACAACCCTAGTTGTAGTAGTAAGGCGTGACTTACAAAGTCTGCAAGTGAATGGCAATTGTGAGTGGGTATCTTCTAATCATTAAAACCATCATACCTTACTCAACAGCAGCTTCTTCTTCTCCTCCAGATCTCTGTTTCGGAACAGGGCATCCGACTTGGCAGTCGTTTCGTTGAACTTATCCCACTGCTCCAAGTACTTCAAGCAAGAAAGACATGTCTGCAGTGGTTTCCGATCAGTCTTCGAAACGGTGATTGGCAGATATTTGTTGATGAGACCGGATAGGTTGCCTCTAAGGCCATCGCCTTCGAAAATTCGCACCATGGCCGTGTTGCTTTTCGCACATATGCGACACTGAGCAAGCGACACCAACGGCTCATCTGCCGGCACATCAAGTGAAGTATCATCCTGCAAACATTTGTAAAGATTAAACATAGGTCTTCCTTTTCCTTAATCCTTTAGTTCAGGACTTCGGATGAAGTGTTCGGATATTTTAATCTAATTACTTATCATTGTTTATTATTTAAAACACACACACAGATTTAGTCGCGCAACGTAGTTCCAATGGTCAATGTTCTGCAATTACCAGAAGATGTCCAAGAAGAATTTCTGGAAATGAAGGCAGATTTGACAATGAAAGATGAGTCACCTCTTGACTTTGGAGAAATTTTGGATAAAACGCTTTCTCAATAATCCAAAAGTTGCCACTCTTGCCTTGCGAATACTTCTGCCATTTTCTTCGACTTACTTTATGTGAAACCGGATTTTCAGCATTAGTGCAAATTAAGACTAAGCAGTGAAATCGTCTTGCAGTCGATAATGATTTGATGATAGCTCTGTCAAAAACAGAACCTGATATCGACCAACTGGTTCAAAAAATGCAGGTGAAAACATCCCATTAATAAATAATAAATCGTGTGAAATAAACATCGTAAACATAATTTGTGTTTTTTATTGAAGCAATGAAGGAAAATATAGGGGGGCATGATTTTTTTGACTTGATTTTATTGACGACCCTGAAGGCTCGTATACGCACCAAAATCAATGCACTGGAGATGTGGTGTTGGCGTGAAATGCTAGGAATCCCATGGACAGCACGCTGCACCAACAAATCTGTCCTGGAAGAACTCGGCATCCAAGTGAGGCTCTCCACCGCATGCATGAGAAGGGTCCTGCAGTTCTTCGGTCATGTTGCCAGGAGAAACCCAGAGAATCTGGAGAAAATGCTTTCCGGGGGTCAAGTGGAGGGAAGAAGAAGCAGAGGCAGATCACCGGTCAGATGGAACGACCTCATCAAAGAAGTTACAAAAGGGTCAATACAATCTGCGACCCGCCATGCAGAAGACAGGTCGAAGTGGAGGAGCCTCGTAGGCAAACTGTTGTCTAGTGACCACGATCCTCAGTAATGAGGGAACGACGGAGAAGAAAAGATTTTTTTTTTATAATCCGGGGGGCACCATGCAAAAAAGGTTGGGAAACCCTGCTTTAGTTTATTTTATTTAGGTGACCAGAGATAAGTATGTTTTAACTATAATAAGATACAAACGGAGCTGCCATAGAATTCACCGATGGAGTCGGGCCCATTGGGTCGAATTGCGTATCTTCGACGGTTTAAAATAAAGTCAAAAAATGCTTCATCTGTCAGATTTTGGCGCTACCATGTTTAATGCATTTTGTATTAAATTTATTTCATTCTCGCAGAAACGCTATTCCGTTTCTCAAAATTTGACAGTTGTCCGAATAAAATCCGGCTTGAATGTGACAATGTTAAAACGCGCGTTTTCGGCGCGACAGTGGGTGACGCTTGTGTTTGTACATACGAATTTGCCATTTCTGCTGTTACTGCTGAAATGTTTCAGTATGTTGGGATATTACGAAGGAGATAGAATGAATAACGACAATGGTACGTACTTAACCCCTCAAGCAGCCACCCGTGACAATTGTCCCAGAATTAAAATTACCATAGAGCAGCAAAGGGGACATCTGTCCCAGCCGAGATCGGCCGATGTTTTCCAATTATTTACTCTTGATACCTCACATAGATCATACGGCCTGTGGTATGTGCGAAAAGAGGAGAAGATTCTCTGTCGTTAACTCGTTGGTTCATTATTTTTCATACAGTCGCCATTTTTTAGTCTATGATTGAAGATCGCCATTCGACGCGGCTGGTTGCTGTCGGCTGATTTTCAACACCGAATATTTTTTAATTTTTGTATGGGTATAAGTAAAACGAAGTCATAGGTTGAATGAAGCATATTATAATTATTATAAAAGTATTCACAATTTCTTGCATAGGGTGATTTATTTCCAGAAAAAACATAGAAATGTTGGACAAGGCAGTTTTTTTTCTGTACCACAACTTTGACAGATAATTCTGAATAATGCTTATTGATGTACAAAACGATGTTACACTTATCTAATAGCAAATTTCAACAGGAACATAAAACAGGTCTTCTTTATACGATCCGTCTAGTAGTTTCGGAGTAATCATCGTTTTCCTGAAACGCTATATTTTTGTTATGATGTAATCTTCTTCTTCGCGTTCTCTCGGAGGGGTTAAGTGTATTATACTTTCGAACAAAATTCATCTTCCGTTATAACCTGTAAATTATATGTTGTCTTTTACTACGTAAAGGTGGTTAGAACACCGCCACATAAGACACCTGTATATTCATACAACATTATTGACACATATATAGGACATAATGCGCTCACTCCATTATATATTAATTTTTTACTTTCACGTCAGAAGGAAAGTACTGTCAACGCGCTAAAATGTTTTTTCGAGATAAACCCCTCCCTTCCTCCTCCTCCCCCCCCTCCCGAGACGATTAGGACCATTTCCAGACTTAATTCTGTCTGTGAGTCTGTGTGAGTGTAAGTATTACTCCACGAAAGCGCCTAAACGCTTCATCCGAATAAGCTGAAATTTGGCATGCAGGCATCATTCGGTCATGGTAAGAGTGGAAAGACCAACCGACGAGGAGGGAAAGTAAGGTAACGCGCTAAAAAAAATCAGATAAAGATGGAAATATCCATTTTGAGCCCCCCCCCCCCCCGAGTCGATTAAGACCATTTCCAGATTTAAGTATGTCTTTGTGTCTGCGTGTGTATTCATCCGTGATGGCACTCAAACGCTTAATCCGGTTGACCTTAAATTTAGCATACAGGCATCATTCGGTCATGGCAAGAATAAAAGATTGTAGTTGAAATCGGTCCACCAAAGGGCGCGCTAGTCATTATCAATAACGAGATAATGCAGTTAGAGACTTTAAATTTGGTATTAACAGCTGCCTTGTTGGACCTAAATCACGTTGTGAAATTTGATTGGACCGTAAACATGTTTGTTGGAATATCTCGTATACAAGCAACGCAAATAATATTTAAAGTCCGCAATATTTAATATAATATTATAAAGAGGTAAAGTTTGTGAAGTTGTAGGAAGTAATCTCTGGATCTACTGAATCGATTTTGAAAATTCTTTTACCAATAGAAAGCCACGGTATTTGTGAGTGTCATGGGCTATATATTAATCTGAAAAATTAAAAGACTTTTTTGTGGTAGTCGGATTTCCAAAGTAAGTCGGAAAAAACGGTCGAACGAAAACGTTTCTAGCGAACGCTGCCTTAACGATGAGAGATATATGATTAAGTTCTAGAGAAAAGTTGTAGAGCTTGATAATGCCTACAAAAAAGTCAGCGACAGCATGTCTAACTTTTATATTTAAGTCACAAAAAGTAGTTTTCACATTCGGATCAAAAGAAATGCCAAACAAACCTGCTAGTCAGCCGCGAGCGAAAAATGGTTTCAGAGCGACGATTTTGACATTTCGAAAAACCAGTGTTGCCAGCTTTTTAGTACATTACCATAGACACAGAACGAAGTCGCAGATTTTGTTACGTGTGTTAAATCTGACAGAAACTCGATAGCTATTATTTTAATGCATGCAATAATCCTACTTATTTTTAAAGCGACTTAATTTTAATTCAATAGAAACGCAATTGGACCAATTATAACACTATTATTACTTTTTTGGGAGGGTAAGCCGTGGACTCCGGACTAACAACCGGTAGTGGCAGCTTTAGGACAGCAGAAATCGCGGTTTTAGATATTTTTCCTAGGAAGGAGTTAATTATTTTCGTGGAGAGACCAAGATCTTTAACCTTTGGGTTATTATTCAAAAAGTAGATAAATCGTGGTTTTTTTCAGCAGATTTCTCAATTACAATACTTGTTTAAAATATACCAGACAAAATATATAGCGGCTTATATAAGCGGTTTTTATACATCGGATTTAATATAAATTTGTATATATATCATTATTGATTATTTTTTATATTTCTTTGTATTTAGTTAGTTAGTTTGTCTGGGCTTTTTTTCTCGCACTTGGCCTCTTGATTGGGCCGTTGTGCAAGGCTCATGTTTCTATTTGTGTTTATGTTACTCCAGCAAACCCAGGCTGTCCCAGAAGGTTAGCAGCCTGTTTGGTTTGGAGATTGTAGTATTTTTGCCCGTTGCTCTGCCACGCACCTGCATTCCATGAGCACATGCTGTGGCGTTTCTTCTTCCTCCATGCATCCTCTGCATGGAGGGCTGTCTGTCACACCTATGGTAAACAGGTGTTTGTTTAGGGGACAGTGGCCTGTCATAGTACCTATGACTTTACGGATTTTGTCCCTTTTTAATCTGGTGAGGTTGCGGGCAAGTTTTTTTAGACGCTTCCGGAACCGCGTTCTTTGTTTGCCTGCATCCTGCGTTTTTTTTCCATTCTGTAAGGTGGGTTTCATCGGTGTTCCTGCGTAGCCATGTTTTTATTTGGGCCTGGGGTATGGGCATCAAGGGTTCCGGTCCATATACGATTTTCTTTGATCCCCTTCTGGCCAGTTCGTCTGCCGCGTCGTTGCCCAGTGAGCCGCTGATAATATATGCCCAGTGAGCCGCTGATAGATTTCTTTCTATATGATAATATAGCGCACGTATCACGTACGTTCGTATAAAGGGCGGTTAAAGAGATTTAACACAGATCTGGCTGGCAGGCCACGAGCGCCAACTTCCACCACGTGAAGGCGAATAGTGAAGACATTCGGATGACAATTTGTACTCGTGGTTGGTCTTTTGGTATATCTGATTCCCATGGAACAGTTCATTATACGATACAGGTCATCATCCGAGATAGGGAGTAAAGTTATATCTGGACGGAGGGCTGTGCACTTGAGACTTTCAGGAAATTTATACTGCTTAGCCGCTGGAATGACAATACCACTGATTGGTGGTTTTCCCGTTGTGAAAATTCGCGGGCGGCCGATCTCCGTATTTATGCAATTATATGCGAAAAAAGCCACCTTCATTGAATAAGCCACCGTTATACCTTAGTATGCGTGCACTAACACCTCATTTGCACACACAAACAATTTTTTTAGGGTTGAAAACATGCCGTCGTGAGTTTCATTCTCATGGGTGACTTTCTAAGGGTTAAAGAAAGAATGGGCCTCCAGAATCCAATCTGAAGGTTTCTCGATTATTGAAAAAGGTTTCATATGGAATGTTTGCCGCCTTTAGAGCAATTCCGCATAAACTGTATTGGAGGTTTGGAGGGTACTGTCAGACTCTTGTTAGCATGAGCCACTGAGAGGCTAATTATCTTGCGAATAACAGCAAGGACTTTGTCATGGCGGTGAGTGTACCTTCCTTGATCTAAGGCCTTCTTGCAGCCAGCTAGAATATGTCTATGCAAGAGGTATTGCTACAAAGGGAAAATGAACTATCGTCAGAATAGCTCTAACGAGCCAGGTTACTGGGGTTCTGAAAGACAGTGACGACTTACGTTTACTTCAATTTTGACAGTCGGCGTCAGGACAACGACATTGCTTTCATCGGCATCTTGATCGACGTTTAGAAACAACGTTGGAACGGCATCTTTCTTCAGTTTCTTCTTTAGCAAATGATGTTTTTCAAAATGCACAGAGCACACCCGGTGAGTTTTGCTAAGATCCTCGCAGGATTTCACTTTCAGATCCGTTCGGCCGGTCGCTTCAATCCATTCGTTACACCTGCGAGACAAAATATAATATAAAGTTTTTATTGATTGCATTAGTGTTAGGTTTTCACTTTGAAGTTAGGTTTTCAGTTTGATGCAGCTTCGACCATAAGATCCATTGAGTTTTCGGATTGGCCCAACTCACGATTCAACTCCTATTCAGAAGCCTCCTCGTGGGGAAGACTACCCCGGGTAAGACTCGCATCTCAGGCCTCACAGCCGGTGGATCGGTTTCCCCTGGGGGATTACCTCCGGCGCTACTGGACCGTTTGCGCACTGTTCGGCGACGCCTATCGCTTGTGCACTCTGACTAATTGCTGAAGGAGTCTGGAGACTGGAAATATACTGTCTTCTAAGCAGAGGGGTTGGATGTTGACCTGTTGTCATGCCATTCTTGAAACGACTTATCGGCCACCCGATTCCGAGTGGTATGACGGGCAAAGGACTCCTAGTTCTGCGATAAATTCTTATTGAATTACCGCTGAAATACAACAGGTAGAGGCCGCGTAAGCAACCTCTACCTGTTGTATGCATTGAAAAAACCTCGAAAATAGTCTCATTTTTTCAATATAACACTTTTTTTTTTTTAACGAGCATGCCATCACTTTTGTAATATCGCAAATTGTTATCGATATTAGAGACCTCACGATATATCGACTATTTTCCAGACACTATTTCTGAAACAATATGGCCGATCTGTTGACGTTTAGTATGCAAACTTTGAATGCCTATATCTCGCTTATTTATTGAGAGCGACAAAAGATTATTGCAGATTCGGAATCTGCGTGGCGAATATAGTCCAGTGACATTTAAAAATCAACAATCCAGAAGAGGTTCCTATACTGCAGTTACTGCATATATTCAATATATTCATGTAAGTTTCTATTATATAGATACAACATTTTTGTAGTATTTCATACCTTTCTTTTTCCGGTGGAAATCTAAAGAATTGTACGCCTCTATTGCGTCTTGAGCCGTTCATACAGCCATGCACGGCACAATAATTACCACCACGACCCATAATTGACACTTTTAAACGTAATTTTACATCACAGCATTGATATTTCAGTCGATAATCTTGAATGCAAAGCTCTTATTTATGTTATGTATCTGCATAACAAAAACGCTCTTTCAGGAGGATAATATCGATTATATGCGCGAAACAACACTTTTAATAAATTACGCAATGCCGTCGTCTCTCGCGCGCCGTTTTAATATACATTTTCAAAAGAAAAGCTCATTAAAAAATCACTTTTTTCGGAATTAATCCGAGAAGACGCAAAGCCGGCGACCAGCCGCCATTTTCGATTTTTGACGTTTAGTTCGTTTGATTCTCGACAAACAGCTGCGTTCGAAGAAACTACAAGGAAGCGAACCGAACCAAAATGGCAGATAGACCAATGGCAGGTAATTAAATTAAATATGTAATGTTTTCGCCCGTGACTTCAACGGTCTCTCGTTTTATAAATTTTAGTTTATTTTTATAGTTTACGTTTTGATCGTCGTTCCTAATACCCGCTCTACACGTTCGCCAATGCTTGGCCTCAACGACAAGGTGGAAGCGAGTCGCCACCAGTGTGAGGTCCTAGAACGTTTGGGAAAGAGCGAGAGAGACATAGGCAGTGGCAAAGCATTGGCCAACGCGCAGTGGTCATTATACCCGTAAAGGGGCAAACACATTATCGGACGGGTCCGTCAGCCGCGGCTTCAAGGGCGCGATCTGTGTAATGAATTCCTATTGAGCCGTGCACATAATATTATCGGACGCGTCCGTAAGCCGCGTCATACGAACGTATGCACAGTCGTCCGCGACTGACGTCCGATAAAGTGCACGGCTAGAAATTAATTACGCAGATAACCTTTGAGTCGCGTCCATAAGCCGCGGCTACTGGACGCGTCCGATAATTTGTTTGCCCCTTTACGGACGCGTCCGATAATATGTTTGCCCCTTTATTATTCACACGAGCGCTAAAAAAGCGCCGGCGTTGCGTTCAGTGCATGCCCGAATAAACTAAATATTACCCTCAAGCAACATTACCAGGTTTCTTGTTCTATAACAATAGGCATAGCTGCTAAATACACCGACACGGACGGAAATTAACTAAACCAGTTTTGGTACCACAGTAGGTATCCTATATTTATTGTATGAACTTTGTTTTTTGTTGACTTTTTTACCTGAACCCGTTGGCTCGAGTGTTTACTCAATAATATGCGATTTGAATTTATATCCTTGTATTTGCAATAATTATACCGTTCATCTGATATTACAGCAATTTTGATGCCCTATTTCGCAACAAACTACATTAAGCGTTCGGTCCTAATGACGGTCGCGAGTTTATTTCGAAAGGCTAATGTGGTTTCAGGCTCACTAATTGCTTTTTGTGGATTGGAAGTTACTTCAAATTTATTTAATTAAATGCCTGAGGTCATAAGGAAAGCAAATTGTACACGTCTTACCCAGTTTCGTCTTCTTTATTTTCCACCGCATGCTCTGCCTGCCTTATGCTGGATCCCCTGAAAAACAAAACACTAATAGTAGGAGGAGCTAACCCTAATTTATGCATTATTATATTATATAGTCATAATAGTCAGCTTTATATAAAAGGTATTATTACACATTTTCATAAAAATATCGGCAAACAGGTAACCAGACCCTCCTAGCAAGGCGGGCTCGGTTGCACCCACTGTGCACATCTGAAAACCAAACATAATTTACGCTCTATTTGACCTGGGCTCAGGCATATGTATGTATACCCATATATTTTTCTGTATTATTACCTCTATTTTCTTTTGTGATTTTGAATGTATATGTAACTAGTAAATAATAAAATAATTAATTAATAAAATAAATACAATGTGAATAATTAATCTATAATTTTAAAAAATCCCTTGGTTGTTTACGGTCCAAAGTCTAAAATAACATTTGTGGGCGACAGTCGAATAAATCTAGGTACTACAGACCATAACTATCGATTGGCGAAGGAAATTTTAGCTATCGTGGAAGAATACACACACACACACACACAGAGAGATAGACACACACATACATACAGATATAGAGACAGAGATCGGTTTGGAAATGGTCTTAATCGTCTCAGGGGGGCTCAAAATGTATATTTCCGTCTTCATCTCGATTTTTTTACCGCGATCACAATACTTTCCTTTCGGAAAACTAAAGGTGAAGTGATCGTTTTTGTGCCTATACATACGCAGATCAAAAGAGGTACTGTTATATTTTATTCTGAGTACAAATAATTTCATAACTAATTGTGTACTTACCGCACTTTGTTCATATGCAAAGCCTTATTCAAGTAATACACAGTTTTCTGTTTTCTGCGTCCCATCTTGTGCAGCACTTCACTTCAAGCTAATCTGTGCCACAATTTTTTCCGCGATCTCGGAGATAACAAACGACGCGTCCTCCCCGTGCGAATGCTAGGACAAAACTGGCTGATGATCAGTGACTGGCTGTCGGCCGCCAAAGATAATTTAATAATGGCGGCCGCTACTGACCGCGTAATATTATTGATATACATACTACGAATATAAATATTGATGAAAATTTTGAAACAACAATTTTATAAATCATAAAATTTTCTATAATTTGTTGAAAGAATCATCGAAATCGCTTCAGGCGTTTGAAAAAAATATAAAAATTCTTTCGAAAACTAATAGGAGAAGTAAGATTTTTTTATGTCAAAACTAACAGTAATAATAAACAAACGAGACAACAAATTTGTTTTTGATCATATTACACATACCATATATATATTTTTCATGTATTTGGACGATCGAGAGGTCTATTTCGAGGTTCAAAGAGAGGTCTATTTCGCAGTTTGGCCTATCCTAGCGCCTTAATCTTCATACAAAAAAATCAACCAATAGAAATCGCTCCGAATTTAATGTTTAATTTTTGTTTTTGGTCGCTCTATGTTCTATGAAGGCCTTCATTCCACCAATAGAGGCCGATCGAAGGTACAAAAACCGACATTTAAGTAGCGTTTTTATTTAGGTCAACATAATTCTTTTTAATGTTTTGGTTAGTAAATAGTGTTGGCATTACTATCACTAAGTACTTATTAAAAAAATACCGGAACGAAAACGAAGCTAGTTAATCGAATGCCTAGATCCGTAATTACGTAAAAATAAACGATAATCCGAGCGATAGAAGAGATATAAACACGATGTTGTGAGGGAGGAGTGATGTATGGTAGCTGGAGTAGCCAAGGAAGATGGCGAAAATCGGCTAGAGCAGTTGTCGATTATACAAAAAGAGGCACCACTGGGACGCAATGCGTTGTGACCCGGAATCTGTTTGATTTCACGTATATTTACGAAAAAATTATCAAAGTACATGCCTTCTCACTGGGCGTCTTGTAAAAATCATGTACTGAGCAAAACATTTATCAATTAAAATATCTTGCTATCGTTTTGTATTTGATTTTATAAAAAAATATCCAGTAATTTATCGAACACAACGTTCTCCTTCTATATAATACTATGCTTAAATAGACTAACTTTAGTAGTTGTAACAGCATCCTAGTTGTCTATTATTTTGTTAATTATGGTTACATTTGCGCACATTTTGTGCACATGGATACAAACTTATGAAATATATGATATAACGCTTGTAGTACCTACGGTAATGCTTATAATGTTAGAGATTTAAAATATGATAGAAAACGAATTTACCGCGTGAAATTTGTAGGACCCGACGTTTCGGTGACGTTGCAGCCGCCGTTGTCTAGGGTAGACTGAAGAGCTGTCAGTCCGTTGTTTTGCGGGTAGGCCGCATACCGCTGCCGCCACTGCGTAGGTTATAACGGTGGTGGGGCGCCGGGCTCGGAGCGCGGGAATTTTGAAAATCCGTCTTGCACACAACACTCACTGTATCCTGTTTTACGTCTTTGCGTAACATGTTCCATCTCCTTCGGAAGATGCTCAGTGTCGCATAGATCGCGTGCTCGATTCACGAGCGACGTTTGCACTGAAAGGACGGCTCCTTACCATTTTTGGATGTCAAAGTGATGAGGAGAAGTGACAATACTCTCGGACATACGGTATATCGGAAGCCCACACATACGGACAGATATTTAAACTCTAAACATCTGGATATTTCTGGTGATGCTCAACCAATTTACGTCTGTGAACATCTAACTCCAGCCAACAAGGCCCTACATGCTGCCACTAGGAAAGCTGCGATTGCCAAGAATTTCAAATACGTATGAGTTCGAAACGGAAAAATATACATGCGAAAGGGGGATACCTCCAAACATATCATTATACACTCGCAAGACTGTTTATCTAACCTCTCGTAATTTACAACTTTTGTACAATTTTTCTACATACTTTACTATTGTATTATCACTTCCCTAAAAGTTTTCTAACATTCTAATTTTAATTCGTTATATTTTAAGTTTACATTACTTTAAAATTGAAATGCCATTAACTCTTAATAAATTGAAATGCCATTAACTATTACCAGAATATCAGATGGATGAGATCTAAAATCGATGCGATTGTCCTTGAAATTCTTAATAATGACTACGACATCACCTGTTTCACAGAGACTAACTTATCATCTTCTTTTCTAGACAATGAAATATGTGACGATAGGTACGTGGTATATCGGCGAGACCGTGAAACCTCCAACTCCGCTAGCAATTCTGGAGGTGGCGTTCTTATTGCAGTCTCCAAAAAACATTGTTCTTCCTATAAACCTACGTGGCAAACATGCGCTGAAGATCTATGGCTACAATTAATGTTGGGATCGTCTACTGTTATTAATTTAGGACTAATTTATTTGCCGCCAAATATTTCAATGTCAACTTTCTCCCAGTGCATAGAGAACTGTCAACGAATCTGTCTTTACTCCAATAATGTCTATAATATAATTTTAGGAGATTTTAATGTCCCAGAGTTAACTTGGGCTAGATCCAGTGCGAATCAGTATTTGCAACCGTCACTGAATACTGGAACAAAATCAACTACCATTCGAGACTTTTTATCTACTTGTCATTTATATCAAAGTAACGATACACTAAACTGCAATAGCCGTATTTTAGATTTAGTATTGTCTGATATAGGAACTATTGACGTAAAGGAAGCAGATCCACTTAGTAAAATAGATCCATACCATCCACCGTTAGAAATTAACTTGAACCTTGATATTGCTTCTCCGCTTGAACTCAATCGCGAACAAGTTCAATACAACTTTTACAAAGGAAATTATGATAATTTCAAAGCAGAAATCCGAAATACTAATTGGTCTTACATCTTAGATACACCTGATATCAATGACGTTGTTCATATTTTCTATGATACACTTTGGAAGTTAATAATTAGAAATTTTCCAGTTAAAAAACATTTTAATAAAAAATACCCAAAATGGTTTTCTAAATCATTAATTAGTTTGTTAAACGAAAAAAACAAATACAGGCTGAAGTATAAAAAATATGGCAATCCTCGTGATAGAGATACGTTTGCACTCCTTCGATCAAGGGCAAAAAAAGTATTAAAATCCTGCTATAGGACATACGTAAATTCTGTCGAAGAATCACTAAATGCAGGTAATTTGAAAACTTTTTGGACCTTTGTAAAGGCTAAAAGCAAAAAACATGATTCAATTCCGAATATAATGCATCTCGATAGAGCCACAGCATCAAATGGTTTTGATATTACATTTGCTCTACATTTTAAATCAGTTTATACCTAATCCGGCTTCTGATTATGTTTGTTCCCCTGAGCAGTCCCAAAGTAGTAATTACTGCCTAAATACGGTAAAAATTGATGTAGGCGATATTTATTATAATTTAAAAAATTTAGACGTAAGCAAAGGTCCGGGACCGGACTGCATACCTCCTTATTTCATACAAAGATGTGCTAACGAACTTTCTACTCCATTACAATTTATCTATGCTAAGTCTATAACTGCTGGCGAAATAAGAGGACCCCTCTTATTTTTAATTTTCATAAATGATCTTTCCAATAGAATAAAATGTAATTTCTTAATGTATTCGGACGATGTTAAAATTTATAATCAAATTATGAACATATCTGACTGCCATAAAATACAAAACGACCTTGATTCGCTCGTCACTTGGTGTTCTGAAAATAAAATGGCTCTCAACATAGGTAAATGTCACTCGATGTCCTTTTGTAGGAACAGGGGTCACGTTAAATACGACTATTCTATAAATGGTCACAACCTAAGCAATGTATCTAGCATCCGTGACCTAGGAATAACATTTGACTCAAACCTAAATTTAAAGATACACATTGAGAACATAGTCGAGAAAGCAAATAGGATGCTGGAGTTGATCATGCGGATCACTAAGAATTTCAAAAATCACAACAGCATGATCCTGCTTTATAACTCACTAGTGCGTTCTCATCTTGAATTTGGGTCCTCGATATGGAACCCATATTTTAAAACGTACTCCGATAGAGTCGAATCCATTCAAAGGAAATTTCTGAGAATGCTATCATTTAAATGCGGCCTTAAGGATTAATTTCATTCAAAATTTCATTTAAACCATTGTAACAGTTTTTTTTAAATTATATTTTGGGGTTTTTGGTTGTAACTCCCACATTTTATGGTATAATAAAAAATTGAGCTAGGGATAATAGTCTTCTAAATATTTATGAGAAGATTCGGACAAAATGGATCATCAGATTAGATTCTAGGTCTGGTGACATACTTAAACATGAAGGGTTTCTTTAAACTCTACTCCACTCCAGGGTAAACAGGGTAAAACATGAGTAAAAGAGGTTTGAAGATATTAGCAATTTAAATATGTGCCAAATTTCAGTGAAATCGGACGAGCAGTTTAAGCGCCAATTGGACGTACAATTTGACGACCATCCTTCCAACCACAGTTCTTTAAAAATCGCTTTTTTGGGTTCGGCAACTTGTAAATCCAATAAAACCCTAAAGTCGAAATTACGCAGGATCCATATTTTTATGTTAATACCTATGGGAAAGTCAAAGGACTTGAAACAACTAGATTTGAAAATATTGGATTTATCGACATTAAATGCAGCAAACACACCGATTGATAATGTCCCGAATTCGCGGACATTGCCTCAAATATGATATTGAAAGAAATGCCGGTCACGCTTCCGCGCCATGTAAATACTATTGACCCGAATACGGGGACAAGTCTCACATGTGGGTCTTAGCATACTTATTTTACACTCATGCAGTGCTGCCCTCTACGATACATACTTTCGAACTAGGGCCTGGGGTGCCAAATGGTACACTCACACTCTTTGTCATTTTGGCAGTGAAAATCGGGACTTGACTCGATTCGCCTAATATTTCACCAGTGAACCAATCAGACCATGCTGATTCCATACATATCTATAAATGATATAACCTGCGAATCTGAGGACGTCCGCGGATTCGGTCGCGTCCTCAAATACAGGGTAGATTTGTAGGTCGAGGTCCTAGGATTCGGGTGAATACAAACACACACACTCGCCCTTGTTTGTATATGCACGAATTCGGGGACTTAGTCCAGGTCCCCCAAATCCAAGGACTACCTCTTTCTAATGGTTTTATTTCAACTTTGATTTGACTAGCGTCATCTATTGGTCGACTTCAGAACGTCCATCTTGTCAGCACCTATTTACTCTCTTTATTTACTTACTTGTGTAGGAAATTGTGATTGGTATACACGTCCTATATCTGAAGACCACCCATCTTTAGGGACTGTCCGCAAATGCGGGTGTGGCTGTACTAATCATACACTTACGGGTTGGTCATAACATTCAGCCATAAAAAAACTTTTTAACACCAATGTCATTCAATTAGGGTATCAGTATACTAATATTGACATTCAAATCCTTAAATTAGGTAGGTATTGACACTCAAGTCCTAAAATTCGGGTCTATAAGTTCATTTTTTTACCGTTTCAAGAATCCGATGTCACACGGATTTACACGCGACGGGGTGCTTTCGTAAACATTTATTCGTTCAGTTCTCGTCCTAACGTCGCGCGCGCCGGTCGTTCCTCTTGCAAATCAGGCTTTTTTTGTATCAAACAAAGTACGCTCTTTCGCATTTTAATTATAAATTCTTTTTAAATAAAAACATTCAAAATCGAATTAAAAAAAAAACCTATCAACGTTGCCTACATACAATACGCATTTTGGGAGACGGTACTGAGACATGCCCCTAGGCCCTAGATTATTTGGTCTTACCCTTTTAACATTGCTGTGTTGCAATATAATTAATTTTCCCCAGTATTAAGGGTCTACTCTTTTTTGTCAGTCTGTACCTACCTTGTCTTGTTTCGCATCAATACAAATTATATGTAAATAAATACAGAAATACTTAAATAATAATGATTACTTAGAAAAAGTTGTCTTTAATAATAATAATAATAATAATAATAAGAATAAATTTATTTTAGTAAGTAATTTTCAAAAACATTATTCACAAAGTCTGCCTAACTAGGCCGAAGCCCGTACCAAGGTAGACTCGACTAGGTCACTTGTACATTTTATATTGTGTGCACACTTATTAAAGTACTATTACTGAGAAAAACAAAAATTAAAAAATAAATGAAATATAGTAAATCTAATAACTCTAATAAATACTTAGCATAAATTTCAAGAGTTATTCTAATGATAACTAATACCTAAATTATAATCATGTTTAAAAATAAAAAAGTAATAATGAAATCAAAATATATCCAGTTAAAAAATTGTTAAAATAATTATAATAATAAAATACAATAAAATTATAATTGCAGTGATAATCAGTAAGTAGAGAAAAATAACAGGGTAATAATTTGAAAAATAAAAAAAATATATATTAAAATAAAATAAAAAGCCAGTAATTAAAATAGTCAAGTAGCTAGTCAATAAATAAAACAGAATAAAAAGATAATAATTATCCTAGTAGCAACAAATAAAAAGATAAGATTTATTTGTCAGTGTAAATATTAGGTGTTTAATGGAGAATGACGGAGATGAGCACCTCAATCTCATGTCTTCCAAATTCCAAAAGTAGCGGAGAAATTTGTTTGTTTGTTTTTATTCCATTAGTGGTCGACTTCAAATTAAATTGTAACTCATTAAAAATCTTGGGCGCTATGTATGAAAAGTGTCTTTGCGCAAACGTTGTCATTGTTTTGGGACGCAAGTGCTTATAAGTAGTGGTGCTCCTCGTTTGTGTTGCATGTTTAGTGATTTGGTGTAGATGGGGATTTTGTATATAGTTTATGAGGACTACTTTCGCATATATTTGCCTAATATCCAGCAACTCCAACTCACTAAACAGGTCATTGGAAGAGTATCTCCAAGGTTTGATAGCCATAATTAGGTAATGCTTTATGAGCCTTAACAATTGGGTCTAAAGCAGTTCGCGTACATCCTCCCCAGCCCAGAATACCATATGATATTTTACTGTAAACTAGCGCATAATAAATAGTTTTGAGCGTTTGAAGAGGAACTACTTTTCTGAGGGTCTTAAAGAGAAAGATGGATTTTCGTATTTTGGCCGTCAGAATACCGATATGAATATCCCATCTTAGTGTACTGTCAAATGTTAGGCCAAGATATTTCGCTTGTGATTTATGCTCTATAATAGTACACGTACAGCAAGAGTGTTCTGGCCTTATTGGAGCAGTTGTATTGCACGTATGAATTTTGAGGCCTACATGTTTAAAATTTCTATTATTAGTTATGGAAAATGTGATGTAACTAGTTTTTTCTTTGTTTAGCATAAGAAGGTTATTTTTTAGCCAAAAGTTAATATTGCTTAGGCCCCATTCAGCGATTTGGTATACGGCTGGCCATGTTTTCTGACGAAAAACTAGAGCAGTATCATCAGCGAACAGTAGTGCCTTTCCTCCATGCAAAGACACATTTGTAAGGTCATTAATGTAGACTAGAAAAAGAATTGGCCCTAACACACTACCCTGGGGAACTCCATACGTAATGTACCTTTCAGAACTCACTGTACCGTTTATTTTGGTGACTTGTGACCTATTCGAGAGGTAGTCGGTAAACCATTGCAAGGCCTTCCCACGGATACCACACCTGTCTATCCTACTCATCTTTATCCTGCAAAAATATAAATTGCCGAAAAACATTTATTTCCAATATACCTACGAGTTATTTACATTCTGGCCACTACATAAAATACACTAATTCTATATAGGAAACATATTTTTATGTGGCAACACTTACCCTTATGTCAGTTGAATTGGGTCCTCTTCGTTTAGTTTAAGAAATTGCATGATAATTCTCATTATTCATGTTCTTTTGCGTTACAATTAAACAAACCTATTCGATACGGAGCTAGGGAAGTAGTTTTCAGTGTCTTAAAATGTACTTCTAAGTAAATTTTGAGGTTTTGTTTTGTTTGACTTTTCACTATAGTTTAACGACCTATCTTAAAAGCTCACAATCATTCAAACGTCGATGCTACGTGATCGAATCAGTAAAAGAACAGAAACACTAGTCTGAATACATTACGCCTCTTGGGAGACGGTACTGAGACATGAGACCCTCTACTTGATTATTCAGATGTTGCCTTTCTCGACATCGAGGAAGATCTAGCCACCAAGGTAGAATGGCTGCAAAATGTCTGCATTCTATTCATTTATGACCTAAGAAAATTTGACCATATTACGAAGTACAGAAGGAGATTTCACTGGCTGACGACCCGAGAAAGGAGAGATACGAGAGTCCTATTTTCGCTTTTCAGAATCCTAAAGGGGGCCGCTCCGAATTATCTTATAAGTCGGTTCAAACCCCTATTTTCTCACGGCCGCCCTCTGAGATCTGAAGACAACCTACTGCTCTCGATGTCTGTACACAGTTGTGATTTCTTCTCGCACTCCCTCTCCGCAAGCGGAGCCCGTCTCTGGAATGCTTCACTCGCACATATAAGGATAGCACGGAGTTTGTTCAGCTTTAAACGCAGGCTCGAAGAACACTTGAAACCACGCTCATAAACTTTTCCCTATTTTTCCCTATTTTCCCCTCCCTATTGCGTCCCCTGCGTCATTATAGGTCTATTATTTGTTTTCTGTTTAAGATTATTGTTTTTTCCGGTAATGTTTAAATTGCCTAGTTTACCTTATTTTTACCGCATAACATAAAGTCCATTAGGTTAAGGTTAGCTGTAAGATATTGCTTTTAGACAATAAGCTCGCCTTTTTGATGAAACAAATAAATCGTCTTATTTTTTTATTAATAGATTATTTAGTTTTACTATTTTCACATTACTGTGTGGCAATAAAAATATTTTTTTCCCAAAACGTAGGGTCTGCTCCTACTGGCCAGACTGTGCTGTCCTACCTACAACTTCAAACAAATGTCATCGTGTATAATAAGAGGCCGTGTACGAAATCGATGTGGGCCGTGATACCTCTATAATCAATGGTATAATATAACTATAGGTAGGTAGGATTTTCGGAGCCAAAGAGATACGTCCACCCTTTGGAAGCGCTCGACGGGGACTAGCTGACTTGAGGCCGTTGAGGCGTGAATCGTATCATAGGCGAGTATCATAACGCGAGAATTAGATTGTTTTTAAAGACTTTATTGCCAATTTTAATTAATGTTTTGCATTTTTTTTTTTGAGGAAATGGATTGATATTAAACTGAAGTTTATTTCTGTTGTTTTTATTATATGAACGAAAGTTCTAAAAGGCCAAAATCAAAAGCATTTCTTCGCCCATTTTCTAAAAAAATTGACAAAGTTAAATATTTTTTTTATCAACAATTTTATATGAAAGTAGTAAAAACTGATTCACTTATTATATAGAGGACTTTCACAGCAATACATTGTATTTTTTTTTATACCGTTTAGATGTCAAAACGATTCGTAAATATGTTATATTCTAAACCTCTTACAGCAAAAATTCACAAACAGTCGCCGGTTTAAGGTCAATTAATCAATATTCTATAATAATTTTCAAAAAAATAGCTCACTCATTAGACAATAATATAAATGATCTTTTATGTTGTGCAATAAAACTTATAGAAATACAGTATTTTAACCTTAAATTCACGTCTGCAAAATTACGTAAATTCACGAAATGCGCAAAATTTCGTGTACGGCCTCTTAAAACGCCTAAAACCTGTAAACTGATAAAAGCGTTCTGAAACGTCATGGTGGCGTATTCAGTGATATCGCAGTTCGGACCTGGCACGAGCACCTTAAATTTTACCTACATTTAAGTATTCATTATGCCAAGAAAGCTTTCGAAACTTTGCTGGCAGTTTATATATTATTATGATTAAATATTGTGAAGCTAGTCATTGGTGCTAATCCAGTCTGTTTTTAAATTGATCGGCAGAGCTTCATGCACTTATCACTTCAAATGATAATGTGTTCCACATGTCCACTGCTCTATTTCGCAAAACGTTCTTGAGAGGATTAGGTTCAAGCTGCTCCAACTGATATTGAAGGGCAAAATTGAGGTAAACGACGCCGTGGAGGAGGAAAAAGTTGCGGTTGTGCAATGTCAGAGAGTGGACCGGGATCACTAGTACGGAACAGCTTTTCCGGATGGGGCAAGACCGACAAAAGTATTCAGAGCTAACGGCCAACCTTCAGTAATGGAGAGGCACTCCGAGAAGAAAAAGAATAGTTACTGTACTTTCTATCAATGTTGAACAATAATTTTTTTTCTTGTTAATTCACATTGCTATTAAAGCGTGTTTTTTTAGTTTTTAAACTATAATTTTATTTAAATAAGCTATTACATGTACCGTTGAAAATAGTAAGACCATTGCATCGCTCGCTCTAGTAGTTTAATCGTGAGCTATTCCGTATTGTTTTGACGTTTGCCACATTTGCGATAACTGCACTGCCAAACCGCAAGTAGCAGTAAGGATATGACCGGCCCAGGAAAGTAGGGTGGTGTCGACTACAAGGGGCGAACCCGTCACCCCAGGCGTTGACACCGGTTCTCCTCGTGGTTACCAAAGTTAAGCAGCGTTAGGCGCAGTCAATACTGGGATGGGTGACCGCCTGAGTATTTGACTGCGTGATGCTATAAATGCCCACCTAGAAGATGTTGCCGAAAGGCAACAAGGCGGGTTCCACGAAAAGGTATCAGCCTAGTGGGAAAAGAAAAAAAAACGATATGTGATAATTCATTCAGCCGTGGTATGAACGTAGAGATAAGACAATCTACTAGCTCTGTCCACAAGCCTGTTAGAGACCAATGCCATATGACCAGGTACCGGAAAGGCAACCAGCAGGCAGCCTCGCCCCCTAACTACCAGTTTTGGTAGGATATCTCCGTCATAAAATAATAGCTTTTTGTGGATTTAATATTTTTAATTATGATATTAGATTCTCATTATAATTTTATATTTATATTTTAAAATTTACATACTTAATGGTCGATTTTATAGTTTGTTGATATTTCATTTTAAACGTAGTTTTATTGTTTCTCATTTCTTTCTAACGTGTTACACATAAAAGTTTTCATAATCATTAAATTTATTTTTTAGTGTATATTCTGTATATTTTTTTAATTATTTTAGATTATGAGTAATATAGGATCTGTATTTCATTATATAGTAAGGGTATTTATTATTATTGTAATGATTTACATGGGTTTATTATTATTATTATTATTATTATTACAACTGTGTATAATATTATTATTTATTCTGGACAGGCCGCTTTGCTGATACGTTCAGATTAAATTTTGTAAAGCTAGTCATAAACAATATTAACAAGGTTTTAGGTAAAAATCCAGTCTGTTTTTAAAATGATTGACAGCGCTTGCACTAATCACTTCCAATGGTACTTTATTCAACATGTCTTTTTTGCAGAACGAGTTTTGTGCTGTGACCTCGAAGATTTGTAGGTATTGACGTTGAGTTTATTTGTAGGTATAACATATTCTTTAGCTCAGGTACATCTTAATAATTTGTGAGAATTGTATTCTTATATCTCAATCAGGTCCATACTTTGTCTTCTTTGTTTATGAGAAGTCAGTCCAAGTAATTCCAAGCGATCTTTATAATTCCTATTTTTCAGGCCCACTGGCGTTTTGGCCGTTTTCATTTTGGTGTTTTGGTAACCCCCTGTAGGCTGCCGATTTAAGGAAAGAGGGATTTAAGGAAACCTGTACACAATTTGTTTTATAATTTGTATTATAATTTATCTTTAGTTGCTAAACGTGGTATGGTTAGATATATGAAAACATTATATTAAATTAATGACTTTGTTTTTGTAATTTTTTTTACATTCCATTATATTGTACCTACTGAGCTTAGTAGATGTCTGCTCCATAGCGTAGTTCAGGTTGATATGTACTATTGATATTTAATAAAATTATTAATCCATTATTACCAAAACTAGTTACCTATACATTCCTAATTAACAAAATAAGGCAAATGACAACCATCCGGATTCCGTATTTCTAAAAGTTTGGCTTAGGTACATATCGCTATTAACATAAGGGTGGGGCGGTCCACATATTAAGTAATCATCGAGGAACTAGGGGGTGGGGAAGGGGGTTGTAGATAATGATTACGCTTGTCAAGTTGGGAGGGGGGGCGGTGCCCGTCCTGATTACGTAATCAGCGTTGGTCACCGCATCGCGATTTTTTGGGTCTAAACCTGCACGGAAATACCGAAGTGCCGCTCCAAAGATACCCCTTCACGCGATGTGCGTAGATACTCCACGCGCTCCTAGGCGATCGTCGTCGCTCGGGCCTGTTCCTGGAAGCGCTGGCAAGCCGGTGGCCGCTCTGCAACTCTGGACTAGCGCTCCGCTGCACGCTCCAACTCGATCTTTGAAAGATTAATGTGGTTGTGTGGGGCATAGACTATGCCTGATTTACACATGGATTTTCTAAGTACATAATATGCCAAAGCGTTTTCACTGCTCTCGGGACCGTAGGCTCAACGGGGCCGACGAGAAGTGGGGGCAGTTTAAAAAGCCAAAAAAAAGTGCACAAAGGATCCGGAGCTCTGCCTCATTGTGGAAGAGTCGTCAAACGCTTTATAAATTACTGGGTTCACGATTCATCACAATTTCCGCATATTCCGTTGATTACGTAATCGGGGTCGGAAAGGCGGGGGGGGAGGAACTTCTGATTACGTCTGATTACGACTGGGGGAGTGGTGGGGGGGGGGGGTTGAAAATACCAAAAACGTCATTACGTAATATGTGGGGGCCGTCCGGGGGTTTGACATTTGTTGTCAGTGTTGCAATGTGAATATTTAAAAAAAATTTGGGTCCCATCAAACTTGCAGAAGGAAAATTTGCAGACGGCAATCTTGCAGACGGCATTCTTGCAGGCGGCAGTTTTGCAGAAGGCAATCTTGCAGAAGGCAGTTTTGCAAATGTCAAAATGACCTAACCTAACCTAACAGAAAAACCCCCTTCCCCCTTTCGTTGGGTTGTTGACTGAATAGAAGCATAAGAACTTTGTAATATCTATCATTTTATATAAGCAGTTATTTTTATTATTATTTATCTGTAGTTTCTATGTATTTATTATTATAATATACATATACTATATTATAAATTATATTTTTTATGTACCTATGTACAATTTGGATGTATGTATATGTATATTTATGTGTATATGTTTATGTATGTGAGCTGTATTGATACTTTTATTTAATATTACACGGTTGGCTGTAAGAAATCGTGAAACGATAAGCCCGCCGTTTGTACTAAGTCAAAATAGAATTTAAGTTTTCTTTACCCATGTAATTTTTTTTTGTTAGTACAATAAAGGTATTTTTCATTTCATTTCAGAAAAACTTAAAACATTTTTTTAAATGTTTAGTTTGATGTATAAAAGTCATCCACTACAAGGATGCCGGTAATTAATGTGACTTCGATTTTAGGGAAAGAAAAACCTAACCTAACCTAACCTAACAGAAAAACTTAAAAACTGTACTGAAGGTTGCCGCCTGCAAGGTTGACGCCTGCAAGGTTGCCTCCTGCAAATCTGCCCTCAACAAATTTGGAACTGTCAAAAGTGACATTTGTGCAAAATTGCCGCATGCAAAACTGGCGCCCCCCGACACGGCGGGGGGCGCCAGTTTTGCATGCGGCAGTCTTGCACAAATGTCACTTTTGACAGTTCCAAATCTGTTGAGGGCAGATTTGCAGGAGGCAACCTTGCAGGCGGCAACCTTGCAGGCGGCAACCTTGCAGGCGGCATTTTTGCAGACGGCATTCTTGCAGAAAGCAAACTTGCATACAAACCCGAAGTTAGCAACGTTTGAGAATGGCGCATTAGGACATGATTACATGAATAAAATAATTTTATATTATTTTACAAACCAAAAATAAAGCAGTAAAGCGGTCATATGTTATTAATTTTAAATTTAGAAAAAGAAGTAGCAAATTATCATGTCAGGGTAAATTAAAGTGGTGAATATTTCTGTGCCTCCTGTGAAAGGTGATTTAACTCGAGTTGTACCCTTTTTGTGATTTTTACATAGAAATTGTCAGAAAAAAATTACGATTTTTTTGGTACAACTCAAGTCCTTCTATCTGCTATAGTTTCGGAGATAATTTGGTGCCAAGTGATATAACTGACAGAATTTCGGAAAAAATATCGTGAATTTAGATATAAGTCAAGTCGTAACCCCTTTAGGTCATTGCTTCACACATTTTTTTTTGTGCCTCGTGGTATAAGAGAGATTATATTAATTTACACACTTTATTTTTCAGTATATTTATCGTGAATATTGATATATTTAGAGTTATATCACTTTGCACCAATTTTTCTCCATACTGATTAGGGTATAACTCAACATGTACCTACTAATCCGAATCTAAAGTTGTGCCTGATTTGTGATAAGTGATGCATCTCGACTTACATCATTCGACACAAAGAATTTTTTATGTGTAAACGAATATAAATTGAGTTGTATCTAAAACTCAAACTAGATTTGTTTTTTTTTATTAATTACTAGATGTGCTATGTGATACAAGTACGAACATGACGAGAGTGGCGGGGGTGCGCGAGGCGAAGTGAGGGCGTGACGCGGGGTAGGAGATGCGCGGGCGTTAGTGTCGCTGCGGCCTTTATGAAGCTTGGTCACGTCCGAAGTCGCCATGGATCGACGCGTAAGTTGTTAGATGTATCATTTTACACGAAATTGCATAGTTTTGGATTTTTGTTTCATTATTGAATTAAATCACTTGACACAAAATAGATAGGTAGGTACCTATTGTAATGTAAACATAGTCAAGGTACTAATCTTTACTTTTGCTATTTTGTTCCTATTAATTTGATTCACGATTGACTACCTACTCAAAGTGATTTTCCGCTTTTTTGGTTAACCTACTTTTGATGTTTTTTTACTATCTATCAGTACTAACTATCAGTAGTTTAGAGATACATAATTATTTTTTCCGTACTCTGATTCTAAAGAGTTTTCTTACAATTATTGCTCAATTAAAACCGGTAAGTACGTACCTTCTTACAGTACAGACGTTTATTTTTGTTTCAGTTGACGTTTCCGAAATCCCGAATAGCTAAAATAATGGATTTAGCCACTAATGACGCAGCAAACATGAGTTCTCAATACCCCATCGAAGCTGAAATTAAACGAACAGAACAAAATAATAATACCAATGAATGCGGCTACGGATACGAAGTAAGAGAACCAATTGAAGGATCACTGCCAGAAAAGTCTATTGAAAGTCCAGTCCCTACTATCAACGAACACCAGAATCCAATATCTTCAGATAATTCAACAGAAATGGTTATTGACAACGATAAGACGAACAAAACAAATGTAAATGCTTCCGAAAACCTGTTAGATGATTTGACAGATGCAGGTTCATCAACCGATGGTGATTTTGGATCATCTAGCAGTGATGATTACATTTGCGGTACTGATGAATCTTCCTCATCCACTAATGACGAAAGAACTCCGGTTAAAAAGAGAAGAAAGAAAACGGCTACATCAGAAAATAATATTACGGTTCCTGAAACACCATCTCCAAATAATGCGAGCATATCAGAGAATGCTCCCGCTGATTCCTTCTGGAAAAATAGCGGTATGAATAGTGGCGGAAAAAAGAAAAAAACAAGAAAAAGTGAGAAAGAAAGAAGACATGATAGAGTAAAGAGAAAACTTTTTCGTAACACTGGCTTGGAATACACAACAAAGTCAGGAAAAACTAAGAAAAGTCGTGAATTACGTGATCTAGACAACTGTCGTAAGAAGTGCAAAGATAGGCTACCATTGCATGTAAGGAAAAATCTTTTCGATACATATTGGAGTCTGGGAAGTTATGAAAGTAGGATCGATTATATGGCGAAATGCATTGAAGTTTGCGGAAAAAAAACGTCAAGGTCTTCTCCAAAGAAAAAACGCAACGTCAGCTTTAGATACTTCGTTCAAAGTTCTGATCTAACAAAACATCAAATTTGTAAAGGATGTCTTTTGAAGACTTTCGACGAAAGTCATAAATTTCTACAAACGATTTGCGAAAAACTACGGGACAATGGCGGTCACCTTCCACCACGTAAACGTCGAGTCGGTAAGTCGATTCCTGATTTCAAACTAAAGGAAATAAAAGCTCATATTGCCTGTTTCCCTTGCACAGAAAGCCACTACGGCCGTAACAAAACGACTAAGAAATTCTTGAATTCTGAACTCAACTTACAAGTTCTTTATAATTCGTACAAATTGAAGACAGAAACTCCAGTCAGCAAAACCATTTTCAAAAAGGTATTTGATACCATGAATTTGTCTTTCAAAAAACCATCAGTAGATACTTGTTCTAAATGTGACTCCATAAATATGAAACTTAAGTACGCAACCGAGGCACAGGCTGCAGATTTGACGAAGGCACTCGAAGAGCACCAAGAAGCATTTAAGGCTGCTTACGAAGAAAAGAAAAAAGATAAACACCTGGCTCAGACATGCGATGATGTAATGGTAATAACATTTGATTTGCAACAATGTTTGCCCACCCCACACTTGCAAACGAATGTAGCATTTTACAAGAGACAGCTATGGACGTACAATCTAACCATACATGATCTAAAAACAAACAAAGCGTTTTGCTACATGTGGCCGGAGTGTGAAGGGAATAGAGGAGCGAACGACATAGCTTCATGTCTATACGATTTTATCATAAATCAACTGCCGCATTTAAACCCAAACGCCAAGAAGCTGATCATGTACTCAGATAGTTGCCCGGGTCAAAACAAGAATTCGATTGTTACAACAATGTTGATGCTAGTGGCTAAACTATCCCCTCAATTACAATCTATTGAACATAAATTTCTCGTACCCGGTCATACTCACATGGAGGCTGACACCGACCATGCGTTGATTGAGCGTAAGAAGAAGCACACGAGTATGGATATTCACTTGCCAAGAGATTGGTACCAGCTAGTGCGTACAGCTTCAAACAAAACAGCGAAGTTCACTGTTATCGAGATGACTCGTGATATGTTCTACGATTTCAACATTTTTTCAAAACAATGTTATACTCTCAGGAAAACCAATACAGACAATGAAAAATTTCTGTGGTGCGACGTTCGATCTGTTTTGTATACCAAAGAAAACATGTCCCGTTTTTCTTACAAAAAAGAATTCAAGAATGTTGAGTACATGAACATGGATTGTTCTAAGCGGGGTAAAGCTTACGATATGATTACAATAAATACAGTACCGAAAGCCTACCATTCCAAGATTACTATTTCAACCGAAAAGAAGAAGGATCTATTGGATTTGCTGTGCTTTATTCATGAGAGCTCTCATGAGTTTTACAGAAGTCTGAGCTGCAAGAATGATGTCAAAGACACTGCTCCGGATAATGATGATGATTCTGATGATGAGTAATTTTATGATATGATAGTTATGTTCATCTAACTCCCAAGACCTATTAAAGGTTTTATTTTGATTTAAGTAGGTACCTACGTACTTCTTTGTTCTCTTCATTCTTTTACCTCACTCATAGAGTCGAATTACTGCCTATAGGATAGGTTAACAGCTGTTAACTGTACTGTGTAAGTTTTAAAGTGTTAGCAATTTTGATGTTTATTATTTTTCTAGATTTTTTTAAGGATTCACACAATGGCTGTGCTGTTATGTTTTGTACTGAGTAGGTTCACTTTGATTATTGTGATAGCTGCGTAAGATTGATCTGTGTCATTTCTAAGTATTTAAGTTTAAGACTAATTGCATTTAAAAAGATCTCTATTTACTTCTTATAATTTTGATAAAACTGTGCCTTATTTGTAAGTAATTTCATAATTTTGAAGACTTTAATAAACGTTAAGTATTTTTCTAAAACTTGTATTCATTTCCACCATACATAGGTATTTTAATGCAGGATATAACTGGACTTGTATCATTTAACACATTTTTATAAAGACTAGAATTTTAGCAAACTGATACAATTCAGGTAAAATATGAAAATAGAAGACTGAAGTAAAAAATTCGAATCTTTGGAGTATTATTTTTATCATTTGTTTGAGCTACATTGTGTTTTGAACATATTCTTATTAGTTATTGGATTTTTTCACTTCTTGTATATCACTTTACACAAAGACAACATAAATGTGCAACATGATTTAACTGTACTTGTATCATTTATCACGTAATTTTATCACATATTAGAAATTAAAAAGGGTACAACTGCGAGTTTTTCATGAATTACTTCAAAAGTATAATATTTACCACAAAAATATAAAAACAGAATGAAAGTGGATGTTTCGATCTACAAAAGAAGGTACTTAAATGTAACCTAACCCACTTCGTTCATGAACTAGAATTTTTTAAATATTGTTTGGGCTGTCCTGTAAAGTAGTGATTTTTCAATTGTATCACCGGTCACAGGAGGCACAGATTTTTACCTCTCCACATTTAATTACCGGCATTCCTTGTAGTGGATGATTCAGTACATCAATTTTCTGTTAGGTTAGGTTAGGTTAGGTTTTTCTTTCCCTAAAATCGAAGTGACATTAATTACCGGCATCCTTGTAGTGGATGATTCAGTACATCAAACTAAACATTCTAAAAAATGTTTTAAGTTTTTCTGTTAGGTTAGGTTAGGTTTTCCTTTCCCTAAAATCGAAAGTTGATTGCTGAGATCCGCGATGGAGAGGACACTCAAAGAAGTGGACTGGTTTCCGTACCCTGACATATGAAAACGCGGCTTTTGTCGATTTCTACTCTGGTAACACAAAATTTTAAATACGATGTTTTGCTTCTAACTTCATTTTCTGCAAAAATGCCGACCCTCGAAACGTCAGTTTGACATTTGCAAAACTGCCTTCTGCAAGATTGCCTTCTGCAAAACTGCCGCCTGCAAGAATGCCGTCTGCAAGATTGCCGTCTGCAAATCTGCCTTCTGCAAGTTTGATGGGACCCATATTTTTAAATACTCACATTGCAACACTGTCCCTGAAGCAAATGTCAAATCAAAGTGACGTTTGTATGGTGTTAAATTTAACTATAACATTGCTATTAATATCACAATGGAGAAGCGAGCACAAAATGAAAGTAATACAGATGTTAAGATTGAAATTATCGAAGAAGAACGGTCAGACTCGTCCGACGAACTCGAACAAAACATTCTATTGTTTGAAGAGGGCGAAACGCGTATTATCAAAAGAGAACGAAGCGATGCCGTGGAATCAGACGTCGAGAAAGAGGCAGAAGATGTCGTCTTAGTAGAGGTCAACGTTATGGTAAAGAGATTAGTTGATTTCTCGTGCGTTGTTTGTGGCTGTAACATCGATACGATGAAGCCGATGGGTTATTGGAAATGTCTGAAAGATATGGTGGAGTTGCTGTGCCATGTTTGCAGTAAGAAATGTGTGTGCGCTGAGTGTTACCATGGATTTAATACTAAAGGCAGTATGAAAAGACACATCGAAGGGGTGCATCTCAAGATGAAGAAATATAAATGCGGTAAATGTGACAAAGCTTTCACTGACAGTAGTAATTTGAAAAGACATATAAAATCAGTCCACCGCAAATTGAAGTATTCGTGTCAGGAATGTGAGAAAGCTTTTTCTCAACCTGGTCACTTAACTACACATATTAACTTCGTACACCGAAAATCAATTAATTTTAAATGTTGGATATGTGAGAAACCATTTCCACGTAAAGCAACAGTTCAAAAACACCTCAACGTGGTCCATCGCAAAATGAAGGAATTTAAATGTAAGCAATACGAAAGCGCTTTCTTTTCTCAAAATGCCTTAAAAGTACATACGAATTCAGTCCACCTGAAGTTGAAGCCATTCGCCTGCAAGATATGCAAACAGAGCTTTTCAATGCGTAGTTGTTTAAATCGACACGTGAACTCTGTTCATCTTAAAGTGAAGAATTATATTTGTGCTGAATGTAACCACGCATGTTCAGAAAAGGGCAATTTAGTTCATCACATTAACATGGTTCATATGAAACTAAAACCATTTATTTGTACGAAATGTAAGCGTGCATTTGGCAACATAAGTAACTGTAAAATACATGAACGTTCTGGAAGTTGTTTATTGAAACATACTCAACAGTAGCGTCATATTAACCTCGATCAGTCTCGGTAGTGATGTGTAATGTATCGTAGGCTGAGCGCCTGAGCGCGTCATTGCGGGGTTATGTTTTTTTGCTTTCGAGTGTCTCTGTGAACTTTCGAGTGAACGCTGTTCATCTCAAAGTGAAGTTTATTTGTGCTGAATGTATCTACGCTTGCTCTGGATAAGGATATTAGTTTGAAAAAGGAAATTTAAACAATTTATTTGTACGAAATGGAAGCGGGCGTCTGGCATGGGTGGGGACTTTGAAGGACACAGCAGCGTCAGGTTAACCCTAATTTATATATTTAGCTATTACGATTTTAATACCGATGCTTATAATTTTGAATTAGTTAAAGGTTTTAACTTTAAGAAACCATTGGTTAATAATGTAGTAAATTGCGTTTCTAAAGTTTATATAGCGTACTTATATTTTTTTTTTCGTCGTGTCCAATTGACGGCTAAAGACCGCTCTTGGACGTGTCAAAATAATTGTGCTAGGTAGTACCATTGATTTTACACTATAAAATCAATGGTAGTACCTAAGTCTCGTTACTACTCTTTACTGAACATACATAGGTAGTTAACAATTAACTACTAGATTGTCAAACTATAAATTTAAATAATCAAAATAGAAGCCTAATATTTGAAGTAGTTAGTAATTTGAAAAGATACGTAGTAAAATTATTCATCGTAATATTCAAATTGTCAGTAAAATGTTAAATAATCAAATTAAATCTACGTTATGCATTTTAAACTAAAAGTACATATATAAGACCATATAAAATAATCAGACAATAAGGCTCTACTTTTTTAAGTAATTTAAATGGGCACAATATTTGAAAAATCATGGCCCTCAAATTCGGCCAGATTATAGAAAGGGTGGCCTATCAGCATCTCCTTGATGTTTTTTTTAAATTTATGTCCTCCAGCTGTTTAAATTTTGTAGGGAGTAGTGTAGGGGGCCCAATAGATGAACATTTAAAGATGTGGCCGACTTTATGATGGTTTTTTATGGCTTTATATAACTTATTTCCTTTTACGTATATTACTTTTACATTTAGATTTGAATTAATTTAGACGCTCTATTTTTTTAATGAAAGTAATACCGATGCGCACAGTCTGGCCAATAAGAGTAGAAATCAATTGGTCGCGGGGTGGGGGATATTTTCATGTGGCAACACTAACCCTTATGACATATTTTTTTCCCTCTTGGTTCAGTTTATAAAATTGCGTTCGGTTTGTAAGTAATTCACGTTATTCATATTTATTGTTTTAAAAATGAACAATTTTCGAAGCGGAGAAAGATAAGTCGTTTTCAGTTTCTCAAATTGTAGTTCTAGGTACATTTTGAGGTTAGAAACTCAAAATGTAGCTAGAAGTACCTTTTGAGGTTATGCTTTGTTTAACGTTTTGTATAGTTTACCCACAAATTGTTGTTACCTACCTGTCTCGATCGTTGTCAAAATTAATGATTATTTAACGGAAGTACGACTAAGGTATTTTCTTTTTCTTTCAATCTCATAATAATTCAAACGTCTATGTAGCGTGAAAGAATTAGTAAAAGTGGAAAAACACTAGTCCGAGTACAATACATCTCTTAGGAGGTTTTACTGAGACAAATCCTTAGATTCTTTAATCTAACACTTACTGTGTTGCATTATAAATATGTTTTCCCAAAACGTAGCGTGTAGGTACTGTTTTCGGCCAGACTGTGTTTTGGAATTAGTTAAATATTTTTACCGTAGATAAACCATAAGTATATTATGATAACTGATAATTGTGTTGTTTAAATAGGCGGTATGTTATTAGGTTGTCTTTTCTTCTTTTACTATAATGCTTTTGTAACCTGTATGTATGTATATATCATTCTATCTATCAATATAACGGAATCTTTCAAAATAAATTTCCCTAACTTTCTAACGTCTGAATGATCACACATATGACAATGGAAATTTTGGATTTTTTATTTTTAATATATTTGAATAATTACACAATGTAATGGTTGATTTTTTTAGTTTCTTGACATTTGATTTTTAATGTAGTTTTATATTTTTTCCATTTTTTTCTAAATATTATTGCTTATTTTTTTCAAGTGTATTCTGTATATTATTTTTAAAATTATGCTAGATTATGAGTAATATCAGATTGCTGTTTTTTATGCAATATTTTAAATAGTATGTAGGAATAAATGTGTATTATTATGATATTGTGATATTATCACTATGATATTATTATTATGATATTATCATTTTAATATCTTATGATGTATCATTACGATATTAAATTATAGATATTATATTAATTGTATGTTTTATATCCTTTTGGGGTTTTTTAAATTAAAATTAATTTTGAATTTTGAAATAAAATTTATGTAACGATTCGTGTAACATTTGTATTTATACGAGTACCTTGTATTATGATTATTGGATATGATGTTTAGGATAGTATGAATTTAAAAAAAATATTATAACAAGTTTACTAAACTTTTTTTTAAATAAATATATCTCTATGATGTCTTACATTTGTAATATAGCTCATCAGAGCAGTAATTGAACTTGGCAGCGCCTTGTTCAGGAGTATAGTCCCTTTGCGATTGACTCAGCATCTTGTAGCCGACCATGAACTTTTTACAAGCTTTTATTTACCTTGCAATGTTTGTCAGTATGATAGTCTATTTAGGCCAACTTTTGCAAGCAGAATTAGAACCACTTTCTCTTATCCTATGAAGTTAAAATTTCACATGTTGGTTCAGGTACGATGACAATGCATTTTTATATTAATCATGACCTGATTCTACACCCAGGATTGGCTCCCGACGAGGGGACACCTCAACGGTCAACAGCACAGACACGAAATTTTGTATACGCATTCAAGTATGATAGCCCGTTATAAGTTCCATCACAACATTGCTGCTGAGCCCAGGGTTGGCTCCCGACGAGAGCACTCCTCAACGGTTAACAGCACAGTCACGAAATTTTGTACACGCATTCAATTATGATAGCTTGTTCTAAGTTTCAACATGACATGGCTGCTGTGCCCAAGGTTAGCTCCCGACTAGGGGACTCCTCAACGGTCAACAGCACAAACACGAAATTCTGTAGAGCATTCAAGTATGTGCGGGCTTTTATCTACACACGTTTTTGTACGGTCCGCTTGTAAGGGCGGGTGTACGTTTTCCTCCGAAACAGTATGTCAGCCTGTGACGAAGGGGAACCGGCTTTGTAAAGGCCTTCCGTTCCACGGTATTCCTCTAAAGGAATCCGCAACTGTTTTGGTTCATGTCGTTTGCCAGGTTGTAGGGCTGGCGACATATCAACGACGCAAGGCTTGATGTTATTGGCGTAGGTTGAATGCTCTGAGGTTCGTAAAGCCTCAGAGATTTCCGTCGTCGCAGCGGTCAATTCGCCTATCACAACTTAGCCGTGAAGACGAAGAACAGGATTCAGATAACAGTTAGCGCTTTTCGTAAATTAGCTCAGTACGCAATCGAGAAAGGCGCTCGAAGTATCAGCAACGACGTCGGGTCGGTAGTATTCTAATCGGCTCGGGTCGGCTTCTCTTCAAGTTTCTTCTTCTGTTGCGCGTTTGAAATGTTCTGAACTGATTCACTGTTACCGCACTTTGAACCAGGGGTGTGGTGAATAAAACAACGACTATGACACTGGTAGTTTTATATTTAACCCCTCAAATGTGAGGCGTCCCTTAAGGGATGCCTTGGCAAAATGTATACAAAATGTATATAAATTTATATAAATGTAAATATAAATGTAAATGTGCGCCGCTTTATAGTAATCCGCTCTATAGTAATGCTATAGCTCTATAGTAAACCCCGCTCTATGTAAATGTAAATGTAAATATAAATTTATATACATTTTGCCGTAGGCAACCCGAGCTAATCGCCATTCATTTGAGGGGTTAAACCCGTCCCCTCGCGAATAAAAATTCAGCTGTCCCATTTGCGCGCGACATTTTCGCGCGTAAGATCGACGCCAGTCGACGACCTTGATAAAAACGACCATACTTGTAAACCACTATACGGATTATAAAAAGAAGAACTGTAAAATGATCGCATTGAAATTTGACATTTAAAATATTATAACCTTATCTCGTAAATCAATTAAGATAATAATGGCGACAAATTACAAATTTGGCGAAGTGAAAAAACTCGCCTATTTATAATTTCGATGTTTTTATCATAAAATACGAAAGTCTATGCAGAAATTGTATTTACAGTTTTGTTCTCTATTAAATGCTTTACCAAAACCATTATTTTGTTTTACTTCTTTGCATACAAAAATATTTAGTTTTTCAGTCATAATAACCAAGAAAAATTTGATGACTCCTCGTAAATTTTTTTTTTTAATTTTATATTTCTGACTACTTAGGGACTTTATTTATATGAAATTCTTTCATAATAACTTTTCCACTACACTACACTTCTTATAAAATCGTACCAGACCTTTCAGCTTTGTCTGATATTACAGAAAAATCCAAACTTTGCGAGTCAGTGACGAAAATTTGGTATTAACTTTGACAGGTCATAATACAAAAGTGGATAAAGATTTTCAAATATATTGTGCATATATAATGATATGCTTATTATATGTCTAATAACTGATAATACTCTAAAGAGTCATATTTCATAGAAAAACTATAGAAAATTACGCTCAAAATATGGCAATTCTTCCATACTAATTACGTAAACAAATAGGTGACAACAACGTAAACAAACAACCCGGCGATTTCGCAAATATCGATAAAATTAGTAATCGCGCCTGTCAATGCAATATCGCCGCGGTGCGTTATTTGTTCAGGCAAATTCGAAGTGTGATTTTCTAGTTTCTTCTTTGAAATGTGACTAGAGTATAATAATTAGTTATTGGACATCTAATATGCGTCAAGTTTTCAATACATTTGAAAAACTTCTAACCACTTTTGTATGCCTTTGCAATTATTACGAAATCAAAGACTATCGCGGTTGCTTCACATTATAGCTTTATAAACGAATTTACCGCGTGAAATGTGTAGCACCCGACGTTTCGGCGACGTTGCCCAGGGTAGACTGGACAGCGACGTTGCAGCAGCCGTTGTCCAGAGTAGACTGGACAGCGGCGGCTGCAACATCGCCGAAACGTCGGGTGCTACAAACTTCACGCGGTATATTCGTTTTTTAACCACTTTTGTATAATTATTATTAATAATAAAATTTCCTAGAAGAAAACTCAACAAACCATTTTTTTTTATTTACCTACTAAATTTCCAGTACAAAATTTTACAGTAAGTCATTTGATAAAAATAAAACAAACATGTCATCATGCACGTTTAAAAATTGCCACATTTGATAAAAACTTATAATGTATCACAAAAAAAAGTGCTTAACACACATCACGTTACATCACAGCGTGATTACGTATGAATAAAAAAAAATAGAATACAAACGAAACATAGAAAAATATTAACAATTAAAAAATCGCAGGGGATCGGCTTAATCGACGGTGGGAACTTGCATTAGGTGCGACTTTGGGATCCCGCTTCTAACATTACAGCATGTAGTAGTATACGTACGGTTAACGTCGGACACATGAATCATGTTAAAATATAATGATACATATAATCGAGTAATGGAGTTTCATCAAAATTCCTTGTAATTCAACAAAATTTCGAGTGAAACGTTGTTATTCTATATAAAACAGTAATAACAAAACGCCGCCCGTCGCTCTCCGCCGCGCGCCGGCTCTCCCGCGTCCGCCGCCCGCTACTCGCCCCGGCGCCGCTAGAGGTCGTCTGAAAATTAAAACAATATTATTAGTTCTCACGTCCTATCTAAATTTCAATTCAATTTCAAAAACCTAATTCTGTTGTAGTGATCGAAAATTCCCCCTGACCACAAATTTCCGTTTCTTTATTCCATCATAACTTCTAAACGCTTAGACCAATTAAAAAATCTGCGGTAACACTAGAATCGTTATGTCATCCCGAGTGTCATAGGGTACCTCAATCTAAAAATATTAAGTAAGTAGTTGTCTAAATGTCCAAATCTCCAAATATCAATAGGTTAAAATAAATACATCGACGGTGGAAAGGAAAAAGTTAAACGACAATTTGGGCGATATTGAGTTATATATATCACTAGAATCATAAAAAAATCCTGTGTCGATTAGTCCCACTCTCAAACTGCTGTGGTAGGTTTTGTTGTCGCTTGGTATTTTATATTTTGTTGATTATTTACAGTTTTCGGCAACCAAGCGACAAAAAATTTGGTCATTTCTTTAAAATGATCAAAAAAGTCATCTGTCGGTTGACTGGAAGATATTGAGTTGGTTGACTGGAAGATATTGGGTTGGTTGACTGGAAGATATTGTAATGTAGCAATAAGTCCGCCATTGTACCTTATTTTTTATTGTGCAATAAAGAGATTTTCATTAATTCATTTATTCATCTTAGCAATCTTTGTGTTAGTTTAGATTTGAAGAATACATTATATTACATTTTCGTCGTGTACAATTGACGGCTAAAAACCGCTGCTCTTGGACGTGTCATAATAATTGGGTTAGGTAGTAAGTCTCGTTACTACTCTTTACTTAACATACATAGGTAGTCAAGTATTAACGCTTGCTCTAGATAAGGATATTAGTTTTAAAAAGGAAATTCTTACAATTTATTTGTACGAAATGGAAGCGTGCGTGTGGCATGAGTGGGGACTTTGAAGGACACAGCAGCGTCTGGTTAACCTTAACCCTAATTTATATATTAAGCTATTACGATTTTAATACCGATGCGTATAATCTTGAATTAGTTAAAGGTTTTTTACGTTAAGAAAGCATGGGTTAATAATGTAGTTAGGTAATTGCGTTTTTAAAGTTTGTATATAGCGTATATTATTAGTTTATATTTTGATATCTTTATTAAAATAATCGAGTACTAAATGCATTGCGCTCTGCGGTCGCTTCACCGTGTCGCTAGCTTCAGTATTTTAATTGTCGCTTGCTCCAGATGCTTGCTTGTAACCTTTGTGTTAACTGTAGTGCCACTGATCATATGTAGTGCCAGACCGCAAGTAGCAGTAAGGATATGACCGGCCCAGGATGGTAACCATGAGCGTTTTCTAACTGATCTTTCGCGCTGGATATTATCTAGCTGCATGATATTCACACACTGTGATGAACAAACTCGTTACATTTTACGTCGTCTCATTTTAATTCATTACTTAAATTTTTATATTTAGAGGATATACTTAAGAATCATCTGACTGGCTACGAGGAATACTGACTGCTTTTAAATTTGTCACATTAGAAAAACGCCGGCAGGTTGCAGATTTAGTGTTCCTGTACAAAATTTTAAATAATAAAATCGATACCTCTTGTATAGAAAAAATACAATTTAACATTACTAAAAGAAGTCTTCGATACCCAGAAACTATACCGGAGTAAATAACGTAATCCCACGTATATGTCGTCTGTATAACAAATTTCATCTTGACAATCGCATCGATATATTTCATGATAGTTTATGCTCTTTCAAAGCGTCCCTCTTTAAAATACTGTAATTCTGGTATTTTTTGTTTTTTTCCTTTTTTTATACGTATTTTTTTTTAAATTCAACCATTGTTCATGCATTGTGCTAATTGTGTACTCATATCAAAAGGATATTGATGTAGTCATGTAACTGTAGTATATATATGTCACTGTATGTGTTGTCAATATTCTGTTTGGGTACCAAATAAAATAAAATAAAATAAAAATAAAATAAAAATTTGCATGCAAGCTCACACCATCATCCCTACCATCTACGTTCAGTGCAAACGTCCCTCGTGAATCGAGCACGCGATCTATGCGACGCTGAGCATTTTCCGAAGGAGATGGAACATGTCAATGATGTCCTTAGGAAAAATGGATACGGTAAATATCACGAGACACGCACACGATCTAATACAGACGAAACTCAGAATTAACCTTCCAGACGCAGGGAAAAGACTTATACAATGCAAGTAAGTCCACTATTATTTCTTTACTCCACGTGCGTATGTCCGCCCTCGTAACACGATAAGCATGCGCGAAAGAATTTTACGTAGGCAACCTCGAACCACGCGATTGCGCGCTCTCCCACTGACTCATCTCAATCGCGCACGATTTGCTGTTTCACGCGCGATAGAGCGTCTGTGTAAAGTCCGCTATTGCGTATCGTATTATCGCACGCACCGCGTATTATCGTCATACTTTGTATTTCTATACGATCCATGGACACGGTCGCCGAGCTCTACTTTTTTTTTCGTCTTTTTCGTCAAACGTCAGTCGCGCGTCAGTCGCAAAAAAAAAATAGCGGACGTTGTCGTCTTCGCGTCGGGTTTTTTCGTAAAAGGTTGTTTTGCGTAAATATTTCGTTTCAAAATGCCGCCGACTTGCTGCGTGAAAGACTGCAGCACCTCGCACAGCGTATTTTACCGTTTTCCCGCGCAAGAACGAAATTTGAAGTTGTTGCGAAAATGGTACAGCGCTATCGGACCGGTGAAACTGATGATGAGATGTTGCAAACAGTACGATTGTTGGCATTTTGAGAAGCGGTATCAGCTGCCCGGCTTGTCCCTGGCGCCGTGTCTACTTTGCATATTCCGTCTGCATGTTAATTATAAAACGAGTGCAACGAATACTCAGCGAATAACAGCAGTTGTTCCTCCGAAAATCACTCGGTTTGACGTTGTCGATTTGACTGATGAAATTGAAGAATCAGTCGTTAAAGAAATTGTGCATACCACGGAAATAATATTTTAGATGTAAACGGCCCCGAAGAAATAATTAACGTAAGTTACAAGATTTCAATCAGTAACGAAACAAAAAAATATCGGTAATATTGCAGTATAGGAACCTCATACTGTTTTTTTCAAAATACATAAACACTTATTTGGCGGTAGGTTAGAGTAGTTTTTTTTAAAACAACCTTAAAAACTGAGTTAAAAAACTTTTTTAAGAAATGTAAATTTGGCCTTGAAATTTTACACTTCCGAAGCTTTTTTCTGTCACATTTAGCGTTACAATGGTAGAAACTAGTAGTATTTTTTATCTTTTTTCGATTTTTGAGAAGGGGACCGGTACTGAAATAATTCCGAACGACATAAATCGTTGAAATCCATCAAGCTATTGTTGCGCTACAGCCAGATTACTAGAGAAACCATTGAAATGGCTGTCGTTTGTAGTGACTTGGACGCTTTTTAATAGCTCATTTACACTCGCGCGAGTGGTGAGGCACGAGGCGAGAAAATGAATAGGCACTCGCAACTCGCCTCGCGCCTTGACTCGCGTCACTCGCGGCGCTCGCGTCGGGAGCGGTTTTTTGGGCACGAGTCAAAGGACGCCAGCAACAAATACTCGGGAAGCCAGTGACAAAAAAAGTGTGAGAGTTTTGGAAAAGCTGATACTTTCAGATCAGACAGTATTTTGTCCACTGTCTACCGATGAATTTTCAGCTTTTCCAAAACACTTTGGGGTACTAATGAAAATCACACCTATCCTAGTACTCCAGCGCCAGGTGTCCCGAAACCTAGCCTGCTGACAGTACCCGGTATTCTATGGCCAAATTATTGTCTGATCTGAAAGTATCAGCTTTTCCAAAACTCTTGCACATTTTTTGGTGCTAGCTCTTGAACTAATAGTTGCTTGAACTCACGCACTACGAGAGTGTAAACAGAAACTCATCTTCATCTATCTTGTGAGGCGAAACAAGAGATGAGGCGCAATGCGAGGCACAAGGCGAGAGAGTCAATGAGCTATAACAGTTGGAAAGATAAAAGTCTGAAGAATTGAGAGATAGGGATATTTGTAATATATGCAATATAGAAACCTTCCTCAAAAAAAAAAGAAGATACTACTAGATTTGATTATTCTAATAATGAATGTGATAGAAAAAATCCTTGGATGCGCAATATCAACTTTACATTAATAAAAAACATTTTTTACTTAATTTTTAAAATGGTTCTTTTAAAAAACTGACTTAATCTACCGTCTTTTTTAGTGTCTATGTATTACAGTAGAACTCCAATTATCCAAACTCCGACTATCCGAATCGCTGATTATCCAAAATTAAAACGGAAAACAATTAGGACTAAAATTTACTAATATTCTGGGGTCCATAAGAACTACGCCAACCACCGTATCTATATCCACTCGGATAGCAAGGCAGCTCTTATGTCACTAGCCTCAAATACTATTAATTTAAAGCTGGTGCAAAACTGCGTATCACTGAATTCCCTGGGCGAAAAGAACAGGGTAATTCTAAGATGGGTTCTCGGCCATGCAGGAATCGGGGGAAATGAAAAAGCCGACGAACTTTTTATGATGGTAGCAAAAGGAACGTTATACGGCCCGGCAAAAAGCCTTGCAAACCTAATGCTCAAACAAATATGTTTAGAACAATCCGTCAACCACTGGAACAACACGCCAGGGTTGAATCATTCCAAAGTTACGACCGTAAGACTGCCCGTGAGGCATTATCGCTAAATAGGAACAATCTACGCATACCGATGAGGGCGCTCTCGGGGCATTGTGGCCTGAACAAACACATGTACAACCTCAGGCAGAGGAAAATACCATGCACCTCATGTATTTTCCTCTGCATGATGCGTAAAAGATACACCCACTTAGATGGTCATAACCTCTAACCTGAGGAGGTATAACAATCTGGCACCAAAAGCCTGTTGAGGTTCTTAAATTGCAGAACCAGGGTTGATAAAAATCATGATTTCTTTAAAAAAAAACAACAAAACAAACGGATTAATTTGATTAAAATCGGATTTATTTGATTTAAATCAGATTTTTTTGATTTTTAAAATATTTGTATTTTATTAAATTTGGAAATCAGGAAAAACACAATACTATTGTTATTTATTTAAATATGTTTTAATAACATTAACAAAAATCAACATAATATATCAGTTCTTCTAAAAAGTAAAAACACAGTAGCATATTTATTTGCCATTTATTTAACAAAAACTATTGTAAAATGTACAAAATTCAAGGAGTTTTAGTTTTTCTAAATCAAAAACATTTTTCAATCATTTTTTAAAAACAGAATTACCGTAGCGTTTTTGTCATATTTAATATCAAGAAGTGAACAAGGAAAAAAGGTCTTAAAATACATAAATTAAACCATATGGGTTTCACCGCAGTCGCAGTCACTTACTTATATTTACATTATACTTACATTATTATACTTACATTATTATATTATTGTTAACTTAGATGTTATTGGTTTTGTAATTTGTTCGAATTTAGTTTTTTCAAAAGGAAGACTAATTTAGCCGCCATCTCGTTGCCTAATCTATTTATTATTTTGCTGTGCACCAAATTGAATGCCGAAAATATTCTTTCGACCCCAGCGGATGAAGCAACTGTACTTAGTAGTTGCTTGATTATATCCAATTCTTCTTCGGTTATACATTTTTTCATATTATGTATTGCTATCCACTAATCAGTAGGGGCGGTTTTCTCTATGACTTGTTTATCAAATAATGTCGGGGAAGTCCCTTGACACTTTTTGGCTGAGGTTGACATTTTTTGGTTGCAGAAAAAATGGTTGCAGCCTTACGGCGACTACTCTTGAAACGACCATCGGCTACCCGATTCCGGGTGAACAGTCAGGCAAAGGATGTCATGGTCCGCGATAGATTTGGTTGACACCGTTTCACCGCTACGATAGGGAGAGGCGATACGCTTGAGAGAGCAAGCGACCTCGAACTCGTAACCAGTCGAGAGACCGGAGTAATCTGGTCGCAACTGGAAGTAAGGGCGCGAATGTAGGCCCTATGGTTAACATACCTGGCTATCTCGCAGATAAGGAGTTGGCCTCTTACGGGCATGCGGCGGAGCTTAACGGTGGACTGTTTAGTCCTAAGTCTTCTGCGCTCACCTCACGGGAAGCAGAACGATCAACTTTCGTTAAAACTTCCTGAGGTGACAGGTTCGCCCGTTGTAGTTGACAGCTCTAGTTGACAACAAAACTTTTAAATCATTGAAATCCCATCAAGCAATTGTTTCACTTCAGCCAGGTTACTCCTTCCAGGTTACAGCCAGCCACTCCAGTAAAATGGCCGTCATTTGTTGTGACTTGTTTCTAAATCCGTGGGCATCACACATCACATTTATGTACACTTTTACTTTCCCGGCAGAGAGAAAGTATTGTTAACGCACTTCTGTGTATCTGTGTGTGTGTATTCCTCCACGATAGTGCCCAAACGCTCTCCATCCGATTGAACGATTTCGGTTAACGCGTCTGAAATCTGAGAAATAGCTGCAATGCACTATAAAACTAAATTACATTTGACGCAATAATGCCAGCATCAATAATAAAATAACGTTACAATTCTGTTAGGAAAATGCAATTTCATGAGTATGTTGATTATCAAGCTGGCAACTCAAAATCTTTTTGTAAGATTATAGTATGGTAGTTTTGACGATCAAACAACTGAGCTAGCTTTTTTACCGTAGTATTTTAAAATATACTAATAATTACCATTGTAAATTTGGAATATTACCACGGATCAAACACAAAAATTGCATTTTTAAGACTTTCACATAACAAATCCCAATACTGTAGAGTAATCGCTGGGAAGGCTTTCTATAGTCAAAGTTTCAATGCGATATCAGAGGAGACTGCAGTCAGAAAACACAAAAATATTACCGTCAAAAAATTCATTAGGCTTTCTTCTATTGGCCAACTTTTAATTTGTTGAATTTCATCAAACCATTGTTGCTCTACAACCAGATTACTATTATTATTTATTCTGGAATGCTTTGCTGATATGTCCAGATGAGATCTTGTAAAACTAGTAATAAACCATATTATCAAGCTTTCAGGTACAAATCGAGTCTGTTGTAGTTTTTTGCTGGGTCCTCAAAGATTTGTGTTGACGTTGTTTGTAAATATTCCCTAGCCCAAGTACATTGTGATAATTTATGAGAATTTTATATGTCTCAATCTTATTCTTCTCCATCATTCCCTCATTACTGAGGATCGTGGCCACTAGACAACAGTTTGCCTACGAGGCTCCTCCACTTTGATCTGTCTTCTGCATGGCGGGTTGCTGATTGTATTGACCCTTTTGTAAGTTCTTTCATTAGGTCGTTTTATTTAGCCGGTGATCTGCCTCTGTTTTTTTCTTCCCTTCGCATGACCCCCGGAAAGCATTTTCTCCAGATTTTCCGGGTTTCTCTTGGCAACATGACCGAAGTACTGCAGGACCCTTCTCATGCATACGGTGGAGAGCCTCACTTGATGCCGAGTTCTTCAAGGATTGATTTGTTGGTGCGACATGCTGTCCATGGAATTCCTAGCATTTTACTCCAACATCATATCTCCAGTGTATCGATTTTGGTGCATATCCGAGCCTTCAGGCTCCTTGTCTCCGATGCCTAGAGAAAGATAGAGAAAACCAGAGCTCGAATGAGCCTGACCTTAGCCCGCTTACTAACACTCCATATCTTCCACAGCCTGTCTAGCTTTCTCATGGCCGACCTGTTGCAGTTTCCGTCGTTGCATATAATGGAACCCAGATAGACATAGTCTTTCACAGCTTGAATGTCGCTAAGCTTGTTAATGCGATGCATGGTTCCAACTTGGTCCACATGCATGAGTTTGGTCTTGCTGTATTCATGTGCAGTCCATACTCCTTACTTTCCTTCTCCACTCTGGTGGCCAACTTATTTTCATCGGCACCTCTGATGGTCGTGTCATCGGCGAATCTTAGGCTGTTGATTCTGAGACCTCCAATGCGAATTTCACCCTCCCATTAATTAAAATGTCTCAATCAGGTTCCCTCTTTGTCTTCTTTGTTTGAAAGTAGTCAGTCCAAGTAGTTCCAAGCGATCTTCATAATTCCTATTCTGAAAGCCCACTGGAATTTTGGTTGCCTTTCGCTGCCCCTTTTCCAATATATCTATATATTTGCATAGTAAGGGGTCCTGAGCATCAGCTCAGGAGCTATCAAGCCATGGCTATCAAGCATAGCTATCAAGCCATATTCAATAATAGGTCTCACATATGCCTTGTAGAGCTTTGTAAAATTATTATAAGTGTTTGAAATAATTTGCACACCGCTTGCGGTAGGATTTTGTCAGGCAACATTGTGTTATCTTCAGTTTAAATAGCTTCATTTTGATGATATCACTGTGATGGATGCTCATTGCGGATCTCTTACGTGAAACGGTGTTACAATGTTCACAGTGTAGCGTTTTAGACTACGAGGCCACGAGGCAAATAAACCATAAGCGCGAAGGCCTCCCAGTCTATTACACAGTGTATATAGTAGTGCGATGATCACAAACCGTGATCACAATGTCATCATTGACGAAAAGATATTGCTGCGTTTACGGATGTCTGAATTCTTCAGTCTCAAACCCCGCACTGTCGTTTTTCAAGTTACCCACCGATGCTGAAAGGTAGGTGATATAATTTCAGTTTCATTTATTTAGTAATGCTCTTCTGTTAAACGCACTATATGGAATACATACTGGTATGTTAGTATTACCATGAGCGATGTCAACCTGATGAAATCCCTCTTGTTAGGAGACTACGACAGACAGTATGGGTTATGATGTTGGCCTTTCGATACCAGAATGATCGGACAACACTTGGAGACTTTTGTATTCCTCCTTCAATACACTGGAAGATAATGTTATATGACTGGATTCCAGAGGTTATTTAAATGCCTTTCAGCATTACACTTCCAGACCACAGAAACCTTGCTCGTTGTAGTTATTCTGAGGATAGTTCATGTCCCCTTTGTAGCAATACCCCTTGCACAGCTAGACATATCCTATCTTGCTGAAAGGCGGCCTTAGGTCAAGGGCGGTACACTTACCGTTACGGTAAAGTCCTTGCTGTTATTCGCAAGGTAATTATCCTCTCGGTGGCTAGTGCCAAAAAGGGTCTGACAGTTTCCAAACCCTCAATACAGTTTGTGCGGAAGGGCAAAACACATTCCACTACAAAACCTTTCTCAATAATCGAGAAAGCTTCAGATTGGATTCTGGTGTCTCGGATGAATAGCCCTGCGCGTCCAGATATAACTCTTTACTGCCTATCTCATGTACGTGAAATATCCCAAAAGACCACGATTATATAAATACCACAAATCAAATACCATTATCTCTCATATTCCATCACCCAGAACGGCTTGTACTGTTCACCTTCACGTGGTGAAAGTTGCCGCTCCTGGCCTACTAGCCAAATTTCTTTCACCTTTTTAAAGATCTTCTCTTTAGGAAAGTAATCAACTCTTTCCTAGAAAAACTATCTCAAACTGCGATTTCTGCATCTCAAATTCTATGGCTTCGTAGGTGGAGTGAATGGGTGGTATGGTGAACACTTACATGTGGAACACAAGACAGCTGTCCTAAACCTACCACAATTGGTCGTTAGACCGCTCACCCCCCAAAAGTGTAGTAATAGTAAATGGTGGGCCATTTAAAACATCCACTACACTACTAGGACGATCCACTACACTCCACGAGGACGAGAGTGTGGAGACGCACTTTGACTCGCCTTGGGCGACTTCCGATCGGTGTCGGTTTTTTGCGCCCGAGTCAAAGGGCCCGCGGAGCGAGTACGAAGCGACTCACTACACTACTCGGCTCACTTCAGTTTGCGTGTTCTGTTCCGGTGGATTGCAGTCATCCACCATCTTCTTTTTCATTTTTTTTTTACTTTTCGTTGACTGATAAATACCTACGTAGTTATAATACGCGAGAGTGCGCATTGAAACGGCAGCTGCCATTTGAACGTTATCCATACCGTGCGGTCGCCGCCGGGCGACTGAGCTCCTTGCGAAGTTGCAAGAGTGTGTAGTCAAGCACTTCAGTCTTCGGCCAACTTCAACAAGTACTTCGTCGAAGCAACTTCACGAGTAGTGTAGTGGATGCTTAAAATTTTGAACTTGAATCGGCTATAAAATAAACTAATAAATGTTTTTTCAAAAATCTTGTTTTATTGGAAAGGTTGAATCTTAACATTAAGGAATGAAATGATGTTCTCCTCATCGTGATCCGATGACGGCGTCCTCTTGGTTGACAGGACTTCTTCGAAGATGCGCGCGGAAGTGTTTTTAAAGGTCCGATTACAAAGACTACAGTAGAGTTCACCGCGGTTGTTGTAACTGTATGTGTAAGTGGGCTTTGGACGAGCTTTGCGCTGTTGGCGGTTCGAGTCGAGGTTTTCAAGCCGGGTTTCCTCAAACTCTTTAATTTTTGTGGTCACCGTGGAGCGCCACTCGCTGCGTTTGTGAGCAGCCCTCTCCCAGCTCTCAGGTGGAATACCACTGGCGGTTAAGTGCCTTTTTAAGACATCTTTATAGCGTAGGTGCCGTCCGCCAACTTTGCGTGCGCCTTTTGAGAGTCAGGCATAAAACATGGCTTTCGGGAGGCGGTCGTCTTCCATACGTACTACATGCCCACATCACCTCAACTGATCTTCCATGAGCATAGCTTCCATGCCCTGCATTTTCGTCCGTCGTAACACTTTTGTGTTTCACACACGGTCTTCCCATGTTATCCTCAAAATATTTCGGAGACACCTCATGTGGAAGACGTCTAATTTCTTAATCTCTTTCCTGTAGAGGCACCACATTTCGGAGGCATATAACAATATGGGTAGGACAATCGCTTTGTAGACTGCCACGTCATTCGAAAGACTGCCACGACTGGCCCGACAGTACCCCACCCGATCAACCCAATTTTCAAGTACTTTTTCGATTGTTCCGGCTTGAATTTCTCGAATGGCAACTTCGATTTCGTGTTTCAAGGCCTCTATTGTCTTTGGATGGTTAGCGTAACATTTATCCTTAACGGCTACCCACAGAAAATAGTCCAATGGGCTCAAATCACAACGGTGCCCAAAAGTTCGGTTGTTACATTGGCTGCGTGGCAAGTTGTGCTGTCCTGTTGAAACCGGGAGCTGACCGGCCCTTGCTGAGTTGGCCACGAAGACCCATTCTGTTCAGGGTTGGTCATACTCACGGGTCAACACCCATCCGGCTACCTTCACGCTCGAAGTGGGAGCCTGGGTAGGACTCTGACCTTAGGGCTAGTTTCCCATAGGAATCAAACTTCTGGCGCTCCTGGACGGTCTACGCACCGTGCGGCGTAAGCCAATCGACTGTGCACTCTGACTAACAGTCGCGGAAGCAGTACTGTTTCCTATAGAGCGGGGGTGGTCGCAGACCTTACTGCGACTGCTCTTGAAACGACTATCGGCTACCCGATCCTGGGTGAACAGCCGGGCAAAGGATGCCAAGGTCCGCGATAGACTCGGTACACACCGTTTCACAGCTTCGTAAGGGAGAGGACCTGCGCAAGCGACCTCGAACTCGTAACCAATCGAGAGACCGGAGTAATCTGGTCGCAATTGGAAGTAAGGGCGTGAGTGTAAGCCCGCTGGGTAACACTCCTGGCTATCTCGCGGTTAAGGCCTTGGCCTCTTACGGGCAGGTGGCGGAGCTTGACGGTGGACTGTTTTTGTCCAAGTCTTCTGCGCTCACTTCAGAGGGACAGAACGACTAATCGTTAAAATTTCCTGAGGTAACGGGCTCGCCCGCTGTAGTTGACAACTCTAGTTGTCCTGTTGAAACCAACATTCGTCCATGTCATTCTCTTCAACTTTTGGTAATAAAAATTCGTAAATTGGTTGGCATGGCACGGAACGCTCGCCATTGACCGATTCACCGCTTTGGAAGTAAGTTTTTATTATTCCCCAGTTTTGTTCGAGTATAGCGTCCCATTTTCGAAATGTCAAACATAAAACCTTTTTTCTGTCAATAAATGAATGTCATTCTACCTCAAAAACAAAACAACCGGTAGTTCAAATTTTAAACGTTAGATGGCCCACCCGTTATTATGATGGGCCCGACTCAGGTTCAAAAATTTCTAGAAATTCAAAAACTTTACAATCCCATCAAGTCATTTTTAGTACCGCTGCCGCAGAACGTGTTTTTCATTTTGATTCGAAATAATTGAGTCTTTTTGGGAATCCTGTATTTGTATGCAAATATTATCGTCCTACCTTTTCGCACCTAATGTAATACTTGAAAATTTCAGGCGGGATATATGGTTGATATTGATGTTACGCGAGGATTTAGTATCCAAACGTTCAAGCAGTTACTGTGTGTGCGATACACATTTTAGCACACAAGACATTCTGCCAACTGGCAGTCGCAAGATTTTAAAAAAGAACTCTATACCCTCTTTGAATTTACCGGAGAGAAAGGATTTACAAAGAGCAGCGCAAGTTATACTGCCACTCGTTGAGGAAGCTGCCCAGACGACGTTTGTAACAGCATCTGTGAAAGTAAGTGCAAGCGTTGATTATATCAGGCATTGATTATCACTATTATCTCTGTGTCTTTAAAGATCTTGGTCTCTCCAGGAAAATAATCAACTCTTTCCTAAAAAAAATATCTAAAACTTCAATTTCCGCATCTCAAATTCTATGGCTTCGAACTATTTGAACACCAGAGGTGCTGAAACTTTATTTAAATGCCTTTCAACATACACTTCTGAATTTTGCATTTCAGCCAGCATACTCGTTTGTGTGGGATGGCCCTAAAGGCAAAAACCCATCTCAACAATCGAGATAGATTCAAACCGATTCTGGAACTCGATTTGGTCTCTAAGCGTTGAAATTTCCCTAAAAATCTCGGACACTCGCTCCATTCAGATATATTTTTTTCACACAACAATAAATGACGTCTTTCATATTTACCTACTTCAGTACTTCATTTATGTTTTTGTGTTGCGTGTCACTATCTTGCAGGAGGGTTCTCAAAAATAGCATGGGGTAGTGCCGTTTAAATGTCACTTACGCCCTAATCCAGTGGCTGAATTAGACTGGTAACATTTGGAAAAGGAAAAACAACAACATTGCCACTTTTCAAATCGCAAGGATACGATAATGCGCCTATTATCAATTAATTAGATCGAATTGTAGGCGGAACCTTTTCAATTAAAAACTTTTAACTTTCGGTACAAACAAAGTCCTTGCTGTTATTCGCGAGGTAATTAGCCTCTCAGTGGCTCGTGCCAACAAGGGTTTGACAGTACCCTCCAAACCCCCAATACAGTTTGTGCGGGTTGGCTCTAAAGGCAAAAAACATTTCACTACAAAACCTTTCTCAATAATCGAGAAAGCTTCAGATTGGATTATGGAGGTCGATTCGGTCCCTAAGCAGTATAAATTCCCTGAAAGTTTCGGATGCACAGCCCTGCGTCCAGATATAACTCTTTACTCTCTATCTCGGAAGACGGCCCTTATGGTAGAATTAACTGTTCCATGGGAATCAAATATCCCAAAAGACCACGAGTACAAATTAAATAAATACTATGATCTCGCAAATGCCGTCACCGGGAACGGCTTCACTGTTCACCTTCACGCGGTGGAAGTTGGCGCTCGTGGCCTGCCAGCTAAATCTCTGTTTCACCTTTTTAAAGATCTTGGTCTCTCCAGGAAAATAATCAACTCCTTCTTAGAAAAATGATCTAAAACTGCGATTTCCGCATCTCAAATTCTATGGCTTCGAAGGGGGAGTGAATGGGAGGTAAGGTGACACTCACATGTGACAAGACAGCTGTCCTAAACCTACCATAGCCGGTCGTTAGTCCGGAATCCACTGCTCACCCCCCAGAAGTGTAATAACACTATATGATGGGCCCGACTTCGGTCGGTGAATTCCATGGCAGCTCCGTTTGTATTTTATTTATTCGGCAAAGAGTTCACAAGATATGTAAAAACTTTTTTGGGCTCTATAAAAAAACTGGTAGGGCATTTCAGTAGTGACTTCTTCTTTTCTCGATTTTTTCTTTTCTTCGTTTCTGGATAACACAAGTACTGTTAACCAGAGTTCCACTGTATCTATATCTAATTATTGATATATAGATATCCTTTATTCAAAGGTTAGAATAAAGGATTTAAGAAAATGAAAATGAGTAGTCAACAGTTTAAAAGTTTACAGGAGAAAACCATGTCTTAATGAATGATGAGAGTTTTGCTATATTGAGTTTTTTGAAAACCTTTATTTTAAAAATATAACCTCTACAGATTCTCCCAATATGTATGCATGCAAATGCTGGATGATACTAAAAGGGATGTAACAAAAATCCAAATTTGCGTGGCATGTTATGCTTCAGGAACCTGTTGCACGCATTGCAACATGCTTCGCGTGTATTTCTCGCGTTTTTTATTGTTTTCACTCAGTTTTTGAGTTGTTTCCTAAGCATTGTTCCGCATCTACCAGCATTTCTCCAAAAAATCGCATAAAAGCTATGACTTTTGAGCTGTCAAATTAGAAATAGCCGTATTGCACGGCCCAATAAAAAATGACCCTCTTGGTGTCCTTGCCGTAACAATAAAACAAGAGATTTAATAAAAAATCAAGTTCGAAAGAACATTTTAATAAATGTAATAAATATTACAAAAATATTACTATTTTATTGTGAACATGAGTTGTCATGAGTTTTTTTTTTTTTTTTACCTAAAGTTTGTTTTACGACAGGCCACTTCCGGCCTGTCAAATCTGGCTACTGCTACTTGAGGGAACATTTCGTTCCACGATGGCGCGAGCGATTTTACTCACTCGCGCTGGGAGACAGAGAACTCGGTGAAAACCCAAGTGTTCCGCGAAGTTTAGTGCACTAGAAGTGCGGCGTTTTTGAGTAATGTAAACAAGATCTTATTTTTTAGTAAGCGTTTAATTCTTTTGGGGTTTCAATTAGCTAAACGAGTTTGTAAAAGTAATGGTGGTTTTTTTTTTTTTCGTCACAGCGTGGGTTTGGCTGTATTGCCTTTTATATCCGAATGTAAAACAAACCTCACGAATCGGCCGACCGTGCCCGGATTTTTCCCTGGATATTCATACAAAATCTGAAAAAGTACCACGACGATACTACAAAAAAGACTACCAATTATCAACGCAAAACGATACTGAAAACTTTTAAATACTCTGCGTTATGGGATTACCTTTAAATTTATAAGAATTTATTTTTTGTATAATATTTCTTTGTGTAATAAGAGATTATGAATAAAAATCTTATTTATATTTCATTTTGAAAGATCAGACGTTAATGGTGATCGCATGCATCATCGAGCTCCTATTCAGAAGCTTTTACGAGCGGGAGGTTACACCGGGTAGCCGACGAACTTGCAAAGACGGGAGCAAAGGGAACGTTATTTGGGCCCTGAACCTTGCTGTGGCGTGCCAAAAAGCCTTGCAAACCTAATTCTCAAACAAATATGTTTAGAACAATCCGTCAACCACTGGAACAACACGCCAGGTTTGAATCAATCCAAAGCGCTAATTAAGGCCTACGACCCTAAGACGGCCCGTGAGGCCTTATCGCTAAATAGGAACAATCTACGCATTCTGGTGAGGGCGCTCACGGGGTATTGTGGCCTGAGCAAACACGTGTACAACCTTAAGCTCCGGGACACGAAAATGTGCAGGTGCTGCCAAGGGGCTGAGTAAACTCCCCTGCACCTCATGTGCGAGTGTGGCCCTCTGATGCGTAAAAGATACACCCACTTGGGTGGTCATTACCTCCAACCTGAGGAGGTAAAACAATCTGGCGCCAAAAGCCTGTTGCGGTTCTTAAATGGCACGAGGCTTAGCGCAGAACTATAGTAGGTGGCGAACACACTAGATCAGCAATGGTCGCAGTGTTACAAGGCTCATAAAGACCTTAAAAAAGCCCAACAAATTAAAAAAAAAAAAAATACCCCGGGTAAGACTCTGGCGTCTCAAGCCCCACGGCTGGTGGACCGGTTTCTCCTGATGGGATTGAATCCCAGCGCTACGAGGTGGTTTGCGCACCGTTCCGCGACGCCAATCGGTGGTGCACTCTAATTGCTGAAGGAGTCTGGAGACTGGAAATATACTGTCTACTAAGCAGCGGGGATGGATGTTGACCTGCTGTCATGCCACTCTTGAAATGACCTTGGGCCACTCGATCCCGTGTGGCAATACGGGCAGGTCTGCAATAAATTCAAATTGAATTACCGCAGTAATTACAACAGGTAGAGGCCGCCGTATAGGCCACCTGACCCGCACTACGGGCAAAGGACACCCAGGTCTGCGATAAATTGAAATTGAATTACCGCTGTAATACAACAGACAGAGGCCGCATAAGCGACTTTGGATCCGTGACCAGCCGGTAGGACGGAGGTATCCTGATGGTTAATTCCGGACGGAGATAACCTTCCAAAACTGGTAGTCATGGAGCGAGGCTGCCCGCTGGGTACCTTTCCCGTTGCCTCGCTGTAAGGCGTTGGTCTCTGACGGACATGTTGGCAGAGCTAAACACTAGATTTATATTGTCTCTAAGTCTTCTACGTTCATCCCACAACTGAAAGAACGATCACTAATCGTCATACCAGCCTGGGGTGACGGGTTTGCCCGTTGTACTCGACACCACCCCACTGTTTAAAAGGCATATTTGTGCTTTTTTTTTGCAGGATGAACCTTTGTGCGAGAATAAACCTTCGTGCGTGGATGAACCTTCGTGCGAGGATGAACCTTCGTGCGTGGATGAACCTTCATGCGAGGTTCCCGTCGGCTTCGAATGTCGTATTTGCGCTAAAGTAAACACAGCCATGGTACCGATATTCGAAGAGGACGGTCTCAAGAATGACCTGGCCGGTCTCATCAATAAGTATCTACCGATCTCGGTGTCAAAGACCGATCAAAAATCCCAACATACCTGCCTCAATTGCCTTCAAATCCTTGAGAAATGGGACCGACTCACTGAAACATGCGCCAAAACAGACGAGCATTTTCGAAACAGGGAACCGGAAGAGAAAAAGAACCTCTTAAAACGTACGGTTAGTATCTCTATCTATATGTATAAGATGATTATAGAAGTCAACTGATAATCGATCGTGATAAGTTTTTCCCTAATGAGTAGATGGCTCTAAACACTGGCTCTAAAACTGCCCTCTGCTCTATCCCAACTCCAGAATAACCAAAACTTCGATTCTGTCCGATTACAAGGATCCAGCGATATACAAGCACATTGTTATGTTAGTGGCCATAGAGAATAAAATGGTTTACAAGCCCGGGTAGATTTCCACAAAAAGTTTCTTGCTGGAATCAGCCAGAATGGCACTGATCTGGCGTTCGGCAGTACAACAATGAGTGATGTGGATCTAAAGAAGTCCCTTTTGTGAGGAGATTACGACAGCAACATTATGACTTATGCTATTGGCCATTAATGCTAGAATGACTGGACAACAATTGGGGACTATTGCATTCCTCCTCCAATGCAATGGAAGGTAATGTTGTATGACTGGATGCCAGAGATATCAATTTTTTTTACTGGCTTTCAGCATTCACTTCCAAACCCCAGTATACTCGCTTATTCGAGCTATTTCGAGGATAATTCATATCCCCTTTGTAGCAGCGCCCCTTGCACAGTTAGACATATTATAGCTGGCTGCAAGGCGGCCTCAGTTCCAGGATGGTACACTTACCGCCATGACAAAGTCCTTGACGTTATGACGTTAAGTCCTTCGCGATGTAATTAGTCTCTCAGTGGCTCTTGCCAAGGATCTGACAGTACCCTCCGAACCCCCAATACAGTTTGTGCGAGATGACTCTAAATGCAAAAAACATTTCACTACATAACATCTAATTAGATTCTGGAGGTCTATTCGGTCTCTAAGCAACTTGGGTTGTCGACTACAACGGGCGAGCCCGTCACCACAGGGAGTTTTAACGATTAGTCGTTCTATCTCCCTGGAGTGAGCGTAGAAGACTTAGGACAAAAACAATCCACCGTCGAGCTACGCCACAACCCGTTAAAGACCAACGCCTTACCGCGAGATAGCCAGTTATGTTACCTGGCGGGCCCGACACTCGCGCCCTAACTTCCAATTGTGACCAGATTTCTCCGGTCTCTCGATTGGTTCCGAGTTCGAGGTCGCTTGCGCAATCCTCTCCCTTACGAAGCGGTGAAACGGTGTATACCAAATCTATCGCGGACCATGGCGTCCTTTGCCCGCCTCTTACCCAGGATCGGATGGCCAATGGTCATTTCAAGAGCAGTCGCCGTAAGGTACGCAACCACCCCCGCTCTATAGGAACAATCGGTCTCTAAGCAGTATCAATTCCCTGACAGTAATAAACTCAGACTAATTCCTATTCCGCGCGTAATCCTCGGAATAAACGAAAGTGCCATTAATAAACCTGGAATAGCACTATTCCGTCGCTATTACTACTAGACTATCTCCTGTCAGTTTAGTCCGTGGTTTGAGGTGGAATAGTGCAGGAATAGCGGTGAGCGGTTGCGTGTTTTGCGAATTACTAGCGATTTGTTCAGATTTTGCGTCGTTATTCGTAATATTCCGTGGGAAAATGGATAAAGTGAATTGTGTTCGTACCTTGGAGGAGATGTGTCGACGTTTGCCGAGCATACGTTTTAGGCCCCGAAAGCCGAAATTTTACAAAAGGCGTTTCGACCCATATGTCAATTCGCCAGATTTGGAATTTTGCAAAAAGTATCATTTATCGAAGGTGAATATGCTAAAAATTGTGAATATGGTACGTCCTGAGCTTCGATGCGACAAAAGAGGTGGATACGTGAAGCCCGAGCTGCAATCAGCTGGGGTCGTAGTGAGGTTAGTTTCTCTGCAATTTGTTTCTTTCCATATATTTATTTATACTTTATAGTAATATATTGAAAATTGACATGTTGGTACAGTTCCGATGACAATGCATTTTTTATGGTAAGCATGACCTGATTCTACAACTGGGGTTGTCGACTACAGCGGGCGAGTCATCTCAGGAAGTTTTAACGATTAGTCATTCTATCTCCCTGGAGTGAACGCAGAAGACTTGGGGACAAAACAGTCCACCGTCTAGCTACGCCACAAGCCCGTAAGAGGCCAACGCCTTAACCGCGAGATAGCCAGGAGTGTTACCCGGCGGGCCGACACTCACGCCCTTACTTCCAATTGTGACCAGATTACTCCGGTCTCTCGATTAGTTAAGAGTTCGAGGTCGCTTGCGCGGTCCTCTCCCTTACGAAGCGGTGAAACGGTGTTTACCGAATCTATCGCGGACCACAGCGTCTTATTTTAGTCACTTTCTTTCAGGACTTATTTTTGGATATAAATCCGGTAAACTTTAACACAAAATCCTTGTGTTTGAGGGATCTCAGCAGGGCGCCGCCCAAAACGTTCTTTGAAAAGCAGCTGCCTTCGATTGTCTGCCGAAAATGCAACTTTGAATTCTACGGAAAGGAATGTATGGATGCCCACTTTTGGTGAGTTGTCGTTCCCTTGTGCCATTGATTATATTAGGTACCGTGGCGTTCCTATTATGGCGGTGTGTCCAGGATGAGTTTTTAATTAGTGACATCCTTGCAGATGAATCAGTACGGCAAATAAGAATCTTTTTTTTTTTTTTTGGAAAAAGCAACCAATTTTTGTTATTTTAAAAAAGTTCTGAAATAGGTAAAATATTGCTAATATTGTTTATTTGTGATATTTTGCCTATTGCTAGATGGCGCAGCGCGCTCAGCGCTTGTCAAACTTTTATTACATCCTGCGCTTGTTACCATATCCAAGAAAAAACCGAAGTCAAGTATCTGGGTGTCCTAATACTCTAAATTGAGCTGGGATAACCAATTATTACAACTCTCTTCGAGGTCTCGGAAACTAGTTTTCGTCTTTAGAGAATTACGCAACGTCCTTTCTAAGAACTCCCTAAATATGGTTTATATGGCCCTGTGTCAGGGTTTATGGGTACACGGAATAATAGCTTGGGGAGCATGTGTAAAATCTGTCTTGGATCCTCTAGTGAAAGCCCAAAAGCTTTTGTTGAGGGTAATCAATAGAAGGCCCCCACGATATGACTCCAACATGCTATTCAAAGAAAGTAATGTGTTAGACATACGCCAGCTGTTTGTGAAACAGTCACTCATGTTCTTCCATCGAACCTCAGATAAACGACTACGAAGCCAGCAACACCGAACTACAAGAGCATCTGCAGGTCTGAATTATGCCGTTCCCCGAGTTAATTCTTCATTTGCCCAAAGACAATTCAACTACATAACACCTAAAATATTCAACCGCCTTGATGACAAAATAAAGGAAATAGAAAATACCATTTTATTCAAAAAAAAATATTAAAAAATGGCTTGACGACATAGGTCGTTCAAGGACAGAGAAAGAACTGCTGCAAGTCATATCTTAAAAAAAAAATATATATATTTGTGCATAACTTTACTATTATACTATATAATATGATATAAGATATTAAACAAAATGTACTATATTGTAATATAATGCAAAAGAATAATACTATAATATATTTAGATCGTTATATTTATATATTTGTGTATGTATGTATATGTATGTGTGTATGTGTATAGGTATCTATATGAGTACCTACGTCAGTTAGGCTTCTCCACCTAAGTCAGAAAGTAAGTCGTATGCCCAGATACAGGCTATATTTCGCTACCTCAGAAGCATAACACTGTAAGTGCAAAAACGTGATTTTACAGGAGAGCTGTTTTCACTAAAATTTTGACGATGGTAAATATTCAAAGACTTCAAAATAATAAAATAATTTTAGATAATACCAAATAATTGTGTTTATACGAAAATGTATTTCATTCGCTAATACATTTCGGTTGTTATAACGTGGAAAAGTTTGTAGATTTCATTATATTCCAATCAGGGTTGTTGCGAATATCAGCATCAGCATCAGCATCAGCGGATTATTCGCATTATTTTCAATATCAGCATCCGCATCAGCATCCGCAATAATCGATGCTGATTTTTATTGCTGATATTCAAGGTCGTATCATCTCGTGTCACTCGTACGACTTGTAAATCCCGGGGGATTCTTGATTCGGGGGATCCCGGGGGACTCTAGCCGCGCAGGTGTTACATGCACCTGCGCGGCTAGCCGCGACAATAAACGAATGCAAGATTGACTGACTCATTACCGCAGCAGACATTGTCGGTGTAAGTAAACCACAAGTTTTATAATGCCTCCGCCATTGAAAAGTGAAGTATGGAAGTATTTTACATTAGTAAATAAAGATACCGCAAAGTGTAATATCTGTAAAATGGATTATTCTCGCAAAGGACGTACTAATACCTCGTTAAAAAATCACTTGAAGTTTAAACATCCAGAAGAGCATACCCGTTTTTTAAGCTGTGAGATCGAAAACCTGGAAGCCGCCGGAACTGCTGAAGAAGGTAGGGTAATTTTCTTATTTAGTTAAACATACGGGTGAGTTTTTAGTTAGTGATATCATTGAAGTGGGTGATTCAGTACATCGTCGAACTAACCAGGAAAATCGTTATTTTATTATTTTTGACTTTTTTCTAAAAAAAAACATGTATACGCTGTATTCTTTGCGGGGTTGTGACTACTTGTGACTTGTGTGACCTTGTGGGGGAGGCAAAGAAGCGCGTTGCGATTTTGTACACCTCTTTATTTAGTAGGTAATATAACTGTCTAATAAATGTTATGTATCTTACTTCCTTCCTACTATTATTATAAATGCGATAATTTAATACCTAACATACAACCTAACCTAGAACCCAACCTCCATGTCTAAATTTTAGAGAGTAAAATTAGTTTATTTGTTTTAGGTAAAATACTAACACCAATTCAGCGAGCAAAAAAGCAACAATCACTAGAGGAAGCATTTCGAAAGGATAAACAGTATGACAAAGATAACCCAAAGAGTTTAATTATTGACAAATTAATCGGCGAGATGATTGCTGTTCAGGACTTGCCATTTCATTTTGTGGAAGGTATTGGTTTCCGAAGACTCATGCTAGCGGTTATGCCAAAATATAATTTAAAAGGCCGCAATTTTTTCACTAACTATGTCTGTAAAGATTTATACGAAAAAGTTGCTGCAGAGGTGAAAAAAGTTATAAAGGAATTTAAATACATGACATTTACATCAGACATTTGGACGGATCCAAGTGCCAATGTTTCTTTGTTAAGTTTAACTTGTCATGGAACTACCGAAAATTTTGATCGCAAATCGGTAATACTAAAATGCGAAACTTTCGATAATCGCCATACAGGAGATATTATTGCCGAAAAATATGAATCTATGTTAACTGAATGGGGTATATCCAAAAATCAAGTACACTGCATTATTAGAGACGAAGGGTCAAATATGAAAAGGGCCATGGCAATATCAGAGTTCAGCGATATAGATTGCACAGCGCATAAACTTCAATTATGTGTGAAAAATGGGTTAAAGTCCCATCAAAGCATAATAGACATCTTACAAAAAATTAAAAAAATTGCGAACCATTTCAATCACTCGACAATAGCACAGAAAGAATTGAATGCTATTCAAGAACGCCTCAATCAACCAAAATTAACAGTTTTTCAAGACTGCGTCACGAGATGGAACAGTTCCTTTTATATGATGGAAAGATACTTGAAAATCAAAGATTCATTGAGCATTTACCGTAATAATAACCACAACATACAAGCTATTTTACCCGAAGAGTGGAAACTTATGGAAGACTGTGTGGAGTTGTTGCGACCTTTTGAAGAAAGTACACGGGAACTAAGCAATTCAAATGCTTTGATTTCATCCGTTATTCCGCTTATTCATGTACTTACGAAGAAACTTGACGACCAATTAGCTAAAACAGATAACTCAGACGCGATAAAACATCTTATTACTACCTTAAAAACAAATATTTCCGATAAATTTGATGATATAAAAAATAATTTCTTATTCGCAATATCCACCCTTTTGGATCCGCGATATAAAACCAAATTCTTCAGTGAAATTTCAATGGAAAGAGTTGAGACTGAAATTCTAAAACTAGCCAATATAAATAGAGACGAAATTGGTCCATCATCACCTAAGAGGTCAAGAAGAACTGCTCCTTTGATGAAAGCAGGAGACATAGAACAGCCCTCAACTAGCAGAGCTAGTAGACTAACCCTGCAAAGTGAACTTGCAGTTTTGCTAGATTCAAGTGACGAAGAAAGTAGTGAGAGTGACATCAATAACTCAATTGCGGATGCGAATTTGAAACTTAAAAATCTGCTAAGACAATATTACAAAGAAAAAAAGATTATTGTGTCACAAAACCCACTTGACTGGTGGAGAACGCATGGAACAAATACATATAAAGAATTTTCTGCACTGGCTCGGAGATTTCTGTCATCTCCGCCGGCAAGTGTTCCTAGCGAACAATTGTTCAGCAGTGCCGGAGTTATTTATAAACCTTCCCGTAATCGACTGCAAGCTGAAAAGGCAGCTCAGCTATTGTTTTTGAAATATAATTTACCGTTAATACAATTTCAGTATTAATTAATTAAAAACAGATGTAAGTTGAGTGGTGTACAGGCAATTATATTTTATTTATATAGGTATGTCAGGTAATATCACTTTACGTATTCAAGATGTTTTCGATAATTAAAAGTCACATAATTATTATAATTTGCCTTTTATTTCAAATATCTAATAAAATGATCACTTTTACTTACAATTTGATATTTGGATATATTTTATTTACCTAATTAATTAAAATCAGCATCAGCATCAGCATCAGCTGATATTGATCTCAAATAATCAGCATCAGCATCAGCATCCGCTGATATTTAAAAAACCTGCATCAGCAACAACACTGATTCCAATGATGAAAAAAACCTAGTACACTTACATTAAAATGCTTCGAGAAAGAAATCTTAAGTGATAGTAAAATGGCATAACATACATCAAGTAGACAAAACAAACAACATTATTTCGGCAAGCAATCTTTAATAAAATAAAAAAATAATAATTTTAAACACATGTTTTGTGTAGACCTAATGTTACCAGAAGAAATAATAAAAAATATAATAAAAGTTAAAAACTTAAACTTAAACTTAAAAAGTTATGTTGTTCCTAACGCAACCAGAAAAAAAATCCTAAAAAATATTATAAAACTTATAAACTTATACTAGTATACTGTGATAGGTTTTTAGAAGTTCTTCTTTAGTCTAATGCAATGTCTTCTTCATTGTTTCCATGTCGTAGATTCACATAGAAATTTTTTATCACAGGATCAGATATCCATTTTGTTAGAGTGATCAGATCATTGTACTTAGCTGTATTTATTTTTCGGGTTGTCGTGCTAACAACTGGTATTATTCTTGGTAAATGCAGAACTTGTCTAGTATTACTTCTCAGATCAATTTTTGAGAAGTGTTCCTGTTGGAATGAAGTTTTATAGAACAAGATACCATTACTTTCTTTGTTAGCTTGTATCCAAACACATTTCGAAATGGAGAAAACTTCCCCATCAGCGTTCTTACGTCGGTTACAGAAATCTTTCTCTAAGCTCTTCATATCTTTGATATTTTCTAGCCTCATACCATGGACAATGAGAGGATCCTTATGTTTACATATTCTCACAAATTGCTCCCAGTCACGCGGTACTTCAATATGGAAGCTTGTCAGCTGTTTTGTTTTCCTCTCTATTATAGAATGAATAGTATCGGCCTCCAAATGTGTATGCCCACGGAGTAAATATTTGTGGTTTATGCTTTTTAGGTTAGTGTATTCCAACATCCAGAAGTACGCATAAACCAAAAATATGTTTTTGTTCTGGGCAGCACTATTATCTGACCAGATGGTAAGTTCTTCGGTTAAGTGTCTGTATTGGCATCATCAGCAGTGGTTCGCGGCTGTACCACGTCCAAATAATTTAATGCCCATTCTAAGACACAAGAGGCCACTTCGTTGGCGCCACGACCACCCTGTGACTCGTCCCACATCATACAGTAACCCTTATTTAAAACAGCATCAAAAATGGTTTCATTTAGTTGCCACAATTTTCTCAAATAAAAGGATTGGCAATTCGTCAGGAGGGGCGTAGGTAGGCATTTTTGCAGGTCCATCATTATGGTTTTGCGTTTCCCATAAGATTGCCTTGCTTCATCTTTATCTGTTTTTTTTATTTTATACCTCATAGAGGCGTCATCAAGATGGTCTTTCTTTTGGTTTTCGATACCACTACGTTCCGTGTCTTCAGTAAGATGCTTCAAACGCACCAAGAACTGGTCGCATGTGTCACAAGTATCTTTGTTTGGAGAGTGAAAGGCTAGGTTAAAGTGCTCATTAAATACTTTTCGGTACAGCCATTCCTTGCCAATCAGATTTTCCGGAATTCTATCGGTTTTGCATGTCTCAATATACAGTGAATACATTTTTGATATATTTAGCTCAGGACCGAGATAGTTACGGGAGCTCCGATCTCTTGAGTAGTGTGATGAGTATGTCGGGAAAGATAAAATGTGTGCTTTAATGTTTTCAATCACAACTTCTGGTGTTTTATTTGATGGCTCATGTTGCCCCCTTTTATCAGGTGCAGTTATCATTGTATTTACAATGGTTTTTTTCAGTGTTGTGCTTATGAACTGTTCTGAAATAGAGAAGGTAGCCAGAAACATTTTTTGGCATATGCGAATTTTTACGCCATTGACAAGAAGAGAAAATTTTCTCGTATTTGAACGCTTCGAAGCGGATCCGTCAGTACGTTTTCGAGGTCTATCGACAGCGTCGACATCAACGCACGATACGATGAACTGTCTTCTTTGTTCCCAAGATGGCATTTGCCAAAATGCTTGGAATTGTGTTTGTCTGTCATCATCGATAATTTTTGTACTACATTTGAACCTACATGTACCCGGACAAGGTGGTTTCATGACTCTTTTTCCTATTATTTTCTCACTTTTATTAGCAGCCGATTTATACTCTTCACCCACAAGTCTTTTCTTTTTTGCTACTTCTCTCTTCCAACTCTGCCGATTACGGACTCTTTTTTTAGACTTTTTCGGTATTTCGTTTTGTTCAGTTACTCCAACAGTTTCAGTGCCGGGACCTTCTATGTTACGTAAGTCATCGCTTTGAGTCGGGCCAGGAGTAGTTAGAACTAGAACCTCACCAGGAGCTTCGATGCAGGGACTTTCTGTGTTACGTAAGACGTCGTCCGTCTGACCTGTGATGTTGCAATCTCCTGCGTGGACTAAATCGGGAGAAATAGAATCAGAAGAGCTTGTTGATACCGTTCGATTCCTTGGACTCCAGCTGGTTGTATCATCGGTTGAATACGGATCGTGATTTTTGGGTGATAGTGGAGACGTAGACCTGCTTAAGTCCTCAAAACAGCTTCGAAGGTCTTCATGTTTATTAAATTCATCCAAAAACTTAACTTGATCTTCTGTCAATGGAGACGAGTGTCTTTTATCCGATGGTCCTGGAACAATAACATAGTGAACTGCGACAAACTATTTAAATTAATGTATATTTTAAAAAAAAAACTAAATATAATAAAAAATATTATTTTATATATTATTTTAAATACATAATGATTAACTTGTGCAGAGAAGGCTAAATAATAAAAATACTTCCAAAGAAAATTTAAATTTAATGGAAATTAAAAAAATTAATTAGTTACTTAATGCATGGGTCAAATGCCCTATTTAATGTAGTAATAAAAGCATTTGTAGTAGAATACTCGACCTTGACTGAACCCAGACGTCCCTCTAGAAGCAAGGCTGACTGACTACTCTAAACACTATACATTACAAACACCTGTACACACTTTAACAACGTTTTCATAATTTATTCGAAACTAAATATTATTATTCATTATACATTATTATACCTTCACGTCTATGCGGATTGACACATAATGGGCAAAGACAAAAGGACTGAATTAAATTGTGGCATATGCATTCTGTTTACTACAGCTGCAATGCCGAATTATACGTAAAACAACATTCTAACCTCAAAAATAACCTTAAACACTGCGATACAAACTTTTATAGGTAAATAATATTAATAAAATCATAACATTTACCTTCGTCCTCATCCTTGTCGAGTTCTCTAGCCATGTCAACCAGCTGGTGACCTCTTGTACGACGACGGGACATTTTTCACACTCGTTTATCCAAAACGCATAACCTCTATCTGCAATGAATGACAGCTGACTAACAACGCCTAATAGTGTATGTAACACGATAGTACTCAGAAAGAGAAGGCACGTGGCGCAAATAATACAAACGTTTAGAGGCATATTATTGTATGTGCAGGTACAATACTATGCCTCCCAAAATGTTATTAATATTTCTAAGTACTTACCTAGCATAGTGCGGTAAGAGCACTTAACTTATAACGCATCTGAAATTGCGAATGCATTAAACTGTAAGGCTTCTTGCAACGTTGTGCCTCCAACGTCCAAGTGTTAGATACCGCGTTATACAGTTGGCTATTTTCCTATTTTTTTAAGATACGCGAGTTACAATAAGATGCTTCGAAAGGAAAATTTTCCCTGATCATTTTGATGTACAAAAATGTTTTTGGTAAAAATGTTACATACAGTCTTATGCTTCTGAGGTAGGGATTTGGCCTAGTTGGGTATACGCTGAGCATGGTCATGTGAATGTGGGCCGTTGTTTCTTCGCACCATTACTTGTTATGACCATTTTTATGCGTTTTATAAATATGTTTGATACAAATAAATAAATAAAATAAAATTTATTAGTTAAGTTTTTGAAATTTACAAAAAAAAAACTTTTTTTTTTGTTTTTCCAAACCCTGAACAAATGGGTCTTCGTGGCCAACTCAGCGAGGGGCAGGCCAGATGACATAGATTTTTGTCCAACACTACCCAAGCTGCACAGAACCAATCCCGACCTTAGCCGAGAAACGAATAGCGCTGCCCGAGGCAACAACCAAACGGGGTTCGTCCGTCAACCGACAGAGGGCACTCATCGATTTTATATATGAAATTAATATTCAGATGAAATTAGGCTTTGAGTAATTGCGGAATAAGTATTGGGGTGACATAATTGATTTTTTACTGATTTATTGAAGAAAATATATGTAAGAATTATATACACACAATGTGTGTATGTGTGTGTCTGTGTGTGTAGTAGACATACTAGAATGGACCACGCGACCAGCCTGAGAAAAAAAAGAGATAGCTGTATCCTTGTTTAGTTGCGACAGGACACTTGTAAATATATACTTAGTACAACGCTTTAATGCCATAATATATCTGTTATGTGCGTATGTGTGACTAGACAAGGATAGAGGGGGTGGGGGTTATATGCAGCTATCTCTTTCTATTATGCTATTGCATTCATTCACAGTCCACCTTTGTACTCTCACGGTCTATTCTAGCATGTCTATTCTAGCATGTCTATAGTGTGTATTCCTCCCCGATAGCACCCAAACGATTGAGCTGAAATTTGGCTTAATCCGATTGAGCTGAAATTTGGCATGCAAGCATCATTTGATTATGGCAAGAGTTGAAAAGATTGTGACTGAAATCAGTCCACCTGGTGGGTGCGCTAGTAATTTTTTTATTTTTTTATTATTTGTTGTGTGGATTTTCTAAGGTTTTTATGAGCCTTGTAACACTGCGACCATTGCTGATCTATTGTGTTCGCCACCTTCTATAGTTCTGCGCTAAGCCTGAAGTTATTTAAGAACTGCAACAGGCTTTTGGCGCCAGATTGTTTTACCTCCTCAGGTTGGAGGTAATGACCACCCAAGTGGGTGTATCTTTTGCGCATCAGCGGGCCACACTCGCAATGAGGTGCAGAAGAGTTTCCTCTGCCCCTTGGCAGAACCTGCACATTATTGTGTCTCTGAGCTTGAGGTTGTACATGTGTTTGTCGAGGCCACAATGCACCGTGAGCGCCCTCACCAGTATGCGTAGGTTGTTCCTATTTAGCGATAGGGCCTCACAGGCCGTCTTACGGTCGTAAGCCTTAATAAGCGCTTTGGAATGGTTCAACCCTGGCGTGTTGTTCCAGTGGTTGACGGATTGTTCTAAACATATTTGTTTGAGCATTAGGTTTGCAGGGCTTTTTGGTACGCCACAGCAAGGTTCAGGGCCGTATAGCGTTCCCTTTGCTCCCGTCTTAGCAAGTTCGTCGACTTTTTCATTTCCGTCGATTCCTGCATGGCCGGGAACCCATCTTAGAATTACCCTGTTCTTTTCGCCCAGGGAATTTAGTAGTGATACACAGTTTTGCACTAGCTTTGAATTAATAGTATTTGAGGCTAGTGCCATAAGAGCTGCCTTGCTATCCGAGTGAATATAGATACGGTGGTTGGCGTAGTGCACTAGTCATAGTTCAGTCTTGAAATGTTGGACTTAGAGACTTGAAATTTGGTACACAGAAGCGTCATTGGGCACACTGTGAAATTTTGGTTGGAATGTCTCTTATACAAGCGTCACAAAAAAAAAATAAAACAGACATATTTAAAAAAATACTACATCATATTGAAAAATATCCATTTTAATACCACAAATATACTACATTTGCAACCTCAAGATCCGCGACACGAAAATGTGCAGATTCTGCCAAGGGGCAGAGAAAACTCCCCTGCACCTCATGTGTGAGCGTGGCCCGCTGATGCATAAAAGCTACACCCACTTGGATGGTCATTACCTCCAACCTGAGGAGGTAAAACAATTTGGCGCCAAACGCCTGTTGCGGTTCTTAAATGACACGAGGCTAAGCGCAGGACTATAGTAGGTGGCGAACACAATAGATCAGCAATGGTCGCAGTGTTAAAAGGCTCATAAAGACCTTAGAAAAGCCCTGGACCGGAACCCTTGATGCCCATACCCCAGGCCCAAATAAAAACATGGCTACGCAAGAACACCGACGAAACCCACCTTAAAGAATGGAAAAAAAACGCAGGATGCAGGCAAACAAAGAACACGGTTCCGGAAGCGCCTAAAAAACTTGCCCGCAACCTCACCAGATTAAAAAGGGACAAAATCCGTAAAGTCATAGGTACTATGACAGGCCACTGTCCCCTAAACAAACACCTGTTTACCATAGGTGTGACAGACAGCCCTCTATGCAGAGGATGCATGGAGGAAGAAGAAACGCCACAGCATGTGCTCATGGAATGCAGGAGCGTGGCAGAGCAACGGGCAAGAATACTACAATCTCCGGCATCTGTCCCGGAGGCCTGTAGCAACCTAAACAGGCTGCTAACCTTGTGGGACAGCCTGGGTTGGCTGGAGTAACATAAATAGAAACATGAGCCACTCACAACGGCCCAATTAAGAGGCCAAGTGCGGGAAATAGCCCAGGAAAACTAACTAACTAACTAAGCTTTAGACAACAAATAAAAGTAAAGAGGTGAGGGGGGGTCAGCGAAAGAGGGATAGCGCACCGGGGGTGGTTAGGAGGTTTGGCACACGCGACGAGGGGTAGGCCTCGTCTGCTTGCCGCGAAAATCTTGGGTTGACACAACCTATTTTTTTTCTTCATTCCAGTATTTGCAAGGAGCTGCAGTGCTACCGGTGCCTACATTTATTCCAGTCGCTTCGCTCGATCTACTTGCACTTTGTCTCTTGCAACAGCTACGTTTGCCGAGGCTGCACGTCGGTATTGTCATCGCGCACTGCTCTGCGACAGCACGAAAGGTACTGCCGAACGCCCGCTGCCAAAGTGCCACTGCAGTGCAAGCGTTGCGACGAGTATCGCACGCGGTGTCCGGAGGACTACGAGAATCACGTGCTCGGTTGTGACGCCGTCAATCACCTGGATATCATTGTGCCGGTTGGTACTAAAGTAACTATTATTACTCACTTCTATATCTAACTGGTGTTGGCGTAAAATGCTAGGAATCCCATGGACAGCACGCCGCACCAACAAATCTGTCCTGAAAGAACTCGGCATCCGAAGGTCGAAGTGGAAGACCAACATTTTCCGAAACTATAATAAGCGGACGGTTGGATCAAATAATCTTGAGTATGTCATCGGTTATGACCATCTATCTTATACATTAATGCAAATATGTTATAAATACAGCAGAGTCTCAATATTTTGAAACTCGAACATAGGAGATTCTCATAAATCCGAGCAATTTTACCGGTGCAGGTTAAGAAGACCATAGTTCCAGCACTGTCTGTTATTGCCTATACTAGAATATGCTAATGTTTACTACCTTGACGTCACCAAGTCCATACTTAACAAATTGGAGCGGTTGCAAAATCTGGCTTTTAATACGTGTCTATAATCTGGCTTTAAATCTAGTCTGGCTTTTAATACGTGAAAGTATAAACATGCTTATTCTTTCCCTTCTTTATAATAGCATCAGCACTCATAATTCTAAAAATGTGTACTTACTATTAACTTATTCTCAGATATTAAATTTTGCATTATCTCGTAATTTGCGTAGAAGTTGCTCGCCCGCACCTTGAGTCAAAAGTGAAATTATATAGTTTTTTATTACAGGCTGCACCGCGTAAAGACAATTGCCTCGCGTGTCAGCTGTGCCTGCGGCTTTTCGGAAGCGTGTCGGAGCTCGTGAAACACGTCGGGACTTGTTCGCTGTTCGTCTGCGAGTGCACGGCCATGTTCCGCAGCTTAGCGGACCTCGTGGAGCACGGTTCGGAATGCGACTACGTCGTCGTGTCGTCTTCGTTCGAAGCCGAACAGTATACATGCGAGGTAAAGCGCCCGATCCCTGCGCTCGCGGACCGCGAGGTCTCGTTCAAGAGCCTATGGAAACGGGCGCCGGCAGTCGAAGAGCCGACGGCGGTGATCAGCGACGAGGAGGGCTGCGCGGGAGCCGAGGACGGCGGCCGGGAGTCCCCATACGAGGCCTCTTCGCAGCCGGAGGCCAAATCCGCCCTCGACCACCACGAGGCGGAAATGGAAGACCTCTTCGCCATGCTGCAGAGAGAGTCTTTCACCGAGAACTCCCACTTACAGTGTTACCTGTGTAAATTTGTATTCGAATCGAAGATCCACCTTCGAGACCATCTCATGATCAATCATCACGCGGCCAAATTGCTGACCAGCCGCTACGTCTGTGAAATATGCAAGACGCAATGCCGTTCGATCGACGCTTTCAATTTACATTCGTACAATAGACACACGTCTCGCATCTGCACTTACTGCAAAGAACAATTTCCAACAGTAATGAAGCTAACCTTACATCTCAAGGTAAGGGGATATATTGTCATTATAATTATTGTTTTCATGTACGAACCGAGATAGCTAACCTAAAAGCGCCCGCCCGCGCACTACAGCCAAAATATTGAGCAGCCAACTTGGGTTGTCGACTACAGCGGGCGAGCCCATCACCTCAGGAAGTTTTAACGATTAGTCGTTCTATCTCCCTGGAGTGAGCGCAAAAGACTTGAGGACAAAACAGTCCACCGTCTAGCTACGCCACAAGCCCGTAAGAAGCCAACGCCTTAACCGCGAGATAGCCAGGAATGTTACCCGGCGGGTCGACACTCACGCCCTTACTTCCAATTGTGACCAGATAACTCCGGTCTCTCGATTAGTTACGATTTCGAGGTCGCTTGCGCGGTCCTCTCCCTTACGAAGCGGTGAAACGGTGTATACTGAATCTATCGCGGACCACAGCGTCCTTTGCCCGGCTGTTCACCCAGGATCGGATGGCCGATGGTCATTTCAAGAATAGTCGCCGTAAGGTCCGCAACCACCCCCGCTCTATGGGAAACAGTACTGCTTCCAGACTCCCCCGACTGTTAGTCAGAGTGCACAGTCGATTGGCTTACGCCGCACGGTTCGCAGACCGTCCAGGAGCGCCAGAAGGTTGATTCCTAGGGGAAACTGACCATAAGGCCAGAGTCCTTACCAGGCTCCCACTTCATGCGTGGAGGCCGTCGGATAGGTGTTGACCGGTGAGTATGACCAACCCTGAACAGAATGGGTCTTCGTGGCCAACTCAGCAAGGGCCCATTAACTCCCTAATGGGCCCTCCCATTAACGCAGTTTCAATACAAAATTATCGTTCGCCACACGCAGACTGTTTGGCAGTTTGTTTACGGTCGCCACCGAGAAATGCTGTCGGCGTGCGGTCGAGTTTGGCCGTGCTGCCGGCAGCAATCGGGTGCCTGACCCGCCGTAGACGAACCGCTTTAAGCAGTCGCAGAGGACTGCACGTCATTTCGTAGCGCAACACTGTACAGGGGATGATTTTAAATTAATCGGCATCCTTGAAGTGGGTGAATACGCAAGCACATAAGCAAGTTTTAATAAAAAAATGTAAAAAATAAAATAAAAAAAATAAAAATTAATCATACGAAAAGTTTTATTTGTATTAAAATTACTTTAAAAAGCATTTTTCATAATAATTACCACTACTTTTATAGTAATTACACGTACTACACCATTTTTTACGCCCTCGTTTGCGGTTGAACCCGACTGCTTGGAGCAGTGGTGTTGCAGTCGAAGCCGACCGCAACACGACTACTCTCGAGCAGTTGACCACAACTGCTTGAAGCTGTCTATGCTTGACTGCCTAATGCGCGGGCTCCTATGCGTCGTCATATGTCGGATTGGCTGCCGCAGCCAGTATTTCTTGGCTGCTTAATGCGCGGGCTCCGATGTGTCGTCATATGTCAGATTGGCTGCCGCAGCCAGGATCTCTTAGCTGCCTAATGCGCGGGAACCTTATTCCTTCGATCAATTCCTGATAAATATATCTAAGAAGGTTGTGTTGTTAGATTATTTTGATGTGGCAAATCTGTGCCCACAAAGAGTAAAGTATATACTTCTTTCTATCCTCCTCTATTTTATTTGTCATACTCTTTATATAGGTTAAGTTATGTAGTCTACTCGCAAATAATGTTCTTACAATAGTATAGGTTAGCTCTAAAATATTGCCTGCAGGCAATAAGCTCGCCTTTTTTTAAGAATAAAGAGTTTTTATTTATTATTATTAAAATTTCAGACAGGTCGGTTTAGCTGTTTATGAGAAATGCGGTTTTGAAAACACCATTTTGAGAGAAACGCAGTCAATGTTTCATTGTTATTTTTTTTTTCAACTTTCATGGAGTCATATATGGCGGGGCCATAAGATGAACCCTCTGCATCATCAGAAGCTTCTAATATTCCAAGTTGTTCTTGTCTGCGAACCATTCTTCCCTCGCGCGAGCTCCCATGCGCTCATAAGTCAGAGATCGTGATGCGCTCTGCACCCTCCTTTTCGGCATAGTTTTGGATTAAGAACATTTTTTCTCATATTTGATCTTGATTTTTGCACCTTATCAGATGCTCTTCGTTTTCTACTACACTTGAGAGGCATTTTGAGACGCAAAACTACAAACAGAGAGTATAAACTGAACGCACGACTTTACAACGTGGCAGAGATGTTTCAATTAATTAAATTAATTCAGGCAGAGAAATTAACTTGTTTGGTATAAGAACAAGTTAACAGCCCCACTTGTTCTTATACCATGTTTGGTATAAGAACAAGTGGGGCTTTTCTAAGGTCTTTATGAGCCTTGTAACACTGCGACCATTGCTGATCTATTGTGTTCGCCGCCTACTATAGTTCTGCTCTAAGCCTCGTGTCATTTAAGAACCGCAGCAGGCTTTTGGCGCCAGATTGTTTTACCTCCTCAGGTTGGAGGTAATGACCACCCAGGTGGGTGTATCTTTTACGCATCAGCGAGCCACACTCGCACATGAGGTGCTGGGGAGTTTCCTCTGCCCCTTGACTGAACCTGCACATTTTTGTGTCTCGGAGCTTGAGGTTGAACATGTGTTTGTTAAGGCCACAATGCCCCGTGAGCGCGCCCTCACCACTATTTAGCGATAAGGCCTCACAGGCTGTCTTACGGTCGTAAGCCTTAATTAGCGCTTTGGAATGATTCAACCCTGGTGGGTTCCAGTGGTTGACGGATTGTTCTAAACATATTTGTTTGAGCATTAGGTTTGCGAGGCTTTTTGTACGCCACAGCAAGGTTCAGGGCCGTATAACGTTCCCTTTGCTCCCGTCTTAGCAAGTTCATCGGCTTTTTCATTTCTTTTTCACTCTTAATATTATAAAGATGCGTTTTAATTGCTCCCACAGGTAAAAAAGTGTTATTTAGAATTAAAGTAATGAATGTCATTGTGGTTTTTAAGGTGTTGTAAAGTAAAAAAAAATTGGAGAGCGCTGAAAAATAATGATTTTCAAAGTGGACAGTAGACGAAATAAGTTTGTGAACCACTGCCCTATATGGTCATAGGTAACGTCTTAATATTATCTTTGTATTTATACACCCAGGAACAACACTTCAAAGGAAATAAGATGGGCTGTCAGATCTGCAGGAAGATCTTCCTGAAGACGGAGATGCCGAGGCACCGAGAGTGGCACTACCTCGAGGAGAAGCTGTCCTGCGAGGTTTGCCAGAAAGTCGTGATAGGGGTGAAGAGATACGCCATACACATGTGCAAACATCGCTGCAACAAACCTATCCTATGCTTCGAATGCGGAGCCATGGTGCCCAAATACCAGCAATCGCAACATCTACTATGCCACAGGAAAAAACCAGGTAAGAAACATTCCTTTGACCGCTCCAAGCCAGCCTTCGCGCGCAAAATGCTGCGCTGCAACTTTTTGGTCGATTTTGTAAATAAATACTAGCATTATCTTCATCTCTTACTCATACTAGCATTATCTAGCATTATCTCTCACTCATACTAGCATTATCAGACCGACGCACTGTGGCTGATATGATACTGTTACACAAAGTTATCCACAATACCATAAATAGTCCATACCTTGTTGAAAACTTACGTTTTTTCGTTCCTCCGCGATTAATTCGCAATTCACGCACTTTTGAGGTCTCTCGTGCCAATACCAACTACGGGAAAAATTCCATCGCTTAAAGGCTGATGTGCACGTACGACTCTCGTTTCTCCACCATCGACATTTTCAACCCCAACCAACGACGTTAAAGAATTATTCAAATCAATTGCACCTAACGAGCTTGTTAATACCTATCGTTCTTAGTTATATACTTTTCATGCAACCAGTAGCTACTACAAATATTTATAAATATCTATAAATATTTATTATATATCTATGAATATCTATAAACATCAATAAATATCTGTATCTATATATCCACTATACGACCTATCTTTATTTATATCTATATACATATACACATACCATCGTCTAACTCCTTCTTCCTAATCACTTCCATTTCCCTACCTCTCCCATCGGTTTTCTATATTAATTTTATATTTAATATGAACTTAGTTCATTTTACAATTAATTTTTAAGTGTAATATGCCGAAATTCAAATGTGTAATATGCGGAAATACTTTCGTAGGAAACGATTATCGGCGTAATGTTTTTCTTTTTTTCTACATCATGTTTATGCACACGGGTTCCCGGCCATGCAGGAATCGAGGGAAATGAAAAAGCCGATGAACTTGCTAAGACGGGAGCAAAGGGAACATTATAAGGCCTCTTTCCAATGTCTGCGCAAACTTTGCAGACTCTAGACACCTTCGTTTTTTTTTGGTTTACGCTATGAATTCACGCTATTTTTTGTTTACGCTATTAATTCATGCTAATGATTCGCATGTGTATGTATAGTCAAAATACTAAGCTACACGCTGGTATGACGCGAATATCAAACCGAGTACGTGATTTTTAAACAAACTGTATGAAAGTCGATCACGCCCTCAGTATGTGATTCGCGAGTTAGAGAATATTTTGTATCACATACTGAGTATGTGATCCGCTGTTAGTGTTAAATATATAGTAATAATAATTATTATAATAAATTGATTTCCATACAGTTTTGCCGATTTTTCTTTTTTTTTTTTGCAGAAAAAGGAGCACCTGTTGTGGATCGCAGGGAGAGAGTTGAATGTGAAGTATGCGGTCGGATGATAGTGACATCGAAACTACTGTGGCATATGAGACGAATGCATTCGGTGGATAGTTCGGAAAATCACCAGAGAACCGGTAAAAGCAAGTAAGTAAACTAACACCTGTCTGATATGTTCACCGTTTCTCGCAATGTGCGGTCTTCATGTATCCATTCGTGTTTACTACATGAAAACACTTATATTCAATGTGGCGATGAGTGTCATCTTGGAATAAAATGTTGTCATGGCGAAGTTGAAATTCGGGCCTCTTCTGACGTATAGCACGGTTCAATTCGATCAATTGTTGATGGTAGCGTGCATCAGTAACTGTTTCATCTGGTTTGAGTAGCTCATACCAGATAACACCACGCTGATCCCAGAAAATACACAGCATTGTCTTTCGGCCGGAGCGATCTGACCTTGGCGTCGATTGGGGCCGTTGATTGAGGCTCAAATATGTTTTTTTCATTTTGTTGAAATAAATCCATTTTTCATCGCCAGTGATGATTTGATGGAGAAACCCATTTCTTTTTTGCCTGGCGAGCAGCATTTCACAAGTGGTTTTTCGGTTTTCTTGCTGCCTGTCCGTCGGTTCGTGTGGCACCCATCTACCGATATTTAAAATCTTTTCCATGGCTTTCAAACTCAAGGAAACAGTTCGTCGTGTCACATTTAGTTGTTCAGCGAGCTTCTGTTGCGTTTTACCATCAGCTTCATCCAATAATGCTTGCAATTCGGCGTCTTCGCTGGCCGGCCACGCTCCTCGGTTCTCACATCAAAATCACCACTTTTAAATTTATTGAACTACTCATTGCACTGTGTGCGACCAAGAGCATGCTTGCCGTAAGCTTCGACACACATTCGATGCGATTCAGAAGCGTTTTTCTTCAAATGGAAACAGAAAATCAATGCTTCCCGCAAATGAGAGTTTTCAGGCACGACATTCGAGATTTTTACGAGCGAAACAAAATGCGTTGTTATGTCAAACTTGACAAATTGTGAACTGAATATTGTTGACAGATGACAGAATGAACAATTGAGACAGTTGGTACGGTTCGGAAGCTCATACATATTCGCTATCGACCGCTAGATGTCGTTACCGGTTTCATATTTGTACACCTTGTATATTCACTGTTTCTTGCAATGTGCGGTCTTTACGTATCCATTGGTGTTTACTACACGAAAACACGGCCTACCCAGTTGCTGAACCTTGTTATTATTAGTATTATTATTAATCCTAGCAGGCAGCTTTGCTGATAGGTCTAGATCAGATCTTGTAAAGCTAGTCATAAACAATGTCAACAAGTTTTTGGGTATAAAGCGAGTCTATTACATTCCCAGTCCACTAACCGACCAACAGGCCGATTTTATATCACTTTCTAGGCTCTCAAAGAGTTAAGAATCAATAGAATAAAATAATTTTATTGAGGTACTAGCTGACCCGTGCCCACTTCGTTAGGCGGTAAAACTTTTTACTTGTGATGAAATTATGAGTGTGGTTCGGTTAGTACTGAGTGCTATTATTTATTTTCTGACTGCCAAAAGAAGGTTTATTTTTTTACTGCGTATGTATTTGCATGCCAATTTGACTATATTACCGTTATTTGTGAGTCTTCTTGTGAGTGTCTTATCTCTTTAACCATTTATGCAGTACAAGTGAAGTTATATGGAGTAAAAGGGAAAAGTTTTTTGTTGTAAACACTTGAGACGATAAATTTACTTATTTTGATATGAATTCATAATTGTTGATAATATGACCAATAAACATGACCTAACGATTTAAATAATTTTTTAACATAAAATACTACTTTTTGTGACAAATATAAAAGTTAGACATATGCTGTCGCTGACTTTTTTGTAAGCATTATCAAGCTCTACAACTTTTCTCTAGAATTTAATCATATATCTCTCATCGTTAAGGCAGCGTTAGTTAGAAACATTTTCGTTCGACCGCTTATTCTCCGACTTACTTTGCAAATCTGACTACCACGAAAAAGTTTTTTCATTTTTCGGATTAATATAATATAGCCTATGACACTCACAAATAACGTGGCTTTCTATTGGTAAAAGAATTTTCAAAATCGGTTCAATAGATCCAGAGATTCTTCCTACAACCTCACAAACTTTACCTCTTTATAATATTAGTATAGATAAAAACATTACTTAATGAATATTACACTGGTTTTATAAAAAAGACACATTTATGCACAAATAGCGGACTTATCACCATGGCGAGATCTTACGGTCAACCACTTATCTTACATCTAACAATTATAATTGAATTGTTCAGTTTCTAAGGTTATTTGTGTAATAAAATGAATTCAACATTTTTTGTTTTTTTTTTTTTGTTATAGATTTGTCTGCCTGGAATGTAACCGATCCTTCTCCCAGAAGAATCTGCTAGTTAAGCATATGCATGGCCACGAAATCGGTATAACCCCCCGCAGCGGATTCAAGTGTCATTTCTGCGCCATGGGCTACAACACGAAGAAGAACCTCGACAGCCACATTATATCGTGTCATCAGTTCGAAGAACCGCACTGCGCCATCTGCGACATCCGCTTTGAGACCATCCAAGAGAAATACCTGCACATGCGAATGGAGCATTCGTACATGAAGTTCGAGTTTCTGTGCTGCGGGTTATATTTTGCGAAGTTAAGCCAGTTTCAGTCGCACTTCTTCGAGAGACACGACGACGGCGAGACGCAATCGGTCGGACGGTACAAAGATAAGACGCCGACGCCGTATCGATATCAGCTGACCTACGCCAAAAACGACAAAGGCGAACCGCGCATAAAAGTCGCATGCGGACACTGCGGCAAAGAAACGATCAACATGGTCAACAACAATTTACACATTCGGAATATTCACATCGGCATCCGACCGTACCATTGCTCTTTCTGTCCGCAGGCGTTCAAAACGCAAAACTCTTTAACGCACCACGAATACATCCACCTCGACCTAAAACCGTACAAATGCTCCAAATGCCCACAGACCTTCCGGCAACCGACTGATATGAAAAAGCACGAGAAACGCCACGATAGAGACTACGCTTTCTCCGACGTGACAGTCGTGCCTAGGAAACGCAAACGCTTCGAACATTACACCGCATAAAAATCACATCGCCGATACAGTGTAAGTATACAAGGTGAGTTTTTAATTAGTGACATCCTTGAAGTGGCCGAATCAGTAGGACAAACTAAGCAACTTTTGATTTGAACTTTGGGAAAAAAAAAAAAAAACTTTTTCAATATTTGCGATATTTTACCAATCTAGCGGTAGGTAAAATATTGCGAATATTGCTTAGTCACGATATTTTACCTATTGCTAGACGGCGTAGCGCGCTCAACGCTTGTCAAATTTTTATTTATCAGTCAAATTTTTCGAAATTGCAAAGGATTTGTTTTTTCAAAATTAGCGATATTTTACCTACTGCTAGATTGCACAACGCACTCACCTTTTTTTATACTATTTTTCAAAACATTAAATTTTTAGAGTTTTTGAAGAAAAAAAAAATGTTTTTCAATTTTTTATTCAAATTTACAATAAAAAAAACGATTTTTTTTTCTATTTTAAAATCTTTTTTTTTTAGTTGTATATTTGCTCTTACTGATTCGCCCATTTCAAGGATGCCAGTTAATTAAAACTCACCCTGTATATATCGGGTTAGAACAGTGAGCACTCTTTTGAGTGGCAAGATGTTGTTGATATGATGCGAGAGAAGTGAGCAGAGACATACGTTACGGCAAACGCCTGTAGTTGTTGCATTATGCGCGGATGGGGTGTAACAAAAATCGTAAGTTTTGGCGTGACGTGCAGTGTCCAGAAACGTGAAATACACCTTGAGACACGCTAAGCACGATTATTTCGGTATTCCGTCAGGTTCCTAGACAAATATAGTGTTTCTTAGCTTTTCCTTGGTGCTTGATGCCGCGCGACATGTATCGCGCGCAATCTTCATCTTCCAACATGGTTACACTCCTGTTTCGTGTTCTTCCGTGTTGCCCAGAAGTCTCAAGCATGTTTTTATGTATCTTCCATGTTTTCTCGGCATCTCCATTGGACCTAAGCATAAAAAACCGCATTTTCCAAGATCCCAGTCCAAGATTGTCATTTTCGCGATGTTTGACAGCTGTCAACTTCTGTTCAGGTTGGTTTACAGGCAGTGTTGCTGTTCTTGCGCCCGGTGAAGCAGATCGTTGCCCGCGGTTAAAATAACACGCAAATATTAAAAGCAATGTTAAGAAATGTGGTAAATATGCTAACAATCATTGTTGTATATTTATTAATATTAAATCATTTTTTTTTTACTTGAGTTGGTAACAGTTGTTTTGCTGAAATGTTGGCGGTCTGAACTTCCTAAAGTGACGTCACACTTCCGCCCTGCTCACTTGATACCAAGATGGCGAAAAAGGTGCGAGTGATTTTGTGTCAAGGGAGTGAAAAAGTGCCTTAATCGGCGGTGACAAGAGTGCACCTGTCAGTGGAGTGCAAAAAAAAATATGATGTAATTTGGTTCGTGTTTTTCTGGGGTGAGTCAACCATTTTACTCGAAGCTAGGTTATACGCCATGATGCCTGAGATAACCAGAGATTTTCCTGTTTGCCCACAGGAGTGGTACTTAATTTAACCTAATTTCTATCCATTTGCAACAAATGTTCTGAGAACCGTCACCAGCGTCATTACCGCGGAGATTCTGAGAATTTTCAACATCATGCTGACCTGAAGAAGGCAGCCACTTTTACCTGCTGTCACAGCTTCACCACTGAACAAAGAAGTATAAACGAACTACTCATCAATGTGAAAACTGTCTTTTTATTGCTTTTTATTTCCAGGCACTCCGACGCATAAGCCTCATTCAGTGCAAGAAAAAAACCACCACCCACCCCTCGAGATGTGATTTTTCTTTATGATAACCTCACTTTAGTTTTTTTGTTTTTTGTTTGACGGTAGTATTTTTTTAGTTTCGTGGTTTTCCTCTAAAACCATGTGGCGCTCAAAATTTCTTATCTCTCATTCGGCATGACGTAGATTTTTTTTATGGTAAAATTCTTTTGCTCTTTGATTCTTTTTACGCAAACCGCGTGTTTAAAATTGTTACAGTGGCTGCCCAGCGTGGGCCATGAACTAAATGTAGGCTTATGTGTGGGATTTTTCTGGTAAAAAAAAAAAAGAACACGTTTTTTTTTTCTTTTTAATTGACAGTTTAGTGCCGTAGTATTTAAATACCACACGTTTATAAAAGTGGCAAGTTTTATGTAGTCTTTTGTGGCTACGTGGTATTTTTTTAATTTCGTAAAATTTCTTAAATTTTTAGAAAACGGCATTTTAATTGCGGTTTTGTTTCTTACGGTTGCCGTGAAGGTGCGATAAGCACGCCGTTTATCATCATATCTTGTATCGATTTAAATCGTTTCTTTTTGTTTCTTTATGTAACGGTTTCCGTTAAGTGCGAAGAGCACACCGTATATTGTATTTTGTATCGATTTAAATCGTTTCTTTTTGTTTCTTTATGTAACAGTTTCCGTTAAGTGCGAAGAGCACACCGTATATGGTATCTTATCTTCGATTTAAATGGTTGTTTGTTGTAAACGGTTGTTAAACACTAATTGTGCATTTTCAGAATCTTCGCGGCGGTGAACGCAGAACTTCGACAGTGCTGGAACAGGAATTGGGTTAAGTACCACTCACCCCGAATCTCAAGTAAATTTTCCTTTATTTATTATTTCGGGCGCTCTCTGCCAATTTATTTTCTCTCGTACGGCTTTCCAAATTGTAAATATTTTTTTTGGAGTTGCTTGTACGAATATTTTTTATTTATACTTCCAACATACTAGTTTGGAGTAGGATTTTAAGATGGCCTCGCCCATTTTAACATATTATGCTGCCACGCATTTAGTCAAAGCCGAATTGGACTATGAATTCACCATTCGTGGTGCTCCCATAGCATACGTCGAATCGATGCGACGACAGTTCATTGCGTTGCTGGATGAATACCCTCCACAGTCGATTGAGACAACGGATTTGGATCCGGACCAGGAATATAACGAATGCTCCATTCGTTTGACCTGTCTTCATGAGTTAATGGAACAGTTCATAGAGAATAAAACTAGGCCATTATACAAGCGTATTTGCACCAAGGTCACGCATCTTTTTTATCGGGTCGCAAGAATAGCCATACCCCCAACGGAACGTCATGCTCCGATAAACGCATTAAAAGAGGAGGTTACGGAAATAATTAAAATCCTGGAGGAGTTTTCGGAGATTGCGCGAGGGCCCAGCCCATGTTTGTTAAGACCGACGACAGAGCCACCGGCCAATCTTGCTCCAGAAAATACGGCAGTTGAGCAAGGGGATTCCGCAGCCCAATTATTCGTTCCGGTTGTTCAGCCAGTATGTGAACCGTTGCCGTCGACGTCAAGTGCCGGGGTTCCTCGACCGCAGCCGATCCCAATCTTCTATAAGACAGTTCCGTCACAGGAGGCGTCTTCAGTTCCATATCCACGGAAGTTTGAGTCTGAACTGGTCCCTTTAGATAAGAGCTATGACCCGGCATTCGAACGAATCCTCAAACCATTGAATTTGGGTTTTTCTTACGATGGCACTTCATGTGTGGTTGAGTTCCTGGAAAGATTGGAGGAGAATCGTTTTTCGCGAAATATTCCCGAGGCTAGATTGCTTAAGTCAGCGTGCGAGCTGTTTGAGAAGCAGGCGCTCATCTGGTATCGTGCCAGAGCTTCTCGCATCCGCACCTGGAAACAACTAGTGTCGGAACTTCGATCCGATTTTGGAAGTTCGGATTATGACAGCGAGGTTTTAGCTTTCCTCAGATGTCGCATCCAAAGGCCTGACGAGAAAATGCATATTTTTGTTTCTGTCATGTTGAGCTATTTCAGTCGATTATCTAGACCATTGTCATGTGAGGAGCAATTAGGTATCATCCTTTCGAACATAACTACATTTTATCAACAACATTTCATGTTGTTGGACATTCGTTCTCTCGATGAATTGTTGCGATTTGGAAAAAAGGTCGAAAATGCCCAACAACGGATAAATTCATCCAATGCAGCTGCTCAAGCGCTAGTCAAAGGCAAGTCTTCTTCCACGAAGGCTGTGCATGCTGTTGGACATGCGTTTTCCGGTACGGTTGTGCCGGAAATGCCTGTTGAAGAGCGTGCACAGTGTAGTCAGGTTTCCGCAGTGGAGTCTTCCGCACACCGAAGTCAAGAATACTATCGAGGATCGAACACGCGAGGTGGTTCACACAGGGGCGGTTCCTCCCGAGGCAACACGACACACGTCGGTGGATCTCGCGGAGGCTCCGGTGCAGCACGTGGTGCTCGCGGTGGTACCCATTGAGGATATTCGAGGTATTGCTACCGTTGTGGCAGATTCAATTTCACGGTCACAACTTGCCCTGAATGTTCAAAGGAGTTGAGACCGTCCAAATCCAACTCAGTCGATTCAAAAAACGTGCAACACGAGACAGAGTAAGCGCATTCGTGCACTCTGTCTCGACATTATTTAAAAACGAAAAAGATAGCCGTCGTCCATTTCTAGATGTATGTTTAGGAGACATAGCGGTTTGTGGTCTACTCGACACTGGATCGAGTATCACAATTTTAGGTGCCGACTCACATAAATATTTAATTGAGCTCGGATATACCGTGCATAAGACTCCGTCTTTGACTTTGAGTACCGCTAATTCGAGTACGGTTAGGACGATCGGTTACATGTCTTTACCGTTTAAATTCAATAATCGTTGTCAAGTTATCCGAGCTGTAGTAGCACCGGATATTGGTTCTTCACTAATTTTAGGCATGGATTTTGTTCGAGAATTTGATTTAGCTCCGGAGATTTTAAAACACGTTCGGATGGAGTCCAGTGATGTTAGTTGGCACTCCGTCAGTGAAGTGAGGGTGTTGCATCCTTTCACTTCCCTGTCTGAGAATCAGCAGTCGTTAGCCAACAAAATGATCGAAAATTTCCAAAAGATTTCTACTGACGTTAGAGGGTTAGGTCGGACAAATTTAATTTCGCAGGTTATTGACACAGGTGATCATCCACCCATAAAACAGAGGTATTACCTGTTATCTCCCGCTCGTCTTGCGTTGTTGAATGAGGAGGTTGATCGCATGCTAGAGTTGGGCGTTATTAAACCTAGCCAGGGAGGTTGGAACAATCCAACTATTTTTGTTCCCAAGGCGGATGGGACTTTGCGGTTCTGTCTTGATAGTAGAAAAATAAACTCGATAACGAAACCGGATGCTTATCCTCTCCCGAGAATAACTACCATTCTGGACAGTTTGCGTGATGCAAACTATTTGTCTTCTATCGACCTATCAGCTGCCTTTTGGCAAATCCCATTAGAGCCTGCCTCGCAAGAAAAGTGCAGTTTCACTGTCCCTGGACGAGGATTCTTCAAAATGACGGTGACTCCGTTCGGAATGCGCAACTCGTCAGCGTGCATGCAGAGACTGGCGGATCAGTTATTTGACCCGTCGTTTAACAACAAAGTATTTTGTTATTTGGATGATATCATAATTGTCTCGTCGACCTTTGAAGAACATATCTCTTTGTTAAGTACAGTTTTAGATCGTCTTGTTTATGCCAATTTGTCCATCAATTTCAAAAAGTGCCAATTTTTCCGGCTTGTAGATTCTCCGAATTGTAGATTCTCATGGCCTACATACCGACCCCGATAAGGTTAAGTGTATTTTAGATTTTCCTACGCCTACTTCACCAAAAATGGTGAAAAGTTTCCTGGGAGTTGCCGGATGGTATAGGAGGTTTATCCGGAATTTTTCTTGTATTGCTGCACCGCTATCTCGGTTGACTAGTACCCGCAAAGGTGCCCCCGCGTTTGCGTGGACACCGGAGGCGGAAGAGTCTTTTAGAAAATTGAAATCGGCTTTAGTTTCGAGCCCGATTTTAGCGTGTCCAGATTTTTCAAAGCCGTTCGCCTTACATTGCGACGCTTCTTTGTACGGGTTGGGTGGCATGTTGACGCAGACAGTGGATGGTGTCGACCATCCTATCGCTTTCACGAGCAGGACTCTCCTACCCGCTGAAACGCGATACTCTGCAACTGAAAGGGAAGCCCTAAGTGTGATTAATGCTGTCGAGCATTTTCGTGGCTACTTCGAGGGTGGTCCCAAGGTCAAAATCTTTACCGATTGCGCAAGCTTAAGGTGGTTCTTGTCACTAAAGAATCCAACGGGTCGACTGGCCCGCTGGGGAATCCGCTTGTCAGCTTTTGACTTTGAGATCGTTCACAAGAAAGGCGTGGAAAATGTGGTTCCAGACGCGCTATCGCGCTTACTCCCTGTTGCAGCTGTCTCGGTAGTCGCCGATCCATGGTACAATGAATTGTTTGAAGCGGTATCCGGCAATCCTGCCGCTTATCCCAATTACCAGGTCAAGGGTAGTGAGTTGTATCGCTACTCGCGGAGCAAGTAGCAGCTCACCAGTTGTAATGACTGGAAGTTAGTGGTTCCGTTGCCCCTAAGAGAGAAGTTGATACAAGAGAACCATGCCTCTGATCTGGCTATGCATTTTGGGGTTTTTAAAACCCATCGTCGTCTATGTCTGCGCTATTATTGGCCAAATTTACATGGAGATGTCGTTAAATTCGTCTCTAAGTGCGATACGTGCCAGCAATACAAGCATCCGAATACATCTCCATTGGGTCATTTGGGTAATCCAAAGTCGTGTGCCTTTCCCTTTCAGATGATCTCCGTCGATCTTTTGGGTCCCTACCCGATGACGAGAGATCGAAATATACATATTCTAGTAGTCACGTGTTGTTTTAGCAAATATTGCTTATTAAAACGTGCTACTAGTAAAATCGTTAGCCACATTATGGAGCATAAGGTCTTTCTGCAATTTGGTGTTCCGCATTATGTCATTTCGGACAATGGGAAACAATTTATTGGTAAGGAGTTCACTGGTCTAATGACCAAGTACCGAATTCCCAAGGTTTACTTGAACCCGAAATATTGCCCTCAGGTCAACCCCACTGAAAGGCAGAATCGTGCAGTCGTAACTGCGTTGGCGTTATCAGTTAAAGACGACCACCGCTCTTGGGACCTTCACCTTTCTGCCATTCAGATGGCGATCAATTCGGCTGTTTCGGAAGCCACGGGTTTCAGCCCGTTTTTCCTGGTCCATGGTCGAGAACCGATTTTAGACGGTTCTTTTTACGCGCAATCCCCGGAAACCCAAGCCGAAGTTATTTTCGGCAGCAGAATGTCCTACGCTCAGAATCTGAGTGAACTTCCTGGCGTTTTTCACACCGTGCGGAAGAAATTAGTTCAATCGCATGCTCACAATAAGATCTATTATGACCGAAAACACCGCCCGGCTGAATTTGCCGTTGGCGATACGGTGTTTAAAAGAACCTACTATTTGAGCAATGCGGGTAATTATTTTATTTCGAAATTTGCCCCGCGGTATGAAAAATGCCAGATAGTGAAGAAACACTCTCCGTTGGTTTATGAGCTGCTAAATGCAGACGGTAAGAACATTGGCACATGGCACATAAAGGATTTTAAACTAAATCCCAAGGACTCCGTTTAATATTCAATTTTCTTTTGTTTTGTTCCTCGTTAACATACTTATAAAACAAAATTTGTTCCATCTTCTTTCATAATACAATGTCATGTATAAAGGTGTGGTACCAGGTGGTTACCATTACTGAAATCATTTTGTATGTGTCAGTTGTGCTAGTAATCATGTATAGCACCACTGTGGTTTGAATGTCGCATGTAAGGGAAGTATATCAGAGATCAGTATGAAAGGTGATATTTGACGTTACACATTTTACCTACTAGGCATTGGTTACTGTCGAGGTACAATTTTCTTTGGGTTTCCCAAGAAGTCTTTCATAGACATGTTTTTTTTGGGTCGTGAGGTCGTTAGGTTTTCCCTTCGACTATTTATGATGGTCCTGTTATGAGGCCACCAGGATTTTGTCCTGGACTTTGACAGGGAGACCGGCAGGTTCCCTGAAGTTGTGAATTTAATTTGCAGTTGGAGATTTTCTTTTGGAGTTTTGTATGGTGTTTGTTTTTAGTCCTCTACGGTTTGGTAAGAGCGACGACAAATTAATAATTGACCTCTGCAGTAACATGCCGAACGGTTTTCTTTTCTCTAGTTAACGAGGACAAGTAGTAGTATGTTTGACACATTTTTTTTCTTTATTCTCGGTAGTTTCGTGTACGCTATTCACTTTGGTTTCTATTGTTCAGGTGAGATTTTTGTTTTATTTTGTTTCAAGTGCGAATCGGGACGACTCGAGGAAATCGTCATGTCCTTCCGATTTCTTTTAGGGGGAGAGGCTGTAACAAAAATCGTAAGTTTTGGCGTGACGTGCAGTGTCCAGAAACGTGAAATACACCTTGAGACACGCTAAGCACGATTATTTCGGTATTCCGTCAGGTTCCTAGACAAATATAGTGTTTCTTAGCTTTTCCTTGGTGCTTGATGCCGCGCGACATGTATCGCGCGCAATCTTCATCTTCCAACATGGTTACACTCCTGTTTCGTGTTCTTCCGTGTTGCCCAGAAGTCTCAAGCATGTTTTTATGTATCTTCCATGTTTTCTCGGCGTCTCCATTGGACCTAAGCATAAAAAACCGCATTTTCCAAGATCCCAGTCCAAGATTGTCATTTTCGCGATGTTTGACAGCTGTCAACTTCTGTTCAGGTTGGTTTACAGGCAGTGTTGCTGTTCTTGCGCCCGGTAAAGCAGATCGTTGCCCGCGGTTAAAATAACACGCAAATATTAAAAGCAATGTTAAGAAATGTGGTAAATATGCTAACAATCATTGTTGTATATTTATTAATATTAAATCATTTTTTTTTACTTGAGTTGGTAACAGTTGTTTTGCTGAAATGTTGGCGGTCTGAACTTCCTAAAGTGACGTCACACTTCTGCCCTGCTCACTTGATACCAAGATGGCGAAAAAGGTGCGAGTGATTTTGTGTCAAGGGAGTGAAAAAGTGCCTTAATCGGCGGTGACAAGAGTGCACCTGTCAGTGGAGTGCAAAAAAAAATATGATGTAATTTGGTTCGTGTTTTTCTGGGGTGAGTCAACCATTTTACTCGAAGCTAGGTTATACGCCATGATGCCTGAGATAACCAGAGATTTTCCTGTTTGCCCACAGGAGTGGTACTTAATTTAACCTAATTTCTATCCATTTGCAACAAATGTTCTGAGAACCGTCACCAGCGTCATTACCGCGGAGATTCTGAGAATTTTCAACATCATGCTGACCTGAAGAAGGCAGCCACTTTTACCTGCTGTCACAGCTTCACCACTGAACAAAGAAGAATAAACGAACTACTCATCAATGTGAAAACTGTCTTTTTATTGCTTTTTATTTCCAGGCACTCCGACGCATAAGCCTCATTCAGTGCAAGAAAAAAACCACCACCCACCCCTCGAGATGTGATTTTTCTTTATGATAACCTCACTTTAGTTTTTTTGTTTTTTTGTTTGACGGTAGTAATTTTTTTGTTTCGTGGTTTTCCTCTAAAACCATGTGGCGCTCAAAATTTGTTATCTCTCATTCGGCATGACGTAGATTTTTTTTATGGTAAAATTCTTTTGCTTTTTGATTCTTTTTACGCAAACCGCGTGTTTAAAATTGTTACAGGGGGTTGTTGAATTTATCGAGCGTTTCATTATCTGCATCGGCTGAGTGGCGGCCATATGCCAATTTCGTTTAAGCAATTTGTCGCTCGCTTTAAATTCAATTTTGTTTTAAGAGAAACTACTGTCTACACTGTCGTTGATCTATATGTCAGACCTCGTCAAACATTCGAATTTGCTGTATTTCTTGTTATTGATGTAAAAACACACACTCCGGGTCGTTCTGTCCATGTCCCGAACGCTCAGATTGCTTAGTTTTCTTGTAATTCTCATTGCAGTGCCATCTCGTATGAGGTGATAAATTTGTCAGGTGCTAGTAGTGATTCCTCGCAAACAACAGTTTTAATCGTTAGAATAACTAGAGCTGTCAACTGCAATAGGCGAACCCGTCACCTCAGGAAGACCTAACGTTATTTGATCGTTCTGTCTTCCGTGAGGTGAGCGCAGAAGACGAGGGACGAAAAACAATTTGCTGTCTAGTTACGCCACTTGCCCGTCAGAGGCCAACGCCTTACGGCGAGGCACCGGGAAAGGTACCCAGCGGGCAGCCTCGCCCCCTGGCTACTAGTTTGGCAGGATATCTCCGTCTGGAATTAACCTCCTGACTGGTTACAGAATCGAGTGCGCGGTCCTCTGCCTTACGAAGCGGTGAAACAGCGTCTACCGAATATATCGCGGACCACGGCATTCTTTGCCCGGCTCTACCCGGGATCGGGTGGCCGATTGGTCGTTTCAAGAGCAGTTGTAAGTTGAACAACTACCCCCACTCTATAGGAGACAGTACTGTTTCCAGACTCCCCCGGCTGTCGGTCAGACTGCACAATCGATTGGCTGATCTCGCACGGTGCGCAAACTGTCAGCACCCGTAGGTTGACACCTAGGGGAGACTGGCCTGCAGGCCAGCTCCCTACCCTGGCTCTCCCTTCTGCGTGGAGGCCGCCGGATGGGTGTTTATCCGTGCGTTTGACCAACCCTATACAACTGGGTCTTAAGGGCCAAACTGCAACAGGGCCAATTAGCTCCCAATCTATAGTACAGTAAACTTATATGTTTTTAAAATTTTGGTCCTTACACAACAAAGAAACATCTCGAGAATTAAGTTCTTAAGGTTTTTCCATGCCCTGAAAAGTTTGCTTTTTGGCATGTACGAGGTCTCGCATATAGAGTGGTATTTTATCTTAAATTGTCAGAACTACTAATAGCCCAGTCAAATAAGAAATTTTAGGAGAAATAATTGGTAATAGTTTCAAACTTGGCATAAATGTTCTTTGATGCGTACTGTTAAACATGCTAAAAGTCCCCTACTCTATCTGTTGCGTTCGAGCCGCCATCTTGGAAAATTGGCGCCCCGATTCAGTTTTTCGCTTATATCTCGCTAACTTTAGCAATATCGGCAATATGCTTCATGTAAAAAGTAAAGCTTATAAAATTCTCTACAAAACTGTCATATACATTTTTCATATCATCCCCCTCCTTTCTCCCTTTTGTGAACCCTCCCTTTTTTGATTTAAGGTTCATACTTGGCATAACTATTCCTTAGGAGGTCCTGAGTGGATTTAACCCAGGAACCATCAGTTGCCACAGCGCGGGTGTCGGGGGGAGTAGAGGGGAAATTTGATTCCGCCGCGCTTTACTTTGGGACCTATTCCTCGTAAACTATAGGCTTTAGGGCAAGTGGTATATCATTTTCGGATAACTCAATGATAATGAATTCAATTTCGAAAGACAAAAAACCTATCCATACACAAAAAAAAAACAAAATAATTGGTAATATTCAACAATCACTCACCTTTTTTTTTATTTAGTCCAATTTTATTTTTAAATTATAATAGATATCGGTATATGAAAAATATATTCTGAAAGCTATGCACCTGGATTACAGCAATATACCTTTTATTGGATTGCCCTTATAAAAAGTTAGTAAAAAATATATAATTCATCGCATGGTAGAGCGGCGCCTTTATACTGTTTTTAATCCTTTCTGTAACAATACGAGTATGACTAACAGAAAAAGAATTCTCACAAATACTGCGTCCGCAGTAAACGCGTCCACATTGATCGACACTACCTAAAATAACACGACAATCGACAACCGAGTTTAGAATCAACTGACATTTGACAATCGCCCAGACCCGCGGTCTGCGGCTTGCGTGATGTGAATGCAACTTTGGCATTCCGGGGCATTTTGATAATAATAATAGATGCTATGAAAAAATGTAAAAAACAGTTTTTGTAGACAATTTTATAGGCTTTATTTTTATATCATACACTATTTCGATATCGCTAACAGTTAGCAAGGTATAAGCAGAAAACTGAATCGAAGCGCCATTTTTACAAGGTGGCGGCTCGAGCGCAACAGATAGAGTAGGGGACTTTAGTATGTTTCACAGTACGCCTCAATGAACATATGTCCCAAGTTTCAAAACATAATTAGTTATTTCTTTCGAACGTCGGACTTTGATCCTATTTGACTTGTAACGTAACGTAAATTTGAGGGAAATAACTAATTATGTTTTGAAACTTGGCACATGTTCATTGAGGCGTACTATCGACAGCCTGAGGTGTCGGGTTCGCTTGTTTAAGACAACAGCTCCAAAGTGGTTCAAGAAGTGATTCATCCAAGATTTCAGTAGAAACAGCGCTGTCATGCAGTTCACGCAGCATTTACAACCTCAAAAGAGCACTTTTACGTACCATGCGACACTACAGCGGCTGCTAAATATGAAAAACCCTATGGGGTTGATCAGATTACCCTTGCTCCAACACCAGTATCCCCTATATTTGATTCTTAAAGTTATCGGCTTGAGGCTAGAACAGTTAAATGTTGATTTATTGGAGTAGTCTGATTCATGGACTCCATATTGAAAGAGGTATCCTGAGCCAAAACAACCGAAAGTTGTAAAATATCTATAATTTTCTCGTTCAATCGTTTTGATAAAAACAACTATCGTTTGGCACTGTGACATTTCTTATAATCGCCTTCTTCTGCGCGAGTGACGACCTGCATCCCAGCGAAGACACAAAATATCTTACAGCAGTTTGCACCACGTAGTATCTCTTCTTGTCCAACAGATGGTGTATAGAAGCTTTTGAAATTTCTCTAACAATACACAGGAGAAACGTTGATTTCCAATAGACACTTGTTGCTTATATTCTAAGTATCTTGCATAGTATAATATGAATTATAATTAGAATGCATGCAGCGAAAAGCGTACATTTTAAAATTGTAAGTATTATTGTATTGTCTAAGAATTAAAGTGTTAAGAATAACAATTCTTTTTTTTGAACCCATTTGATCCTGTTTATGTGGAAGCGGTCGTAGCCAACAGACTTCCTCGAGAAATTCGAATCTGTAGCTAGGAGGATACAGTCCAACGGCAATATTACATAAGCATATTATCCATTTAGCTGTATTGTTCAATCGAAGTAGTTAAATTTTCTGTACATTGGGAGCTAATGGGCCCTTGCTGAGTTGGCTACGAAGACCCATTCTGTTCAGGGTTGGCCACACTCACAGGTCAACACCCATCTAGCGGGCTCCACCCATGAAGCGCGAGCCCGGGCAGGGCTCTGGCCTTAGGGCTAGTTTCCCTTAGGAGTCAACCTTCTGGCGCTTCTGGACGGTCTGCACAACGTGCAGTGTATGCCAATCGACTGCACTCGGACTAACATCTTGCGGTGTCGACTACAACGGGCGAGCCCGTCACCACAGGACGTTTTAACGATTAGTCGTTCTATCGCCCTGCAGTGAGCGTAGAAGACTTTGGACAATACAATCCAACGTCTAGCTACGCCACAACCCGTGAGAGTCCAACGCCTTACCGCGAGTTAGCCAAGAATAAACCCGGCGGGCTCGAGATACTCGCACCCTCACTTCCAATTGTGACCAGATTTCTCCGGTCGATTAGTTACGATTTCGAGGTCGCTTGCGCGGTCCTCTCCCTTACGAAGCGGTGAAACGGAGTACACCGATTCTATCGCGGACCAAGGCGTCCTTTGCCCGGCTCTGAACCGGGATTGGATGGCCAATGGTCATTTCAAGAGCAGTCGCCGTAAGGTAGACAACCACCCCCGCTCTATAGGAAACAATACAGTTCCCAGACTCCCCCGACTGTTAGTCGGAGAGCACAATCGATTGGCTTGCGCCGCTCGGTGCGCAGACCGTCCAGGAGCGCCAGAGGTTTGATTCCCAGGGGAGACTGGTTGACCCAGTGTCCTACCCAGGTTCGCACCCCGTGCGTGGAAGCCGTCGGATGGGTGTTGACCAGTGAGTGTGACCGACCCTGAACACATGGGTCATCGTGGCCACCTCATCATGGGCCCGTTAGCTCCCGGACTAACAGTTGGGGGAGTGGAAGCAGTACTGTTTCCTATAGAGCGTGGTTGTGGACCTTACGGCGACTGCTCTTGAAACGACCATCGGCTACCCGATCCTGGGTGAACAGCCGGGCAAAGGATGTCGTGGTCCGCGATAGATTTGGTAAACACCGTTTCACCGCTTCGTAAGGGAGAGGACCGCACAAGCGACATCGAACTCGTAACTAATCGAGAAACCGGAGTAATCTGATCACAATTGGAAGTAATGGCGTGAGTGTGATCCTGCTGGATAACCCACCTAGTTATCTCGCGGTTAAGGCGTTGGCCTCTTATGGGCATGTGGCAGAGCTTGACGGTGGATTGTTTTTGTCCAAGTCTTCTGGCGTTCACCTCACAGGGGATAGAACGACTAATCGTTGAAAATTCATGAGGCGATGGGTTCGCCTGTTGTAATTGACAACTCTATTTGTACATTGGAATAAGCTTAGTAAATCTACGACAGACAGGTCACCGAAATAAAAAGCTCTTACCTTGTCGAGTTGTGTCTAGTTTTCATCCGCTTGTAATATTGGGTCTTTCATCAGAGTCACACGCATTAGCCTTACACTGCCAGTGTATGTTTCATAGCTACTTCCTTCCAGTGTGGCCAGTGTGTGCGCTTACGCTCCGTCGAAATAAAATCTAATTATTTTAACGTAATTCGTTCTTTATTTTTGTAGTAATTTGTAATAGATCCACCAGCCAGATCTCTGTTACATCTTTTTAATGATCTCGGTCTCTCCAGGAAAATAGTCTAACTCTTTCTTAGAAAAAATATCTAAAATTTCAATTTCCGCATCTCAAATCCTATGGCTTCAAAGGGGGTGTGAATGGGTAGTAAGGTGTACGCTCACATGTGGCAAGACAGCTGTCCTAAACCTTCCACAGTCGGTAATTAGTCCGGAGTCCACCGCTCAATCAAGAAGTATAATAATAATATTGGGTCCTTATCTATAAACGAAATTTAAGGCCAAAAATTTAGCGGTGAAGTGGTGTTGCCACCTTTTCTCAAAGTGGCAACACCACCAAGGTTTCTTAAGGTGGCAACACCACTTCACCGAAGATTTCGACAGGTAGTTTGCGACTAATTTTGACAGTTCAATGTAAGTTAAATGTTTAATTTCTCACCAATTAATCGATAAAAATGCGCTTAACCCCTCGCGGCCCGCGGTTTTGAATTTTAATGTGTGCCTTACGGCCCGTAAGAAATTCGCGAGTCTCAAAAAAAAGATGGCGTTTCAGAAAAAAAACGATTACTCCGAAACTGTCACACCGATCGTCTAAAAAAGACCTGTTTTATGTTCCTATTGAAATTTGCTATTAGATATTTGTAACGTCGTTATGTAAAGCAATAAAGATTATTCATAATTATTAGTCAAAGTTGTACTAACATAATTAGCGGTCGGCCTCGCCTGGCCATTTCGGGCAGTCTGGGGTTCGACGGTAAATATCAATTCTGGACGTTTCGGGCCGTCTGGTACGCGAGGGGTTAAATTAATCCCAACATATAATCTGGATACAAGAAATAATGTGAGCACCAGTTAACACTTTCATTGTTAATAGCAGGAGACTCGATTTTTTGTTCCAACACTAGGTGTTGCCAACGATATATGTGAACGAAACCTACGCTATAAACGAAATTTAAAGCCAAAAACTTTGTATGAAAAATATATATTTAATTAATAGAAATATTGACCTCTATTATCTATGCAGATTTGTCATTTTAATGGGAGTTGCTTAATTCCTCAGCTGTAAAACTCTCGTGGACAGGAACCAATAGATGCTTTAAAGGTGTTTTTCACAAGTTGATTTTTTCCCCTTGTACAAAGTTATCTAAATTCTGAAAAAGAAATTAAACTATTGGAGCAAGGTCTGGCAAGTACGGTGGGTGACCGAGAGTCTCCAGCCGCAACTCTTGCAACTTTGCGACTTTACAGTGAACTGTGTGATTATCCATTGTCATGCAGAAGCATTGGTGATGAGCTAATGGGAGTTTACGGGCCCTTGCTGAGTTGGCCACGAAGACCCATTCTGTTCAGGGTTGGTCACACGGGTCAACACCTATCCGACGGCCTCCACGCATGAAGTGCGAGCCTGGGTAGGACTCTGGCCTTATGGTCAGTTTCCTCTGAGAATCAACCTTCTGGCGCTCCTGGACGGTCTGCGCACCGTGCGGCGTAAGCCAATCGACTGCGCACTCTGACTAACAGTCGGGGGAGTCTGGAAGCAGTACTGTTTCCTATAGAGCGGGGGTGGTTGCGGACCTTACGGCGACTGCTCTTGAAACGACCATCGGCTATCCGATCCTGGGTGAACAGTCGGGCAAAGGACGCTGTGGTCCGCGATAGATTCGGTAAACACCGTTTCACTGCTTCGTAAGGGAGAGGACGCGCAAGCGACCTCGAACTCGGAACCATTCGAGAGACTGGAGTATTCTGGTCACAATTGGAAGTAAGGGCGTGAGTGTAGGCCCGCCGGGTAACACTCCTGGCTATCTCGTAGTTTAGGCGTTGGCCTCTTACGGGCTTGTGGTGTAGCTAGACGGTGGACTGTTTTGTCCTCAAGTCTTCTACGCTCACTCCAGGTAGATAGAACGACTAATCCTTAAAACTTTCTGAGGTGACGGGCTCGCCCGCTGTAGTCGACAACCCTTGTTGGTGATAAGCGATTGACCAGGCTCAGTTATTTAATCACGAGTTTCTCCATTATTGTTTGCAGTTCTCAATAGTATACATTTACGGTAACTGTATAGCAAGACTTTAATTTAGTTTATAATTTTATTGATGTTTTTAAATTTAACTTTAAATTTTAAATTGTACTTAAGTATTAGATAAGATTTGCCCTCTCGTCTCAAAAGAATTCATCGATGTTAGTACCACCTCAACACAGGTTCAGACCTAGTGAGGTGGTAAACCGTTATGTCAAAAGATGAATTTCCTTTCTAAGCTAGGTATAATATATACACTTATTATAAACTGTCTTTTTGTTAGAATAAGGATTTTCTTTGTAATTTGTATCTTGAATTACGGAAATAAATAAAATAAATAAATAAAAATAAATAGACTGCAAGAAGCTGTAATAGAAACGAGCGGCACAGGATCGCATATTTGAAAATATTGCAAATTTTCAACTTTACCACGGTTGCAGAAACGAAAATAATTGAGCTAAAATAAATGAGGAAAAGACAAATAAATAGCTGATTCTTAAAAAATAATAACATGACCTTGAATTAAAATTTATTTGAATTTGAAATTCCAACTCAAACCCGAGTTATCCAAGTTCAAAATGGCCAGTGTGAAGAAACAGCAATTACATAGGCAAGGGCTCAATATTATTATACAAGTTGTACAGCAAACTTCTGCTAGAATATGTCTTCGCTAGACATATGCTATAGTACGGGCCAAAGGATTGTTCCGGTGAGGCAATACATCATTAGACCGGTCCCGCCCCTTTTACTACCTGCTTGTAGGGATGTGTGTCGTAACCTTCGCATATTATCTATCAGATTATTATATTATTGAGATTGAGCAGCGAAACTTTTGTCGGGTCACTTTTCAGTTCGTCATAAAATGACAAAATGTTATGTTTAAAGCACCGAGTCTGCATGTTAATATCACCCTTCAACTTCAATAGCTCCAGGTTAGAAAATATGGTATCCATTGCTCAACTGATAGGTAAGTAATGATGTTTTATCCGCGCAGCATTTTTTAATATACATATGTGGAACTCATTATTACAAAATCCCTCGATAACATTTTACTAATGACTGTTTAGAAATTATTAATAACACAGGCCGACATGATTTTTGGTGTTTTGATTTTGACGAGTGTTCTTAACTAATTTGGGTACGCTGATTCCTAATATGAATTCGGTTTGAGTCCATCACGTCAGGATTTTTAACAAAATAAAAAAAAGTTTTCATATTTTTTTGTATGATGACAACTTTCCACCTAGTGGAGAATTCCTTAATTTCGTTAAATTTCTTCAATTTCATTCATGATATTAAGTATTTCGATAGAATTAATACTGTAGGATAATATATGTAGATTTATATGACAACACTGTTAGCTATCCGGATCTATCAAAGTCAACTTGACAGCAGTTATTCGCGGGAAGGAAAAATTGAAATTGGGAGCTGACAAATACGATTCCACATCATGGAGGTTATTCATTGACCCTTCTAAAATAAGTCTTAAGGGTGTATTGTTGCACAATGGTAATACATATGCCTCAGTGCCCGTTGCTCCCTCCGTGCATCTCAAAGAAACATATGAAAATCTTCAGCTATTACCAAATAAAATAAAGTATGACGAATATAGTTGGCAGCTATGTGGAGACCTCAAAATAATATGCATGCTGTTGGGTCAGCAGTCCGGATTCACAAAGTATCCGTGTTTCTTGTGTGAGTGGGACAGTCAAGCACGAAATCTACATTACATGAAGAAAGAATGGCCAGCCAGAGACCAACTTGTGCCTGGACACAAAAATGTGCAGCGTGATGCATTAGTTGACCCAAAATTAGTTCTTTTGCCTCCCCTTCACATCAAATTAGGACTAATGAAACAATTTGTCAAGGCTTTAAATAAAGAAGGTGACTGCTAAATACCTGTGCGAAAAATTTTCTGCACTTTCTGAAGCGAAACTGAAGGAAGGAATTTTCGTAGGTCCTCAAATTCGAACCTTAAAATTCGACAGTTTGTTCCAGAATACGATGACCCAGGATGAATCTGATGCATGGAGTTCTTTCGTAGAGGTCATAGATGGTTTTCTCGGAAACAACAAGTCTCCAGACTACAGATAAATTGTAGCCAAAATGGTTGAAAATTATAAAAAACTGGGATGCAATATGAGCGTTAAACTCCATTTTCTCGATTCCCACGTGGAGTATTTTCCTGAAAACCTTGGGGCTGTCAGCGAGGAACAAGGAGAGAGGTTTCACCAGGACATAAAGGAGATAGAAAGACGTTATCAAGAAAGATGGGATGTTAGAATGATGGCGGACTACTGCTGGACATTGAAGAAGGATTCACCGGCTAAACTACACAAAAAGAAAACAACAAAACGTAGTTTTCAAGGAAAAACGGAAAGCTTTTATTTAAAAAAACCAATGCTTGTGTAATGTACACACTACAACTCTTGTTTTGCAATGCATCTTTCGATATGTATAATTATTTTAATAAATATTTTCTCTGTACTTATTGTCGTTTATATGAAAATTTACAAAATCACTTTACACACTTTTCTTGAAAATCTGACGTGCTGCAAAAAAACTAAGCATAGATTCGTGATCAGCATACCCTAATTACTATAATACACCTATCAGACCTGAAACACTTTTTCATTAAAAAAAAATGTAGGCCTGTGTAATCTATGATATGCCATACTGTAAATTGAACTGAGTTCTTTATGGCTATGAGACAGCCTCCGAAGACCATCTCTTCGATCCGAGCGCACGCAGGAAAAGCCAGGAATATTAAAAATGGCGGATGTACTAAGCCAAGTTTCGCTTAGTGCTGCGATATCCGCATTGAGAACTTCAAAGAGATTCATGAATTCGGCTTTCTTTCCGAGGATTGATCTACAGTTCCACTGGATTATTACACCCATATTATGACAGGTGAATATATATTAATAAGCTATAATACAAAATATTAGGAATGGTAAAAAAATAAAATGAGATATAGCTAAAATTAGAACAGAAAGATTTTTTAGAGGAATTGAAGAGAAGTAACTATCAAGTGATAGTTACTCACATACAATGACGGAGGCGGCGGGAGACCCGCCGCTTCGCACTTCAAATGCTTTGAGAGCGTCATCTATTACGGTGACAAGTGTAGAGACCGTGCTTGTAGCTGAGGAGAACTCGGGCCCGGAGGCGGACTGCAGTGACTGCAGTTGTTGTTGGGTCGCTCGAATAATAGATGCGATGCTAGCGGCGGAGCTTCGGTGCGGGTTTTCCAAACACACGCCATTTCCGCTGGGGGAGGAGAAATTATTCCAGGCATACCTGGGGCTGCTAATGCTCGCTATAGGGGGAGAGCGAATTTTCCTTTTCTTGGTTCCTCTAGATTGTTGAGATCGAGGAGGGTCCACAACGACAATCCGAGGGCGGTAAGGAGGCCTTTCGATAACGGGTTTCGGGGCAGGTTTGTAGGAAGATGCGACAGTGGAAAACAGGGGCTTTCTATTGACCCTAGAAGCGGCATCGAAATAGGAGACATTTTCCGTCGACATAAGATGTTTAATTTTCTTTTGTCTTAGGTATTCTTCGCAGCCGATATTGTTTGCACAATGTGTAGGAGATTTGCAATTCGCGCATTCCACGGTGTAGCAGTCCGCTCCGGAATGCCCGCCAGCACAGCGGAAGCAACGTGGAATTCTCGCTCGGCAAGTATTTCGACTATGCCCAAATCGGCAACAATTCAGGCACTGGAGTACTGGTAGGGCGTAAGGCTCGACTACACACGAGTTATAAAAAAGATAAACCTTTTCGGGGAGTATCTGGCCTTCAAAGGTAACAACAACCGTGCGGGAGGGTTTCCAAACGGACTCGCCGCTCGACTTATCCCTATAATTTAGGCGTCGAATTTTACGGACTTTGACTGAGTTGCTTGCATTAAAGCGTTCGATCAACTCGTCATCTGTAAGATAGGTTTAGAAACCTTTGATCAAGTCAGCGCGGAATGTGGTATACGCTGGAATGAACGCGTTTTAATTATGTTGGGCTAAAAGAGTAAGAGAGGTGACAGCGTTTGCATCTCTTCCTGTCTTAAAAGCAACCTCAATGCGGTTGCGTCCAATTTTTTTAATATTTAGAATACCTGCTACCTTACAGTCAAATAAAAGTTTGCCAATGGCAATTGGGTTGATATTGCCTCTAGCAGCACCGAACTCCTCCTCGGTGTTTGCCGGCGGGGAATATTGTAGGTATGCTATATATGGGCCTTTGGCACCATCAAGGTATCTATTGGGCGGAGGTGGCGGAGAGGGAGAGGGTTTAGGAAGAGGAATGGTATCAATGTCCACTACCGATGCAACGTTTGACGACGCATCCATAGCTTCAGAGGACATGGGAGAACAGGGATTGGTTTCTGGAATGAAACCCAGGGGTGGGACCGGTGTGCCGGGGCGCACCGGTCCCCCAGATCCTAATTCCATCGCGCCGACTAAACCGGCCTTTTATTACGCATACTTGTCACGGGAAAATAAAATAAAAAAATAAAAACTAACAAGGGGTAGTCACAAAAAAAGGAACAAAAAGCCGCTCACTCTGTGAAATTAGAGCTTCACCGTAATGGCGTTTACAAATAATATATATGTTTGTAACAAAAACTGCTTTTTTCATGACATTTCTTTCGCGATTCATGCTTTTCCGTGTGCAGATCCATGTAATTACATGTTTCGGTGTCATTTGCACACGTTTTCTGGCGTCTACTATTTTTCCGAAGTTTTCTGCTTCATTTTCGTAACGTCGTAATTAAGTCACAACTTGACTTAAAAGTCGACTGTAAAAGTCGTAAAAAACCGTTTTCTGACGTTTAAGAAGGTGTCGAACGCTACGGTTACGGCAATGACGTCTCTATTCTCGTTGGTTCAGGCGGAAACGTCAAAAGGTGACTTGCGCCTTTCAAAAATGGCATTCTGGTGTGATTTTGGAGTTTGGAAGCGCAGGCGTAAGAGGGGCTGAGGATCGGCGTCGCTGCCGACGATTATAGCGCGGCGCAGTTTTTAAATTCATGTAGTTCTTTTTCTGGTAAGCGATTATTGTCATTTTTTTTTGCGGTTAGCACATGGCGGCGTATCGACTTTCTAACCGGGTTTTTTTTCCTTGGCTTCAGACGGGCGGGCGAGCACCTCTATTTTTATACGAATTATTATCTATAAGCCACCTGAAAAGCACCTACTGCCGTAGCGTGGCGGCCTGCTTCTTGGAGCATTTTGAGATCGGAGTATTCAAATTCCGGACCTACCTACTGTCAACTTTTGGAACATAGTTATGCATCGGGTGCCTTGCACCTTCTTCGTTTTTTGCTGTGCCCGTGGAGAAACGGAATAAAGAACGCTGAAAAGAAGCAACGTGTTCTCATTTCTTTTTTTACAGCTGAAGAAAGAATTGCTACCTCCGGGCAAAACCAGTGACAAACCTGTGAGACTTACCCACCCTGTTAAATCTTGTGCTTAATTTTTTGTATCGAGTGCTGGTTTGTTTTAGTTTCAGCTTTAACCTTAAAAAAGCTGTGGCGTCCAATTTTTTCTGAAATTTAGTTTTTGATGTTTATTTGCTTCGGCATTAAATTATACTTCCTGCACTCGATTTCTGTTCGTGGTTATTCCACGACTAGGTATAACCAGGTCCAACCCAGCGGTTACATATTGGAACCTGGCAGTTACATACTGGCGCTGCTGTCATATACTGGCGCCCAACGTGGGGCGCCAGTATGTAACTGTAACTCCAATAATCAAACCAAATACTGGCTGTGGACAAAAGAAACCGATGACTATATTGTTAGACCACGACAGAACTAAAACCTCCTCCGGTATTTGAAAAATGTCCAATACTACCTTTCATACCATCACCTTGCATACTTCCCTCGCATGACATAAATTCAATCTACAGTGTTGCTAGACAGGTTTACTAGCAAGACTGATCTCAAACGAAATGATTTCAGTGATAGTAACCACTCGGTACTACACCTTTGTAAGGAACACATTTTTAAAGTCGATCTAGTCGAACTCATAAAGACAACTTTCCGAAGAATGTTAACGAGAGACATACAAATTACACAAATTACTTAGACCCTTTAGGATTTAATTTGAAATCCTTAATATGCCAAGAGCCAATATTCTTTCCCTGAGCATTAACCAACTCGTATACCAGAGCCGACAGTTTCTTGACTATCCGACATTTTTCATAACGTGGGGCAAACTTTGAAATAAAATAATTCCCCGCATTGCTCAAGAAGTACGTTTTCTTGTAAACCGTATCGCCCACCTCAAACTCCGCAGGACGGTGTTTACGGTCATAATACGTTTTATTGTGAGCATGCGCATTATCAAGTTTCTTCCTCACGGTATGAAAAACACCGGAAAGTTCGCTCAGATCTTGAGCGTAGGACAAACGACTGCCAAAAAGGACCTCAGCTTGGGACTCAGGAGATTGAGTATAAAACGAACCGTCTAAGATAGGTTCTCGACCATGAACCAAGAAGAAAGGACTGAAACCCGTAGCCTCCGAAACGGCCGAATTGATCGCCATCTGAATGGCAGAAAGGTGGAGGTCCCAAGAGCGATGGTCGTTTTTTACAGACAACGCCAACGCCGTGACAACTCCTCGATTCTGCCTCTCAGTTGGATTGACCTGAGGGCAATACTTCGGATTTAGGTAAACCTTAGGTATCCGATACTTGGACATTAGTTCGGTAAACTCCTTTCCAATAAATTGTTTTCCGTTGTCGGAAATAACATACTAAGGGACACCAAACCGCAGGAAAACCTCATGCTCCATGATACGACTCACGATTTTGCTAGTAGCCCTCTTTAAAGGGAAAAGCAAACAGTATTTACTGAAACAACAAGTAACTACTAGTATGTGAATATTCCGATCTCTCGTCATCGGATAGGGACCCAACAAATCGACGGAGACCATCTGGAAAGGGAAAGAACAAGACTTTGGATTGCCTAACTGACCCAAAGGAGAAATATTTGGGTGTTTATACTGTTGGCAAGTTTCACATTGGGAAATGAATTTGACCACATCTCCGTGCAAATTCGGCCAAAAATAGCGCATTACTAGGCGACGATGAGTTTTAAAAACCCCAAAATGCATACAGATCGGACGCATGGTTAGCGTGTATAAGCTTCTCTCGGAGAGGTAAGGGTACCACTAACTTCCAGTCATAAGCGCTGGTGAGCTGGTACTTTCCCTTCGTGTAGCGATACAACTCTGCGTCCTTAATCTGGTAATTAGGGTAAGCGGCAGGGTTATTAGATACCGCTTGGAACAAATCGTTGTACCAAGGATCGGCGACCACAGAAACAGATGAAACGGGCAGCAAACGCGATAACGCATCAGGAACCACATTTTCGACGCCTTTCTTATGGACGATCTCAAAGTCAAAGGCGGACAGCCGAATACCCCATCTGGCTAAACGGCCAGTTGGGTTTTTCAGACTCAAAAACCACAGAAGACTGGCATGATCCGTGAAGATTTTGACTTTGGGGCCGCCCTCTAAGTAGCCGCGAAAATGCTCGATTGCATGAATCACGCTTAGGGCCTCCCGTTCGGTAGCAGAGTATCGCGTTTCAGCGGGTAAGAGAGTCCTACTCGTGAAAGCGATGGGATGTTCTACGCCATCCACTGTCTGGGTAAGTACGCCGCCTAAACCGTACAACGATGCGTCGCAGTGTAAGGCAAATGGCTTTGTATAGTCCGGACAAGCTAGTATCGGACTAGAAATTAGAGCTGATTTCAATTTTTGAAATGCCTCTTCCGCTTCTGGTGACCACGAAAATGCGGGAGCACCTTTGCGGGTACTGGTCAAACGTGACAGAGGAGCAGCAATACAGGAGAAATTTCGGATAAACCGACGATACCAACCGGCCATCCCAAGGAAAGTTTTAACCAACTTAGGCGAACTAGGAGTCGGAAAGTCTAATATACATTGTACTTTTTCGGGATCGGTATGTAGACCATGAGAGTCTACTACATACCCTAGGTACTTAAGTTCTCGACGAAAAAATTGACACTTTTTGAAATTAATCGTTAGGTTCGCATAAACGAGACGATCTAACACTCGGTTTAACAATGAAATATGCTCTTCGAAAGTTGAAGAGACAATAACGATATCATCTAGGTAACAAAATACTTTGTTATCGAACGACGGGTCGAACAACTGATCAGCGAGCCGTTGCATGCAGGCAGGAGAATTGCGCATGCCGAACGGACAGACTTGCATAGCAAAGAAACCACGTCCAGGAACCGTAAAACTGCACTTTTCCTGAGAGGCCGGATCTAAGGGGATTTGCCAAAAGGCGGCCGACAAGTCGATGGAAGACAAGTAGTTAGCGTCTCGTAAACTGTCCAGGATGGTAGTAATTCTCGGAAGAGGGTACGCATCCAGCTTCGTTATCGAGTTGAGCTTCCTACTATCCAGACAAAATCTTAAAGTCCCATCGGACTTCGGAACAAAAATTGTTGGGTTATTCCAACCCCCTTTGCTAGGTTTAATAACTCCTAACTCTAGCATACGATCAACTTCCTCATTTAACAATGCTAAACGAGCGGGAGACATGGGATAATACCGCTGTTTCACCGGTGGATGATTACCCGTGTCGATAACCTGGGATATTAAATTAGTTCGACCAAGACCCTTAACGTCTGTCGAAACTTTTTGAAAACCATCGATCATTTTGTTTGCTAAGGACTGCTGATTCTCAGTCAGAGAAGCGAAAGGATGCAAAACCCTCACTTCGCTGACTGAATGCCAACTAACATCACTATCCTCAAACCTAACGAACTTCACAATTTCCGGAGCCAAATCAAATTGTCGGACAAAGTCCATGCCTAATATAAGAGAAGTGCCAATATCCGGAGCCACAACCGCTCGGATCACTTGACAACGATTATTAAATTTGAAAGGCAAAGACATATAACCGATCGTCCTAACCGTACTAGCATTTGCGGTACTTAAAGTCCAAGACGAAGTCTTGTGCAGGGTATACCCGATCTCAATTAAATATCGATGTGAGTCGGCACCCAAAATTGTGACGCTCGAACCAGTGTCAAGCAAGCCACAAACCGCAATATCACCCAACGCAACATCTAAAAATGGACGACGGTTGTCTTTTTCCTCTTCGAATAAGGCAGAGACAGAGTGAACAAACGCATTCACTCTGTCTAGGTTCTCGAGTTTTTTGAATCGGCCGAAGTAGAATTGGGAGAATTATTACCTTTTGAACAATCCGGACAAGTTGTCACGGTAAAATTAAATTTACCGCAACGGTAACAGTACTTGGAGTGCCCGTGATGTGAACCCCTCTGATGACCACTATACGCTCCTCGAGGACCACCCGCATTATTCGGTTTGCCTCGGGAGTAACCGCCTCGGTGAAAACCACCCCGATTGCTCGAACCTCTATGGGATTCTTGAGTACGATTGGATAGGGAATCAACAGCGGACACTGTGCACTGATGAAGATGTTCCTCAAGAGGAACGTCCGTACTATTATTACCGGAACCAGAACAATCGACAGAGTGAACTGCTCTAGACGCAGAAGGCTTGGCTTTTGAAAGTGCCTGCAGGTTAGCATTGTACTCATTGATAGCCACATGCGTGAGTTCCTGCTGTTTCCCCACATGAAGCAGTTCTTGTATGGACTGAACAGGGATGTACGCGAAACATTGTTGCAGGTAAGGTTTTAAATTGGGTACTAGGATTGTCAGCTGTTCCGCCTCCGGCAAGGGCCTGGATAATTTATTAAAATAACCCAATACTTCAGTAACAAAAAGATGAAGAGGTTCATCCGGTCTCTGAATTCGAGCGCGAGCCCGCTTCAACATATCGCGGTCGAAGGTTTGACTGCCAAAATTTTGGCGAAGTTCTTTGGCCAACTGTGGCCAATTGTCAATCCTGGAAGCAACCGTCCTATACCATGCGAGCGCGTGATGTTGAAACAACTCGCACGCCGATTTCAGCAACCGTGCATCAGAAATATTTCGTGCCAAACGATTTTCCTCAAGGCGTTCCAGGAATTCTACGACGCATGACTTTCCATCAAACACAAACCCTAAACTCAAAGGCCTTAACACCTGTTCATTAGTAAAATCATACGGCCTGCTGACAGCGACCGGATTCCTAACAAAAACCTCGGGTTCGGAAACCGAATTACCCGCATTAGGTACACTCGAAACATTTGGAACGGCTAACGGAACAAAAAGATTATTTGATGAAACCGATGTCACCCCTAAAGGATGTACCGGCACAGGCACCTCTACCTGTACAGAAGTAGACGGCTGTAAATTTGGACTAGGAGCTCTCACAATATCTGAACACTCCTCCAGCACCTTCACGATCTCTAAAATCTCCGCCTGAAGACGTTCAAACGAAGCTGTCGGTACAACCCCAGACGTTATACGCGATACTCTATAAAAAAGATGCGTTGTTTTTGTACAAACGCGTTTAAACAAAGGTCGAGTATTGTTCTCTACCAAATCCTCGACAAATTCTTGGAGACACAAGAGTCGAGTTGAACATTCGCTAAACTCTTGCTCGGGATCCAGATCCGTCGACGTGATTGAGTCTGCAGGAAACTGTTTAAGCAGCGAACTAAACTGTCGGCGCATCGACTCCACAACCGTCGGGGTAACCTCCCGAATTTTGAATTCGTAATCCAATTCTTTTTTAACCAAATGTGAGGCAGAATAATACACAAGCACGGGGGAAGCCATCTCAACTACTTGCGTATTAAAAATATAAACAAGCAGAAAATTTAAAAGTTTAAAAAAAAAAATTTTTAAAAAAAAAAAAACAAAAAAAATAATTGTCAACAAAATAATTCACCAAAAAATTTTTTTTATATATGGTAAAAAAATCAAATATAAAAAATTGTTCTTCTCAATAAAAAAAAAAAAAAACAAAAAAACACAAAATATTTTTTTCAAAATAAAAAAATAAATTTAGAAAATAAATAACTAGAACGGACTGACCTCAACGATTGCTGACGAGCACCTCTATTCACCTGACACCTTTAACCAATGGAGCGGAGTATTCAATCTTCGGACCTGAAATTTACAAAAAAAACAATTTAGTAAACAGTCTATAACAATCTTCGAACACGGCAAGCCTCTATCTTGCTGACGAGGCTATTTCCCGACAACCGTATCGGATTACAAATTAAAGAAACAAAAAATTACAAAGAAAACCGCTATACGCTATAGGTCCTTTTTGGCAGTCGTTTGTCCTACGCTCAAGATCTGAGCGAACTTTCCGGCGTTTTTCATACCGTGAGGAAGAAGCTTGATAATGCGCATGCTCACAATAAAACGTATTATGACCGTAAACACCGTCCTGCGGAGTTTGAGGTGGGCGATACGGTTTACAAGAAAACGTACTTCTTGAGCAATGCGGGGAATTATTTTATTTCAAAGTTTGCCCCACGTTATGAAAAATGTCGGATAGTCAAGAAACTGTCGGCTCTGGTATACGAGTTGGTTAATGCTCAGGGAAAGAATATTGGCTCTTGGCATATTAAGGATTTCAAATTAAATCCTAAAGGGTCTAAGTAATTTGTGTAATTTTTATGTCTCTCGTTAACATTCTTCGGAAAGTTGTCTTTATGAGTTCGACTAGATCGACTTTAAAAATGTGTTCCTTACAAAGGTGTAGTACCGAGTGGTTACTATCACTGAAATCATTTCGTTTGAGATCAGTCTTGCTAGTAAACCTGTCTAGCAACACTGTAGATTGAATTTATGTCACGAGAGGGAAGTATGCAAGGTGATGGTATGAAAGGTCGTATTGGACATTTTTCAAATACCGGAGGAGGTTTTATTTCTGTCATGGTCTAACAATATAGTCATCGGTTTCTTTTGTCCACAGCCAGTATTTGGTTTGATTATTGGACGTTGTTGGTGTTCCTTCAGTAGGAGGGGTGGTTTATTACGGTTGTTTAGGACACCAGGTTTTGTTGTTTTTCTTTTACATGGGCTTTGTGCTTCCATGGTAAGCAGTAGTTTTGTTGTTGAAGTAGTTTTGTGTTCTCTACGGGAAAGTGGAGAGTTTTCAAATGGCAGTTGACCTCTGCAGAACTTACCTACCAGGGTTTCCACTTTAGTTAACGGGAAGATTTTGTTTATTTATTTGTATGTTTTTGTAGACTTGTTTACCCTTATTGAAGGTAGCTTGGTCATTTGGTTTAGAAGAGTATTTTTTTTTCCTGTCTTATACACTGTTATAGACGTGTGGCGTTTTTGTTAACCCATGAGAGTGGAGCTAGAATCGGGACGATTCATTTGAAATCGTTCGTTGGCTCTTCCGATTTCTTTTCGGAAGGGGGGCTGTAACAAAAACTGCTTTTTTCATGACATTTCTTTCGCGATTCATGCTTTTCCGTGTGCAGATCCATGTAATTACATGTTTCGGTGTCATTTGCACACGTTTTCTGGCGTCTCTACTATTTTTCCGAAGTTTTCTGCTTCATTTTCGTAACGTCGTAATTAAGTCACAACTTGACTTAAAAGTCGACTGTAAAAGTCGTAAAAAACCGTTTTCTGACGTTTAAGAAGGTGTCGAACGCTACGGTTACGGCAATGACGTCTCTATTCTCGTTGGTTCAGGCGGAAACGTCAAAAGGTGACTTGCGCCTTTCAAAAATGGCATTCTGGTGTGATTTTGGAGTTTGGAAGCGCAGGCGTAAGAGGGGCTGAGGATCGGCGTCGCTGCCGACGATTATAGTGCGGCGCAGTTTTTAAATTCATGTAGTTCTTTTTCTGGTAAGCGATTATTGTCATTTTTTTGCGGTTAGCACATGGCGGCGTATCGACTTTCTAACCGGGTTTTTTTTTCCTTGGCTTCAGACGGGCGGGCGAGCACCTCTATTTTTATACGAATTATTATCTATAAGCCACCTGAAAAGCACCTACTGCCGTAGGGTGGCGGCCTGCTTCTTGGAGCATTTTTGAGATCGGAGTATTCAAATTCCGGACCTACCTACTGTCAACTTTTGGAAGATATTTGTGCATCGTGTGCCTCGCACCTTCATCGTTTTTGCTGTGCCCGTGGAGAAGCAGAATAAAGAACGCTGAAAAGAAGCAACGTGTTCTCATTTCTTTTTTTTACAGCTGAAGAAAGAATTGCTTCCCCTGGCAAAACCAGTGACAAACCTGTGATACTTACCCATCCTGTTAAATCTTGTGCTTAATTTTTTATATCGAGTGCTGGTTTGTTTTAGTTTCACCTTTAACCTTAAAAAAGCTGTGGCGTCCAATTTTTTCTGAAATTTAGTTTTTGATGTTTATTTGCTTTGCTTGCATTAAATTATACTTCCTGCACTCGATTTCTGTTCGTGGTTATTCCACGACTAGGTATAACCAGGTCCAACCCAGCGGTTACATATTGGAACCTGGCAGTTACATACTGGCGCTGCTGTCATACCTTATTGAAGGTAGCTTGGTCATTTGGTTTAGAAGAGTATTTTTTTTTCCTGTCTTATACACTGTTATAGACGTGTGGCGTTTTTGTTAACCCATGAGAGTGGAGCTAGAATCGGGACGATTCATTTGAAATCGTTCGTTGGCTCTTCCGATTTCTTTTTGGAAGGGGGGCTGTAACAAAAACTGCTTTTTTCATGACATTTCTTTCGCGATTCATGCTTTTCCGTGTGCAGATTCATGTAATTACATGTTTCGGTGTCATTTGCACACGTTTTCTGGCGTCTACTATTTTTCCGAAGTTTTCTGCTTCATTTTCGTAACGTCGTAATTAAGTCACAACTTGACTTAAAAGTCGACTGTAAAAGTCGTAAAAAACCGTTTTCTGACGTTTAAGAAGGTGTCGAACGCTACGGTTACGGCAATGACGTCTCTATTCTCGTTGGTTCAGGCGGAAACGTCAAAAGGTGACTTGCGCCTTTCAAAAATGGCATTCTGGTGTGATTTTGGAGTTTGGAAGCGCAGGCGTAAGAGGGGCTGAGGATCGGCGTCGCTGCCGACGATTATAGCGCGGCGCAGTTTTTAAATTCATGTAGTTCTTTTTCTGGTAAGCGATTATTGTCATTTTTTTTGCGGTTAGCACATGGCGGCGTATCGACTTTCTAACCGGGTTTTTTTTCCTTGGCTTCAGACGGGCGGGCGAGCACCTCTATTTTTATACGAATTATTATCTATAAGCCACCTGAAAAGCACCTACTGCCGTAGCGTGGCGGCCTGCTTCTTGGAGCATTTTGAGATCGGAGTATTCAAATTCCGGACCTACCTACTGTCAACTTTTGGAACATAGTTATGCATCGGGTGCCTTGCACCTTCTTCGTTTTTTGCTGTGCCCGTGGAGAAACGGAATAAAGAACGCTGAAAAGAAGCAACGTGTTCTCATTTCTTTTTTTACAGCTGAAGAAAGAATTGCTACCTCCGGGCAAAACCAGTGACAAACCTGTGAGACTTACCCACCCTGTTAAATCTTGTGCTTAATTTTTTTGTATAGAGTGCTGGTTTGTTTTAGTTTCAGCTTTAACCTTAAAAAACCTGTGGCGTCCAATTTTTTCTGAAATTTAGTTTTTGATGTTTATTTGCTTCGGCATTAAATTATACTTCCTGCACTCGATTTCTGTTCGTGGTTATTCCACGACTAGGTATAACCAGGTCCAACCCAGCGGTTACATATTGGGAACCTGGCAGTTACATACTGGCGCTGCAGTTACATGTTACTCACAAATATCGCAACCCACAATTTGACAGACGGCACAAACACAAACACCACGAGAATGAGGACGATCACGACAGACGCGTCCGACCCGCACCAAAGTCACCCAAGTGGTAAGGGGAAAACAAATTATCGGACGCCTCCGTAAGCCGCGGCTTACGAACGTATGCACAGTCGTCCTCGACTGACGTCCGATAATGTGCACGGCTCAATAGAAATTCATTACACAGATAACCTTTCAGTCGCGTCCATAAGCCGCCGGCTTACGGACGCGTCCGATAATATGTTTGCCCCTTTAGCAGAACCGGCCAGACTTATTAGCACGCGGCAGTTCCCTAATAAGTCTGTGGTTCAGTGTGCCGCTTTATATGATCGGTGTGTGCCGCGTGTTCGCTTAGCGGTCGGACGTGTTTGATTTTGTTTACGTCCTCAGAACGTCGATACGATGTCGTGGGTTGTAGATCCCGAAGTAGGTACTAATTATAGTGGAGTCTCATCCATATATATATATGCAAAAACGTTGCCAGAATATTCAAATAAAATTCTGAAGAATAATGCCTGGGAGGACATAACAATCTCTCAGACGACGGGGAAACCCTCACCTGATGAAAAAATAGTCGATGTAAGTAAATAATACATTTATTTATTTTAATAAAATAGATATTTAGCAAAATAATGACGTATATCCAGACCCGTGTAGTTACTTCTTAGACCTGTCGGTTGTAGACCTAGTATTGTACTGTCAAATGAAGTATCATCAATTATGAATCCATCTTTAGTTCTAACAAAATTGTGTAGGATGCAACATGCTTTAGCTACTGATATTGTGCGATCGGGTTGAGGTCTACAGCTCTTGTTTAAATCCTCCACTTGTTTGACCCCCCCCCCCCCCAATGTGTAACGTCCCGCTCGGGATGATAGCCTACCTACGGCAAAATGTGTAAAGTCCCTTGTGGGACGCAGCACTCGCCGCTGAAAAAAAAATGCCGTTTAAAATTCGAAATGCTGTTCTATGCGCTTCTACGTCCGGCACAATATGGGCAAATACAACTTCAATCCAAAATTTCCATCCGCATAGCGAAGACTAATTTAAAAAATTAGCAACGAGGTTGCAGCCCTCGGGACCTGTCAGTTTCGTCAATCGTATTTACTGCCCGCGACGTTGTGATCAAAATAGTGATTGTGAAGTGTTTCTGTGCGATTTCCTGCAGAAACTAGAGTAATTTGCATTCTAAAAGAGTTTAGGAATGAGCATTAGTCATTTGAGATAGTCCATTTGCTGTTTTCACGTATTTTTAAGCAAAATGCTTCGGCGAAAACATATGCGTGGCAAAAAAATGGCCGAATTGTGTTTCGTAATTTTTATGAAATATCCCGAAATATTGCGAAATATGACGTAATATTGCTTTAATTCGCTGATAAAAATAGTTATTGTTTCATTTACATCTTTCATATAATGAGACAATATATTTGAAAAACTCTAACCAATTTTATATTATGAGCCTTCAAAGTTTATTACCAAGTTTCGGTCGCTAATTCTCAAAAGTTTAGACTTTTCTGTAATATCAGACAAAGCTGAAAGTTCTGGTGTGATTTTCTAAGAAGTGTGATGTAGCGGCAAAGTTATTATAAAAGAATTTCATATAAAAAAAGACTCCAAGTAGTCGCAAATATAAAATTAAATTTTTTTTTTACGAGAATACATATTTTTTTTCTTGGCTAATTAAATATTTTTGTATGCAAATAAGTAAAACAAAGTAATAGTTTTGGTAAAGCATTTAATAAAGAACATAACTGTATTGACAATATTTCTGTAGTTCCGTATTTTGTGATAAAAACTTCGAAATGATTGATTAGGCGAGTTTTTTCAGTTCGACAACTTTGTAATATTTATTCATTATTATCTTAATTGTTTTACGAGATAACGTAATAATGATTTATATTTCAAATTTCAATGCGATCATTTTACAGTTCTTCTTTTTATGATCCGTATAGTGGTTTATAGGTTATGGTCGTTTTTCTCAAGGCCGTCGATTCGCGCCGATTTTAACGCGCGAAACTCGCGTGCAAAAGGTAGGACCAAGTTTTTCTACACAAGTTGGGGGGTTAATAAAATACCAAAACTGCATTAAATCATTCTTCGTGCTCATGGTAGTCGATAATTATAAACACGTTGTTGCACGGTCAAGTTGCGGTTCGGATATGGTCATAAAACATGTTCAGATAAGGCAAAGGCTTCATTGCCAATTAATACAAATGGCATATGTTTAAGGGGCAATCATATTATTGGACGCGTCCGTAAGCCGCGGCTTATGGACGCGACTGAACAGTGCACATATGCACAGTCGTTTGGGACGCGGCATGCCAGATCTCTATTGGACGTCCAAAGCTATTGATATAGTATGTCGTTTGATTTAATAGTTTGTTTTTTTGAAAAACTTTAGGCCACTATGTTTGCACACGTAATAGAGTGCAAACATAGTGGGCCTATTGCCAAGTGGCAATATCATACGACCTAAATGGTGTTATTGTGCCTAAATGTTATATTGACAAATTAATATATAAAAAGTGTATTATTATTTATAAAGGGGACGTTCAAGTATTATGTAAGGCAATTTGGGGGGAAAGGGAGGGTCTTATAAAACGTTACAATGCATTATAATTTATTATTATTATTATTTATTCCTTGGCGGCGATTGGGGAGGGGGTCGCCCTCACAGCCGTCGGTGCCCCTGGATCTCTACTCCACTCACCATTCGCTTCCATTCTTGACCATTTTTTGCCACGTCTCGAGCATCCCTAGCCGATAATCGTTGATTCTTAAGAGCCCTATCACATATTTTTTCCAGAAAGGCAAGAAAAGTGGATTTTTGGCGTTCTAATTCCAAGAAATGAAGAGATTTCTACAAACTTTAATTACTGAATTACCTGGACCATTTCTTGATGTTGACCATAGCGGCCTTTAATTTTAGATATAACGAATATTATTTACTTATTCAGCCCATTTTCCGAAAGTCGTTATTCGTAAAACGCTCGGAAGGCAAACTTTGAGCTCCTTAATACAGTAATATCACTACAACGAAAACCGTATACTATTTTTTTTTATGTCCGTCATGTATTCTTGATGTACACTACGGCTTTATTTTTTCGTTTTTTGATCACATATCCAAGGTATACATTACTTACAATTACACAAAATTAAAAAAAAATCTTCCTGTATCATTCTAATTTTCTCAGAAATAAAATAAGAGTCTTATATAATACTTATACTATATTAAAGTTCACTCTTTTAGCAATACGACATAATATAAATTATTGTCATTAGAAAGGAGAAAACACTGCAAAAAACAATTAGAAATTGTGTATATATTTGCTTGCGCAAGAGAAGAGCGCTCAGTGCCGCGGTTTTCTCCCAGGGTTGAATAGTTATTTATTTATTTATTCATTTATTTATCCTATCTTTTATAGTTACATCCAAAAAAAAATGCGTTCATTTTTTCAACTCATTTTAAAAGAATACCTACGCTATTTTGTAATAAGGCTCTTAAGGTCGTCTTGATGTTTTTAGCCAGGTTTTCTTGTGTGCCAATCGATGAACTCTATTCTGTCGGACGGTCTCGCCAAAGAAGTTTACGAGGCAAGTGATTATCGGTCATTTGGCAAACATGGCCGAACCATCGTAGTCGACGTTTTTGTACTTCTTCTTCAATCATTGTTACTAGATCGCATCTTTCTCTAATGGTCTCGTTTCGAATTCGGTCGCGGAGTGAGACACTGAGAATCTGCCTCAAGCATCGCATTTGGAAGACTTCGAACTTTTTGAGGTCCGATTGTAGATCCGATGTACGTCTTTTTGAGGTCCGATGTAGTCCACGTTTCCGATTCATAAAGAAGAATGGGAAGAACCAACGTTCGGTATAGTCGTACTTTGGTTTTGATGGTAATATTCGTTCGCTTCCATATGCACCACTTGAGCGAGGTGAATGTTGCTGTTTCCTGACCGATCCGGCTATGGACATCGGTCGTCGATGCCACTTTCTTTTCCGTAACCAACGATCCTAAATACTTGAATTGTGGGACCTGTTCGATTTGGGTTCCACCGAGGTAAACGCTGGCCGATGTAATATTGCCGATGGATCGTATCCTCCTAGCTCCAGATTCGAATTTCTCAGAAGTCCGTTGGCTACGCCCGCTTCTACATTAACAGGATCAAATGGATGTTGAAAAAAAAAACAGATTTTTAATTTTTAAAAACATTTTAATTCATAGAGACAATACAATAATACTTACAATTTCAAAATGTACGCTCTTCGCTGCATGCATTCTAATTATAATTCTTATTATACAATGCGAGATACTTAGAATATTAGCATCAATTGCAAACCTGCCCATGTTACCCCAGTGTCTATTGGAAATCAACGTTTCTCCTGTGTATTATACACAAGAAATATAACCTCAAACACCCGATAGCCTGCACTGCACTGTGCGGGCGGCGGACGGAAATGAAACAAACGCTCCCCACTCACCCGCACGCAGGAAGACAAAAACATTGTCTTTGCATAGACAAATGTGTATGGCCACGCCCATTTGTTTCGATGTTTTCGTGTATTGTTTCGAGAAAACACTCGCAGGAGACGCGGCTTTAGAGAAATTTCAAACGCTTCTATACACCATCTGTTGGACAAACTGCTGTAAAATATTTTGTCTCTTCGCTGGGATGCAGGTCGCCACTCGCGCAGAAGAAGGCGATTATAAGAAATGTCACAGTGCCAAACGGTAGTTGTTTTTATCAAAACGATTGAACGAGAAAATTATAGATATTTTACAACTTTCGGTTGTTTTGGCTCAGGATACCTCTTTCAATATGGAGTCCATGAATCAGACTACTCCAATAAATCAACATTTAACTGCTCTAGCCTCAAGCCGATAACTTTAAGAATCAAATATAGGGGATATTGGTGTTGGAGCAAGGGTAATCTGGTAAACTAAGCAATCTGAGCGTTCGGGATATGGACAGAACGACCGGGAGTGTGTGTTTTTACATCAATAACAAGAAAGAACGCATATTCGAATGTTTGACGAGGTCTGACATATAGATCGACTACATATTGAGATGTCAACCACAACGGGCGAACCCGTCACCGCAGGACGTTTTAACGATTCATCGTTCTATCGACCGTGCAGTGAGCGTAGAAGACTTTGGACATAACAAATCCGACGTCTAGCTACGCCACAACCCGTTAGAGACCAACGCCTTACCGCGAGTAGCCAGGTATGTTAACCTGGCGGGCGGCACTCGCGCCCTAACTACCAATTGTGACCAGATTTCTCCGGTCTCTCGATTGGTTCCGAGTTCGAGGTCGCTTGCGCGGTCCTCTCCCTTACGAAGCGGTGAAACGGAGTATACCGAATCTAACGCGGACCAAGGCGTCCTTTGCCCGACTCTGAACCGGGATCGGATGGCCAATGGTCATTTCAAGAGCAGTCGCCGTAAGGTAGACAACTACCCCCGCTCTATAGGAAACAATACAGTTCCCAGACTCCCCCGATTGTTAGTCGGAGAGCACAATCGATTGGCTTGCGCCGCTCGGTGCGCAGACCGTCCAGGAGCGCCAGAGGATTGATTCCCAGGGGAGACTGGTTGACCCAGTGTCCTACCCAGGCTCGCACCCCATGCGTGGAGGCCATCGGATGGGTGTTGACCCGTGAGTATGACCGACCCGGAAACAGAATGGGTCTTCGTGGCCAACTCAGCAAGGGCCCATTAGCTCCCATAGATCGACTACAGTGTAGACAGTAGCTTCTCTTAAAACATTGAATTTAAAGCGAGCGACAAATCGCTTAAACGAAATCGGCATATGGCCGCCACTCAGCCGATGAAGATATTGAAACACTCGAGAAATTCGACAACCCCCATTTGCGCATAACGCAACAACTACAGGCGTTTGCCGTAACGTATGCCTCTGCTCACTTCTCTCGCACCATATTAGCAACGTCTTGCCACTGGAGAGTTTTAATTGACTGGCATCCTTGAAATGGGTGAATCTGTACGAGCAAATATACAACTTTTAAAATATATTTAATAAAAATAGTTTTTTTTAAAATTTGCATAAAAAATTAAATGTTTTGAAAAATAGTATAAAAAGAGGTTATTGCATTGTGCAATCTAGCGGTAGGTAAAATATTGCAAATAAAAAGTAAAAAAAAACAAAACAAAAAAATATTTGTAATTTTGAAAAACCTGACTGATAAATAAAAGTTTGACAAGCGTTGAGCGCGCTACGCCATCTAGCAATAGGTAAAATATCATGACTAGGCAATATTCGCGATATTTTACCTACTGCTAGATTGCACAACGCAATCGCCTCTTTTTATAGTAATTTTGATAACTTAAAAATTATCAAATTCGAAAAAAACATTTTGTTTTGGTGTTTTTCCCAAAGTCTTAATCAAAAGTCGCTTAGTTTGTCCTACTGATTCACCCCTTTCAAGGATGTCAATAATTAAAAACTCACCTTGTATACTTATACTGTATCAGCGATGTGATTTTTATGAGGCGTAATGTTCGAAGCGTTTGCGTTTCTTGGGCACGACTGGCACGTCGGAGAAAGCGTAGTCTCTATCGTGGCGTTTCTCATGCTTTTTCATGTCATTCGGCTGCCGGAAGGTCTGTGGGCATTTCGAGCATTTGTACGGTTTTAGGTCGAGGTGGATGTATTCGTGGTGCGTTAAAGAGGTTTGCGTTTTGAACGCCTGCCGACAGAAAGAGCAATGGTACGGTCGGATGCCGATGTGGATATTCCGAATGTGTATATTGTTGTTGAGCATGTTGGTCGTTTCTTTGCCGCAGTGTCCGCATGCGACTTTTATGTGCGGTTCGCCTTTGTCGTTTTTGGCGTAGGTCAGCTGATATCGATACGGCGTCGGCGTCTTATCTTTGTACCGTCCGACCGATTGCGTCTCGCCGTCGTCGTGTCTCTCGAAGAAGTGCGACTGAAACTGGCTTATCTTCGCAAAATATAACCCGCAGCACAGATACTCGAACTTCGCGTACGAATGCTCCATTCGCCTGTGCAGGTATTTCTCTTGGATGGTCTCGAAGCGGATGTCGCAGATGGCGCAGTGCGGTTCTTCGAACTGATGGTACGCTCTAATGTGGCTGTCGAGGTTCTTCTTCGTGTTGTAGCCCATGGCGCAGAAATGACACTTGAATCCGCCGCGGGTTATACCGATTTCGTGGCCGTGCATATGCTTATCTAGCAGATTCTTCTGGGGGAAGGATCGGTTACATTCCAGGCAGACAAATCTATAACAAAAAAAAAAAAACAAAATGTTGAATTCATTTTTACAAGTAAAGGTACTACAAATGATTCCAGAAGCTAACGGAAAATCGGGTACCTCAATGAAATATATATTTTTGAATAGCTTAGACCATCACGATAATGGTTGATTAATCGCTGGGCGAAAATCGCTCAATACATGGGAAGGGAGTCAAATCGCTCTCATCAATTTTGTTTACACTAATAAACACTAAATTATGTACATCAAGCGACCAGAAATGGTACTATTGTAAAAAGATAGTTCGAAAGAGTACATAGAAATGAGTATAGAGGGTGTTAAATTATTATTATTTATTTATTTATATACACTAGCAGCTTTTGCAGCTGATGCGTGTACTTCACGTGTTGAGTGTACTGTTTGTCTTTATTTTATTTTATTCCTTACACTTTTTAATTGCCATTTTTACTAAATGTTTGTCTAGTAGATTTTTGAAACCATTCACTGAGATAGCACTTATCACTTCTTGTGGTAGTTTGTTCCAAGAGTCCACCACTCGGTTAGTCAAAAAGTACTTTCTTGGGTTGGAACTAAAACTGTTTCGGTTTAGTTTTAAGGAATGTCCACGGAGTTTCTCGTTGGTGTTCATTGTGTACATTGCATTAAGGTTGGCTACATCATAATGACCATTCAGAATCTTAAACGTCTCGATGAGGTCCCCTCTTTGTCTTCTTTGCTCGAGTGTAGTAAGACCCAGTGCATCCAAGCGGTTTTCATAAGGCTCGTTCCTTAGGGATGGAACCATCTCGGTTGCCCGCCTTTGCACTTTCTCCAGCAGTTCAATGTCTTTTATGAAGTAGGGGTTCCACACCTGGTAAGAGTATTCGAGGAGAGGGCGGACGTACGTTTTGTAGAGTTTGAGGAACAAATCAGAGTTTATGTAGGAGAAAGCTTTCCTAATCATGTAAAGAAGTGAGTTTGCTCTTTTTACAACTTCTACTATATGCGGTTCCCATTTGAGGTCCTGGGACACAATTACTCCAAGATCTTTCTGTGTGGTAACTGTGTGTACAGGGGTTCCCTCGATCGTGTATTTGTGATGCGGATTCTTGGGACCTATATGCAGTACGGTGCATTTCTCTGCGTTTAGTGTGAGAAGCCAATCCTTAGTCCATTGCACGATGTGGTCGAGGTTGTCTTGGATCAGTTGACGGCTTATGACAGGATCTCCAAAGAATTTGGTGTCATCAGCAAAAAGCGTAAAGGATGTTTCCATAATCGCTTTGAGGTCTGTCAGGAAAATACCGAACACAACAGGGCCGATCACCGAACCCTGAGGCACGCCACTGAGACGTCATGGGCTTCAGATAGTTCCTCTCCTCTCCTATATTATATAATTATTTGAGGTTTCAATGAAATGTCATTAAGATAATGAAAGATGCATTGCATCAATGTATCAAATATAAAGAAGATATTTAATAAAATCAGTCTTGTTTTGTTGTTATGTTCAATACTTTACTCGTCCTTTCTACCTTGTTTCATTATACAAATAACCTTAGAAACTGAACAATTAAATTATAATTGTTAGATGTAAGGTAAGTGGTTGACTGTAAGGTATCGCTATGGCGATACGTCCGCCATTTGTGCATAAATGTGTCTTTTATAAAACCCGTGTAATTTTTTATTAACACGTTGACCCCCATGGTACTGAATGGCAATTTGTATTGCCGGCCCTTCATACAATAATGTGTATCGCCCACCTGCGGGCGATACACATTATTGTACGAAGGGCCTTCTCGTATGGAGGGGAGGAAGTTTATCTTCCTCATTAGACTATTATTCATCTATCCATATCTACAGGTCCTTTATTGATATAATAACAATATTGTCGCTTAATCAAATAATAACAATATACAAAGAAAATTTCAATAATAGAAAGATGTTCGTACCACACAATTTCTCTTTATTCTAAGATATGTCGGTAATAATTTTACAATATTTAGAGGATTTTAAAACCCAGGTAGGACAGTCACAACGGCAATCGCATCATATTAGAATATTACCCATGGCATATACTACCGTTTCTTAAATAAAATTCGTTTAAGATTTTTGGCACTTACCATACACGCTTTTTTATTTCTGGTATTTTATTTTTATCTAAAATCCATCTAATCGGATGTCTGTGAAGCGGTCCGCGGCGTACCTCAAGGTTCCGTTCTGGCTCCGACCCTGTTCAGGATCTTCATCTCTGATCTTCCCCAACTCGAGCCTCTTCGCTGATGATGTTAAGCTTACTGCAGACGCTGTCTTGAGTTGTGGAACGTTAAGAGAAGCTTTAGATGAAATCACAAAATGGACTCAAGACTGGGTTATTAAAACCAACCCTAAGAAATGCACAGTTCTACACCTTGGTAAAAACAACCCTAAAAATGACTATCAACTTGGATCGATCAACTTAACCACCACAAATGCACAGAAAGACCTTGGTATGACGATAACGGACAACTTGAAATGGGCAAACCATATTAAAAACATCGTAAAACAGGCAAACTCACTTCTATATTTGGGAAAGAAAGCTTTTTAAGTATTGACGATACCGACATTTCTAAAATTTTACAAAACCTACATTTGTCCTCTGATCGAGTATGGTTTTCAATCTGGAAACCTTATTTTGCCAAGGACATCAACCTGCTTGAAAGTATACAAGGTAGAGCGACAAAACTGCCAAAAACCCTAAGAAAAACACCCTATGAACATAGATTAAAAATCCTCAAACTGACAACTCTGAAGCAACGGAGACACAGAGGAGATCTCATAGAGACATACAAAATACTGAGGCAACACTACGACTGCCCAGAGTTTGAAAGCATGTTTGTGTTCAATTCAAACCATCACTTAAGAGGTCACAGCCTGAAACTCAACGTTACAAGCTTTTCAACTGAAGCAAGAAAGCACTTCCTGACAAACAGAATCGTGAACAGCTGGTATAAACTGCCCGAGGAAGTTATCGAAGCACCAACCATAAACGCATTTAAAAATAGGCTTGATATATATTTAAAAAATGATATATAAAAAATAAAAAAGAAACAGCAACACCAGTGAATTTCATAGATATGAACACATCAGTGAAGCTGCTAGTTCATCAACAAATAATAATAATAATAATAAAATGCCCAGTCCACAGCGGCTTAGTGGCTTTCAGGGACCACAGATTTCGGAAATGTATTCATTTTATTAAATATACCTATACACACTGGGCGACACGGGCTGACAAAACCATCCTAATATCGCCCATCTGTGGGCTGTGCGGTCTCGTAGAAACATGCCAGTGTCGCCCACCTGTGGGCTACGCGGGGGTCAACGTGTTAAGTAATGTTTTTATAGCACAATAAAGTTATTCTATTCTATTGATTCTTAACCCTTTGAGAGCCTAGAAGGTGATATACAATCGCCCTGCTGGTCGGTTAGTGGACTGGGATTTTAATAAGTCTCGCTTTATACCCAAAAACTTATTGACATTGTTTATGACTAGCTTTACAAGATCTGATCTAGACCTATCAGCAAAGCTGCCTGCTAGAATTAATAATAATAACAAGGTTAAGCAACTGGGTAGGTTTTCATGTAGTAAACACCAATGGATACGTAAAGACCGCACATTGCAAGAAACTAGGAGTACAAATATGAAACCGGTAACGACATCTAGCGGTCGATAGCCAAATATGTATGAGCTTCCGAACCGTACCAACTGTCTCAATTGTTCATTCTGTCATCTGCTAACAATATTTAATTCACAATTTGTCAAGTTTCATATAACAACGCATTTTGTTTCGCTCGCAAAAATGTCGATTTTCGTGTCTGAAACTCTCATTTGCGGGAAGCATTGATTTTCTGTTTCCATTTGAAGAAAAACGCTTCTGAATCGCATCGAATGCTTGTCGAAGCTTACGGCGAGCATGCTCTTGGTCGCACACAGTGCAATGAGTGGTTCAATAAATTTAAGTGTGTGATTTTTGATGTGAGAAACGAGGAGCGTGGGCCGGCCAGCGAAAAAGTTTGAAGACGCCGAATTGCAAGCATTATTGGATGAAGATGATGGTGAAACGCAACAACAGCTCGCTCAACAACTAAATGTGACCCTGCAAACCGTTTCCTTGCGTTTGAAGGCCATGGGAAAGATTTTAAAGATGGGTGCCACATCACCTCACCGACAGGCAGCAAGAAAACTGAAAAACCCATTTGTGAAATGCTGCTCGCCAGGCAAAAGAAATGGGTTTCTACATCAAATCATCACTGGCGATGAAAAATGGATTTATTTCAACAAACAAATGAAAAAAAACATATTTGAGCCTTGGTCAACGGCCCTAATCGACGCCAAGGTCAGATCGCTCAGGCCGAAAGACAATGCTGTGTATTTTCTGGGATCAGCGTGGTGTTATCTGGTATGAGCTACTAAAACCAGATGAAACAGTTACTGGTGCACGCTACCATCAACAATTGATCGATTTGAACCGTGCTATACGTCAGAAGAGGCCCGAATTTCAACTTCGCCATGACAACATTTTATTCCAAGATGACACTCATCGCCACATCGAATATAAGTGTTTTCATGTAGTAAACTCGAATGAATACATAAAGACCGCACATTGCGAGAAACAGTGAATATATCAGACAGGTGTTAGTTTACTTACTTGCTTTTACCGGTTCTCTGGTGATTTTCCGAACTATCCACCGAATGCATTCGTCTCATATGCCACAGTAGTTTCGATGTCACTATCATCCGACCGCATACTTCGCATTCAACTCTCTCCCTGCGATCCACAACAAGTGCTCCTTTTTCTGCAAAAAAAAATAAAACATTAGAAAGAAGGATCAGCAAAACTGTATGGAGATCAGTATATTATTATTATTACTATATATTTAACACTAACAGCGGATCACATACTCAGTATGTGATACAAAATATTCTCTAACTCGCGAATCACGTACTGAGGGCGTGATCGTCTTTCATACAGTTTGTTTAAAAATCACGGTTTGTTATTCCGTGTTTACGCCGTTAAGGGTATTTATTTTGTCTCATAATGCCAGCCGGGTAGCCGTTTCGGCCGGCCTCCATACATCTATACTAATATTATAAAGAGGTAAAGTTTGTGAGGTTGTAGAAAGTAATCTCTGGATCTACTGAACCGATTTTGAAAATTCTTTTACCAATAGAAAGCCACGTTTTTTGTGAGTGTCATAGGCTATATATTAATCCGAAAAATAAAAAGACTTTTTCATGGTAGTCGGATTTGCAAAGTAAGTTGGAGGAAAAACGGTCGAACGAAAACGTTTCGAACTAACGCTGCCTTAACGATGAGAGATATATGATTAAGTTCTAGAGCTTGATAATGCCTACAAAAAAGTCAGCGACAGCATATGTCTAACTTTTATATTTAAGTCACAAAAAGTAGTATTTTATATTTAAAAAAATATTTAAATCGTTAGGTCATGCTTATTGGTCATATTATCAACAATTATGAATTCTTATCAAAATAAATAAATTTATCGTGTTTAAAACAAAAGACTTTTCCATTTTACTGCATATAATTTCCCTTTTACTGCATAAATGGTTAAAGAGATAAGACACTCACAAATAAAACACTCACAAGAAGACAGTTACAAATAACGATAATATAGACATACATATGCAGTAAAAATATAACCCTTCTTTTGGCAGTCAGGAAATAAATCATAGCACTCGGTACTAACCGAACCACACTCATAATTTCATCACAAGTAAAAAGTTTTACAGCCCAACGAAGTGGGCCGTTGTCAGCTAGTATTATATGAAAATGTAATATACGTGACTCACAACATTAATTACTAGGTAACAAGAGGGAATTCATAAAAAGACGATAATGCTAGTATTTATTTACAAAATCGACCAAAAAGTTGCGGAGCAGCATTTTGCGCAAAAAGGCTGGCTTTCGAGCGGTCAAAGGAATGTTTCTTACCTGGTTTATTCTTGTGGGTTAGTAGATGTTTTGGATGCTGGTACTTAGGCACCATGGCTCCGCATTCGAAGCATAGGATGGGTTCGTTGCAGCGATGTTCGGACATGTGTACGGCGTATCTCTTCGCCCCTATCACGACTTTCTGGCAAACCTCGCAGGACAGCTTCTCCTCGAGGTAGTGCCACTCTCGGTGCTTTGGCAACTCCGTCTTCAAGAAGATCTTCCTGCAGATCTGACAGCCCTTCTTATCTCCTTTGAAGTGTTGTTCCTGGGTGTATAAATACAAAGATAATATTAAGACCTTACCTATGACCATATAGGACAGGGTAGCCGTTGTCTACCCTAGACGTTGGCGGCTGCAACGTCACCGAAACGTCGGGTCCTACAAATTTCACGCAGTAAATTCGTTTTCTATCCTATTTATAATGTCAAACAACCGCGATAGTCTTCGATTTTATATATAGGACAGTCGTTCTCCAACTTATTTCGTCTACCGCCCACTTTGAAAATCAATTATTTTTCAGCGCCCCCCAATTTTTTTTTACTTTACAACATCTTAAAAACTACGATGACATTTATTACTTTAATTGTAAACGAGACTTTTTTACCAGTGGGAGCAAACGCAACTTTATAATATTAACCCGTTGAGTATGAGTCAACCAAATCTGGCCGCGAAACAATTATCCGTTGAGTACGAGTCGACCAAATCTGGTCGCGCGTTTTTTTCACTTCTTTGACGTTCTCATATTTATTCATAATTATCTAATTGTTTTACAAAATGATATTTCAATATTCTATATTCGAAATTTCAATGCAATCATTGTGCAGTTGTTCTTTTTATGATTGGTGTAGTAGTTTCGTAGTTATAGTACTTTAAGTCGATGTCGCCGAAAATCCTGCAAAAGAGACAGATGCATCCATGAAAATACCCATTTACTCCAAGGGTTAAGAGTATCTTTTTTTCAAATTAACACAAACATAATTAATTTTAATTTTAAAACTAACCTAATGTGAAAGATGAATCTGATGATTTTTAACTAGTTTGTTGATATCACAAGGTTCGAATTTACTCAAAATAGCCGCAAGTCGGCGCGTTCAGTAACATGCAAACGATTTCTCTTCTTAGTAAACAGTTTTTTTTCTGGGATCCTTACCGCCACCAGGGCCTACAAGGGGGTGTTATCGCCCACGTTGAGAACTACTGATATAGGGTATTAAATTGCCCAATGCCACACTACCTTTTGGCAACTTGGGTTGTCACCTTAGGAAGTTTAACGATTAGTCGTTCTATCTCCCTGGAAGTGAACGTAGAAGACTTGGGGACGAAACAGTCCATTATCTAGCTACGTCACAAGCCCGTAAGAGGCCAACGCCTTATCCGCGAGATAGCCAGGAATGTTACCTGGCGGGCCGACACTCACTCCCTTACTTCCAATTGTGACCGGATTACTCCGGTCTCTCGATCGGTTCCGAGTTCGAGGTCGCTTGTGCGGTCCTCTCCCTTACGAAGCGGTGAAACGGTATATACCGAATCTATCGCGGACCACAGCGTCCTTTGCCCGGCTCTTCACCCAGGATCGGATGGCCGATGGTCATTTCAAGAGTAGTCGCCGTAAGGTCCGCAACCACCCCCGCTCTATAGGAGACAGTACTGCTTCCAGACTCCCCCGACTGTTCCCCACAAAACTCGAATTCGAAATTCCCCTCAAAACTCCGACCAGGACGGTACCGTCCGGGAAGGAAACACTTCGGAGCCAAGGAGCACGACTCAAGTCGACCCTTTGCCCGAAAAAATCTCAGCCGTCGCAGGGACTACTAAAGGTGCAGACAGAATAGGAAACGACTCTGATATGCTCAAAGAAAAGGACCGAGACACTGAGACACTCGAGAAGCACAGGACAAAGTTGTCCAGTGCTGCTCGAAAACGTTTCAGGATGCTGAGGGCAGCAAACGTGAGTGCTAAAGAAGCCTCTGTAGAATGCCTCAAGCCCTGGAAAAATATTAAGAGCCTGACCTGTCAGAGCACTCCCATATCTGATGACCAAAGGGCGTCTAAACACACACGGTCGGAGGAGGAGTCGCCAGGGGAAAACTCAAAAAAGGCTCCTAAGATATACCCTGAAGAAGGCATCAAGCCAAACTTCAGGGAGGTGGTTGGTTCTTCACGTGTGGGAATAAAAAACGAAAGCCCGATGGAAGAAGACCAAATGCAATTGGTGCACCGCTCATTACTGACTCTGATTAAAAACATCACTGTCAGAGGCACGGGCCCAAAATTTCTGGGTTTCACTCACAGGCCTGGCTGGGTCCTGATCACATGTGAAAATCAGAAGAGCCAGGATTGGCTTGTGGGAGTAATCCCAAACCTCACACCATGGCCCGAGGCAAAGCTGTCTGACGGAAAGCGAAATGCCCAAGCCACTAGTTTGCACAACGTTCTTCCCCAGCAGCGAGGCGGCGAACATAAAGGACGCCCTAAGTCTGCTGACAAACCAGAACGAAGGCATATTTCCAGAATACTGGAAAATACTTAACAGCAGGGAGGAAAAGAATGGACACCACGTTACCTTCTCAATTGACGAGCCCTCTTTGGAGACCCTTCGGAAAACCGACTACAGGGACACCCTTGGTTTTGGAAAGATTTCTTTGAAAATCAGGGGTGAGCCCACAAATCCCCCAGGAAACAGGGCTATCCCGTCCTACTCCAACAAAGGCAGACAAACGCCTGCTCCCATACAGCGAAAGAAAGAGCCGGCAAATCGGCCTTCTCCTGCTGACGAGAGTACAGGAGCGCCTAAAAAGGGGGGAAAACCCGGGAATGAGCAAGGCACATCCCAATCTAAACATGGACGGTCTCGTCCTCCATTGGAGAGGGAAAAGCCTGCGACAAAGCCCACAACCCCTATGTATCACTGATGGCGAACATAGGCAACTCTACGAGGATTCTCCAGATCAACCTCCACCACGCCATTGCTGCCAGCGCAGTGACGGAGTGTTGCTTCACCAAAGGAGAAATCGACATCGCCCTCGTACAAGAACCCTGGGTAAATAACTTAACTATCCAGGGCTTAAACGCTGCCGGTAAAATCCTCTCTTACCCGGGAGGGAAAAAACCCAGAGCATGCATAGTGTTCAAGAAAAACATTAACTTCCTGCCTGCTACAGAGCTATGTACTAATGACCTGTCAGCAGCGTATATAAATCTCAAAGGATGGAATGGATCCAGAGTCATCTTATGCACAGCCTATCTATCTGGAGAGAAACAAAATCCAACCGAAGAGCTGGCAAACCTGGTGGAGTACGCCCGTACCCAAAAGGCTGAGTTACTGGTTGGATGTGATGCAAACGCACACCACACCGCGTGGGGGAGCTCAGACATCAACAATAGAGGTGAGTTACTTAATGATTTTATCTCAACCAACTGCCTATGCCTATTAAACAAAGGCTGCATGCCGACCTTTGTGACAAGTGCAAGACAGGAGTTTTAGACATTAATTTTGCCTCTAAAAATCTAGCCAGACACATAAAAAACTGGCATGTCAGGGATGACACTTCAATGTCTGATCACAGACAAATAACCTTTAAACTACTAAACACCGTAGACTGTCAAACCACAACTTTCAGGAATCCTAAAGCCACCGACTGGGACGCTTACCGTACCACACTAAGGCTTAACCTTGAAACAATACAAAAAAATATAAAAACACGCGAGAGTCTAGAATTGGCCGTGGCGGCTACCACAAAAGGCATTATAAACGCCTATGAGGAAAGCTGCCCACTCAAGACAAAGACCTCCAAAAGAAAAGTTCCATGGTGGAACCCGAAGTTGGACAAACTAAGGAAGGAAACCCGGAAACTATTTAATAAGGCTAAACAAACTCTTAACTGGGAGGAATACAAAAAAGCCTTAACCAAGTACAACAAAGAAATTAGGAGAGCCAAAAGAGCAACATGGAAAAGCTTCTGCGAGGACATAAAGGAAACGCCTCAAGGAGCCAGAGTACATAAACTGCTCGCAAAGGACAAACCTAACCAAATTGGTCTTCTGAAAAAACCAAACGGAACCTTTACAACAAATGAAAAGGAAACTTTGGAGGAACTAATATCGACCCACTTCCCAGGAGCTGTGACAACTAGCAACGCCGCCACTGCTCCATACACACCTCGAAACGAGGACTGGAGTAGGGCTGCTAGAATCATAAGGCCCGATCAAGTTAAATGGGCCGTAAAATCCTTTAAACCTTACAAATCATGCGGGGACGATGGAATCATGCCCGTGCTTTTGCAACAGGGTATCGACATTCTAACCCCATATCTGGTTAAAATCTTCAGAGCAAGCTATGCCTGGGGACATATACCAGAAGAATGGACCAAGGTCAAAGTGCTATTCATACCCAAGGCTGGCAGGAAGGACTACGCACTGTCAAAGTCCTTCAGGCCAATTAGCCTAACATCCTTTCTACTGAAAGCGATGGTAAAGATACTGGATAGCTATATCAGGGAAAAAATCCTAACGGTCAACCCTATCAGCTGTAACCAACACGCCTACCGCAGAGGCAAATCCACGGAAACCGCTCTGCTCTACCTAGTAGACAGAGTGGAAAAGGCCAATGCCTTTGTCTAAAAATGCGCATACTGCGATTTGTTTGTCTTCCAACGAAGACAAACAAATCGCAGTATGCGCATTTTTAGACATTGAGGGCGCCTTCGACAAAACCCCAATTAAATCACTGGTGAAGGGGCTAGAGTCAAAACAAGTTGACAACACCACAACCAGATGGGTGAAAGCGATGCTCTCAAACCGCACGGCCAAGGTAGCTCTTCACGGAACAAACCTTGAAGTCACCACTACAAGAGGCTGCCCGCAGGGAGGTGTACTCTCGCCCCTACTATGGACTCTTGCAATAGATCAACTCCTGCATAGGATGGCAGAGGCCAGGATAGACACACAGGGCTATGCTGATGACCTAGTAGTCATTGTCCGGGGCTTCTGCCAAAACACGATCTCACACATAATGCAAAAAGCGTGAACAGAGAGAACGAATTATCGGTCAACGCCGATAAGACCGTCCTCGTGCCATTTACCAACAAACGTCAACTAGGTGGACTAAAAATGCCAATCTTAAACCACAGGCAGATTTCTTTCTCCAAGGAAGTAAAGTATCTGGGAGTCACGCTCGACCAGAGACTCACCTGGAACAGCCACCTAGATAAAACAATTCAAATAGCTAAAAGTGCTTTGGGTATAAGCAGAAGACTGGCGGGGAAAAACTAGGGCCTTAACCCCAAGATCTCCCACTGGCTATACACTGCCATTGTGAGGCCGATGTGGTATGGTGCAACAAAGCCAACCAGAAAACTGTGATTACCAAACTAAACAATATCCAAAGGACGGCGTGCCTCATGACAACTGGCGCAATGTCCTCCACTCCCGGAACAGCTCTAGATGCACTGCTGAACTTACCGCCCCTACACATTCATTTGCAACAGGTGGCGAAAGCCAGCATGTACAGGCTATCTGCCCGAGAGAAGGTAAACTGGATCTCACAAGCACTAAGATCAGTTCTTGACTCAGTCAGTGAAAATCCAACCCTCAACATGGTATCAGACACCATGCTCCCACTCCTAAACTTTGGAAAACTTTTTACAGTGGAACTGCCGCCCAGAGACGACTGGCTAAAAAGCCAACTGCAATGGGAGGCCGGTAGCCTTAAATGGTATACTGATGGGTCCAAATCGGGACTTAACGTAGGCTGTGGTATATATGGAGAGCGACCAAACTTCGAAAGAAGTGTAAACTTGGGAAAATACGCCTCCATATTCCAAGCGGAGGTTTACGCCATTATTGAATGTGCGGATATCAATCTCCAAAAGGACTACGCCAACCACCCTATCTATATCCACTCGGATAGCAAAGCAGCTCTTATGGCACTAGCCTCGAATACCATTAATTCAAAGCTAGTGCAAAACTGCATATCACTACTGAATTCCCTGGGCGAAAAGAACAGGGTAATTCTAAGATGGGTTCCCGGCCATGGAGGAATCGAGGGAAATGAACAAGCCGATGAACTTGCTAAAACGGGAGCAAAGGGAACGTTATACGGCCCTGAACCTTGCTGTGGCGTACTAATGCTTAAACAAATATGTTTAGAACAATCCGTCAACCACTGGAACAACATGCCAGGGTTGAATCATTCCAAAGCGCTTATTAAGGCTTACGACCGTAAGACTAAATTTAAACAACCACGAGCGACGTGGACTTGAAGAAGTCTCTTTTGCGGGGAGATTACGACAGCAAGAGTATGGCTCATGCTATTGGCCTTCAATGCCAGAATGATTGGACAACAATTGGGGACTTTTGCATTCCGCCTCCAATGCACTGGAAGGTAATGCTCTATGACTGGACGCCAGAGATGCTGAAATTTTATTTGAATGCCTTTCAGCATACACTTCCAGACCCCAGTAACCTCGCTCGTTGGAGCTTTGCTGAGGATAGTTCTTGTCCCCTCTGTAGCAATACCCCTTGCACAGCTAGACACATTCTAGCTGGCTGCAAGGTGGCCTTAGATCAAGGACGGTACACTTACCGCCATGACAAAGTTCTCGCTGTTATTCGCGAGGTAATTAGTCTCTCAGTGGCTCGTGCCAACAAGGGTTTGACAGTATCCTCCAAACCCCCAATACAGTTTGTGCGGGATGGCTCTAAAGGCAAAAAACATTTAACTACAAAACCTTTCTCAATAATCGAGAAAGCTACATATTGGATTCTGGAGGTTGATTCGGTCTCTAAGCAGTATAAATTCCCTGAAAGTCTCGGATGCACAGCCCTCCGTCCAGATATAACTCTTTACTCTCTATCTCGGAAGGTGGCTCTTATTGTAGAATTAACTGTTCCATGGGAATCAAATATCCCAAAAGACCACGAGTACAAATTAAATAAATACCATGATCTTGCAAATGCCGTAACCCGGAACGGCTTCACTGTTCACCTTCACGCGGTGGAAGTTGGCGCTCGTGGCCTGCCAGCTAAATCTCTATTTCACCTCTTTAAAGATCTTGGCCTTTCCAGAAAAATAATCAACTCTTTCTTAGAAAAATTATCTAAAACTGCGATTTGCGCATCTCAAATTCTATGGCTTCGAAGGGGGAGTGAATGGGTGGCAAGGTGAACGCTCACATGTGGCAAGACAGCTGTCCTAAACCTACCACAGCCGGTTCGTAAGTCCGGAATCCACTGCTCACCCCCCAGAAGTGTAAAAATAGTATTATGATGGGCCCGACTCCGGTCGGTGAATTCCATGGCAGCTCCGTTTGTATTTATTGTAAACCCCCTGATCATCAGGATGACAACAACGAAAGAGTTGTGACAGCCGGAGAGACGGTGGACGGCGTGAAAGAACGCATCGGGTCGATGGCCTTGCAAGCCAGACCCGATTATATATAAAGCAAAAAAGAAAAAAAAGGAAATATGCCCCCAAGCGGCCTATCAGGGGGGGAGAATTCCCGCTACCCCAGTTGAAACCCCAAACAACGACACGGCTAAAACGACACCGGACCTTGCTTGCCCTATCTGCGGGAAACAATATAAACGATTAGCATGGTTAAAAAAACACATTGCTGGGCACGATGATAGCGACGCTGCACGTCAGTGTCTTAAACCGTCGCAAGGAGTCACGGACAGAGTTGAACCTCACATGTCCCTTGACTCCACATCTGCCCGCAGTTTGTCACCCGACCGGTCTCCTCTACCCGCGCAAATCGTATCCTTCCCTCCTCTAAAATTCCCTTCACTTGCGAAAGAGGACTGGGAATTTCATAATAATAATTTAACTTCTATTCTTGACCACTCTGTGAACCGTAATGCCCCTGCCAGCGTCCAGCTGTCGTCCTTCCAGGTGGCGGTCCATGAATACTTCTCGGGTGTTTACCCAAAATCTACCCATGTCGACCCGGTTCACAGAGAAAACGCATTTAAGGCAAAGCTCCGTAGGCAAAAGCGGCTACTTCGTCGCCAGTTACGTGAAGCCAAGAAAGCCGGGGATAAAGCCCTCTGCCACAACTTCTCGCGCGCGTACCGCTCTATACTAAAACTCATACAGAGCGTAGCAACGCAAAACGACAAGCGCAAGGCAGCATTTCTCAAATCCAAAGAGGAAGCCCGGTTCGACAAAAACCGTTTTAACTACAGCAAAACGGTTTTGTCTGCCGCCAAGGGAAAAATCCAAATCCCGGAAGAAATGGCCACGGAATATTTTTCGACCACGTATGAGGACCCAATGCGGCTCCATAATTACAGCCCTCCGCCGGGCATTACACCTCCGCCCCTGCCTACGGTAGCTTTTGCTTCTCAACCTCCATCTCTAGATGAGATTCTTAATCAAGTAAAGAGGAAGCCGTCGGGCTCTACTCCGGGTCCCGATGGTATTCCCTATTTAGTATACAAAAAATGCCCCTGCCTTCTGCAATATTTAGGATCCATCTTCCGAAAGATATGGAATAGCGGTGTAGTCCCACAGAATTTTGGCCGAGCGACAGTCATCTTAATTCCGAAGGTCCCAGTTTGCACCGGACCAAAGGACGCTCGGCCCATTGCTCTCACAGACACTGTGGCCAAAATCTTTTTTAGCATAGTCCACACGAGGATGAGCGAATTCATGCACCGGAATGAGTACCTTGGAGTATCAGTTCAAAAAGGCTTCATGCGTGGCGTCTCGGGCTGCCTCGAGCACAATTCTCTCCTGGCTGCTGCCATCAAGGATGCGAGACAGCACGAATGCCAAATCAATGTATGCTGGCTCGACCTAGAGAATGCCTTTGGGTCAGTCCGACACAGTCTCCTCCACTTTGCACTCCGCTGGTACAACTTCCCACCAGTCGTGCGTGACATTGTAGCCTCCTACTACAACTGTCTGACTTTCCATGTTAAAACGCAAGAATGGACTACCCGCTCTATACCATATTCAATTGGACTATTTCAGGGCTGTTGCCTCTCCCCAACGATTTTTAATATAGTTTTTAATATACTGCTGGAAAGCCTGACCCAGTTTGACAGGAAGTGGGGCTACCGTTTTAAAACAGACGGCCAATACACCTCGTCGTGCCTCGCTTTTGCCGACGACCTAACTTTCATCACCAGAAGCCCCAAGCAGCTTTCCCTGCTATTACAGAAAGTGGAGCTTTTCTGCGACTGGTCAGGCTGTATAAAAGTGAAGCCCTCCAAATGTTTTTTGCCTTGGACTCGCCCGCATGGGCACAAAATTTACATCCTATGACCCCAAATTGGTCTATAAGGGCTCTAATATCTCCCTTATAGACCCAAACAATCATTTCAAATTCCTCGGCAGAAAAATCACCCATCAGGGAAAAGACGTCTCGGGCGATCATGTTATAGAGCATTTCAAAAGTTGCCTGGCGAAAATAGATGCCTTGCTAATTTCTGGCCCTCGTAAGGCCTGGATCTATGACAATTATCTAACGTCACATTTGTCATGGCCCTTTCTTATTTACGATTTTACCAAAACCCAACTGTCCCGTCTAGATGCGCTGGTGACAGCTAGTTTAAAATCCTGGCTGTCCTTAGCCAAACCAGCTGACCCCTCGACTCTCTTCAGGTCCAAACAAAATTTTGGGCTAGCGCTTAAACTGCCCTCTCTGCTCTACGCCAACTCCAGAATAACCAAAAATTCGATTCTGTGCAATTCCAAAGATCCGGCAATATCGAAGCACGTAATAAGTGGCCGTAGTGATTCAAATGATCTACAAGCCCGCGTAGACTTCCACAAAAAGTTCCTTACTGGAATCAGCCAGAATGGCACTGGTCTGGGGTATGGCAGTACAACCACGAGCGACGTGGACTTGAAGAAGTCTCTTTTGCGGGGAGATTACGACAGCAAGAGTATGGCTCATGCTATTGGCCTTCAATGCCAGAATGATTGGACAACAATTGGGGACTTTTGCATTCCGCCTCCAATGCACTGGAAGGTAATGCTCTATGACTGGACGCCAGAGATGCTGAAATTTTATTTGAATGCCTTTCAGCATACACTTCCAGACCCCAGTAACCTCGCTCGTTGGAGCTTTGCTGAGGATAGTTCTTGTCCCCTCTGTAGCAATACCCCTTGCACAGCTAGACACATTCTAGCTGGCTGCAAGGTGGCCTTAGATCAAGGACGGTACACTTACCGCCATGACAAAGTTCTCGCTGTTATTCGCGAGGTAATTAGTCTCTCAGTGGCTCGTGCCAACAAGGGTTTGACAGTATCCTCCAAACCCCCAATACAGTTTGTGCGGGATGGCTCTAAAGGCAAAAAACATTTAACTACAAAACCTTTCTCAATAATCGAGAAAGCTACAGATTGGATTCTGGAGGTTGATTCGGTCTCTAAGCAGTATAAATTCCCTGAAAGTCTCGGATGCACAGCCCTCCGTCCAAATATAACTCTTTACTCTCTATCTCGGAAGGTGGCTCTTATTGTAGAATTAACTGTTCCATGGGAATCAAATATCCCAAAAGACCACGAGTACAAATTAAATAAATACCATGATCTTGCAAATGCCGTAACCCGGAACGGCTTCACTGTTCACCTTCACGCGGTGGAAGTTGGCGCTCGTGGCCTGCCAGCTAAATCTCTATTTCACCTCTTTAAAGATCTTGGCCTTTCCAGAAAAATAATCAACTCTTTCTTAGAAAAATTATCTAAAACTGCGATTTGCGCATCTCAAATTCTATGGCTTCGAAGGGGGAGTGAATGGGTGGCAAGGTGAACGCTCACATGTGGCAAGACAGCTGTCCTAAACCTACCACAGCCGGTTCGTAAGTCCGGAATCCACTGCTCACCCCCCAGAAGTGTAAAAATAGTATTATGATGGGCCCGACTCCGGTCGGTGAATTCCATGGCAGCTCCGTTTGTATTTATTTATTATTATCTTTAAATAGGAACAATCTATGCATACTGGAGAGGGCCGCTCACGGGGCATTGTGGCCTGAACAAACACATGTTCAACCTCAAGCTCCGAGACACAAATGTGCAGGTTCTGCCAAGGGGCAGAGGAAACTCCCCAGCACCTCATGTGCGAGTGTGGCCCACTGATGCGTAAAAGATACGCCCACCTAGGTGGTCATTACTTCCAACCTGAGGAGGTAAAACAATCTGGCGCCAAAAGCCCGCTGCGGTGCTTAAATGACACGAGGCTTAGCGCATGAACTATAGTAGGTGGCGAACACAATAGATCAGCAATGGTCGCAGTGTTATAAAGACCTTAGAATATGACCTCCGACATATGACGACACATCGAAGCCCGCGCATTGGGCAGCCAAGAAATCCTGGCTGCGGCAGCCAATCCGACATATGACGACACATCGGAGCCTGCGCATTAGACAGCCAAGAATTCCTGGCTGCATCAGCTAATAAATCGCGCGCTCGTGTACGGCAGCCAAACTGGCTGCCGCAGTCAGAGCGCGGCAAGACGAATGTATGTGGCTGCCCTTAGGGCCTCCATAGATAGACAGCTTCAAGCAGGTGTGGTCAACTGCTCAAGAGTAGTCGTGTTGCGGTCGGCTTCGACTGCAACACCACTGCTCCAAGCAGACGGGTTCGACCGCAACACGACTACTTCTTCTGCTATTATTGCGCAAACGAGAGTGTAAAAATCAGTGTAGTACGTGTAATTACTATAAAAGTAGTGATAATTATTATAAAAAGCGCTTTTTAAAGTAATTTTAATAACAATAAAACTTTTCACGACTTTTAAAAAAAAAAAAACACATTTTTTATTAACCGTTCCAATGTCTAACAACCCATCCGGGTCGCACGCCTACCTACGGCAAAATGTCTAACGACCCGTGTGGGTCGCAGCACTCACCGTTGCGCGAATTCCATTTAAAAATTGGAATGCGCTTCTGTGCACTTCTGACTGCGCCAGAATATAGCCAAATCCCCATCGCTATTAAAATTTTCGATTGCCGGCAGCGACATCCTAAAATCGATTTATTACGTTTCTTGCAAAGTGAGTGACGGCGTTGCGGCTGTCAGTTCGTGTTAGTGCCGCAACCTTGTATCAAAAATTGAGATTTTCAAGTGTTTCAGTGTGATTTCCTGCAGAAACGTGAGTAATTTGCATTCTAAAAGAGTTTATGAATGAGCATTAGTGACGTGAGATAGCCCATTTGACTTTTTCGCAAAATCGCAAAAAAATGTCGAAAAAATGGGCATTTTTTTTTCGTAATTTTTATGAAACGACAGAATTATCGCGAAATATGACGTAATATTGGTTTAATTCGCTGATAAAATAGTTATTATTTCTTTTACATCGTAAATAATAACAGAATTAGCCGTATTTTGATCATTACAAGTTGTTTCGTAATATGACCCCGCACATAGAAATTTGTTTGGGTAATTAGTATGGGAGAATTACCATATTTTGAGTGTGATTTTCTATAGTTTTTCTATGAAATGTGACTCTTTGGAGTATAATAATTAGTTATTGGACATATAATAAGCATATAATGCAGGGTTGGCAAAAACCCGGGTTTTATGAAAAAATATTTGGGTTATTTCGGGTTTTTTTCGGGGATTTTTGGGATTTTTCGGGGAATTTTGGGTTTTTTCGGAGTTATTGAGAATTTTAAATGAATATATTTTAATTTTACATTTAATTTTATTACCATTTTATTGCATTTTTTCTACCATGAAGGGAATTCCCCCGAAAATCGTTATTGTCAGTGGTCAGTTGTCCCTTTATTTTCACAACAGTTGTTTATCTCGAATTATCACAAATATATTGAAATTCGCATGGATATCGAAGCTAATCCTGACCCGCAAATACATTTACCGCGTGAAATTTGTAGCACCCGACGGTTCGGTGACGTTGCAGCCGCCGTTGTGAATAGGATAGAAAACGAATGTCATACAATGTCATTTATAATGTCAAACAACCGCGATAGTCTTCGATTTTATACCGCAAATACAGTTCGTAGGGGCAGCTCGTGTGCTTGACAATGTTGGGCTTCATACACAAGCCATCCATCTTTAGAAGCAATTGAAGGGTTTCCGTGGCGCTGGACAAACTACAGGCTGACGATACGACTATATCTGATGCAGTTGAAGTATGGCTTGATCTGATGGAAAGTCATGAACTTGAGCCCTACAGGATGGCCACAAGTGCGAGGTTCAATGATGCGATGCAACCTTTTCACTTCTTGGCGAATATGATGGATCCGCGGTACTACGGTCGGCGCCTGAAACCAGATGAAGTGAAAATGGCCGAAGAATGGGTAACGAAGCATTACCCTGAGTTCATGGCTGGTGTTTTGGCATTCTCAATCAAGGACACAGATGTATACCCGTCTACTTTATTCCATGAAAATGTAGTCTCGAAAATTTTACCCAGTAAATTGTGGAAAATCGTGGGTCAAAAAACGGAAAAGATGGAGGTGGTGATTGACCAAAGCAAATTGCCCATTGGATTTTGCTCATTTTTCTCTGCATTACACTTGTCCGGCCAGTTCTGCATCAATTGAAAGACATTTCTCAACAAATACATCCTTTTTTTTTTTTGATATAATATAAATGTTATATCAGTTCATTGATTTAACTATTATAAACAAGTATTTTTTCAAAAACCCACATTCGTCAAAAACCCTCGGGTTTTTTCAGGTGGATTTTACCCAATTTAACCCAGTGGGTTTTTTCGGGTCGAGGAAATTCAAGCCAACCCTGATATAATGCGACAATATATTTGAAAAACTTTGTCTGCATCCTTGATTCACCCACTTCAAGGAAAAACGGGGCTGTCACGCTGAATCGTGTTGTGGCCGATATCAGCCAATTGTGGCTCTAGGGGTTAAAGCGGTTCGTTTACGGCGGGTCAGGCACCCAACTGCTGCAGCTAACTCGACCGCACTCCGACCGCATTTTTTGGTGGCGACCGCAAACAAACTGCCGAACGGTCCGCATGAGGTGAACGAGAATTTTGTATTGAAACTGCAGATCGCCCAAACGAGACAACTTGAAGCTGTCGGCCACGACCGCTCCGAACTGCCCGTCTATGGCCTCAGTCACCGCGCACTCGTCGGGGCAGCCGGATGTATTTTTCATAGGCCTCTTACGAATCACGGCTGGCTGCTTCAACTGGCTGCTCAATATTTTGGCCGTGCGCCGGCGCTCTTAGGTTAGTTATCTCGGTTCGTACACGAAAACAATAATTATAATGACAATATATCCCCTTACCTTGAGATGTACGGTTAGCTTCAGTACTGTTGGAAATTGTTCTTCGCAGTACATGCAGATGCGAGACGTGTGTCTATTGTACGAATGTAAATTGAAAGCGTCGATCGAACGGCATTGCGTCTTGCATATTTCACAGACATAACGGCTGGCAAGCAATTTGGCCGCGTGGTGATTGATCATGAGATGGTCTCGAAGGTGGATCTTCGATTCGCATACTAATTTACACAGGTAACACTTTAAGTGGGAGTTCTCGGTGAAAGACTCTCTCTGCAGCATGGCGAAGACGTCTTCCATTTCCGCCTCGTAGTGGTCGAGGGCGGATTTGGCCTCCGGCTGCGAAGAGGCCTCGTATGGGGACTCCCGGCCGCCGTCCTCGGCTCCCGCGCAGCCCTCCTCGTCGCTGATCACCGCCGTCAGCTCTTCAACCGCCGGCGCCCGTTTCCATAGGCTTCTGAACGAGACCTCGCGGTCCGCGAGCGCAGGGATCGGGCGCTTTACCTCGCATGTATACTGTTCGGCTTCGAACGAAGACGACACGACGACGTAGTCGCATTCCGAACCGTGCTCCACGAGGTCCGCTAAGCTGCGGAACATGGCCGTGCACTCGCAGACGAACAGCGAACAAGTCCCGACGTGTTTCACGAGCTCCGACACGCTTCCGAAAAGCCGCAGGCACAGCTGACATGCGAGGCAATTGTTTTTACGCGGTGCAGCCTGTAATAAAAAATAAAAAAATTGACTCTAGGTGCGGACGAGCAACTTCTACGATTATGCAAAATTTTATATCTGAGAATAAGTTAATAGTAAACACATTTTTAAAAACAAGCTTTTATTAAAATGCTCTCTCCCAACCCAACCTTGGGTACGGCAGCCACGAATGAACCGTAATTAGATTACAATATACTATAACCGTAAAGTTATAGCCCACCGTGTTTTGAAGAAACATGGCAGAATCACGAAAACCAAAAAAGAAATTATTAAATGGACGCCACCTGTCTTTTATTTTATTTATTTTCTTTTATTAAGGAAAATAACAGTGTATAAGTAGCCAAACAAGATAGATATAAAAATTACACCAGAGACAATTTTCCACTAAATGTTAACATCAAGATTATCTAAACGATAAGAGACAGAAAAAAAACGAGAAAAGAAAGAGGATAGGAAGGGAGGGACCAGGAAGGGAAGGAGGAACATAGGAAAAAAAATACATTATGTTGATGGGTGTCCACGTATTTAACAAATTTACTCGTACGATATTTGAAGTTGAGACAGGTAAGTTGGTATGAATAAGTACAAGTGCAAACAGTAGATAATAAGTAATAAATTTTAAATAATAATTATTATTAAATTTTAAATATTAAGTGTTAAATATCGCCCTCTTTAACAAATTTCTGAATCCAATGTTCGATTCAGCGAAGATATCTATTGATGCGTATCGATCATCGTAAACCCTACACACACGGTTTAAGAAAGAGTTCTTACGGTAGTTGTTATTGCAACGGCTAATGTGAAACAATGAGGACTGTCTTGTCGTTCTTGATGGGGTCCGGAAATGTATTAGTTGGACCAAGTCCATGCAGTTTAATTTGTTGTTTAAGATTTTATGTAGGAAGACTAGATCATGGTACATCCTTCGATCAGCCAAAGAAGTAAAGTTGTACGAGTGGTGAACGTTGATGCCGTAAGAATTGTCAAGTGTTAAGTAAAATCTATAGTTTAAGTATTTCAAGAATTTAGTCTGGATGCGCTCGATTCTGTTATTATGGATGGCATATGAGGGGTTCCACACTTGCGAGCAGTATTCAAGATGCGGGCGAACTTTTATAGGAAAAGACGGAAACTAACTTTAAAAACTAACTTTAAAAAACTCAGAGTGCGGGCTAAATATTGATGGCATTGGATTTGGCCCACAGAAAATCCTTTTCCCTCAGACGCACAAAAGACTTAAGAAAAAACAGCCGTGTATGTGAAGTTCGAGTTTAATACATCCACAACGGCACACGGCAAATTTCCCGCCGTGTCGATTTAATTTCACGGCGCGCAGACTGCCAACATGCAACCGCTCAACAATAGAGGGTTATTTCCTCTTCCACATGGAGACAAAAATCCCGGTGAAGTGAAGGGTAAGGTTAAATCCTCACATTCGAAGACAGCAGCATTATGTACACACCTCAGCAGCATTATGTAAAAAAACAGATTTTAACCAAGGTGCCACCCGCTGTCAAGAAAGAAACACTACCGTTAAAACGGAGCCAATCAGGTGCAGAAACTAAACCAAACGAATGTAAAATCTTACCAGGAACAAAACAAAAACACTTTAAATTTTAAAAACTAAACGCCTCCCGGTAAAACTGCTCATCCCGGCTGATTACGGAGATTTTCTTGCCAGCAAATCTCTCACCCACTGTCGTTCGCCAGAGAGTTTTGCGCCACTGCCCGAATTTGACAGCTCGGATTTGTTCATGGCAACGTTTGGCCGGTATCGCTCTTTAATAAAAGACAAAACCGCAGTCTCGACCAATAACGCGAGAACTAGGCGAATCCCTATCTGTCAAACCCGGCATCCACGAAAGTTTGCGAACATTATTTATTTTTCGTCAAAGTGTGAAGGAATGCACGGAAAACATCGAAAAACCACCAGGAAACATAAAAAACACCGGGAACGATGAAAAAACAGGTTCGGCGAACATAATCTGCACACAGGCGCGAAAACAAAACAACAAAATATGCGGTTTTTGTTACAATACAAAATTTCATTTCTGTGCTGTTGACCGTTGAGAACTGAACTCGTCGGGAAATACAAAATAATATTCTTCTATACAAGTGTATAGACCTATTTGTCTATTGTAACGCGGCCGGGCAGACGCCGATAGACACTGCCTAGCCAGTATTCGTAAAAAGAATACTTTGTCGGCGCAGCTCGTTGTCTGTGGGTAGCTGCCGGGTAGTCAGCGTGAATAGAGCATTGGAACCGTGCAGACGTCTTTTGTTTTCTTTTTACGCAATGGATAATAAAAATTAATGGAAGTTGTATAGGAATATAATTTGTTTTTTGATTTGAGGACAAAAAATATACTGATTAGATTTAAAACAAAAATATAATGAGCTTTTTCTACTAAAGCTATTCAGTAACTGCTGGTAAGCGGCCACGTCCGACGCCAACGACAGTGGCTGTCGATGTCTGACATGGCACACTTCTGGCATGCTAGATGTAAATAAACGGCGTCTGCGGTGTCTGCCACGGTGCCAATGGGCCCTTGTTGAGTTGGCCACGAAGACCCATTCTGTTCAGGGTTGGTCACACTCACGGGTCAACCCACATCCGGCGGCCTCCACGCATGAAGTGCGAGCCTGGGCAGGACTAGCCTTACGGCTAGTTTCCCCTGGGAGTCAACCTTCTGGCGCTCCTGGACGACGGTCTGCGCGCCGTGCGGCATAAGCCAATTGATTGCGCACTCTGACTAACAGTCAGGGGAGTCTGGAAGCAGTACAGTTTCCTATAGAGTGGGGGTGGTTGCGGACCTTACGGAGACTGCTCTTGAATCGAACGACGGCTACCCGATCTTGAGTGAACATCCGGGCAAAGGATGCTGTGGTCCGCGATAGATTCGGTGCACACCGTTTCACCGCTTCGTAAGGGAGAGGACCGCGCAAGAGACCTCGAACTTGTAACCAATCGAGAGACCGGAGTAATCTGGTCGCAATTGGAAGTAAGGGCGTGAGTGTAGGCCCGCTGGGTAACATACCTGGTTATCTCGCGGATAAGGAGTTGGCCTCTTACGGGCATGTGGCGGAGCTTGACGGCAGACAGTTTTGTCCAAGTCTTCTGCGTTCACTTCACGGGAGATAGAACGAACAATCGTTAAAACTTCCTGAGGTGACGGGTTCGCCCGTTGTAGTTGATAACTCTTTTTGTCTGCCACGGTACTTGTCTGGCACGCACTGTGTCGGTAGATGTAAATGTACCTTTATACTCCTTATAGTGAAATTTCACAGTGGGTGGGTTTATTATCATACAATAATCTCTTCTAACCAACCCTACTATGAAGTGTTTATGTGTGTGTGTGCGTGAAATATGCGAGTGTGCGTCTTGTTATTGCATTCCATCAACAGAATTAAAATACAATTCCGTTAATTTTATCCCAATGGAAAATGGTAACCTTGCCGGGAATCGAACCGGAGACCTTTCGAAGTGAGATCACGCGAAGTAAGCAATATGCCACCAAACCGTGTCAATGAAGGAATATGTAAAAAAAAAAAAAAGAAGATTTATGAGTGCTGATGCTATTATAAAGAAGAGAATGAATATGCATGTTTATACTTTCACGTATTAAAAGCCAGACTAGTAAATAAAATACAAACGGAGCTGCCATGGAATTCACCGACCAAAAATCGGGCCCATCATATATAATTATTACACTTCTGGGAGGTGAAGGGTGGATTCCGGACTTACGACCGGCGGTGGTAGGTTTAGGACAGCTGTCTTGCAACATGTGAGCGTTCACCTTACCACCCATTCACTCCCCCTTCGAAGCCATAGAATTTGAGATGCAGAAATCGCAGTTTTAGATATTTTTTCTAGAAAGGAGTTGATTGTTTTCCTGGAGAGACCAAGATCTTTAAAAAGGTGAAACAAAGATTTAGCTGGCAGGCCACGAGCGCCTACTTCCACCGCGTGAAGGTGAACAGTGAAGCCGTTCCGGGTGACGGCATTTGCGAGGTCATGGTATTTATTTAATTTGTACTCGTGGTCTTTTGGGATATTGGATTCCCATCAAAAGCCACATTAAAGCCACGTATTAAAAGCCAGATTTTACAAGCGCTCTTGGTGACGTTGTAACAAAAATCCAAATTTGCGTGCCATGTTATGCTTCAGAAACATGTTGCACGCCTTGCAACATGCTTCGCGTGCATTTCTCGTGTTTTTTATTGGTCTTACTCAGGTTGTGAGTTGTTTCATAAGCATTGTTCCGAGTCTACGGTGATTTCTTCAAAAAATCGCATAAAAGCTATGACGTTTGAGTTGAGACGATGAGAAATAGCCGTATTGCACGACCCAATAAAAATGACCCTCTTGGTGTCCTTGCCGTAACAATAAAACAAGAGGTTTAACCCCTCCAATCGCGAAGTAAAAATTCAGCTGTCACTTACGCCGGCGACATTTTCGCGCGTAAATTCGGCGCAATTCAATGACCTTGAGTAAAACGACTATAACTTGTAAACCACTATACGGATCATAAAAAGAATAACTGTAAAATGATCGCATTGAAATTTGACATATAAAACATTATAACCTTATCTCGTAAAACAATTAAGATAATAATGAATAAATATTACAAACATTTATTATTATAATAATAATAAATATTGGCTAACCAAAATTGATTAGCTCAAGTCTTAGCATTTGTAAGCGTCAAACCAAGAATGGTAAACTCAAGTAGAAGGGGTTAAAAAAATATCAAGTTCGAAAAAACCTTTTAACCCCTTGAGTATGATACGACCAAATCTGGTTCTGAAACAATTATCCGTTGAGTATGATATGACCAGATCTGGTTCCGCGTTTTTTTCACTTCTTTGACGTTCTCATATTTATTCATAATTATCTAATTGTTTTACAAAATGATATTTCAATATTCTATATTCGAAATTTCAATGCAATCATTGTGCAGTTGTTCTTTTTATGATTGGTTTAGTAGTTTCGTAGTTATAGTACTTTAAGGTCGATGTCGCCGAAAATCCTGCAAAAGAGACAGATGCATCCATGAAAATACCCATTTACTCCAAGGGTTAATAAATGTAATAAATATTACCAAAAATATTACTATTTTATAGTGAACATGAGTTGACATGAGTTTTATTTTTCTAAAGTTTGTTTAACGACAGGCCACTTCCGGTCTGTCAAATCTGGCCACTGCCTCTGAAGGGAACATTTTGTTCCAAGATGGCGCAAGCACTTTTTGCTCACTCGCGTTGGGAGACTGAGAACCCGGTGAAAACCTGGCATCCGTGCACTAGGAGTGCGGTGTTTTTGTGCAATGTGAACAAGGTCTTAATTTTTGAGTGGGTTTTGCTGTGTTACCTTTTATTTCCTAATGTAACAAACCCTCAAGAATCGGCCAACCGCGCCCGGATTTTTTGTCGCCTGGATATTCAATAATTGAACCTGAATAAGTACAAAATGTCACCGTAGTCTGAAGAGGAGATTGACGGAAGGAACTACGCGAATAAAGGACCTTTGTTTTATAACTCATAAATTTGTAGTTTTATTTTAAATTTGCGAAGGTTTATTCTCCGTTTTGCCAAATTTAGTGCCAAACCAAATTCTTTCCCCGACCCTGTGGTTGTTTTTTTATTTTTCGGTCATCACCTAACCTTCTATGGTTTTTTTCTTTTTCGCGTTTTAGATAAATGCAATGGTGCTTTTGTTTTTTGCTTTGGAATAACGTAGAATATAATTCCCAGTCACACATTATAACATCAAGGTAGCAAACATCAGCATATTCTAGTATAGGCAATAATAGACAGTGTTGGAACTATGGTCTTCTTAACCTCCAGCGGTAAAAATGCTCAGATTTATGAGAATCTCGTATGTCCGAGACTCAAAATATTGAGACTCTGCTGTATTCCTAACATATTTGCATTAATGTATAGGATAAATGCTCATAACCGATGACATTCTCAAGATTGTTTGATCCAACCGTATCCTGCTTATTACAGTTTCGGAAAATGTTGGTCTTCCACTTCGACCTGTCTTCCGCATGGAAGATTGTCAATACAATCTGCAACCTTCCATTGCGACCTGCGATTGTCAATACCAACGGTCAATACCCTTTTGTTAATTCTTCCATGAGATCGTTCCATCTGGCTGGTGATCTACCTTTGTTTCTTCTTCGCTCCACTTGACCCCCGGAAAGCATTTTCTCTAGATTCTCTGGGTTTCTCCTGGCAACATGACCGAAGTACTGCAGGAACCTTCTCATGCATACGGTGGAGAGCCTCACTTGGATGCCGAGTTCTTCAAGGACAGATTTGTTGGTGCGGCAGGCTGTCCATGGGATTCCGAGCATTTTACGCCAACACCAGTTAGATATAGAAGTGAGTAATAATAGTTACTTTAGTACCAACCGGCACAATGATATCCAGGTGATTGACGGCGTCACAACCGAGCACGTGATTCTCGTAGTCCTCCGGACACCGCGTGCGATACTCGTCGCAACGCTTGCACTGCAGTGGCACTTTGGCAGCGGGCGTTCGGCAGTACCTTTCGTGCTGTCGCAGATCAGTGCGCGATGACAATACCAACGCGCAGCCTCGGCAAACGTAGCTGTTGCAAGAGACAAAGTGCAAGTAGATCGAGCGAAGCGACTGGAATAAATGTAGGCACCGGTAGCACTGCAGCTCCTTGCAAATACTGGAATTAAGAAAAAAAATAGGTTGTGTTAACCCAAGATTTTCACAGCAAGCAGACGCGGCCTCCCCCCTCCTCCCGTGTGCCAAAACTCCTAACCTCCTTAAAACCCATTCAAACCCCCTCAAACCACCCCTGGTGCGCTTTCCCTCTTTCGCTGGTCCCCCTCCCCCGTCGCCCCCCCCTCACCGCTTTTCTTCTATTTGTTTTCTGGGGCTTTTCTAAGGTATTTATGAGCCTTGTAACACTGTGACTATTGCTGATCTATTGTGTTCGCCATCTACTATAGTTCTGTGCTAAGCCTCGTGTCATTTAAGAACCGCAACAGGCTTTTGGCGCCAGATTGTTTTACCTCCTCAGGTTGGAGGTAGTGACCACCCAAGTGGGTGTATCTTTTATGCATCAGCGGGCCACACTCACACATAAGGTGCAGGGGAGATTCCTCTGCCCCTTGGCAGATTCTGCACATTTTCGTGTCCCGGAGCTTGAGGTTACAAATGTAGTATATCTGATGACCTTGGAGCCAAACTGGTCCAAGTGTCATTTTTAGCAAAATAGACTTTTTTGCATAATGCCATATAAAATTCATAATTCTTCCATGCCACACTGATCTAAGGGCTCTTCAGTGATATTTTCCTTGATAAATCGCAACATCTCACTATAGAATTGGTGCGATCTGCAAAATAATAGAACGCTATAGTGATCTACGTAACAAACTGCACTTAGATCACAATGGTCCCAATTTTATTAGAGTTGAAATAGTTTTTGGTTAACCAAAGTGGTCTAAGTGCAATACAGGAACAAATTAAGCTCATTAAGCTCACTAAGTTATTCATTAAATCACTAAATAAGTCACTCATTAAATCAAGCTCACTAAGTTACAATGATGATTACACCGAAATTTATAAAACGGTTTATTTAACCCGTTGAGTATGATACGACCAAATCTGGTTCTGAAACAATTATCCGTTGAGATACGACCAGATCTGGTTCCGCGTTTTTTTCACTTCTTTGACGTTCTCATATTTATTCATAATTATCTAATTGTTTTACAAAATGATATTTGAAAGAAAATGTTTTTTTTCTTCATAACTTTAACCCGTTGAGTATGAGTCAACCAAATCTGGTCGCGAAACAATTATCCGTTGAGTACGAGTCGACCAAATCTGGTCGCGCGTTTTTTTCACTTCTTTGACGTTCTCATATTTATTCATAATTATCTAATTGTTTTACAAAATGATATTTCAATATTCTATATTAGAAATTTCAATGCAATCATTGTGCAGTTGTTCTTTTTATGATTGGTGTAGTAGTTTCGTAGTTATAGTACTTTAAGTCGAGCGCCGTCAATGTCGCCGAAAATCCTGCAGATGCATCCATGAAAATACCCATTTACTCCAAGGGTTAACAGTTTTTTCTAATTTTTCAAATTTCTTAAATAACATAGTGATCTGTTTTTTTTTATAAAACTAAGAATGTAAGCTTTATTTAATAAAATATTTTGACAAAACTATTTTCTATTATATTTAACACTCATCAGGATTACACTTAAAAAAACTAATAAAAAGCTTATAGTTTATTAACAGCAACCTCTAACGCGTTTACCTCATTTTCTCAGAAATATACTTTTGTGGCTTAGACCACTCTGGCTCCAAGGTCGTCATCTGTGGTGGTATTAAAATAGATATGTTTCAATATGATGTAGTATTTTTTTTAAATACGCCGGTTTTCTATTTCCAAGGATCCGGCAATATCGAACCACGTAGTAAGTGGCCGTAGTGAGTCAAATGATCTACAAGCCCGCGTAGACTTCCACAAAAAGTTCCTTACTGGAATCAGCCAAAATGGCACTGGTCTGGGGTATGGCAGTACAACCATGAGCGATGTGGACTTGAAGAAGTCTCTCTTGCGGGGAGATTACGACAGCAATAGTATGGCTCACGCTATTGGCCTTCAATGCCAGAATGATTGGACAACAATTGAAGACTTTTGCATTCCTCCTCCAATGCACTGGAAAGTAATGTTGTATGACTGGACACCAGAGATGCTGAAATTTTATTTAAATGCCTTTCAGCACACACTTCCAGACCCCAGTAACCTCGCTCGTTGGAGCTATGCCGAGGATAGTTATGTTCCCTTTGTAGCAACACCCCTTGCACAGCTAGACATTTTCTAGCTGGCTGCAAGGTGGCCTTGGATCAAGGACGGTACACTTACCGCCACGACAAAGTCCTTGCTGTTATTCGCGAGGTACTTAGCCTCTCAGTGGCTCGTGCCAACAAGGGTTCCACAGTATCCTCCAAACCCCCAATACAGTTTGTGCGGGTTGGCTCTAAAGGCAAAAAACATCTCACTGCAAAACCTTTCTCAATAATCGAGAAAGCTTCAGATTGGATTATGGAGGTCGATTCGGTCTCTAAGCAGTATAAATTCCCTGAAAGTCTCGGATGCACAGCCCTGTGTCCAGATATAACTCTTTACTCTCTATCTCGGAAGATGGTCCTTATCGTAGAATTAACTGTTCTATGGGAATCAAATATCCCAAAAGACCACGAGTACAAATTACATAAATACCATGACCTCGCAAATGCCGTCACCCGGAACGGCTTCACTGTTCACCTTCACGCGGTGGAAGTAGGCGCTCGTGGCTTGCCAGCTAAATCTTTGTTTCACCATTTTAAAGATCTTAGTCTCTCCAGGAAAATAATCAACTCCTTTCTAGAAAAAATATCTAAAACTGCGATTTCTGCATTTCAAATTCTATGGCTTCGAAAGGGGAGTGAATGGGTGGTAAGGTGACGCTCACATGTGGCAAGTCAGCTGTCCTAAACCTACCACAGCCGGTCGTTAGTCAGGAATCCACCCTTCACCTCCCAGAAGTGTAATAATTATATATGATGGGCCCGATTTTTGGTCTGTGAATTCCATGGCAGCTCCGTTTGTATTTTATTTTATTTTTATCGCTTATATAAGAGATATTCCAACCAAAAGTTCACAGTGTGCCCAATGACGCTTCTGTGTACCGAATTTCAAGTCTTGAAGTCCAACATTTCAAGATTGAAGTATGCCTAGTGCGCCCTCTGGTGGACCGATTTCAACCACAATCTTTTGAACTCTTGCCATAACCAAATGATGCCTGCATGCCAAATTTTAGCTCAATCGGATTAAGCGTTTACACGCAAGAATAGACTGTGAGAGTACGAAGAAGGTGGACCGGGAGTGAATGCGATAGCAGAATAGATAGAGATAGCTGCATATAGGTCGCCCCTCTATCCTTCTCTAGTATATAGGCCCAAATAAAAATATGGCTATGCAGGAACACCGACGAAACCCACCTTACAGAATGGAAAAAAAACGCAGGATGCAGGCAAACAAAGAACGCGGTTCCGGAAGCGTCTAAAAAACTTGCCCGCAACCTCACGAGATTAAAAAGGGACAAAATCCGTAAAGTCATAGGTACTATGACAGGCCACTGTCCCCTAAACAAACACCTGTTTACCATAGGTGTGACAGACAGCCCTCTATGCAGAGGATGCATGGAGGAAGAAGAAACGCCACAGCATGTGCTCATGGAATGCAGGAGCGTGGCAGAGCAACGGGCAAGAATACTACAATCTCCAGCATCAGTCCCGGAGGCCTGTAGCAACCTAAACAGGCTGCTAACCTTCTGGGACAGCCTGGGTTGGCTGGAGTAACATAAATAGAAACATGAGCCACGCACAACGGCCCAATCAAGAGGCCAAGTGCGGGAAATAGCCCAGACAAACTAACTTATTTATTTATTTATTTATTATTATTTATTTATTTATTTATTAATTACTATAAAACATTGATTAGCTTACAAAAATAACAGGAACCGAATGGCAAAACCTTAACCTTTTGCTTATTTGTTTCTGTCACCCAACTGGGACTAGCCCGTTCTAGGGTGGACAGGACTCCAATATTACAATCAAGTTTGCTTGATTGCTTGGTTGCCTACAAATGTACAAGTTTTAGAAAAAGCTAATGACACTAAATTGCCCTAAAATGTGGTCTTCAGAATAAAATAAAAAATAATAATAATAAAAAAATATTTAAAATATATAATAAATAAAATGCAATTCCATTATTAAATCGGCAATAAATATAATATAAAATTCGATTAAATAAAATAAATAAAGTTATATGTGAGAAAAGAAAGAAACAGTCATTAATATTTAATATTATGTTTTAAGTAATATAAGATTTAATATAAAAATACCTAGTCTAAAAGTATAATTCATTGTCAAAGTCAAATATTTTTTGGTAGTTAGTTCAATGTTAAAAAATACTTAACATATAAGTTTAAAAATATGTTAATAATTTGTGCACCTAAGTTTTATTAGGTATACTATTATTTCTAACATTTGATGTATGGTTAGTCTGTCATGATTCGATAACCATTTCTTTAATTTATTTTTGAATTCCCTAAATGTCAAATTCATTTTTATTTCCATATTGATCAGATTGAAAAATCTCGGCGCAATGAAAGAGTAATGTCTTTGACCAAATGATGTTTTCCTTCTGGGTATTATTAAGCTATTTTCTACAACTTGTCTCGTTGGTCGCCGGTTCTGAATTATTCCTAAATTTGAGTTATTGTCCAAAAATAGCCTTAAGAGGGAAGTTTTTAGAAAAAGTTGCCTACAATCAAGAACTTTAGCTTCCTTATACAGTTCATTAGTGGGATGGCGATATGGTCTACGTAGAATAATTTTTAATATAAATTTCTGCGCAACTTGCAATGGCTCTAGCAGGGTTTTACCACATCCACCCCATCCAATTATGCCGTAAGTAATAAGCGATTCACATAAAGCATAATAAACAGTTTTTAGTGTTTTGGAATCCAGAATATTCCTCAGTTCTTTGAAAACATATCCAAGGATTCGCACCTTCGTAGCCACGTTATGTATATGAGAATCCCAACGGAGAAAGCAATCTAGAGTGATGCCTAGATATTTCCAAGATATTTCTCTTTGTAGAGGCTGACAGTTACAGGACTCTATGCTATCAAAAGTCACGGAGCGTCAAATAGCACGTACACTATATATGCGATAGGGATGCGACTACTAAGTATGATGCCTGTATGCCAAATTTTAGCTCAATCGGATTAAGCGTTTACACGCAGGAATAGACTGTGAGAGTACAAAGGTGGACCGGGAGTGAATGCGATAGCAGAATGAAGTTCGTGAAATATCTCTGCTTCTGTCTGAAAATCCCATACAGCTCATCTTACTATTTCAATTTATGCAAGAAATTTCATATCCTCCCCGTGATTAAGCGGCAAGAAACCGCGGACTTAACCTTTTTGCTAAAAATCACCTCCAATAACATCAACTGTCCTGACTTACTAAATAAAATTAAACTCCGTGTTTCTTCCAAACCCAATAGATTTAACCCTGCTCTTCATGTTCCTCGTGCTGGTACCAACTATAGGCAAAATGCATTTCTGTGGCGAACAAGTGACAATTTCAATGACTTGATTAAACGCTTTGACTTTGATCTATTCTGTACGAGTATTAACTCAGCTAGGCAGCGGCGGAACAGTGAATTCTTTAGCATTATTTGTTGAATAATTTTTGATGCATTTTTAATCGATAGCTTTAATTGAAAGATCACATATGTTTCTACAACGTTACTTAAACGTGAAAACCTTTAATTGGCTCTCTGTTATCTTACTCCGTCTTTTTGTTAAATTATAATTAGCTGTTGGTTTTCCTAAAAATAAATAAATAAATAAAATAGAATAGATAGAGATAACTGCATGTGGGCCCCCCTCTATCCTTGTCTAGTCACGCATGCGCACATAGCGGACATATTATGGCATTGAAGCAATGTACCCAGTATATATTTACGTGTGTCCTGCGCATGCGCAACTAAACAAGCATGCAGCTTTCTCTTTCTATTCCTCTATCGATTTCTGAGGGTGGTCGCGTCGTCCATTCTAGTATGTCTACTACACACACAGACACACCCTCACACACACACACACATTGTGTGTATATAATTCTTATATATATTTTCTTCAATAAATCAGCAAAAAATCAATTATGTCACCCCAAGACTTACCCCGCAATTAGTTAAAGCCTAATTTCATCTGAATATTAATTTAATAAATAAAATCGATGAGTGCCCTCTGTCGGTTGACGGACGAACCCCGTTTGGTTATATTGCCTCGGGCAGCGCTATTCGTTTCTCGGCTAAGAGCGGGATTGGTTCCATGCAGCTTGGGTAGTGTTGGACAAAAATCTATGTCATCTGGCCTGCCCCTTGCGGTTTGGGAGCTAATGGGCCCTTGCTGAGTTGGCCACAAAGACCCATTTGTTCAGGGTTTAAGAAAAAAAAAATGTTTTTTTTTTGTAAAAATGCTTTTTTTTGTAAATTTGAAAAAGTTGACTAATAAATAAAAGTTAGACAAGCGCTGAGCGCGCTGCGTCATCTAGCAATAGGTAAAATATCACAAATAAACAATATTAGCAATATTTTACCTATTTCAGAACTTTTTTATAATTAAAAAAAAAATGTGGTTTTTCAAAAAAAAAAAAGCATCTTTTTTGCCGTACTGTACTTGCCGCCATAATAGGAACGCCATCGTACCTAATATAATCCTAGGTACAGAGGAAAGACAACTCACCAAAAGTGGGCCTCCATACATTCCTTTCCGTAGAATTCAAAGTTGCATTTTCGGCAGACAATCGAAGGCAGCTGCTTTTCAAAGAACGTTTTCGGCGGCGCCGTGCTGATATCCCTCAAACACAAGGATTTTGTGTTAAAGTTTACCGGATTTACATCCAAAAATAAGTCCTGAAAGAAAAGTATATTATTATTATATGTAGCAACCCTAGATATTCATTCTCGATGCATCCAAGAAAATATAATAAGCAAGCAGATATCAGGCGGCATGTGTGTTTCTCACGGACACAGGCGAACGGCTGGACGACTAATTATAGCTGCCGGCGAATGCGACGTGCGAGCGAGACGCCGCCATACCGAGCGTAAGAATATTGATAAACCTGAAACATAATGAATCATGTCGTGGTCACTTCAAAAATCTTAGTATTCTAACGCTACCATCACTGTACATATTTGAATGCATAAAGTTAATATTAAAAAACATAGGAAAGATGAAGACCCAAAAAGAAATTCACTCGCATTTCACCAGATGTAGGCACAATTTAACGTTACCCCGTCCATCTCTGGAATTATTCAAAAGGGATCCAAATTACTTTGGAATGGCGTGTTACAATAAACTGCCTGAGAATATCAAAATTATATGTAGAAACGGAAAAATAACCCAATTTAAATCGAAATTAAAAGGCTACCTTATTGCGAGAGAATTATATAATATTAACGAATTATAATTAGATTACTGACAATTTCCATCTCGATTTTTTTTTATTTAACTTGACATTTGTACCATTTTATTGATTATTATATTATTACTATTATTTCTAATTGTCTTCCATAATCAATTAAATTTCTTATTTATAGGACCATTTAATTTTAATATTATAATTTCATGACTATCTGTAGTTATAAATATCTAATAAAACTCAATTGTGTGGTGAGTCTCTAATGAAATATTTATTATACACTTTAAAGTTATTTTAACGTTAAGCGGCTATATAAAATGTCTAAACAACTATGTAAAAGTTTTTGAAGACAATAAATGCGATTTGATTTGATTTGATTTGCGAAAGGGACAGCTATAGGTGTACATATATAAAATCCATGAAACCATAATTCCAGCGGTATGGTTAAAAAGCGCGCAGAAAAAAACACCAGCGGAAGGCCAGACCTCAGGAGTGACTAAAATAATTTTAACAAAATAAAAAAACCGACTCCAATTTTTTTATAAGTGCAGCAGCCATGTCATGGTGAAACTTAGAACGGGTTGTCATAATTGAATGCGTATACAAAATTTTGAGCCCTCGTCGGAAGCCATTCCTGGGTGTAAAATCAGGTCTGGAAGCAGTACTGTTTCCTATAGAGGGGGGTGGTTGCGGACCTTACGGTGACAGCTCTCGAAACGACCATCGGCTACCCGATCCTGGGTGAACAGCCGGGCAAAGGATGCCGTGGTCCATGATAGATTTGGTGTACACCGTTTCATAAGGGAGAGGACCGCGCAAGCGACCTCAAACTCGTAACCAATCGAGAGACTGGAGTAATCTGGTCGCAATTGGAAGTAAGGGCGTGAGTTTAAGCCCGCTGGGTAGCACTCCTGGCTATCTCGCGGTTAATCCCTCTGATTTGAGCTAACCGTTTAGGGTTACACGCTTACCAACGCTAAAACGCGAGGCGACCTGAACGGGTTTCGGCGCTCCGCGCTGCGAAAAATGCGATTTATAACTCGAAATGCGATCCTAGCCGCATCGTATGGGCCATACTTTGCGGCCAATACTTCTCGATATTGAAAAATTGCAACCGCCGAACGCTACTCGAACACGGTGTCAGATAAATATTTCACTAAAAATGAGTCACTCCATTTTTTACTAAAAACGACCGGCTGTGGTAGGTTTAGGACAGCTGTCTTGCCACATGTGAGCGTTCACCTTACCACCCATTCACTCTCCCTTCGACGCCATAGAATTAGAGATGTGGAAATTATTTTCCTGGAGAGATCAAGGTCTTTAAAGAGGCGAAACATTTAATTTCCATGAAATAGTAAATACTACAATAAGGACCATCTACTGAGATAGGGAGTAAAAAGGTATATTAGATAGACGGAAGGCTGTGCATCCAAGACTTTCAGGGAATTGATACTGCTTAGAGACCGAATCGACCTCCAGAATCCAATCTGAAGCTTTCTCGATTGAGACAGTACTGGGGGCTTGGAGGTTATTGTCAGGCCCTTGTTAGCACGAGCCACTGAGAGACTAATTACATCGCGAATAACGCCAAGGACTTTGTCATGGCGGTAAGTGTACCGTCCTTGAACTGGGGCCGCCTTGCAGCCAGCTAGAATATGTCTAACTGTGCAAGGGGCGTTGCTACAAAGGGGACATGAACTATCCTCGGAATAGCTCGAAAGAGCGAGTCTAGTGGGGTTTGGAAGTATATGCTGAAAGGCAGTTAAAAAAAATAAGTATCTCTGGCATCCAGTAATACAACATTAACTTCCATTGCATTGGAGGAGGAATGCAATAGTGCCCAATTGTTGTCCAGTCATTCTAGCATTAATGGCCAATAGCATGAGCCATAATGTTGCTGTCGTAATCTCCTCACAAAAGGGACTTCTTCAGATCCACATCACTCACTGTTGTACTGCCGAACCCCAGATCAGTGCCATTCTGACTGATTCCAGCAAGAAACTTTTTGTGGAAATCTACCCGGGCTTGTAAACCATTTTAATCTCTATGGCCACTAAAATAACAATGTGCTTCTATATCGCTGGATCCTTGTAATCGGACAGAATCGAAGTTTTGGTTATTCTGGAGTTGGGATAGAGCAGAGGGCAGTTTTAGAGCCAGTGTTTAGAGCCATCTACTCATTAGGATAAAACTTATCAGTTATCACGATCGATTATCAATTGACTTCTATAAATCATCTTTTATACATATAGATAGAGATACTAACCGTACGTTTTAAGAGGTTCATTTTCTCTTCCGGTTCCCTGTTTCGAAAATGCTCGTCTGTTTTGGCGCATGTTTCAGTGAGTCGGTCCCATTTCTCAAGGATTTGAACGCAATTGAGGCAGGTATGTTGGGATTTTTGATCGGTCTTCGACACCGTGATTGGTAGATATGTATTGATGAGACCGGCCAGGTCATTCTTGAGACCGTCCTCTTCGAATATCGGTACCATGGCTGTGTTTCTTTTAGCGCAAATACGGCATTCGGGGCCGACGGGAACCTCGCATGAAGGTTCATCCACGCACGAAGGTTCATCCTCGCACAAAGGTTCATCCACGCACGAAGGTTCATCCTCGCACAAAGGTTCATCAACGCACGAAGGCTCATCCTCGCGCAAAGGTTCATTCTGCAAAAAAAAAAAGCACAAATAAGCCTTTTAAACAGTGGGGTGGTGCCGACTACAACGGGCAAACCCGTCACCCCAGGCTGGTATAACGATATGTGATCGGACTTTCAGGCGTGGAAAGTAAACATTCGGCCGTCCCTTTTGTTTTGTCAGTTTGGCGTGTAAAATTGGCGAGAGTCGATGGCCTTGAAGAAAACGACCATAAGTTATAAACCACTATACGGATAATAAAAAGAATAACTGTAAAATGACCGCATTGAAATTTGACATATAAAACATTATAACTTTATCTCGTAAAAAAATTAAGATAATAATGAATAAATATTCAAAGTTGGCAAACTGAAAAAACTCGCCTATAAAATCATTTCGATGTTTTTATCACAAAATACGGAAAATATGCAAAAATTGTAAATACAGTTATGTTCTTTATTAAATGCTTTACCAAAACTATTATTTTGTTTTACTTATTTGCATACAAAAATATTTAGGTATTCAGCCAAGAAAAATTTGATGTATTCTCGTAAAAAAAAAAAAAAAATAATTTGTGACTACTTAGGGTCTTTTTTATATGAAATTCTTTCAAAATAACTTTACCACTACATCACACTTCTTAGAAAATCACACCAGAACTTTCAGCTTTGTCTGATATTACAGAAAACCCGGTCCTTAACCTATTATTTCGCCAAAACGAAATTGGTAAATTATTTCCATATTAACCCTTGGAGTAAATAGGTATTTTCATGGATGCATCTGTCTCTTTTGCAGGATTTTCGGCGACATCGACCTTAAAGTACTATAACTACGAAACTACTACACCAATCATAAAAAGATCAAGTGTACAATGATTGCATTGAAATTTCGAATATAGAATATTGAAATATCATTTTGTAAAACAATTAGATAATTATGAATAAATATGAGAACGTCAAAGAAGTGAAAAGATTTGGTCGACTCGTACTCAACGGATAATTGTTTCGCGACCAGATTTGGTTGACTCATACTCAACGGGTTAATTGTAAATTATCTTTATTCTGTTACTGTTTTCCAAAAAACTAAAAACGAGCGAGATTTGTTTTAATTTTTTGAAAAACCTAGAGATGATTCTAAATATTAAAAAATACTATTTACACCAGCGTATGGTCTATTTGCATAGTACCAAGACAGTTTTTGAAACTTCCATACAAAAAACATAAGAAAATAATGTTTGAAATTACGTAATTTTCAGAAATGTTATGGCCAAACATATTTTTTTTTCTATTTATTAAAGATACTTTTGAGTGATATAAAAAATAACACAGTGATCTTACGTTATTTTATTATTGTAATTTATTATATTATAATTGAAAACCCAAATCGACTATATTAGACGACGCGCGAAGCCGAAATCGTCATTCGTAATTGGCCACTGCCAACGGTGGGACGTATTCCCTTGTCGCCGCGGTATACCTATACATCTTTATGTATATATCGAAAGCGCAAAAATACCTAAATTTTTAGTCACGTTAACTCGGGATCCGAGCCTTAATAATAATTACTAGATAATGTTAGTCTGCCGGTCCTTAAGAAAGGAAATTTCCTTGGAAAGAAAATTTATTACACCTTAATTTTGAAGTTAAATAACGTTTAACCCTTCAGGCCTCGGCCCCTCAGCCGATTGACAAGTTGATGTCCCAAAAATTTTTAGTAAAAATTAGTAAAAAAAATGAGTTATGACACTGTCTCACTAAAACATTAATTACTGCCAAACCACTGTACCCATAATTAAAATAAAACATATTAACATAATAAAATAAAACAAATTAAATTAAAAAATAAAATAAAACGGGGCCGTCACACTGAATCGTGTTGTGGCCGATTTTTGGCCAATCGGGGCCTGAGGGGTTAATTCTGATTTTGCAGATCAGGAATTAAAAATACTAGTAGATAGTTAAATTTGAGGCTAGAGCTCTTACTAATTTGAAGGAGTAGCTTTCAACTATCGTTATACTTCATACAGAGGAGTGACGGTAGGGTGGTGTCGACTACAACGGGCCGACCCGTCATCCCAGGCTGGTATAATGATATGTGATCGTTCTTTCAGCCGTGGGATAAGCGTAGAAGACTTAGAGACAAGACAATCTACTGTCTAGCTCTGTCAACAAGCCAGTTTTGGAAGGATATTTCCGCCTGGAATTAACCATCAGGATACCTCCGTCCTACTGACTGGTTACGGATCCAAACTCGCTTATGCGGCCTCTGCCTGTTGTATTACAATTTATCGCAGACCTGGGTGTCCTTTGCCCGTAGTGCGGGTCAGGTGGCCTATACGGCGGCCTCTACCTGTTGTAATTACTGCGGTAATTCAATTTGAATTTATTGCAGACCTGCCCGTATTGCCACACGGGATCGAGTGGCCCAAGGTCATTTCGTGGCATGACAGCAGGTCAACATCCACCTCCGCTTCTTAGTAGACAGTATTATTATTATTATTATTATTTATTCTGGACAGGCAGCTCTGCTGATACGTCCAGATCAGATCTTGTAAAGCTAAACAAAATTAACAATATAATATAAACAATATTAACAAGTTTTTAGGTACAAATCGAGTCTGTTTTTAAATTCATTGACAGAGATTGCACTAATCACTTCAAATGGTAGTTTATTCCACATGTCCACCACTCTATTTGGCAGAACATTCTTAAGAGGATTAGATTAAAATTTTGCCCGGTTCAGTTTTTTGTTGTGACCTTGAAGATTTGTGTTGACGTTGATTTTGTAAATATTCTTCAGTGCAGGTACATCGTAATAGTGTGTTAAAATTTTATATGTCTCAATCAGGTCCCCTCTTTGTCTTCTTTGTTTGAGTGTAGTAATTTCAAGTAATTTCAAGCGATCTTCATAATTCCTATTCTTCAGGCCCACTGGCATTTTGGTTGCCCTTCGCTGAACCTTTTCCAGTATATTTCCATAGTCTCCGGACTCCTTCAGCATTTAGTCAGAGTGCACAACCAATTGGCGTCGCGGAACGGTGCGCAAAGCTAGCCCCCTCGCAGCGCTAGGATTCAATCCCGCCAGGAGAAACCGGTCCACCAGCCGTGAGACTTGAGACGCTAGTGTCTTACCCGGGGAAACCTCCCGCTCGTAAAAGCTTCTGAATAGGAGCTCGATGATGCATGCCATCACCATTAACAACTGACCTTTCAAAATAAAATATAAAGGATCGTTTTATTCATAATCTCTTATTACATTTTAATATTATACAAAGAAAATTTTCTTATAAAGTTAAAGGTAATCCCATAACGCAGAGTACTTAAAAGTTTTCAGTATCGTTATTCCCTTTTAGTATCATCCAGCATTTGCATGCATACAGATTGGAAGAATCTGCAGAGGTTATATTTTTCAAAAGTTTTCATTCATTATCATATATCATTCATTAAGACATGGTTTTCTCCTGTAAACTTTTAAACTGCTGACTACTCATTTTCATTTTCTTAAATCCCTTATTCTAACCTTTGAATAAAGGATATCTATCTATACTAATATTATAAAGAGGTAAAGTTTGTGACGTTGTAGGAAGTAATCTATGAATCTACTGAACCGATTTTGAAAATTCTTTTACCAATAGAAAGCCACGTTATTCGTGAGTATCATAGGCTATATATTAATACGAAAAATGAAAATACTTTTTAGTGGTTGTCGGATTTGCAAAGTAAGTCAGAGAATAAGCAGTCGAACGAAAACGTTTCTAACTAACGCTGCCTTAACGATGAGAGATATATGATTAAGTTTTATAGAAAAGTTGTAGAGCTTAATAATGCCTACAAAAAGTCAGCGACAGCATATGTCTAACTTTTATATTTAAGTCACAAAAAGTAGTATTTTATATTAAAAAAATAATTTAAATCGTTAGGTCATGTTTATTGGTCATATTATTAACAATTATGAATTATTATCAAAATAAGTAAATTTATCGTCTCAAGTGTTTAAAACAAAAGACTTTTCCCTTTTACTGCATAAATACTTAAAGAGATAATACGCTCACAAATAAGACACTCACAAGAAGACACTCACAAATAAGTAATATAGTCAAATTGGCATGCAAATGCAATGCATGACATACATATGCAGTAAAAATATAACCCTTCTTTTGGCAGTCAGGAAACAAATCATAGCACTCAGTACTAACCGAACCACACTCATAATTTCATCACAGGTAAAAAGTTTTACCGCCCAACGAAGTGGGCACGGGTCAGCTAGTCTATCAATATTTAGATATAGATACAGTGGAACCCCGGTAAATCGAAATCGTGTTATCCAAAACCCGGGTTATCCGAAACGAAGAAAAGAAAAATTCGAGATAAGAAGAAGTCACTACTGAAATGCCCCACCAGTTTTTTTATAGAGCCCAGAGAAGTTCTTACATATTTAGTAAACTCTTTGTCGAATGATTTAGTGACCAGTTTGCACCGAAAGTTGAAAAGTTTTTAAGTGAAAAGGTTCCGCCTACAATTAGAAATAATTAATTGATAATAGGTGCATTATCGAATCCTTGCGATTTGAAAAGTGGCAATGTTGTTGTTTTCCTTTTCCAAATGTTACCAGTCTAATTCAGCCACTGGATTAGTGCGTAAGTGACATTTAAACGGCACTACCGCATGCTATTTTTGAGAACCCTCCTGCAAGAAAGTGACACGCAACACAAAAACATCAATGAAGTACTGAAGTCGGTAAATATGAAAGACGTCATTTATTGTTGTGTGAAAAAAATATATCTGAATGGAGCGAGTGTCCGACATTTTTAGGGAAATGTCAACGCTTAGAGACCAAATCAAGTTCCAGGATCGGTTTGAATCTTTCTCGATTATTGAGATGGGTTTTTGCCTTTAGGGCCATCCCACACAAACGAGTATGCTGTTGAAAGGCATTTAAATAATGTTTCAGCATCTCTGGTGTCCAAATACACAGTATTATCTTCCAGTGCATTAGAGGGGGAATGCAAAAGTCCACAGCTGTTGACAGTCATTTTGACATTGGAGGTCAACAGCAAGTTGCTGTCATAATCTCCTCGCAAGAGTGACTACCATAGGTCAACAACGCTCATGGTTGTACTGCCATGCCCCAGACCAGAACCATTTTGACTGATTACAGCAAGAAACCTTTTGTGAAAGTCGATGCAGGTTTTTAGATCCCTGGTTACCTACGGTCACATACTATGTGCTTTGATATTGCCGGATTTTATTTAGATAGACACAAACGGAGCTGGGGGGTGAGCAGTGGATTCTGGACTAGCGACTGGCTGTGGCAGGTTTAGGACAGCTGTTTTGCCACACGTGAGCGTTCACCTTACCACCCATTCACTCCCCCTTCGAAGCCATAGAATTCGAGATGCGGAAATTGAAGTTTCAGATATTTTTTTCAGGAAAGAGTTGATTATTTTCCTGGAGAGACCAAGATCTTTACACAGAGATAAGAGTGATAATCAATGCCCGATATAATCAACGCTTGCACTTACTTTCACAGATGCCGTTACAAACTTCGTCTGGGCAGCTTCCTCAACGTGTGGCAGTATAACTTGCGCTACTCTTTGTAAATCCTCTCTCTCCGGTAAATTCAAAGAGGGTATAGAGTTCTTTTTTAAAATCTTACGACTGCCAGTTGGCAGAATGTCTCGTGTGCTAAAATGTGTATCGCACACACATTAACTGCTTGAACGTTTGGATACTAAATCCTCGCGTAACATCAATATCAACCATATATCCCGCCTGAAATTTTCAAGTATTACATTAGGTGCGAAAAGGTAGGACGATAATATTTGCATACAAATACAGGATTCCCAAAAAGGCTCAATTATTTCGAATCAAAATGACTTGATGGGATTGTAAAGGTTTTGAATTTCTATTTTTTTTTGAACCTGAGTGGGGCCCTACATTCGGGCCTACATAGGGCCTACATTCGCACCCTTACTTCCAGTTGCGACCAGATTACTCGGGTCTCTCGACTGGTTACGTGTTCGAGGTCGCTTGCTCTCTCAAGCGTATCGCCTCTCCCTATCGTAGCGGTGAAACGGTGTCAACGAAATCTATCGCGGACCATGACATCCTTTGCCTGACTGTTCACCCGGAATCGGGTAACCGATAGTCGTTTCAAGAGCAGTCGCCGTAAGGCTGCAACCAAAATAAGTCAACCTCAGCCAAAAAGTGTCAAGGGACTTCCCCGACATTATTTGATAAACAAGTCATAGAGAAAACCGCCCCTACTGATTAGTGGATAGCAATACATAATATGAAAAAATGTATAACCGAAGAAGAATTGGATATAATCAAGCAACTACTAAGTACAGTTGCTTCATCCGCTGGGGTCGAAAGAATATTTTCGGTATTCAATTTGGCACACAGCAAAATAAGTAATAGATTAGGTAACGAGAAGGCGGCTAAATTAGTCTTCCTTTTGAAAAAACTAAATTCGAACAAATTACAAAACCAATAACATCTAAGTTAACAATAATATAATACTGTAAGTATAATAATGTAAGTATAATGTAAATATACTGCGACTGCGGTGAAACCCATATGGTTTAATTTAAATAAATTTATTAATTTTAGGACCTTTTTTCGTTGTCCACTTCTTGATATTAAATATGACAAAAACGCTATGGTAATTCTGTTTTTAAAAAAATGATTGAAAAATGTTTTTGATTTAGTAGTAAGAACTCTTTGATTTATGTACATTTTACAATAGTTTTTGTTAACCCTTCGGCTACGTAACGACCAAATTTGGTTGCACATCAGAACACCGTTGACTACGTAACGACCAATATTGGCAGCTTGCTCCCGAAGCGCACAGTAATATTATTTTCTAATTCGAAAGCATCCTAAAATCCATGCCAAATATCTCATTATTACCATAGATACATAGACGGCCGCTAGTATTCTACATTATTATTCGCGCGTCACTTTGCGGATATTTCTGGTAAAATTCCATAGTCAAACATCATCATTTTTTTTTTTCGAGCAACAATCAAAATTTTTATTGCTTTTTATGAGCTAATATCTAAACATTTTTGTATGTAAATAAGCAAAACGAAATATTACCTTTGATAGAGAATCTAATAAAGAGTACGATAGTATTCACAATTTCTAAATAGGGTTCCGTATTTTTCCGTAAGACAAGTACAAGTTAGAAATGCCAAGTTTTTTTCACTTTTTCGACTTTCTTATATTTATTCAGCACGAACGCCAAATCAATGTATGCTGGCTCGACCTAGAGAATGCCTTTGGGTCAGTTCGGCACAGTCTCCTCCACTTTGCGCTCCGCTGGTACAACTTCCCACCTGTGGTGCGTGACATTGTAGCCTCCTACTACAACTGTCTGACGTTCCATGTCAAAACGCAAAAATGGACTACCCGCTCTATATCATATTCAATTGGACTGTTTCAGAGCAGTTGCCTCTCTCCGACGATATTCAATATAGTTTTCAATATACTGCTGGAAAGCCTGACCCAGTTCGACAAGAAGTAGGGTTACCGTTTTAAAACAGACGGCCAATACACATCGTCGTGCCTCGCTTTTGCCGACGACCTAACTTTTATCACCAGGAGCCCCAAGCAGCTTTCCCTGCTATAACAGAAAGTGGAGCTGTTCTGCGACTGGTCAGGCTGTATAAAAGTAAAGCCCTCCAAATGTTTTTGCCTTGGACTCGCCCGCATAGACACAAAATTTACGTCCTATGACCCAAAATTGGTCTATAAGGGCTCTATTATCTCCCTTATAGACCCAAATAACCACTTCAAATTTCTTGGCAGGAAAATCACCTGCCAGGGAAAAGACCTCTCTGGCGATCATGTTATAGAACATTTCAGTAGTTGCCTGGAAAAGATAGATACATTGCTAATTTCTGGCCCTCGTAAGGCTTGGATCTATGATAACTATCTAACGTCACATTTGTCATGGCCCTTTCTTATTTACGATTTCACCAAAACCCAACTGTCTCGTCTGGATGGGAGCTAACGGGCCCATGATGAGGTGGCCACGATGACCCATGTGTTCAGGGTCGGTCACACTCACGGGTCAACACCCATCCGATGGCCTCCATGGATGGGGTGCGAACCTGGGTAGGACACTGGGTCAACCAGTCTCCCCTGGGAATCAAACCTCTGGCGCTCCTGGACGGTCTGCGCACCGAGCGGCGCAAGCCGATCGATTGTGCTCTCCGACTAACAGTCGGGGGAGTCTGGGAACTGTATTATTTCCTATAGAGCAGGGGTGGTTGCCTACCTTACGGCGACTGCTCTTGAAATGACCATTGGCCATCCGATCCCGGTTCAGAGTCGGGCAAAGGACGCCTTGGTCCGCGACAGATTCGGTGCACACCGTTTCACCGCTTTGTAAGGGAGAGGACCGCGCAAGCGACCTCGAACTCGGAACCAATCGAGAGACCGGAGAAATCTGGTCACAATTGGAAGCAAGGGCGCGAGTGTCGGCCCGCCAGGTAACATACTGGCTATCTCGCGGTAAAGGCGTTGGCTTCTTGCGGGTTGTAGCGTAGCTAGACGTCGGATTTGTAATGTCCAAAGTCTTCTACGCTCACTGCACCGTCGATAGAACGAAGAATCGTTAAAACGTCCTGCGGTGACGGGATCGCCCGTTGTGGTTGACATCTCAATATGTCTCGTCTGGATGCACTGGTGACAGCTAGTTTAAAATCCTGATTGTCCTTAGCCAAACCAGCTGACCCCTCGACTCTCTTCAGGTCCAAACACAATTTTGGGCTAGCTCTAAGACTGCCCTCTCTGCTCTACGCCAACTCCAGAATAACCAAAAATTCGATTCTAAGCAATTCCAAGGATCCGGCAATATCGAAGCACGTAGTAAGTGGCCGTAGTGAGTCAAATGATCTACAAGCCCGCGTTGACTTCCACAAAAAGTTCCTTACTGGAATCAGCCGGAATGGCACTGGTCTGGGGTATGGCAGTACAACCATGAGCGATGTGGACTTGAAGAAGTCTCTCTTGCGGGGAGATTACGACAGCAATAGTATGGCTCACGCTATTGGCCTTCAATGCCAGAATGATTGGACAACAATTGGAGACTTTTGCATTCCTCCTCAAATGCACTGGAAAGTAATGTTGTATGACTGGACGCCAGAGATGCTGAAATTTTATTTAACCCCTCGCGTACCAGACGGCCCGAAACGTCCATAATTGATATTTACCGTCGAACCCCAGACGGCCCGAAATGGCCAGGCGAGGCCGACCGCTAATTATGTTAGTACAACTTTGACTAATAATTATGAATAATCTTTATTGCTTTACATAACGACGTTACAAATATCTAATAGCAAATTTCAATAGGAACATAAAACAGGTCTTTTTTAGACGATCGGTGTGACAGTTTCGGAGTAATCGTTTTTTTTCTGAAACGCCATCTTTTTTTTGAGACTCTCGAATTTCTTACGGGCCGTAAGGCACACATTAAAATTCAAACCGCGGGCCGCGAGGGGTTAAATGCCTTTCAGCATACACTTCCAGACCCCAGTAACCTCGCTCGTTGGAGCTATGGCGAGGATAGTTCATGTCCCCTTTGTAGCAACACGCCTTGCACAGCTAGACAATTCTAGCTGGCTGCAAGGTGGCCTTGGATCAAGGACGGTACACTTACCGCCACGACAAAGTCCTTGCTGTTATTCACGAGGTACTTAGCCTCTCAGTGGCTCGTGCCAACAAGGGTTTCACAGTATCCTCCAAACCCCCAATACAGTTTGTGCGGGTTGGCTCTAAAGGCAAAAAACATCTCACTGCAAAACCTTTCTCAATAATCGAGAAAGCTTCAGATTGGATTATGGAGGTCGATTCGGTCTCTAAGCAGTATAGATTCCTTGAAAGTCTCGGATGCACAGCCCTGCGTCCAGATATAACTCTTTACTCTCTATCTCGGAAGATGGTCCTTATCGTAGAATTAACTGTTCCATGGGAATCAAATATCCCAAAAGACCACGAGTACAAATTAAATAAATACCATGACCTCGCAAATGCCGTCACCCTGAACGGCTTCACTCTTCACCTTCACGCGGTAGAAGTAGGCGCTCGTGACCTGCCAGCTAAATCTTTGTTTCACCTTTTTAAAGATCTTGGTCTCTCCAGGAAAATAATCAACTCCTTTCTAGAAAAATGATCTAAAACCGCGATCTCTGCATCTCAAATTCTATGGCTTCGAAGGGGGAGTGAATGGGTGGTATGGTGAACGCTCACATGTGGCAAGACAGCTGTCCTAAACCTACCACCGCCGGTCGTTAGTCCGGAATCCACCCTTCACCTCCCAGAAGTGTAAAAATTATATATGATGGGCCCGATTTTTGGTCGGTGAATTCCATGGCAGCTCCGTTTGTATTTTATTTATTGGTGACATTAAAATATCAACAATCTAGAAGAGGTTCCTATACTGCAATAATACCAATATTGTTTTGTTTCGTTACTGATTGAAATCTTGTAACTTACGTGAATTATTTCTTCGGGGCCGTTTACATCTACAAATACTTCTTCCGTGGTATGCACAATTTCTTCAACGACTAATTCTTCAATTTCATCTGTCAAATCGACAACGTCAGACTGCGTGATTTTCGGAGGAACAACTGCTGTTATTCCCTGAGTATTCGTTGCACTCGTTTTACAATTATCATTAACTAACGGCAACTTCGAAGACGGTATATGCAAAGTAGGCACGGCGCCATGGACCAGCCGCCCCCCGGGCAGCTGATACCGCTTCTCAAAATGCCTGACACAAACAATCTTACTGTTTGCAATATCTCTTCTCATCAGTTTCATATGTCCGATAGCGTTGTACCATTTTCTCAACAACTTCACATTTTGTTCTTGCGCGGGAAAACGGTAAAATACGCCGCGCGAAGTGCTGCAGTCTTTCACGCAGCAAATCGGCGGCATTTTAAAACGAAATATTTACGCAAAACAACCTTTTTCGAAAAAACCCGACGCGAAGACGACAACGTCCGCCATTTTTTTTGCGACTGACGTTTGGACGAAAACACGAAAAAAAGTAGAGCTCGGCGACAGTGTCCATGGATCGTATAGAAATACAAAGTATGACGATAATACGCGGTACGTATTATCTCTCTCATCTGACCTCGAAAAGGTTGAAGACTCTTCAACCTTTTTGAGGTCAAGGGCCGACAATACTTTGATTTTGGTTCGGCGGGCCGCAAACTTAAGTAATTGATAAGCAATAATCGTTGAAGTTATTTATTATACAATTTTACCAACAAAAAATATTTTAATAAAATTTAATCAATGATATATTTGACATTGTTTAGTCTTAACTATTTTATCAATATCTGACCCTATAGTGGTCGTTGCAATTCTTAAACTGGTCTCAAGGTTGCAAGTTGCAACGTGTTTTCTATTCAACTCTCATTAACGCACTGAGCGAGCGAACGAAACGAGTGTGTCAGTCGCAACCCACCGTAGTAGTAAAACTGCGGGCGGACGCGGGCGCGAGCGGGCCGCCATGGACGCCACCACGGGCCGCATGCGGCCCGCGGGCCGCGGGTTGAAGACCCATGCTCTAACCCTTATGTCAGACGAGTTGTACGTTGATGGTTATGTTCTTAAAATTGCCTTCATTTTGTTACGTTCTTTACGCTATTTACGTTGTTTTAGGTTGAAAATGAACAAAACTATTCTAAGCGGAGCTAGAGGTCATTTTCAAAGTCTCAAAATGTTCTTCTAGGTGCATTTTGAGGTTATGTTTTGTTTGATATTTTGTATAGTCTTAGTCGTAGTCACCTACCTACCTACCTGTCTCAATTGTAGGCAAAATAAATTATTATTCGACGGAGCCCCGACTAACGTTTTTTATTTTTCTTTATTGAAAGCTCACAATCATTCAAACGTTGACGTTAGGTGGTAGAATCAGTTAAGGAGCAGAAACACTAGTTTGAGTACACTACGCCTTTGGAAGACGGTACTAAGACATGTCTGTATATTATTTAGTCTTACCATTGATTTTACAGTTAATTATAGTTAAATAAGGGAGGGGGAATGGTAGAGGCGGAAATGCAATTTCATTACGTTTGCCGCTGCGGTGTGCCATTCCCAATGGAGCGTTGGAACCTGCAAGACCGTGTCACGTGTATTCGTCGTCATTACAAGACAAATTCTATTACGGAAGTAAAACATGTCTATCGAAGACTATAACCGCAAAATACTAATTTCCGTGTTTGGAAGAAACACGGTAGAAACTACCAAAACCCAAAAGAATCAAAGTAAAAGGACGCCACCTCCTTTTAAAGAAAAAGAAGGAAACTAATTATATTAAAAAAAAAGATACCCGAAAGAAATTTTGAAAAAGAAAAAAATTAACCTCAAAAAACTATCTCAGAGAGTGGGCTAAATATTAATGAGCATTGGGTTTGGCCCTCAGAAAACCCTTTTCCTCAGACACACAAAAGACTACAGCACAAAAAGAAACACGAGAGTATGTAAAGTATCCGTGTTTATTCGCCCGCAGGCACCCTTCTTCAAATTCCGCTTATCGGCGTGTCACATGTGCTCATCCAAATAAAAATAACAGAATTCCAGAAATTAATGCAAATTCCTTGACGTGGAGGCAAGTCCCGTCACATTTAGCGACGATTTCGTCACTTATATAGCAGCAGTAATTATACAAAAAAACCAGAGGTGCCCACAGCTGTGATCAATAGAAAAATCCGTTAAAATCTCGAGGATCCTACTGGAAAAGCTACCCAAAATGAAATTAAATGCTTACCAGATAAATCACACACACTTCACATAATAAATTTTACCGCCAGGCGGTTAATTTACGGCTTTCTTGTTTTAATGCACTTTCTGCCTGCCTCGGCGGAGCAAGAGCACCTGCCCCGCCATTGTTAAAACAGGAAATGAGGTCTAAACGAACACACACGTTTGACAACTCATTATTACCAGAAACACGAATGTCTCTACTCTATGACAAAGAGTGTAGATTTACTTCCAAAATTTTTAATAAAAGTTAAATTTTATGTAGGTTTTCTTTTTAATTAATATTATAATTTTTATAGTTGACATTTATTTATTTATTTATTTATCTTTTAATAAATATATCTCCATAATAGCAACATTAATGTCATCTGACAGCTGTTAAGGCAAATTTTGGATGATTTCAAAAAAGCAACAATAAACAACATTTTCGGAACAGAAAAAGGTTATAGAAAACCCTGAGAAGTAACCTTTAATGATAATTCGGGACACAAGCGCGAAAAAAAAGGAATTTCTGTTACAAGACATTTCAGTATTGACTTGGGTGAAGAAACTGGTGGCGTGTTAGACGTTAAGCATAGAGCTCTATGAACATTGCGCACGCCAGAGAATCTGCAGACAGCGAGGAAGCATTTGAATGCAGTGCTCGCCGTTCGGCGCGCCAGCAATCTCGCATTTTAGGCATCAGTGGAAAAAGTTTACATGGAATGCTAAAAAAGACATTACCCTTACAAACTGCAAGTTTTCCAATAAATCAGCGAAAGAGACAAGGAAGCTAGTCGCAAGTCGCAAGGAAGAAATCGCTTGGCCATCTCGGTTGCCTCACGGTCTTTTCGAAAGGTCACCCGACCTTTCTAAATGACCGTGTGTTCCAGGGGCATATTACGAGTAGGTACTTATGAACTCAAAACAAGCAATCCGTGACGAAGTTGCAGTTATTGATGAAGACCTAAGGAGGCGTATGTACGACAACTTTAAGGACCGTTTGCAACAATGCATCGATGTAAACAGAGGGCATATGTCTGATGAAGTTTTCAAAAAATAACCTAGTGGTAAATAAATGGCATACTTGGTCGTATTTATAGGCACTTTTACTTGTTTTTTACCTGTATATAATATACGATTAGTTGAAATGTGTCAGTTGGCTCTGCGCCACCCTGTATTACATATACAAAATTATAACAATAAAAATGACTAAAAAGAAATAATCAAGACAAATTTTAATATAATAATGAATCTCCAATCACCAAAATGTTTGGATTTAGTAATGTAAGTAGTCAACAGTTGAAAAGGTAATAAAAATAGTAATGAAAGATTAGAAAAATGAATACTGTCAAAGTCCTTAACAGTATTGTATAATATAATAATAAATTGGGTTGTTATTAAGAATGGCCTGGACACGATTTCTCTTCCAAAGTGGGCAGCTACGTATTAGGTTTCAAAACATATTCTACATCTAAAGACGGCCATTTTCAAAAACCGGAATACATTTTAAATATCGTCTATGTAAGTGGTCAGGTTTCAGAAACATTCAGTACGTCCCACGTAAACGAGTGCGGCGGCAATGCATGCAATAACGCAAAACGCAAAATGTATTTATGCAGTTCGTACCCCGAAATACACGTCATAGCACCTGCACGCCGCACTCACCGCCCTCTGTTCATCGCAGCGCAGCTCCTGGGCACGCCGCCCAGTAGGAAGTTGCAATTATACCGCGAAATAGAGTGCATGCACCAATACACGTTGCAATTATCTCTTTAATAATATTTAATATACCCATTTATAAATGATCTGTGGGTAATATATGTGTATGTATGTGTATATGTATGTATGGACTGATTTAAATTGTGCATTATTACGTACTATTAGCTGTATACATATCCACAGGGCGAGTTTTTTATTAGCGGCGTTTTTGAAGTAGGTACGTGGCAATAGGCAACATTGGATAAAAAAAAAAAAAGTTTTTTTTACAACATTAAAATTTTTTTTTTAAAAATAATATATAAAAAGCCTTGAGCGCGGTGCGTCACCTAGCGGTAGGTAAAATATCGCTATAAAAAAATAATAATAATAAACAATATTCAAAATATTTTACCTACCGGTAGACGGCGAGCGCGCTCAACGCTTGTCAAACTTTTATCTAACAGTCAAGTTATTTGTCACTTGGCTGACTGGGGATAAAATCGGTTGGTTAACTGAAAGATTTTGTTATGTAGCATAAGTACGCCATTATACCTTGTTTTTATTGCGCAATAAAGAGATTTTCATTTCATTTCAAATTATAAAAGTTTTTTTTTTAATTCTCATTTTTTTTAAAAGTTGTTTATTTGCTCGTACTGATTAACCCACTTCAAAGGTGCCGCTAATTAAAAACTCACGGTGTGTAAACTTAAATATAATATATAACATTTATTTATCACGTACTATGTATAAAAACAAATGGTACGGAAGTTACGCAAACCACACTACATACACATACATTAAGGCTACTTTAGTACACTAGAGGCCTAGTTAGGATGGCTTAGTTTTAGATTTATTACCCAAATAAATGTAACTTTTTAGATTGAATAAAGAAAAAGAACGCTCTGAATTTAACACATACTTTATTGCCTATTGCAACCCAATACACCGCGCAATCTGGAGTCAGAACATTCAGAGGAGATGAGTATTGAGACCTCTCTTCTGTCTTAAATAAACAAACAATCAAATCTCAAAAAAAGAGTTATATACTTGCCTTTGAAAAAACGATTTGCCGGACGACTGGGTCATCTTCCCTCGATGGTAGACACAATGTAGGCATGGCAGTTGATTTTAGCCTTTTCTTCTTCATAAATTTCGGTTCGAAGTGTGCGGAACATATTCGGTACCAATTGGGAAATGTCTTGGGAGTCAACTGTAGAAAATCGGTTCGACCGCTTACTGCTATCCAATAGGCGAACCTACAAAAATAAGATGTGTCGTTTTTGGTGTTACAGAAAATTCAGACAGAGCCACCGTGAAGCAAGAGCGAACAAAACGCTGGGTCGTTTGTCAATTGAAACTTTACAAATATATATTGTGTGGTAATGATGTGTGGCATTTTTTACTTCCTCGAAGACGTTTGGCGTGTCTTACTCCTCCTTCCTACCCCCGTGTCGCATCTAGCAGTGTTGGGTTAATCGATTGAAAATTTCTATCGACTAATCAATCACGATTGATTTAGTTGCGACTTACGCTAATCACGATTGAAGTAATCACGAGTAAATCAATTAGTCGTTAATCGTCAATCGTCAATCGCGACTAACTTTCTCTTTAGATACCACCCGACAATTCATTCTCGTCGGTCGGTCGGTCTGTCGGCTGCGTTCGCGGCGTTTGCGGTAGCGTTTGCTTCGCACTGACCGCACCGACCGTATCGGCCGACGAGAAAAAACAAAACGGAAGTTGACCGCTGTTGAGAATATCAATCGCAGACGTTTAATCGTCTATCGTGACTAACGATTGAAACTAATCAATCGTTAGTCGCCGATTGACGATTAAACGAATCAATTGTTAGTCGTCAATCGCGATTAACGTATTCAATCGTCAATCGACTAAATTTTGAGCAACACTGACATTTAGGAACATTAAGGGTTGTCGATTATAACAGGCGAACCCGCCACCCCGGGAGTTATAATGATCTATTGTCATATTTTCTCCCTCGGGGTGAACGCTAGTCCAATTACGCTAACAGCCCGTAAGAGTCTAACACATTACCGCAAGGCACAGGGAACAGCGGGGCATCCTCACGCTCTTACCACAAGATTTGGACGAATTTCTCCATTCTTCAGTCTGGTCTCGCATTCGAGCATTAAAGCAATCTATACAAAAAACGTGTTTTTTTTTTTCAAATTCAACGCGAGCCCAACTAATAGAGATTATTTTGGGATTTTTATGACGAAACGGAAACTTTACGTCACGTGTTTTTCTCGTGGTTTGGTTTTTTTCGGCTATTAATTTCTGACGGATAGGAATTTCTGAGTGTTTTAGCCTGCTTTTGTATGTTTTTTAAAAGCGGCGCGCGTATGTTACGTGCGATCATAATTGAAGGGTTACGGAGGAAAACGATCAATGTCTTTTTTAGTAATTCCATTTTTTAAATTTACTACCTTAAAATAAGACATTTTGGACAGTTTGAGTGTTAAAAATATATCTTGTTTGTAAACCCAATATAAATGAGTTTCTGGAAAAAAATCATTTTACTTAAAACCTCAGAAAAATTATCTCGTCTTCACAAAAAATGTCATTGATCGTTTTGCCACGGAACCATACAATTATTATTAAATTATAAAACGCAATTTTCTCAGTTAAACCTGTTTAAACGTGGTCTAGAGTAGCTAGAGCCACAATAATATCTGCATAACTGATGCGTTAGGTTTTATACCGCGACCTATTAAGACTATACATACAGTTTGGCAAAGAAAAGTAGACCCTACGTTTGGGAAAAAAATATATTGCAGCACAGTTATGTGAGAATAGTAAGACTAAATAACCTAGGGACATATCTCAGTACCGTCTCTCAAGAGGTGTATTGTACTATATTGTTTTTTATAGTGTGTCTGCTCCTTTACTGATTCTATCACGTAACATCGACATTTGAATGATTGTGAGCTTGAAAGAAAAAGAAAATTAACGTTATACGTGCCTCCATTAAATAATCATTAATTTTGACTACGATTGAGACAAGTACCTAGGTGCCAACAATTTATAGCTAAACTATACGAAATGTCGGATAAAAACAACCTCAAAATGTACCAAAAAGTACATTTTAAGACATTGAAAATCACTTCTCTAGTTCCGTTCCAAATAGTTTTATTAATTTTTAATGCAACAGAACGTAAAAAGCGAGAAAAAATAACAAAATGTATGCAATTTCATAAACGTAACCAACAACATACAACTCGTCTGACATAAGGGTTATAGTGTTGCCGCGTCAAGTTATTTTTCTTCACTTTGACTTATTGTGGACTCTTTTTTTGCCAGACTGTAAGTATGCTCGACCAAAATAAATATAATACTTCTATACAATGTTTTCTAGCCTGTATCCACGGCGCGTCATTTTGTTCGAAATAGGTAAATAATTTATTCTATGCTCACCTGGCTGGATCTCGGCGCGGAAATGAAAAGAAACGAATACCAGGTTGTTTATAATTACACATGCAGTTGTAAACACAACAATAATTACGACCCATTTTGTAATATTTACATTTCAGGACAACGCATTGACATTTATTTTGACAGTTCGTCGCGCGCGGTCGGCCGAACCGCCGCGCCGAACCAACCGAGAGCGTAACCGGATTTTAGAAGGGAAAAATACTACCGGCTTAGTAGAAAATATACCATTTCGTAGTCTTGAAAAGGCCGAAATTACTACCTATACTGGGTTATTTGTACCTACCCACCTACCTTGATAGTTTCCTTTGGGAATGTTGTAGACATTATTTGCTATCTACATTCTGGCCAGAAAGAGTTAGACCCTACGTTTTGGGAAAAATAGTTATATTGCGACAGTAATGTGAGAATGGTAAGACTAAATAATCTAGGGATATGTCTCAGTACCGTCTCCCAAGAGGCTTATTGTACTTGGATTAGTGTTTTTCCTCCTTTAATGATTCTATTGCGTAACATCGACGTTCAAATTATTGTGAGCTCGAAAGAAAAACAAAAAACGTTAGTCGTGCCTCAGTTAAATAGTCATTGATTTTGAAGACGATTGAGACGGGTAGGTACCAACAACTTGTGGTTAAACTATACGAAATGTCAAACAAAACGTAACCTCAAAATGTACCTAGACGACACTAAGAACGACTTCTCTAGCTTCGATTTGTATAGTTGTGTTCGTTTTTAAAGCAAAAGAATGCGAATAACGAGAATTAATGACGAATAAACGCACTTTGATGAACTGAGCTAACAGGACAAAATTCGGTTGACATAAAGGTAAGTGTTGCCACTTCAAAATATTTCCCCCTGTACGCCGTTTTTAACACGCTTTTATTAGGTCGACCTGTATGTACCTAACTATTATGGAATCTAAGGTAACTAATTTAACCATCTTCCAAGGATCGTAGCGTCATGAAAATTGGCAGCTGTATGTAGTTCTGATGACAATACAATAATATGGTAGGTACTGTCAAACTGATCTGATGATGGAGTCGGAAGATATGACCTGGAACTTCATGATGGAACATCGTATCATAGCCGTGTTTGGACTTGTTAGAAAAGTCTTGGAATGAACTTGACCACGATTAGGTTTCAAGGTCTGATGATGAAGCCGGAAGATAGGCACTGGCATATCATAGCCGTGAGTATGTGAATATCGTATCATAGCCCAAAAGCGTGTTTTCAGTGTTTTTTTTAAACTATTAATTAATTTATTAGCAGCATCCCTAATGTGCCCTACATACGATGAGGCGCCGGAGAGGCCCGGACTGTCCGGTCAAACCTTTCAGTCCAAACCCGTGTGTAGCAGGAAATCCCGACCGGAAGGCGCGGCCGGCGGCGGCCTCTCATCGAATGAAATTCGTTCGATGGTCGGATGCAGCGTTGCCAACCTGACTTCTAAAACCTACCGTACTACTGAAGGAAAAATTACCGTTTTTCGACAAAAAATACCGTACATTCAGAGAAATGCCGTTTTTTAAAAGAAAAGACACAGGTAAAATATTATAGATAGCGTTGCACTGAAATTTCTGCAACCAGCTTGACCACTGTAGTCACGCGCCATTAAAGAGGCACAAAATTCAAAGTGAGACGCATGGCTGGTCTATAAGGCCTCTCTTCGCCGACTGTGATAGGTAATAGTGATGTCTGAATTAAAATAAAATACGGTAAAAGTGGAACAACTCTAGTTTTATTCTTTCAACCTAACCTCTCACCAGGGTGGTCAAATTACCGAATACCGACAGGTCATTACCGTATACCGTACCGACCACGAAATTACCGTATGCCCCCACAATTACTGACGGGTTGGTAACGCTGGCCGGATGACAGTGGAGTCGCAGGCCGGGCCGGACGCCAAATCCGGCCGCGTCTTCAGTCCAGGCCTCTCCGGCCGGGCCTCATCGTATGTAGGGCCGCAAAAGTGGGTAAATCAGTGCGAGCAAATAAACAAGTTTTGATAAAAAAAATGTGGAAAAAAACAATAATAAATAAATACAAACGGAGCTGCCATGGAATTCACCGACCGGAGTCGGGCCCATCATAATACTATTTTTACACTTCTGGGGGGTGAGCAGTGGATTCCGGACTTACGAACCGGCTGTGGTAGGTTTAGGACAGCTGTCTTGCCACATGTGAGCGTTCACCTTGCCACCCATTCACTCCCCCTTCGAAGCCATAGAATTTGAGATGCGCAAATCGCAGTTTTAGATAATTTTTCTAAGAAAGAGTTGATTATTTTTCTGGAAAGGCCAAGATCTTTAAAGAGGTGAAATAGAGATTTAGCTGGCAGGCCACGAGCGCCAACTTCCACCGCGTGAAGGTGAACAGTGAAGCCGTTCCGGGTTACGGCATTTGCAAGGTCATGGTATTTATTTAAGTTAATATTTAATGGTATTTATTTAAGGTAATATTTTTTTTGCGAGTCCGAAAAACTTGACTGTTAAATAAAAGTTAAGCGTTGAGCGCGCTGCGTCATCTAGCGGCAGGTAAAATATCGCGAATTTTGTTTATTCCAGATATTTTACCTTTTCCTAGATTGCACAGCGCGATTGTTAACGCTTTTGATACTTTTAAAACAATTTTATTTTGAAAAAAATATATATCTTTGATACAGTGATACATTATTGCGTGTAGTTTGTAGTACCTAATATATGTAGCATCACGTGATGTTCATATTTATTAGTATAAAAATACTACATTTAAACATTCACCGGACGGACAACTTGAAAATACCGGAAAAATACCACCGCGGTCGCAAAAATATCACATATAGCCACCTTTCCTAATGGCCCCTCCACACGTTGGTGAATGTTCGTGTCCAAGTTGGTGTATAGTAAACAACTGCTAAAGAAACATATAAAGAAAACTCCTACGGCAGATATGCCAACGTCACCACAAAAATGTGAGCTGTGGTTGTCAGCCTGCGAGCCGCGCCTGCGCATTCTGCGCACCTCTTCTATTTTTGACGTGTTTTGACAGTTCCGAACTGTTAGCTCGCTCTTTTTTTATTTGAAAATCCGCATCTTATACGGTACCTAATCTGTAACACGAACATTCGCCAAGGCATTCGAGTGACGTTCACGGTAGGGCGTAAGGGATAGGCAGTAGGTTAACCGGTCACTAAGGGCAGTAAGTTAACCGGTTATTAAGGGCAGTAAGTTACCCGGTTATAAGGGCAGTGAGTTAACCGGTTATTAAGGGCAGTAAGTTAACCAGTTATTAGGAGCAGTAAATTATCGGGTTAATTACATTGATATATAACTACTAGACCCCGTGACCAGCCTGAGATTGCATCGGCCGAATAGAAAGAGACAGCAGCATATAGCACCCCCTCCATCCTTGTCTAGTCGTGCATTCACAGACACGGAGACACTTCTACGCCATAAGTCTGCTATGCTATGGATAAACGCACATGCGCAACTAGACAAGGATAGAGCCCCCCCTTATGCCCTTATCTCTTTCTATTCAGTGAACGCATTTACTCACAGCCCGCCTTCGCACTCCCATTCTCTATTTTGTTACATCTCTGTGGTTATTAACCGCCCTACAATTGGATTATTTAAAATTTAGTAGTTATCTTAGTTCAATATTAAATATATTATCAAAGTAGGTAAATCCTTGGTATTCTTCATTAGATTTCTCAGTAACAATAATTATTGTTCAAAATATACCAAACAAAATAAATAGCTGTTTATATATACATATATCGGTTTTATACAAATTTGTATATATATATATTAATTTAAAAAAATCCGTATGGTAATATAGCAGACGTATCACATACGTTTGTATAGTGGTTAAGGGGTTACTTAATCGGTTACTAAGGGCAAAAAGTTAACCGGTTTTTAAGGGCAGTTGGTTAACTGGTTTTTTTAGGGGCGGTAAGTTAACCAAAGTTGGCACAGTGGTGCCGACTCGCTTCCACCTTAGCGATGTGGCTGGCATTTAGCAATGCAGCCACCAAGTATTAGCCAACGTGTAGAGAGGGCATAGCAAAAGTGATTATATTATTCTCTTTGAGCTTGAGCTTACGCAGAAAAAACTACATAAGAAATGTCTTTTTACTACCAAAATTAATTACTATCTAAAGTCATTAACCCCTAGAGCCCCAATTGGCCAATATCGGCCACAACTTTATTCAGCGTGACGACCCCGTTTTAATTTAATTTTAATTTGTTTTATTTTATTATGTTAACCCTTCAGGCCTAGGCCCCTCAGCCGATTAAGTTGCTGTCCCAAAAAAATTCAGTAAAAATTGAATTACAACTGTCTCACCAAAACATTAATTACTGCCAAACCGCTGTACACATAATTAAAATGAAACATATTAACCCTTCAGGCCTCGGCCCCTCAGCCGATTGACAAGTTGATGTCCCAAAAAAATTTAGTAAAAATTAGTAAAAAAATTGAATTATGACACTGTCTCACCAAAACATTAATTACTGCCAAACCACTGTACCCATAATTAAAATAAAACATATTAACATAATAAAACATAATAAAATAAAACAAATTAAATTAAAATAAAATTTAAATGGGGCCGTCACGCTGAATTGTGTTGTGGCCGATATCGGCCAATCGGGGCCTGAAGGGTTAAAATAAAAAAGCACTTCAAAATTATAATAAGATAATTATCTGTGCACCAATATATTGTCAAACGATCACTGTGGCGATTGGTAAACAATAAGCAAAAGTTATCTGCTCGTTAATATTTTTAAATTGAGGGTATTTCCCCATCCTTTTTTTTGATCTTTACAAAGATCGGTAGTTGTAAATGGGTTAAGAGCCCTATCACATATTTTTTCCAGAAAGGCAAGAAAAGTGGATTTTTGGCGTTCTAATTCCAAGAAATGAAGAGATTTCTACAAACTTTAATTACTGAATTACCTGGACCATTTCTTGATGTTGACCATAGCGGCCTTTAATTTTAGATATAACGAATATTATTTACTTATTCAGCCCATTTTCCGAAAGTCGTTATTCGTAAAACGCTCGGAAGGCAAACTTTGAGCTCCTTAATACAGTAATATCACTACAACGAAAACCGTATACTATTTTTTTTTATGTCCGTCATGTATTCTTGTTGACCATAGCGGCCTTATTTTTTCGTTTTTTGACCACATATCCAAGGTATACATTACTTACAATTACACAAAATTTAAAAAAAAACTTCCTGTATCATTCTAATTTTCTCAGAAATAAAATAAGATTCTTATATAATACTTATACTATATTAAAGTTCACTCTTTTAGCAATACGACATAATATAAATTATTGTCATTAGAAAGGAGAAAACACTGCAAAAAACAATTAGAAATTGTGTATATATTTGCTTGCGCAAGAGAAGAGCGCTCAGTGCCGCGGTTTTCTCCCAGGGTTGAATAGTTATTTATTTTTTTTTTTATTTATTTATCCTATCTTTTATAGTTACATCCAAAAAAAAATGCGTTCATTTTTTAAACTCATTTTAAAAGAATACCTACGCTATTTTGTAATAGGCCTCTTAATGTGGAAAGCGAGCTAGCACCTCTTAACAGCTGGACGAAGCTGATTCCATAGCCGGGCTGTACGAAAGGAGTAGGACGAAAATGTGGTTTTACGATTTGGGATACGTAGGGCATTAGGCTTTGGCTTTCCATCAGAAATGAATAAAACAACCATTTTTAATATGCGCTTGGATATAACATTTTTTCTCCATTTTTATAAGATATATTTCTCTTCAATAATTCATTCAATCATCGACCGTCTATTCGCATTATTACGCTATTCAGTTGATACATAAATATGACATTACCCCAAAATTTATACATTTTCTTAAGATGTACATAATTCACTACTTCAATATAATAGTAATATGTAATTCAGAACTATATCACATCTCCATCCGTACTGTAGAATATGGGAAGGTGAAGGTTTGACTTCGTTAGAGTTTTTCCTTACCTGGCATGTCAACGCACAAGGAGAGAAATCATTTTGATGCGCAATTTTTCTTTTAGTGATGAAGGCAGAGATATCAATTTTGAGGCCCCGCAGAGATCATTGAGACCATCTTCAGATGAAAATCGGTTTGTGTGTATTCCTCCACGATAGTGCCCGAACGCTTAATCCGATTTGGCATGCAGGCATGATTTGATCAACTACCCTAGGCAAATTAAATACGATCTTCCAAGCAGAATGCATTGGCATCACCGGAGCAGCACAGGCAGTTGCAGCCAAAGATGTCGGAGACCTAAGCTTGAAATTTGTCTCCGACAGTGCCTCCGTGCTACAAACGCTAGCAAAAAATACTATAACCTCTGTCCTTGTACTGGAATGCCACAATGCGCTTCAATCCATTGCGAGGTCAAATAGAGTGACCCTGCAATGGATTAAAGGGCACAGCGACTCACTGGGCAACGACGCGGCAGACGAACTGGCCAAAAGGGGATCAAAGGAAATAGTATATGGACAGGAACCCTCGATGCCCATACCCCAGGCCCAAATAAAAACATGGCTACGCAGGAACGCCGACGAAACTCACCTTAAAGAATGGAAAAAAAACGCAGGATGCAGGCAAACAAAGAACGCGGTTCCGGAAGCGTCTAAAAAACTTGCCCGCAACCTCAGCACTTGGTTTCGTTCATTCTTAGCGCGTTCACGAATGAGTCAGTTATTCCATATCGTCGTCGGCTACGAACGCGACTGATCAGTGAATGTCAGTGATCGGCCGTTCGTTCTGGCGAACGCCCGCGCCGGCTGGACGATGAGTGGCGCGTTCATTTCGTACGTTTATGAATGAGCCGTCGCCGCATGTAGTAGCGACAAGCGTGCGTTGTGAAAGGATTTTTTCGAAAGTTGGCTACATTATTTCAGAAAGACGAACTCGGCTTAGCACCAAAAGACCGAGAGAGTTAATCTTTCTGAACGCTAATTCTTCTAATTACTAATAAATATTAAGCAAATATAATGTGCGTTTCTGTTATCAGTTATCACATTGACGAAACTTTGTTACTTAACGTTTCACAGTACATTTCAGTACAATCACGAAAATCACGAGTAGCAGTTATCACGCGTGATAAAATACCAGTAACGTGATCGTCGCGTGATTTAAAATTGAGAATCACCATGCCCATCACTAATTGTTAAGCAGTCTGACCATTTGTTTCGAGTTCTGTATTGCATCCGCTGTAACTGATGAATTGACCTGCTGACTCTACCCCAGCATTCTAAGGCCAAAATACTGTCTCATATCAGCTTTTACAAAACTCTTGCACTTCCTTGACGCTGGCTCCCTAACTACCCCGTTCAAGGGTGGATTTTCAGTACCATCAACCACGACAAGCTTGCATGGTCGGTTCTAAAACGCATTCACCTTCCCTTACTCATCCCGTTCAAGTAAACGGCGTTTGAATAAACGAAAACGTACCGCTAAAACATTATTTCATTATTGTTTATTAATATAATAATATTTTTTGATGTGTTTTAACTACGGTTTCTAGAACATACATATTTACAATAAATTTGGTCATCGGTACACCGAAATTCCATCTCGTTTTTTTTTTTTACAGAGTAACGTTCTTTCTTATTATTGCTATGACTTCCTAGAGAGTTTAACCAGAATATGGATATTTCTAAAATTAAATACTTTTAAAATCTTTATTGTTTTTTTTTCGTATTTTAAAAATTGAGAATAGAGATCCGTAGGAGACTCAAAACAACAACAAATTAAATAAAGTTTGAGAGAAAAAAATAACATAATTTATCAGTCTTAAGAACAAATAAAAACAGAAACTTATTATAAAATGTAACTTAAAATTAGTAGCAGTGTTCTATACAAAGCGAAATGTTTTATTATACAGGATGAGTGGATTTAAATTTCCTGGCAGGGGGAAAGTATTGTGAAGTAGCAATTTTATTTTCGAGATGAATACAGATATTTATATTTTAACCCCCCCCCCTCCTCTCAAGGCCTTATAAAAACCCCAAACAACAAATAATAAATATTAATAGGTAAGGACCCAATATTTAATAAAGATTTTATCGACAGCTGTCAACCTTTCTTTTATATTAACACGCTTTTATTAGGTCGACCTGTATGTAACTATGTAATGGAATCTAAGGTAACTAATTTAACCATCTTCCAAGGATCGTAGCGTCATGAAAATTGGCAGCTGTATGTAGTTCTGATGACAATACAATAATATGGTACTGTTGAACTGATCTGATGATGGAGTCGGAAGATATGAACGGGAACTTCATGATGGAACATCGTATCATAGCTGTTTGGACTTGTTAGAATAGTCTTGGAATGAACTTTGACCACGATTAGGTTTCAAGTTCTGATGATGAAGCCGGAAGATAGGCACTGGCATTCCATGATGGAATATCGTATCATAGCCGTGTTTGGACTTGTTAGAAAGGTCACGTAATGGACTTTGAACACGATCAGGTTTCAAGGTTATAACAAAAGTTTTTTGGTTTTTACGTGCATTTATGAAAGCGTGTTTTTAGTGTTTTTTTTTAAAACTATTAATTTATTTATACATCGAATATAAACTGTCTTTTGAGACACCCTATATTTTCACTCATCCTGTACAATAAGACCCTTCCCTAACAGAGAAACTGAAAATAAAAATAATATTTACCAGTAAAATAAACCTTGTCTGCAATTAATAGGTAGCAACAACATTCGTGTCGCATATAATAAATGAGTAATATGTTACATATTATTTCTCTAGTGTAGAATAATTATATAACTTAAAATGTCTAGAGAGAGTGTTTTGAGTTCACGAGATGTGCAGTTGTATTATTAGGTTGATCAAATACATACAAAATGACTTTTCTTCACTCGCTAGATCAAATGAAAGTCAGTGTTGCCATGCGCAAAGCAATTAACAAATTTTAAATGCAAAAAACGGTCTTTACAAAGAATGCGACTGTGGAAACTTTAGTTTGGTAGCGATATATACATATACATAAGATTCATTGTGTTTTCGGATCAGTCGCCTCCTCGAGTGGAAGACTAGCTTGGGTAGGACTCAGGTCTCAGGTCTCATGGCTGGTGTATTGGTTTCCCCTGGGGGACTGTCTCCAGGCGCTACTGGACGGTTTGCGCACCATGCAGCGACAGCCAATTCGTTTGTGCACTCTGACTGATTACTAAAGGAGTCAGAAGACCCTGGAAATATACTGTTTTCTAAGCAGCGGGGGTGGATGTTGACAGTTTGTGGTGGCCATGTTGTTTTGACGGCGTCTGTCAATCTGTTGTTTATCACTGTTGTTGTTCAGTCACTGATGCCAAATCACAATGGCAAGTTACCCGATTGAGCAGCACGTTCAAGCTTCATTATTGAAATGAGTGTTCAATAGTGCATGGTTATCTCTTGCAGAGGTGACGTGAATTGGCCACTAAGAGAGTGAAATTTGATACCGCTAGACTTTTTCTTGTGGGATTTTTTGAAGTCGCAGGTCTATACAAATAAGTCGCAATCGACTGATGTTCTCAAAGTCAACATAACCCAGGCCATCGCTCAAATTCAGCCGGATCTGTAACGGACCTTAAGTCCACTACATGCGATCAACAAATGCATCGACTTCCAGTGAAATCCACTGACACAATTCAGCTATTATTTTGACTCGTGCAGCGATGAATCAGCACGATGAAACAATACTTTTACTCGGAATATTTTCGGATTGCATCATTTCACGGCCTATTTAAACCGGCGAAAGAGCACCCAAATTATCATTCCCCGAGTGATCACCTTCCCCCAAGGTTGCGACGGCATATCCGGTACCCCTCTTACGAGGTCACTCAACGGATCCGGCTCCTTGGTTTCCTTTCCTTATTCTCCCCGAGTTTCGAAACATCAGTCTGTAATCCCACAGACTCGAGCCGTGCCCAGTACAAGATACTAGGAGCACACATACGATCCTCATCCGTATATCCTCGTAACCGCAGTCGCGCATCTATATACTCGCGTCGGAAAGCGTTATAGCTGGCAATATCAAATCTTAGATCAATAAATTACTTCTACTTCGTTCAAGACCGCCTTTCATTACGGAGATAACTCGTAAGTTGTCACCACCACCTCACACCGAACAACTTGGAGTCTTGTGAGGGGTGGTCCCTCACATATCTATGCGGCAGTCATTCAAAATCGGACCTCTCGGATCCGTGCCGCCGTGCGAAGCCGCGGCAGACATTTGAACGATGTCATATTCTATACACAATGGCATACATGGGTCTTTCAAATTAAGAAGAATTTTGAGGACCCTTCGAGAACCCTTTGAGGACCATAAGCTTTGCGGTAGAGCATGGAAAATTTTGATACATAAAACTGTTAAAGTGGGATGTAAATATGTCAAGTTTTGCGAAATTTGGTTCAATAGATTTTGTATAAATAGTGGGACATAAGTGTCCCTGTGGTCCATAAAAATGCAAAGTTACAAGCTTTTAAAAAAATTGATTATTTTATTATTTAACTCATACGTACTAAGAAGAAAAAAATGATTTAAAAAGTCGCAATAAAAGTCTGTATAACCGGCCATCGCAAATTCAGCTAGATTTAAGCGACGGTCTTTGAAAATTGGACCTCTCGCATCCTTGCCGCCAAGTGAAGCCGCGGCAGATATCTGAATGATGTAATATTCCATACATAATGGCATACAACATGGGCCTTTAAAATAAAAAAGAATTTCGTTATACCTTGCTTGCTTTAACAGCTCGGAAGCCAGACTTCGCATGCAAAAACCTGCGCTGCAACTTTTTGGTCGATTTTGTGAATAAATACTAACAATATCATAAATAGGATAGAAAACGAATTTACCGCGTGAAATTTGTAGGACCCGACGTTTCGGTGACGTTGCAGCCGCTGTTGTCTAGGGTAGACTGAAGAGCTGTCAGTCCGTTGTTTTGCGGGTAGGCCGCAAACCGCTGCCGCCACTGCGTAGGTTATAACGGTGGTGGGGGGCCGGGCTCGGAGCGCGGGAATTTTTAAAATCCGTCTTGCACACAACACTCACTGTATCCTGTTTTACGTCTTTGCGTTCGGCGTTCGGCGGCGGGAACATTTTAAGAAGAGGGTTCCACGTAGAAGAGAGTTTGTAGCCGTCATCTCTATTGAAGTTCGGAGTTCTTATTATTTCAATGGCTTCCCGGATTATGCGAGGAAAGTAGAATTGTTCCATGGATAGAACAATGGGATTTTGAAACTGCATCCAGTGGTTACTTCCGCTATCCAATATATGTTCGCAGATCGCCGATTTTTCTCGCTGAACGTTTTTAACAGCTTTGATGTGTTCTGTCAGTCGCGTGGCTATGGGCCGTTTCGTTTGTCCAACGTAGGCTAGACCGGACTGACAGCTCAAGTCCGTTGGACTGAAGAGCTGTCAGTCCAACGGACTGACAGCTCTTCAGTCTACCCTAGACAACGGCGGCTGCAACGTCACCGAAACGTCGGGTCCTACAAATTTCACGCGGTAAATTCGTTTTCTATCCTATTCATAATGTCAAACAACCGCGATAGTCTTCGATTTTATACTAACAATATCGTTTTTTCATGAATTCTCTGTTGTTACCTAGTAATTAATCTAGTTAGTCATGTATATTCTATACTACTATTATAAACGCGAAAGTTTGTAAGAATGTATGTATGGATGTTTGTTACTCTTTCGCGCAAAAACTACTGAATGGATTTTGATGAAACTTTACAATAATATAGCTTACACATCAGAATAACACATAGGCTATAATTTATAAAGATATATAGTTTTCTGTCATCATTATCACATTTTTCCATCACCACGCGGGTGAAACTGAGGGGCGCAGCTAGTATTCTATTCACCCATATCGTTTCACCCGCGTGATGGAAAATTGAGATAATGATGATAGAAAACTATAAATCTTTATAAATTATAGCTTATGTGTTATTCTGATGTGTAAGCTATATTATTGTAAAGTTTCATCAAAATCCATTCCGTAGTTTTTGCGTGAAAGAGTAACAAACATCCATACATACATTCTTACAAACTTTCGCGTTTATAATAGTAGTAGGATATATAGGGGCCAGCAGAAATCTGTCAAGCGACGCAAAATGACAGCGTCCGACGGGTTAATGTAGACTGTAAATATCGACCCGCCCTTATTGGAAAACCCAATATAAGCCAGCTGTCTCTCTAAGATCAGAGTTACAACCGCACATCTCTTAAAACTCTCCGAATTATTAATAAAGAGTGTACATTGGCAGTTTAATGATATATATCACAAAGCGTTCTTCACATGTAGCGCGGGTTCGCGGCTCCGATGACTTCGTCGGGGCCGTATTGGGAGGCGTTGGAGAATCCGCTGGGCCCCGCTTCGGCCCTGGGCGACTCGGTGAAGGGCGCGTTCGGCGGGACCTCCGATCGGGCGTTCAGGAAGGCGGCGGATCGCTCTCTGAAGGAACCGCGCTCTCGCGTCTCGGCGCTCACCTGACCGCGGGACGAGGGGCGGCCGAAGCCTGGGCTGTTCGACAGTTTGCGCGTCGGCCAGTCTTCCCTGTGAACGAGTAAAACGAAATATGGTAGAATCGGTTTGATCCTTCACAGCTTGTCTGAGCATTGTTTCTATAGCCATTTTCAACTTTGGAAAAAATCCGAATACTTGTTGTATGATGAAAGGTTATCTATCGTGAACCTTGTATGTTATCGAAAGTGTATTAAAAGTGCACTAAGTGCGGCTTACTCAGTTTAAATATCGAAACCTACAATACTAAAACGGTAATAAGAAGTAATTTCACTAAGGACTGATTTTATTGGGTCGGTAAATATTGTTGATAAAGGCAACCACCATTACCATGTAAAATAGACGGTTGTTATTATTATTATGATTATTATTTATTCTGGATAGGCAGCTTTTGTAAAGCTGTAAAGCTGTAAGTAGATCTGATATTGAAAAACTAGCCATAAAAATATTAATAAGTTTTTAGGTACAAATTGAGTGTTTTTAAATTGATTGACAGAGCATGCACTAATCAAGCTCCGGGACACGGAAATGTGCAGGCTCTGCCAAGGGGCAGAGGAAACTCCCCTGCACCTCATGTGCAAGTGTGGCCCGCTGATGCGTAAAAGATACACCCACTTGAGTGGTCATTACCTCCAACCTGAGGAGGTAAAACAATCTGGTGCCAAAAGCCTTGTTGCGGTTTTTAAAATTACCCGAGGTTAGCGCAGAACTATAGTAGGTGGCGAACACAATAGATCAGCAATGGTCGCAGTGTTACAAGGCTCATAAAAACCTTAGGAGCCCCACACAATAAATTAAAAAAATGACTGCCGCAGGCTCTTCCGGGTTAAGTCGGTCTTCGAAGAGGCTACCGGATAGGGCCTGAACCGTGAGTTAGGCCAACCCAAGGAATCACAAACCGACCATCAGATCCCATTAGGGACATCGAGCAGTGTATTTTGCATGGAAAAATTGGCTGTCTAATGTTTATCATCTATGTTTACTGACTTTAATAAATAGTCCGTTCTAAAATAATTCTTCATATTTTTCGTTTTAGAAAAGTATGGCAAAAACTCTTCAAAGAGTGGTCCATTTCCAATAATAAGGAAAAAAGTTTATCTCCAACCTACCAACAAGCAATGGATTACTCCAGTTCTTGTATATCGCTGTAGGTTGAAGAGAAACACATTGAAAAACAAAATGTTCAAATATGACCCTTTATATCGAAAACTCTTCAATAAAATGTATTCGAGGTTAAGAAATGATATTCGCGCAGCTAAAAGAAAATTCTACTCTCAAAAAATATTTTCCTCACGAAATAAAATAAAAACAGCATGGTCCATTATAAACGATGAAACCGGAAAATTGAGAAAAGGATTTAGCGCATCATTATCCATTGAAATAAATAAAAAACTCGAAACAAATGCTCTGGTTTTGAGCAACGTATTCAATAACTTCTTTATCAATAAACCTTTAAGTCTGGCATCTGCAATTCAGACCCCAATTACAACAGCATATGAAAAGTTGAAATTAATGAAAAAAAATTATAATTCGATATTCCTGAAACCCACATCTGAGATGGAAATAGCCAAATTTATAAACTCATTGAAAAATAAAAAATCCACTGGGATAGACAATTTTCCAGTTGATATACTAAAGAAATCCAGTGATATTTTATCTAAACCCCTCAGTATATTATTTAATATGTCGTTAAGTAATGGTGTCTTCCCTGAATGCTATAAAATGGCAAAAATAGTACCGGTCTTTAAAAAAGGTGATATACATAATATCGAAAACTATCGACCCATATCTTTATTGACCGTATTCTCTAAGGTTCTAGAAAAATTAATAGAAGTCAGGATACGTGAGTTTTTGAAGAAAAATAATATTTTGAGCAACACACAATTTGGTTTTATGAAAAAGAAATCGACCCAACAGGCAATGTTGAAGTGTTGCAATCAAATACATACATGTCTAAATATGAAAAGGTATTCGGCTGCCATTTTTTGTGACCTCAGTCGAGCCTTTGATTGCGTCCAAACCGATCTTCTACTTGCAAAATTAGACTATTATGGCATCCGAGGTACGGCAAATAACCTATTCAAGACTTATCTGCAAAACAGAATGCAAAAAGTGGAAATAGCCAATATTGGCAGAGATCTAATCGAGTCCGTAGCAACTTCCGAAATACTTACTGTCAATATTGGAGTACCCCAAGGCTCAATTCTTGGACCGTTGCTTTTCATTATTTACATAAATGACCTGAGTCCAAATCTATCTAAATGTGAAGTCACCCAATTTGCAGACGATACTAGCGCTGTAGTTGAAGCTGACAACATAAATACGCTCACTGCCAATCTCAATACATCTCTTGGTGAACTTGATGATTGGTTTAATGCGAACAAGATGTCTCTAAATATGTCTAAAACTGTTATTTTAAATTTTAATAGCAAGACATCATCTATAAAAGTTAACTACCCGGTTGAACTTGCGGAATCAGTTAAATTCCTCGGACTACATCTGGATGCAAAGATGTCATGGAATCTACATATAGAGCATGTTAAGTCAAAACTTTCGTCAGCCTGCTATGCTCTATTACGCATCAGAAATTGTTTGGAGAGAACTGAAGTAATATCGGCCTATTACGCGCTAGTTGAGTCACACCTGCGCTATGGTATTCTTTTATGGGGTAATGCAGCACACATCAACAGTGTATTCACTCTCCAGAAAAGAGCCATACGTGCGATAGTAGGTATTGGTCCACGGCAGTCATGTCGTGAACATTTCCAAAAACTAGGGATATTGACCGTATATGCGATTTTTGCTCAAGAAGCTCTTTGCGAATTCTATTGCAATAAGAGCTCGGCCATATCCCACGAGGAAGTACATCGGCATGACACCAGGAATAAAACCCTGTATCTCCAACCGTTCGTAGCACGTACTGCCAAGTTCCAGGCGACTAGTCGATACTTAGGCCTCAAACTTTTCAATAAATTGCCCGAAAGATTAAAAGAAATTAAAAACATCGATATTTTCAAGAGATCCATCCGAGTCTATCTGCTTAAAATCAACATGTATGCCCATAACGACTTCTTAAAATATTTTGAAAATACATAGCATCGTATCTACCCATTTAATCTAATACATATTATTTACCGTTAATTGTTTTTGTTGTAAACTGTTATCATATAGTCTATGTTTTTATAAATTGGTAACTTTAAAACTATATATTGTATATCATCTCTTGTCTAAATTGAGTAACTAATTTAAGATTAATTACTGTCATTCCTACACAATTGTATGGTTGTATTGGAAATAAATACCTTTTACTTTACTTTACTTTACATCATTGAGAGGTTAAAGTAAAAATTCTTGACCCATAAATGGTGTTAGTCACTCAGCAGTATTTTTCTATGATAGATAGGAATGATAAGACACTTGTGAATGACACAATATTGCTTTGTTTCTTTTCAGATCTCTGTTTAGACGCCGCTTCATTAGGTAGAAATATTAGAAGCGGCAAGAAAGCGGAAAAAAAAATAATACCTGTAGGCATAAGGGCTACTTCCGCGCGAGGGTCCAGCGGGACTGGCTCCTCGCGAAGTCTCGGCGTGTTGTATGGAGACGAAAGGGCTCTCCACTCGGGGATAAGAATCCGCTATCGAGTCTCTGTTGTATACCCGCTCCTCTGCATAATTACGATCTGAAACAAAAATAAATGACAGTTATGGGCGCCATTGATAACCAGTAGTGCGGAACTCATTGGCAAGGCCACTAATGGCGATTCGCAAAAGTGGAAAAATTAAGTCATTTTAAAAATGTGCTCTTTATCTACACTAATATTATAAAGAGGTAAAGTTTGTGACGTTGTATGAAGTAATCTCTGGATATACTGAACCGATTTTGAAAATTCTTTTACCAATAGAAAGCCACGTTATTTGTGAGTGTCATAGGGTTATATATTAATCCGAAAAATGAAAAGACTTTTTCGTGGCAGTCGGATTTCCAAAGTAAGTCGGAAAAGACGGTCGAACGAAAACGTTTTTAACGAACGCTGCCTTAATGATGAGAGGAAAGTTCTAGAGGAAAGTTGTAGAGCTTGATAATGCCTACAAAAAAGTCAGCGTCAGCATATGTCTAACTTTTATATTTAATCACAAAAAGTAGTATTTTATATTTAAAAAATAATTTAAATCGTTAGGTCATGTTTATTGGTCATATTATCAATAATTATGAATTCATATCAAAATAAGTAAATTTATCGTCTCAAGTGTTTAAAACAATACTTTTCCCTTTTACTGGATATAATTTCACTTTTACTGCATAAATGGTTAAAGAGATAAGACACTCACAAATAACGGTAATATAGTCAAATTGGCATGCAAATACATACATACATATGCAGTAAAAATATAACCCTTCTTTTGGCAGTCAAGAAATAAATCATAGCACTCGGTACTAACCGAACCACACTCATAATTTCATCACAAGTAAAAAGTTTTACCGCCCAACGAAGTGCAATATAAATGTGAAAAAGGTTAACTCAATTATGTACTTCATCTGCAAATGATTCCACTATATAACACCAGCCTTATTTTGTCATTAAATAAAATGTAAATCAGACCAATATTAGAGTTTGGATTTCAGATCTGGAATGCTTATTTGTGAAAGATGAGGATCTACTCGAGAAAGTCAAGCCGCATTGCGATCAAGATGCCCATGTGTTAGATTGCAACTACCCACACAAAAGATCATCGAATCAGGGGTTACATCACTGAGAAGTATAAGATCCTCAAAGGATGCTATTGTTGTCTCGAGTTGTCTTCAATCTTTAACCCTTAGAAGGCCAGAAACCATTCGCTGACTATGGAATCAGGTAGCGAATGGTTCCGTGCAGCTTGGACCACATGATCCATTTTGTTCTCGGATCGGCCCAACTCACGATTCAGCTCCTATTCAAAAGCCTGTGAGGGACTTAATAAACTGCCACAAAACCTAAAAGACCTAATATGTAGGGAAAAGAAAATATTAGTTTTCTATTCGGAAGTCAGAAAGCTACTAATTTATAAGGAATTATATGACATAAATGAATTTTAATTATATTTTAATTTAATAATCTTTAATAATCGTTTATTTAATGACAAAAATGAATTTTAATAATTAATAATAATGAATTTTAATAATAATCTTCTAGACCATAAATACCACTTGTTCAAGTATGCGTATATAATCTAACAAACATGACTTCCATCTATATTTTTTATCTACAAATTGAACTCTGTCTCTATCGTTATTAATTTATATCTGTATATGACGTGTATAATTTACGAAGTGAACTTTAGAACTGAACGGAAATGAAATCACGAAGGAATTAAATTGTAAATAATATTAAATGTACCTAACACCTATTTTTAGTTTCGACAATCTGTAAAGATTTTTTGAAATAAATGAATTGAATTGGACCACCCCTCACTAGACTCCAAGTTGTGTGGTGTGAGGTGGTGGTATGAACTTACGAGTTATCTCCGTATTGAAAGGCGGTTTTGATTGAAGTAGAAGGTATTTATTGATTGAAAGTTTGATATTGCCAGTTATAACGCCTCCCAAATAGGTTATGTTGTCGCGAGTGTATTGATGCGCGACTGCAGTTACGAGGGTATATGGATGAAGATTTTTGACAACGGTTTATGTTGCATACGTACGCAGCCTGCTTGAATTTGCTTCTAATATTTGGTCTCCACAGTATGCTACATACAAGCTGAGGATTGAGCGTATTCAAAAACGATTTATACGTCATCTAAATTACCGCTTATTTTCCAACGGCTTGTCGTCTGAAGGTCTGCAACGCTACGGTTTAGAGACATTAGAGGACCGGCGAGTAGTATCAGATATGTCGTTTCTACATAAAATTGTTCATACTGGGTTGGACAGATCATACCTCCTGAGTAGGGTGAGCATACGAGCGCCTTCCCGACTCGCACGTGCTCACTCAACTTTTTACGTACCAAGGTTCAACACTAACTATGGTTCCAATTCGTTATTGCCGCGCGTTATGCATGCATACAATGTATGCTTTAACGATATTGACATATTTAACCATCAGAATAGTCGATCCTTTGTTAAGGAGGTACGTGAAAAGCTGATTATCAGATCGGATTGAATTAGCATGCACAGGCACTCACATGCACATTCGCACTACAGATACACACACCCACACACACGCACACACATATACAAACACACACATACACACACTCACACATACATGCTCTCCATCACACAAACACACACTAACATCCATACACTCGCACCTAGCGATTTTAACTGTACCTTTTAAATTCTTTTTGGTTTTATTTATTTTGTATTGTTTAGCATATTTAATCCTTATATAGCAAATAATTTAAAACATCATTGGCTTTGTTACTGGTATATATATTATGCTTATACGTATTTTTTTATGCCGTATGTTTTTAAGAAAAATAAAATAAAAAAAAATAAAAATAAGATTGTATTTGTGCTCCTAGTATCTTGTACTGGGCACGGCTCGAGTCTGTGGGATTGCAGACTGGAACTTCGTGACTGGGAAAGATAAGGAAAGGAAACCAAGGAGCCAGACTCGTTGAGCGACCTCATGAGAGGGGTACCGAGTATGCCGTCGCAACCTTGGGGGAGGTGATCACTCCAGGAATGATACTTTGGTTGCTTTTTCGCCGGTTTATATAGGCCGGGAAATGATGCAATCCAAAATATTCTGAGTAAAAGTATTGTTTCACCGTGCTGATTCATCGCTGCACGAGTCAAAATAATAGCTGAATTGTGTCAGTGTATTTCACTGGAAATCGATGCATTTGTTGATCGTATGTAACGGTACTTAAGGGCCGTTACAAGCCGCTCCAGTGGGCGAGATGGCCCACTGGGTTACCTTCCTAGTGCCTCGTCGTAAGACATTGGCCTCTGTCGGGTTTGTGGTTTTGCTGGACGGTAGATTTGTATCGTCCACAGTCTTCTACGCTCACCTCGCGAGAGATAGAACGATCATTATTATTAAAACTTCCTGGGGTGACGGGTTCGCCCATTGTAGTCGACAACCACAAATATGGCATTGAGCAACCTAAAAAAATCATGTCAGAAGCATCTTAGAATATCCATCTCAGGTATGGAACCCTTGTTATGATAAATATATAAATAGCATTGAGGGAATTCAAATGAAGTTCGTAAAATATCTCTGCTTCCGTCTGAAAATCCCATACAGCTCATCTAACTATTTCAATTTATGCAAGAAATTTCATATCCTCCCCTTGATTAAGCGGCGTGAAACCGCGGACTTGACCTTTTTGCTAAAAATCACCTCCAATAATATTTACTGTCCCGACTTACTAAATAAAATTAATCTCAGTGTTCCTTCCAAACTCAATAGATTTAACCCTGCTCTTCATGTTCCTCGTGCTGGTACCAACTATAGGCAAAATGCATTTCTGTGGCGAACAAGTGACAATTTCAATGACTTGATTAAACGCTTTGACTTTGATCTATTCTGTACGAGTATTAACTCAGCTAGGCAGCCGCTGAACAGTGAATTCTTTAGCATTAATTGTTGAATAATTTTTGATGTATTTTTAATCGATAGCTTTAATTGATCACATATGTTTCTACAACGTTACTTGAACGTGAAAACCTTTAATTGGCTCTCTGTTATCCTACTCTGTCTTTATGTTAAATTATAATTAGCTGTTGGTTTTCCTAAAAATAAATAAATAAATAAAACCCTATATAATCAATGATTGCGCTTACTATAATAAGCTCCGCTGTTGGATCCAAGGGACAGAGTCGACAGATTACAGCTATCAGCCCGCCTGAAGCCGTGTCCTTGACTCTGTTGTGCGTAGTTCGAATGGGAAGGGTAGTTCAACGGATGCAAAGTAGATGGCGATGCGCTCCGATGCGAGTACGGCGGCGGGGCAGCCAGAGTCGAATAACCTGCAGAAAATAAATGAAAAGATCAGCATCGTCCGATGGAGGTGGAGCTGTCACTGAAAGAAGAAGATGAATTTACCGAGTGTCGGGGCCGCCAACAAACCGCCCACTGTCTCGTCGTCTATTGAACAGGGCTGCAACAGAAAGAGAGACTTTAAAAACTCTTATTTATTCATTTATTTATTCAGGAGTTATACAGACAAACCCAATTCGCCCTTGAATATTAAATCCAGAACATACAAATCCATAATAAATGACTAATAACTCGGAAGCCAGCATATGCGTGCAAAAATGTCACCGCACCTTTTTTGGTCAATTTTGTATATAAATACTGACAATATCGTTTATTTAATGAATTCTCTCCTGTTACCTAATAATTAGTTTTGGTAATCATGTATATTACTTATTTAAATAAAATACAAACGAAGCTGCCATGGAATTCACTGACCAGATTCGGGCCCATCATAATACTATTTTTTACACTTCTGGGGGGTGAGCAGTGGATTCCGGACTAACGACCGGCTGTGGTAGGTTTAGGACAGCTAGATAATTTTTCTAGGAAAGAGTTAAACGCCTATACTTGACTACGATTATTTTGAATAAGCTGGAGCGTCTGCAAAATATCTCACTCAGGTATGTTTTTAATTTGCGAAAGTTCGACCACGTTAGCTGCTTTCGTGAGCAACTTCATTGGCTTCCTATTCGCGATCGAAGAAATTTGCATACGTTGTCGCTACTCTACAACATACTCAATAACCCCACTTCACCCTCACATCTCAAGGAGAGTTTCCACCCTTTGGGAGGCCACGGTCTTCCACTTCGATCGAGCCGGGATAACACACTCGCCATTCTGATACATCATTTTCTGTTTACACGCACTCTTTTACAGTCCATTCTGCTCGTTTATGGAATCAGCTCCCTCACTCTATCAGGTATGCACCTTTGCTGCATACTTTCAAAGAAAGAAACATTTATTTTTACACAGCCACTAACCAAATACCTCACCTTGTCCTCTCCTTTATCCGTCCTTGGGCAACCTTAGCATAAGTTACTGACATATATCTGTATAAGTTTATTTTAAACTTAACTTTACTACTTCTTTGTGTATTGTACTGTGAAAATTAGGAATTATTTTATCAAACGGTTGACTGTAAGATATCGCTATAGCGATAAGTCCGTCATTTGTGCATAAATTGTCTTTTTTATAAAACCAGCGTAATATTCATTATGTTTTTATAGCACAATAAAGTTATTCTATTTTATTCTATTCTATTATGTTTTGGAAAGACCAAGATATTTAAAGAGGTGAAAAAGAGATTTAGCTGGCAGGGCTTGAGCGCCAACTTCCACCGCGTGAAGGTAAACAGTAAGCCGTTCCGGGTGACGGCATTTGCGAGATCATGGTATTTATTTAATTTGTACTCATGGTCTTTTGGCATATTTGATTCCCATGGAACAGTTAATTCTACAATAAGGGCCACCTACCGAGATAGAGAGTGGAGTTATATCTGGACGGAGGGCTGTGCATCCGAGACTTTCAGGGAATTTATACTGCTTAGAGTCCGAATCGACCTCCAAAATCCAATCTGAAGCTTTCTCGATTATTGAGAAAGGTTTTGCAGTGAGATGTTTTTTGCCTTTAGAGCCAACCCGCACAAACTGTATTGGGGGTTTGGAGGATACTGTCAAACCCTTGTTGGCACGAGCCACTGAGAGGCTAAGTACCTCGCGAATAACAGCAAGGACTTTGTTGTGGCGGTAAGTGTACCGTCCTTGATCCAAGGCCACCTTGCAGCCAGCTAGAATATGTCTAGCTGTGCAAGGGGTGTTGCTACAAAGGGGACATGAACTCATAGGCTATATATTAATCCGAAAAATGAAAAGACTTTTTCGTAGTAGTCGGATTTGCAAAGTAAGTCGGAGAAAAAACGGTCGAATTAAAAAGTTTCTTACGAACGCTGCCTTAACGATGAGAGATATATGATTAAGTTTAGAGAAAAGTTGTAGATCTTGATAATGCTTACAAAAAAGTCAGCGACAGCATATGTCTAACTTTTATATTTAAGTCACAAAAAGTAGTTTTTCATATAAAAAAAAAATTAAATCGTTAGATCATGTTTATTGGTCATATTATCAACAATTATGAATTCTTATCAAAATAAGTAAATTTATCGTCTCAAGTGTTTAAAACAAAAGACTTTTCCCTTTTACTGCATATAATTTTCCTTCTACTGCATAAATGGTTAAAGAGATAATACGACATAGGTATGGAGCCGCGACCGTATCTCGGGTTGGAACTCCTGAAAGAATGGTACCAAATAATAACCTGTGTATGCGATCTGTAGGAATTAGATTGTCTATGCTGTTGCAGTGTTGAGTATCCTTTCACATTCGTGGGGTTTGGTTGTCCAACCAAGTAGCGAGTGTAATCCACGGGGGTATACAAAACGCAGGCCGAAGAGTTTGGACGAGGCACGTGCGATCGATCGCTTCTCTGTAACAAAACAGAATACGCATTTTAATATACTTAAGTGGTGGTTAATAGATATGACACTACTAGTTATTTTTGTAAGCATGGTAGCAAATGCAAAAATAACTCATTTTGTCGTTACCTGCGTATTTAAATGGTCGTGTGGCTGCGAGCTGGGTCTCCGCCTGTGTCTATCTAAACTGGTGGGAGCGTCGTTCGTCTCCTGTGGAGCAGGCGCTGGGTTTGGAGCGTGCGAAGGCCCCGCTACGGCAGCAACGGCTGGGGACTGGCTGCAGTAAGATGATCGATTCGATAGCGTACCTGATGAATAAATATAACTTAAATCAGTAAAAGACAGGAGCTGAAACTACTCTTGTGAAATGGGCCTAAGAATGACCAAACCATTGGGATTTCATGCCATAATCTTCCGAGCGCGAACAATTGGGATCGTAGTGGCGGCAACTAGAGCTGTTAACTACAACGGGCGAACCAGTCACTTCAGGAAGTTTTAACAATATTAGAAATTCTGTCTCCGGCGAGGTGAGCGTATAAGACTTGGGATGAAAATAGTCCACAGTTTAGTTACGCCACTCGCCAGGTTAATCACCCAGCGGGCCGAGACACTTGCGCCCTTACTTCCAGTTGCAACCAGATTACTCCCGTCTCCCGACTGGTTACGGTTCCTGAGTTGCTTGCTCGGTCCTCTCCTTTATGTAGCGGTGATTCGGTGTTTACCGAATCTATTGCGGACCACGGCATCCTTTGCTCGGCTCTTCATCCGGAATCGGAATCGGATAGCCGAATGGTCGTTTTAAGAGCAGTTGCCGTAAGGTTAACAACGGACTACGCCAACCACCGTATCTATATCCACTCGGATAGCAAAGCAGCTCTTATGGCACTGGCCTCGAATACCATTAATTCAAAGCTAGTGCAAAACTGTATATCACTACTGAATTCCCTGGGCGAAAAAAACAGGGTAATTCTAAGATGGGTTCCCGGCCATGCAGGAATCGAGGGAAATGAAAAAGCCGACGAACTTGCTAGGACGGGAGCAAAGGGAACGTTATACGGCCCTGAACCTTGCTGTGGCGTGCCAAAAAGCCTTGCAAACCTAATGCTCAAACAAATGTGTTTAGAAGAATCCGTCAACCACTGGAACAACATGCCAGGGTTGAATCAATCCAAAGCGCTATTTAACCCCTGGAGTAAATGGGTATTTTCATGGATGCATCTGTCTCTTTTGCAGGATTTTCGGCGACATCGACTTAAAGTACTATAACTACGAAACTACTACACCAATCATAAAAAGAACAACTGCACAATGATTGCATTGAAATTTCGAATATAGAATATTGAAATATCATTTTGTAAAACAATTAGATAATTATGAATAAATATGAGAATGTCAAAGAAGTGAAAAAAACGCGCGACCAGATTTGGTCGACTCGTACTCAACGGATAATTGTTTCGCGACCAGATTTGGTTGACTCATACTCAACGGGTTAAGGCCTACTGCCGTAAGACGGCCCGTGAGGCCTTATCGCTAAATAGGAACAATCTACGCATACTGGTGAGGGCGCTCACGGGGCATTGTGGCCTGAACAAACACATGTTCAACCTCAAGCTCCGAGACACAAAAATGTGCAGGTTCTGCCAAGAGGCAGAGGAAACTCCCCAGCACCTCATGTGCGAGTGTGGCCCGCTGATGCGTAAAAGATACACCCACTTGGGTGGTCACTACCTCCAACCTGAGGAGGTAAAATAATCTGGCGCCAAAAGCCTGCTGCGGTTCTTAACCCTTCAAGCCCCGCGACTTCGATATCGAAGTCAACAGAACGCGTCCAGGAAAAGTGATTTGATTGGGTTTGTCGTGTCATTCCGTATTCAGTTGTATTTTATTTAAATGAACGATGATTATTGTATTATCGTGCATTTAAATCAAATACAACTGCATACGGAATGACACGAAAAACCTAATCAAATCACTTTTCCTCGACGCGTTCAGTTGACTTCGATATCGAAGTCGCGGGGCTTGAAGGGTTAAATGACACGAGGCTTAGCGCAGAACTATAGTAGGTGGCGAACACAATAGATCAGCAATGGTCGCAGTGTTACAAGGCTCATAAAGACCTTAGAAAAGCCCCATTCAACAAATTAAAAAAAAAATAAAAAAAAAAGTTAACAACTGCCCCCGCTCTATAGGAAACAGTACTGTTTTTAGACTCCTCCGGCTATAAGTCGGAATGCTCAATCGATTAGTTGACGCCGCACGGTGCGCAAACCGTCCGAGGAAAGCCCGAAGGTTGACTCCTAGGGGAGACTGGCCCGCAGGCCAGCTTACTACCCTGGCTCTCCCTTCTGCGTGGAGGCTGCCGGATGGGCGTTGACCCGTGAGTATGACCGACCCGGAACAAATTGGTCTTCGTGACCAAACTGCAACAGAACCCTTCTTCATCAGCGCGTATTTGCCCACCGTTGGGCATACGCCTCTCCAATCACACCGTTACATTACATTTTATTCCAAATGATTTACAACAGTTTGAGAATCGATCAGCTGTTCTATTTGACCTTGCTAATGGATCGAGTTCTGTTATTTCTAAAAAGCTATATTTGGAATATATGAGACATTTACCACCACATATTGAACCTTTTTTAAAAAAAAGGATAGATATTACAAATAAAACAGTGCCTAACATATACCAAATAGTTAAAAAAACAGTTTTTTTTATTATATTTTACTATTGCCATCTACATGTTATTTACACGACTATTGTGATATGTAATTGTAAGCTCATTGAAAGTAATCATTCGAACCGCTAGATGGCAATCTGTGTTTTTTTTATTGATTTATTCTTAATTACTGATTTTTTAACTATTAGGTACATTTTAGGCTCTTTCTTATTTGTAATATTTGTTCCATTTTAACAACAAAGGTGGTAAATGTCTGAAATATTCAAAATACATCAATCAATAATAACAGTGCAGCGCCATCTGTAACCTAGCTTCGCAACTATTATGTTATTAAACGCCATTCAATGCCGCCGAGTTTAACGACCTTGATCCATTAGCAAGGTCAATTAAAACAGCTGATCGATTCTCAAACTGTTGTAAATCATTTGGAATAAAATTTAATTTAAAAATAATGTTATTATGTTATTTGATTCAACAATTTGTTGTAAAAAGTTGATTATTTGCTCGTACTGGTTCATCTATTTCAAGGATGTTACTAATTAAAAACTCACCCTGCAAGAGCTAGACGACATGTCAGTTTCTTTCCGTGTACAGAGAATTGTTAAAAGGCGTTTTCACTATGATAAGATAGTTTTTTCTGTGGATCTCGACGCTAACGCATACTTCGTTGCAAGACAAGTACGATGGCATCACTAACTCATTTTTGGAAAAAAAGTGGCATTGCAGGTTATTTCCGTGTACCCTTCAAATACACTTCATAAGAAGGATATAGCACCGGCTATAGAAGATACTTTCAATGCAATTGTTTGATAGGCATTTGATATGGTGAATGATATGATACCTGTGGTTGTTGCTTGCGTGCTGTTGGTCGTGATGGCGGGAGCATGCGGGGCACCATCGCCTAAATCCAGTTGAAGACCACCAGAGGCGTTTGGCCATTCTAAAAAAAAAAAAAAACAGAAATAGGAAATCAGTCTCTCACTACACTCTGTCAGGAATGCATCTTCGTTGCTTACTTTCAGAAAGCTGTTGAAGAAACATTTTACTGTGCCAGAGTCTATCCTGGACAATGGGCGGTTGCAACATTGCCGAAACGCGCGCTCCCGCGACCTCTCATCCGTGCGGGATCCGCGCGCGGTCATCCATTACTTGACTTTACATAAATATACCGCTGCAAATATCCTTTGCATGAAGGGGGATGACCAGTGAGTGTGTGACTACATCCCAAAATTCAAAAGACAATCACTTCAGTGGCGTCATTCATCTTCCATAGCCACCAAAAATTTTAAGACAAGCATTCAGGGTTCGGTGATCGGCCCTGTTGTGTTCGGTATTTTCCTGACAGACCTCAAAGCGATTATGGAAACATCCTTTGAGCTTTTTGCTGATGACACCAAATTCTTTGGAGATCCTGTCATAAGCCGTCAACTGATTCAAGACAACCTCGACCACATCGTGCAATGGACTAAGGATTGGCTTCTCACACTAAACGCAGAGAAATGCACCGTACTGCATATAGGTCCCAAGAATCCGCATCACAAATACACGATCGAGGGAACACCTGTACACCCAGTTACCACACAGAAAGATCTTGGAGTAATTGTGTCCCAGGACCTCAAATGGGAACCGCATATAGTAGAAGTTGTAAAAAGAGCAAACTCACTTCTTTACATGATTAGGAAAGCTTTCTCCTACATAAACTCTGATTTGTTCCTCAAACTCTACAAAACGTACGTCCGCCCTCTCCTCGAATACTCTTACCAGGTGTGGAACCCCTATTTCATAAAAGACATTGAACTGCTGGAGAAAGTGCAAAGGCGAGCAACCAAGATGGTTCCATCCCTAAGGAACGAGCCTTATGAAAACCGCTTGGATGCACTGGGTCTCACTACACTCGAGCAAAGAAGACAAAGAGGGGACCTCATCGAGACGTTTAAGATTCTGAATGGTCAATATGATGTAGCCAACCTTAATGCAATGTACACAATGAACACCAACGAGAAACTCCGTGGACATTCCTTAAAACTAAACCGAAACAGTTTTAGTTCCAACCCAAGAAAGTACTTTTTGACTAACCGAGTGGTGGACTCTTGGAACAAACTACCACAAGAAGTGATAAGTGCTATCTCAGTGAATGGTTTTAAAAATCTACTAGACAAACATTTAGTAAAAATGGCAATTAAAAAGTGTAAGGAATAAAATAAAACAAAGACAAACAGTACACTCAATACGTGAAGTACACGCACCAGCTGCAAAAGCTGCTAGTGTATATAAATAAATAATAATAATTCAGCCGGAAAAGTTATGGCATCTGCTTTATGAGTCCGTAAGGGGATCCTTTAGGTGGATTGCATACCTAAACGGATGACCATTAATGCAGAGGCTTACTGCAATACCCTAAAAAAACTTCAGAAGAGACATTCAGAACTGCAGGAGAGGAACGCTGACCCGGGGAGTCGGCCTCCTGCATGACAAGGTCAGGCCCCACACCGCGCAAGTTTCAAAGAAGCTGCTGATTTCGTTTGGATGGTGTATTGTCACCCATTCCCCCTATTCATCCGAATTGTCGTCTTCGGACTATAACCTTTTCACTAAACTAAAGGACTTTTTGTGTCGGAAACGTTTTTAAACAAAATATTCCCTGAAAGTCTCGAATGCACAGCCCTGCGTCCAGATATAACTCTTAACTCTCTATCTCGGAAGATGACCCTTATCGTAGAATTAACTGTTCCATGGGAATCAAATATACCAAAAAAAATGCGAGTACAAATTAAGTAAATACCATGATCTTGCAAATGCCATCACCCGGAACGGCTTCACTGTTCACCTTCACGCGGTGGAAGTTGGCGCTCGTGGCCTGCCAGCTAGTTTCGCGTTTTTAAAGATCTTGGTCTCTCCAGGAAAATAATCAACTTGTTCCTAGAAAAATTATCTAAAACTGCGATTTCCGCATCTCAAGTTCTATGAGGGAGTGAATGGATGGTAAGGTGAACGCTCTCATGCGGCAATACAGCTGTCCTAATCCTACCACAGCCGGTCGTTAGTCCGGAGTCCGGAATCCACCGTTCACTATATGATGGTATAGTATATGAGCTATCCAAAGAACGAATAGTATATGAGCTATCCAAAGAACAATTCTACTTTCCTCGCATGATCCGGGAAGCCATTGAAATATGAAGAACTCCGAACTTCAATAGAGACGACGGTTACAAACTCTCTTCTACACGGAACCCTCTTCTTAAAATGTTCCCGCCGCCGAACGCCGAATGCAAAGACGTAAAACAGGATACAGTGAGTGTTGTGTGCAAGACGGATTTTCAAAATTCCCACGGTCCGAGCCCGGCGCCCCACCACCGTTATAACCTACGCAGTGGCGGAAGCGGTATGCGGCCTACCCGCAAAACAACGGATTGACAGCTCTTCAGTCTACCCTGGACAACGGCGGCTGCAACGTCACCGAAACGTCGGGCGCTACAAATTTCACGCGGTAAATTCGTTTTCTATCCTATTTATAATGTCAAACAACCGCGATAGTCTTCGATTTTAGTATATGATGGGCCCGACTTTAGTCGGTGAATTCCATGGCAGCTCCGTTTGTATTTTATTTTATTTATTGAGGACGAGGAAGCTGTGAAGAAGTGGCTGAAAGAGCTGACGGCGAAGGTCAATGACACTGGCATACAAAAGCTGATGCCCCAACTAAAGAAATGTCTTAATCTCGACGGCGATTACGTTGAAAAACAGTTTAATATACTTGTGAAGTCTTCTGTGTATCTTACTTTCTGGATGACCCTCAACCGTTGTGTAAACCTAGCATTACTACCACAACTCGGTTTAAGAACACTCACCTTGGCCTGGCCAAAAGGATCGCCTTCCATTGACAGAGCCCGTGGGGTAGTTGATGGTGCGAAGACCGGCATCTTGAAGGAGATGTTGGTTTCCATTCAGGTACAGAGGACGCGGCAAAGAGTGCGCCGGCGGTGCGGCGTGACCCGCGCAAGCGGCATTGTTTTGATTACCTGCAAATTAATCACTAGTCTTAGCACTTACATAAGGGCCGTATTATATAAGGGACGTGATACTGAAACTCTTTGATGTGATCCTAAAGTTATAGCATTGATTACATCGTCGCTCTATACATGGAAAAAACTGAATATTTTCATTCCCGAGATGTTTTTTTCAGATGTGTAAATGACAAAATAAAAAAAAATAGTTTACTGTATTAACGATAGAGTAGGAAGCGAATGGTTTCGTGCAGCTTTGCCATAAAATCCAAAGTGTTCTCGAGTCAGCCCAACTCACGATTCAGCTCCTTCCTATTCAGTAGTATTCTCGTGTGAGGGACTACCCTGGGAAGGACTCTCGCGTCTCAGGCCTCAAAGCTGATGGATCGGTTTACCCTGGATGATTGCCCTCCATAAGGGAACTGGTCGGTTTGCACACTGTGCGGTGTCGGCCAATCGCTTGTGCATTCTGACTAATTACTGAAGGAGTGTGGAGACTACGGAAATATACTGTCTCTTAAGCAGCGAGGGTGGATGTTTGTGGAAGCGACTTTGTCCTCGTAACCAGTCGGGAGAACGGAGGTATTTTTTAAAATTTTTAAATTTTATTTGTTGTGTGGGGCTTTTCTAAGGTCCTTAATGAGCCTTGTAACACTGCGACCATTGCTGATCTATTGTGTACGCCACCTACTATAGTTCTGCGCTAAGCCTCGTATTTAAGAACCGCAACAGGCTTTAGGCGCCAGATTGTTTTACCTCCTCAGGTTGGAGGTAATGACCACCCAAGTGGATGTATCTTTTACGCATCAGCGGGCCACACTCGCACATGAGGTGCAGAGGAGTTTCCTCTGCCCCTTGGCAGAACCTGCACATTTTTGTGTCTCGGATTTTGAGGTTGTACATGTGATTGTTGAGGCTACAATGCCCCGTGAGCGCCCTCACCAATATGCGTAGATTGTTCCTATTTAGGCCTCACGGGCCGTCTTAGGGTCGTAGGCCTTAATTAGCGCTTTGGGTTGATTCAAACCTGGCGTGTTGTTCCAGTGGTTGACGGATTGTTCTAAACATATTTGTTTGAGAATTCGGTTTGCAAGGATTTTTGGCACGCCACAGCAAGGTTCAGGGCCGTATAACGTTCCCTTTGCTCCCGTCTTAGCAAGTTCGTCGGCTTTTTCATTTCCCTCGATTCCTGCATGGCCGGGAACCCATCTTAGAATTACCCTGTTCTTTTCGCCCAGGGAATTCAGTAGTGATACGCAGTTTTGCACTAGCTTTGAATTAATAGTATTCGAGGCTAGTGCCATAAGAGCTGCCTTGCTATCCGAGTGGATATAGATACGGTGGTCGGCGTAGTTCTTATGGAGGTTGATATACGCACATTCAATAATGGAGAAGAGAACGGAGGTATCCTGAAGGTTAATTCCAGACAGAGATATCCTACGAAAACTGGTAGCAAGGGGCGAGGTGGTCCCACTGGGCTACCTTCGTAGTGCCATGCCGTAAGGCGTTAGCCTCTAGCGGGTTCGTAGCTTTGCTCAATGGTAGAATTGTATCGTCGCAAAGTCTTCTACACTCACCTCACGGGAGACAGAACTGAGGTGACAGGTTCGCCCGTTGTAGTCGACCTCTCTAGATGTACTAAAGATAAAAACTGCCTAATTTGTTTGCGAGGAATTACTACTGATAATGTAGGAGGTACCATCAAATAAAATCAGTAACTCATGCCTACGAGATGCCATTGCAATAAGAATTATACGAAAACTTAGCAATTTGAGCCATCAAGATATGGAAAAAACGATCCGGAGCGAGATTTTACATCAATACTAATAAAAACACTCACATATAAATCGACGATATGTGGTATTAGATTGTTCAATATCATAGTACGTTTTGGCAACCCTTCTGCGTCGGCAACATGCAGACGGCGCTAATAGCTATATTCTATGACATTGAGTAATCAAATACCCAACATAAATATAATCATATTCTAGGTTGGGGAGGGTCTACACGTAATGTTCTAAATCCGCTTATGACAGCGCAGAAGGCGCTTCTTAGGGTTATTGCCAAAAAGCCCCGAAGGTACCCCCTCAAACGGCTTGTTTGCAGAGCTGAATATATTAGACATCAGGCAGGTATATGCAAAAGCAGTCTTTCTTAACTACTTAAAAAGTAAAGATATTCACGTTAAAGCTGAGCATAAAATTTCAACGAGGAGCGCCACAAACTGTAAACACAATGCACAGAAAACCCGAACATCCTTCGCCCAAAGACACTTTAGCTTTATAGGGCCAAAAATTTATAACCATCTAAAAGAATCTATAAAAACATGCCAACACACTAAGTCAATCCAATTAAAATCTAAAATTACACAACATTTACTTCAACTTGGTAGAAATGAGGTGGAAAAGGCAATAAGCCATATTTTAAAGTAAAGGTCTGCATTATTATTATTGTCATACATTGCACTACACTTTATATTTAAATACTATTTATTTGTTTGTTCTACAAACTTCATATTACGACATTTTGTATTAATATTTATTTCCATGACCATGCTATATCAACATTTTAAATATAATTATAAGTTTAATTTGAATTCGCTTATCTATTTTATATTTTATCATATTTTGTATTTTTGATTTTAATATTATGTACACATGAATAAATCTTCGCCATACATAGAGTTTTCCTTGGTACGGGCTATGGCCTAGTTAGGCAGATTCTGCAACTAATAAAATTGTAAATTTATGTTTTGAATGAATAAAATTATTATTATTATTAATGCTAGAATCCTAGAATCAATGTTTCAAATGAACACCAACTTTTAAAGAAAACTGTTATTTTTATAAAACTATTACTCTCCCACACATAGAACGTAGGACAAACGCAAACAAAAGCCAGTAACGCGTTCATTGATATTTTGAGACATTTTTAGAAAGAGCAGGATGGATGTACGAGTACACTACTGTGAATAAGTCCTCGAACGGTCTATTCTTCTTTGAATACATGTTACAATTAATCATTAAACCATTATATTAAAAAGCTATTATTTGGCCACATTTACATTTAATTCAAATCCATTTACCTTTTCATAAAACCTTTCTCAAAAATCGAGAAAGCTTCAGATTGGATTCTGGAGGTCGACTCAGTTACTAAGCAGTATAAATTCCCTGAAAGTCTCGGATGGACAGCCCTTCGTCTAGATATAACTCTTTACTTTCTATCTCGGAAAATGGCCCTTATCGTAGATTTAACTGTTCCATGGATATCAAATATCCCAAAAGACCACGAGTACAAAGTAAATAAATACCACGATCTCGCAAATGCCATCATCCGGAACGGCTTCACTGTTCACCTTCACGCGGTGGAAGTTGGCGCTCGTTGTCCGCCAGCTAAATCACTGTTTCACCTTTTTAAAGATCTTGGTCTCCCCAGGAAAATAACCAACTCCTTCCTATAAAAAAATATCTAAAACCGCAATTTCCGCATCTCAAATTCTATGACTTCGAAGGGGTAGAAAATGGGTGGTAAGGTGAACACTCACATGTGGCTGTCCTAAACCTACCACAGTCGATAGTTAGTCTGGAATCCACCGTTCACCCCCAGAAGTGTAATAATACTATATGATGGGTGACTTTGGTCAGTGAATTCCATGGCAGCTCCGTTTGTATTTTATTTATAAGAAAGTACTTTAAAAATTAAAATATGACTTAATATTTAGTGAGCATGCACCGTTTCTGCCATGCATGTTGGCGTACGCAATTAGTTTTTGAATGCATTTTTGGGGTATTTATGGGGTATTTCTTGGTCTTTCTACAGATCTTCCTTATTTGTTGGGTCTTTTTTTTAATTGTCTAAATAAAATGGCTCAATTAAAGTATCATCGGCCGGGAAATTATGATGACCACAATTAGCATTGTCGACTACAGCGGGCGAGCCCGTCACCTCAGGAAGTTTTAACGATTAGTCGTTCTATCTCCCTGGAGTGAGCGCAGAAGACTTGGACAAATCAGTCCACCGTCTAGCTCCGCCACAAACCCGTAAGAGACCAACGCCTTAACCGCGAGATAGCCAGGAGTGTTACCCGGCGGGCTTACACTCACACCCTTACTTCCAATTGTGACCAGATTACTCCAGTCTCTCGATTGGTTACGAGTTCGAGGTCGCTTGCGCGGTCCTCTCCCTTACGAAGCGGTGAAACGGTGTATTCCGAATCTATCGCGGACCACGGTGTCCTTTGCCCGGCTGTTCACCCAGGATGGGATAGCCGACGGTCGTTCAAGAGCAGTCGCCGTAAGGTCCGCAACCCCGCTCTGTAGGAAACAGCACTGCTCCCCCGACTGTTAGAGTGCACAGTCGATTGGCTCACGCCGCACGGTGTGCAGATCGTCTAGGAGCGCCAGAAGGTTGATTCCCAGGGGAAACTAACCATAAGGTCAGAGTCCTACCCAGGCTTGCACTCAGCAAGGGCCCATTAGTCACTATGGATGTCACTATGGTGTCACTATGGATGCAACATTGACATGGAAGCAACATGTAAGCAACCTAGCCACAAGAACAAGGAAACTCGCCTACGTGTTTAGAGAGCTTCGAAATATTCTACCAAAGCCCCTTCTCAAAACTGTGTATATGGCGTTGTGCCAAAGCCTGTGGTCCTATGGCACAATTGCATGGGGTGGCTGTACCACACAAGTACTCCTTCCTTTGATCAAGCAAAAGCTGATTCTAAAGGTCATCAATAAAAAACCCCCTAGATACCCCTCAGCGAAACTCTTTACAGAATATGGAGTACTTGATGTGAGGCAACTATTCATAAAACAATTACTAATTGAGTTTCACAGAATCAAGGATCAGCAGACAAGAAGCCAACAAACTAAAAACACAAGGCAAGCTACTGGGTCGAATTATAATATTCCGATTGTAAAGTCCTCATTTGCCCAAAGGCATTTTTACTTCCTTGCGCCGAGATTTTATAATAATTTAAATGAGAGTTAATAAGAATGCAAACAACTTAAATTCATTCAAAATACTTATAAAGAAGTACCTGCTTGAAAGGGGTCCAATGTATGCGGAGTCTCAATTGCTCTCGCTAATAATTTAAGTTGTTTTATTAAATTATATATTACTAACTAATATCAAATCTCGTGTATTATTTGCTATGTATATATATGTGTAGGTATGTATATATATATATATTTATGTATGTGTGTATGTATGCGTATGTATATATGTATATATTCTTATGTATCATGCAATACAACTTAAGTTCAGAATATCAAAAGAGTCAGCTCGTCGATACAATTAAACAAAAATCAGCATCCCTAGATACGGGTCTCTGACCTAGTTAGGAATGCGGATAAACATTTTCACCATAGGATGTGCTCAATCTCTCCCAACTCAACCATATTATGTAAATGGTGTTTATATGACATATTATATGAAGTTATTGTAAATTAATAAATAAATAATAAATTAATAATAAATTAACTCCCCATGATGACCACAGTACAAATTTTAAAAAATTGCACTGTTGAGACAGAGACGGATAGTTCTCCGACCGGTTAAGATGAAGAGTTGTCTACCTTCGATGGCGAATGTCCGAGAGCCGTGATGTCGCCTTTGCGATGTCGCCGGAGGATGGTGTCTTTGCAAAACGCTCCCCGTAGCCATGGCCACGTCAGGCATGGCCTCCGATAATCCCGCACCCGCTGAGGCGGCTGGACTCCGCGACGAAGAACACGAGGGTTGGGCATCGCACCTGTAAATACAGTATTTGTTTTAGACAGACTTTTTAACCCCTTGAGTATGATACGACCAAATCTGGTTCTGAAACAATTATCCGTTGAGTTTGATACGACCAGATCTGGCCGCGTTTTTTTCACTTCTTTGACGTTCTCATATTTATTCATAATTATCTAATTGTTTTACAAAATGATATTTCAATATTCTATATTCGAAAATTCAATGCAATCATTGTGCAGTTGTTCTTTTTATGATTGGTGTAGTAGTTTCGTAGTTATAGTACTTTAAGGTCGATGTCGCCGAAAATCCTGCAAAAGAGACAGATGCATCCATGAAAATACCCATTTACTCCAAGGGTTAAAATTATTTCTACAACAACTAACTTCAGACTATCCACAGTCTGTCTGTAAGTACTATCATGCAACAAAATTACTGAGTATAAAACACAAAAAAAATCATTCTATTTTCAAAGTAGGACAGTTGGGATTGGAGGTTTCGATCCGGGTAAAAACCCCGGGCAGAACTGGGCGGTTTGCGCACCGTTCGGTGTCATTTGTTCTGTTGCGGGATCCAAGGAATAACCAGGGGAGTCTGAAGACATACTATTTCCTAAGAATCGGGGTAGCTGTTGACCTAGGAAACGATCCGTTGGCCACCAGATCCCTATGAAGGCTTGAACTATGAATTACTGCTAACGTCAAGTGGAGTAATTAGGCACTGTTGGAGTTGGTCACGAAGACCTATTTGGTCAGGGTCGGTCACACTCACAGGTCAACACCCATCCGGCGGCCTCCACGCATGAAGTGCGACCCAGGGCAGGACTCTGGCCTCTGGGCTAGTTTCCCCTAGGAGTCAATCTTCTAGCGCTCCTGGACGGTTTGCGAACCGTGCGGCATCAGCCAATCGATTGTGCATTCTGACTAACAGTGTGGAAACAGTACTGTCTCCTATAGATCGGGGTAGTTGTTGACTTTACGGCGACTGCTCATGAAACGACCATCGGCTACCCGATTCCGGGTCAAAAGCCAGGCAAAGGATGCCGTGGTCCGCGATAGATTCGGTAGACACCGTTTCACCGCTATGTAAGGAAGAGGACCGGGCAAGCAACCTCGAACCCGTAACCAGTCGGAAGACCGGAGTAATCTGGTTACAACTGGTAGTAAGGGCACGAGTGTTGGCCCGTTGGGTAATATACCTGGCTATCTCGTAAATAAGGCGTTGGCCTCTTACGGGCATGTGGCGGAGCTTGACGGTGGACTGTTTTTGTCCTAAGTCTTCTGCACTCACCTCTAGAGAGTAAAAAAATTGATTTATGACACTATCTCACCAAAACATTAATTACTGCCAAACCACTGTGTCCATAAATAAAATAAAACATATAAACATTGTAAAACATAATAAAATAAAACAAATGAAATTAAAATAAAATTAAAACGGGGCTGTCACGCTGAATCGTGTTTTGGCCGATATCGGCCAATCGGGGCTCTAGGGGTTAAACAGCAAGTATAATATATATAGAGGCTGGAAGAAATGACTACGCATGGATCTGTTAACCACCACAGCCACGGCGTTTTTGGCCTCCCAGGGGTTGCATTCATCCCATGGGAGAGACGATGGCGATCTATAATTTCCTGGGGCGGCAGGTTCACCAGTAGCAATTGACATCCCTCAATGAATGTTTTAATTATAATTCCGATTTTTATATATATAAAAAAGACTTACCTTCCAGCATAGATATTTCCTTCCGTAACAACTGCAGGTAATCTACTGCCGCTTCTAATATTTCTACCTAATGAAGCGGCGTCTAAACAGAGATCTGAAAAGAAACAAAGCAATATTGTGTCATTCACAAGTGTCTATCATTCCTGATATCATTCCCATCTATTATTGCTGATATCATTCCTATCATTACATTACATTACATTTTCGTCGTGTCCAATTGACGGCTAAAGACCGCTCTTGGACGTGTCAAAATAATTGGGTTAGGTAGTAAGTTTACTGAACTCTTTACTGAACATACATAGGTATGTTCTCTTTACTGAACATACCTAGGTAGTCAAGAATTAACTATTAGATTGTCAAACTATAAATATAAATAATCAAAATAGAAGTATTTGAAGTAGTTAGAAATTCGAAAAGATACGTAGTAAAATTATTCATCGTAATATTCAAATTGTCAGTAAAATCTTCAATTTATTTATTTATTTATTTATTTATTTATCCTATTTTTTATAGTTACATAAAATAGATTGCGTTCATTTTTTAAACACATTTAAAAAAATACATATGATGAAAATCGCGAAAGGGCAAAAATAATCAAATTAAATCTACGTTATGCATTTTAAACTAAAAGTACAGATATAAGACCATATAAAATAATCAGACAATAAGGCTTTACTTTTTTAACCCGTTGAGTATGAGTCAACCAAATCTGGTCGCGAAACAATTATCCGTTGAGTACGAGTCGACCAAATCTGGTCGCGCGTTTTTTTCACTTCTTTGACGTTCTCATATTTATTCATAATATACCCATTTACTCCAAGGGTTAATATGTTTCATTTTAATTATGGGTACAGTGGTTTGGCAGTAATTAAGGTTTTGATGAGACAGTGTCGTAATAATTTTTTTTTACTATTTTTTTACAAAAAATTATTGGGACAGCAACTTGTCAATCGGCTGAGGGGCCGAGGCCTGAAGGGTTAAGGTGCTACTGCTTAGCCTAAATGAGTAAGGAAAACTCTTTAATTTTACTCACCTACTCCAGACCCACGATCCTGATATCTCTTGAAGGCTCCGTCCGCGATCGCAGCTGGTTTCTCTCTGAAATTACCAGATTAAACTGTATTATATCCTAGTATTGTGAGGAAGAGTAGGCATTCCGAAAGGGTATACTCACGTGTCTGGGCTGTTGCCGAGTACGGGCCTGTTCTCGAGGTGGTACTGACTGCGCATGGTGGGCTGAGCGGGAGCTTCGTTGCTGGGTGGAGCCAGTTGGTTCATAGGCAACCCGACGCAAGCTAGCACATCGGCTACTGCATCTGGGTAGTTGTGCTCGCGGACCACTCGTAACCGTATCTATAACACAAAGACAATGAATAAATAAAATAAAATACAAACAGAGCTGCTACGGAATTCACCGACTAAAGTCGGGCCCATCATATACTATTGTTACACTTCTGGGGGGTGAGCGGTGGATTCCGGACTAACGACCGGCTGTGGTAAGTTTAGGACAGCTGTCTTGCCATATGAGAGCGTTCACCTTATCACCCATTCACTCCCCCTTCAAAGCCATAGAATTTGAGATGCAGAAATCGCAGTTTTAGATATCTTTTCTAGGAAGGAGTTGATTATTTTCCTGGAGAGACCAAGATCTTTAAAAAGATGAAACAGAGATTTAGCTGGCAGGCCACGAGCGCCAACTTCCACTGCGAGAAGGTGAACAGTGAAGCCATATCCGGGTGACGGCATTTGCGAGATCATGATATTTATCTACTTTGTACTCGTGGTCTTTTGGGATATTTGATTCCCATGGAACAGTTAATTCTACGATACGGTCCATCTTCCGAGTTATATCTGGACGGAGGGCTATGCATCTGAGACTTTCAGGGAATTTTTACTGCTTAGAGACCGAATCGACATCCAGAATCCAATCTGAAGCTTTCTCAATTATTGAAAAAGGATTTGTAGTGTTTTTTTTTTGCCTTTAGAGCCATCCCGCACAAACTGTATTGGGGGTTAGGAGGGTACTGTCAAACCCTTTGGTGGCACAAGCCACTGAGAGGCTAATTACCTCGCGAATAACAGCAAGAACTTTGTCTTTGAAAACCAAGACACGAGCAAGAAGAACCTCTTAGAACCACTATCGGTCTCCTCACCGGACACATGACCCTTAGAGTACATCTATTCAACCTTAGCTTGACCGAGAGCAAGGACTACCGAATATGTGGCGAACAACCTGAAGACAGCATACACATCGTTGGTCGCTGCCCAGGCCTCGCCGCAAAAAGACACAGTTTACTGAGACGAGCCTTTCTCGAACCCAGCGAACTGCTCAACTTGAAGGTCAGTGATCTGCATGGACTAGTAAGCAGTACTCGGCTACTAGCAGACCACTGACCCAACCACAAAGTGGGTAATTACAAAGTTCTTATAGATCCAGGTGACATCAAGGGCAGGAAATAAGCCCCCCACTCCGTTTACTACTACTACTACTATAAGTACTTATTTGATTTATCACGCCTTCGATGTATAGTATGAAATCTGCTCGGTTTCTGAATTCCAAGTAATCTGCTCTGCTGCTTTTTTGTGATCTGCTCGGTTTCTAAATTCCAAGTACTAGATATGCGGAGGTGCGGGAAACATCAAACGCAGATCCCCATTAATGTTTAATAATAAAAAATAAAAAAACATATTAATTAAAAATAACATAAAACATTAAATAACATAACAAAATACACATATGTAAAATACATAAATAAAAATAATAAATAAATAACATAAAAATAATAAAAATACATAAATAACATAAAAATAATAACATAAAAAATATATACATTAATAACACATATACATAAATAACATAAAAATAACATAACACATTAAATATCATTAACAAAAAAAAAAACATAAAATAACATAAAACATATTAATGTTTAATAATAAACATATTAATGTTTAATAATAAACAAAAAAAAAAAAACATCAAACGCACATCCCCATTAATGTTTAATAATAACATACCTGTCTGCGAATCTCATCAGTGTCTGCCAGGGGTAACGCCAAGGCCCGGGCGATGGCCGGTGCCGAAAGCAGCTCCGTTTCTCGCCTCTGCATGGCCAGCATCGCAGCCGAGGGCGGCGCCACAGCTTCTTCGGCGTTTCCGCTCTTGTCCTGAGATCCTTCGGCCGATCGATCTCCTTCTGTCGGCCAAAACAAATCAATCAACACAATACGCAAAACCAATTTGACCTACAAAACCTTTCTCAATAATCGAGAAAGCTTCAGATTGGATTATGGAGGTCGATTCGGTCTCTAAGCAGTATAAATTCCCTGAAAGTCTCGGATGCACAGCCCTCCGTCCAGATATAACTCTTTACTCTCTATCTCGGAAGGTGGCTCTTATTGTAGAATTAACTGTTCCATGGGAATCAAATATCCCAAAAGACCACGAGTACAAATTAAATAAATACCATGATCTCGCAAATGCCGTAACCCGGAAGGGCTTCACTGTTCACCTTCACGCGGTGGAAGTTGGCGCTCGTGGCCTGCCAGCTAAATCTCTATTTCACCTCTTTAAAGATCTTGGCCTTTCCAGAAAAATAATCAACTCTTTCTTAGAAAAATTATCTAAAACTGCGATTTGCGCATCTCAAATTCTATGGCTTCGAAGGGGGAGTGAATGGGTGGTAAGGTGAACGCTCACATGTGGCAAGACAGCTGTCCTAAACCTACCACAGCCGGTTCGTAAGTCCGGAATCCACTGCTCACCCCCCAGAAGTGAAAAAAAAAATAGTATTATGATGGGCCCGACTCCGGTCGGTGAATTCCATGGCAGCTCCGTTTGTATTTATTATTTATTAACACCGTTGACTACGTAACGACCAATATTGGCGGCTTGCTCCCGGAGCGCACAATATTTTCTAATTCGAACGCATCCTAAAATCCATACCAAATGTCTCATTATTACCTCATAATTCCGGAATCCACCCTTCACCTCCCAGAAGTGTAATAATTATATATGATGGGCCCGATATTTGGTCGGTGAATTCCATGGCAGCTCCGTTTGTATTTTATTTTATTTATTGACATCCTATCAAACCATATGATACGGGAGCTCCACAAGGTCTATCCTTCCAACGGGGGAGTTTTTCAACAGCTTCTCGCCCCATGCCATTTTTGGAAAAATGTGAAACAGTTTTTCACACAGAATCAAATTAATGTACTTGAATGGCCCGGAAACTCCCCCGATCTCAACATGATCGAAAACCTCTGGGCCATTTGCAAAAAACGGCTCTCCAAGATGGATTATACAACGAAAACCAAGATGCAGTAGTTCAATTCTGGTTTTACGATGATGACCTGAAATGAAGTTGTCAAAACCTGGTAAATTCCATGCCTACAAGAGTGAAAGGTGTTATCAACGCAAAAGGATGTAACGGTTAGCAACACGCATAATTTAGCAACTACTTTTAATATAACACTAGTAACATTTTTCTCACGAATTTAGTCTGACATCATTATACAACATAATTAAGCACAATTTGTATCGCGTCTCTCGCCACAAGCATTTTTATCAAACGTTTCTTTCGATACATAATCTCATCCATAATTATTTCAATTTAATTATTTCACTATTCAGTGCAATTCCTATTTATTATTTACCTTTTTCGTGTTATTGAAATTAATTTTATTGTGTTTTATGATAGGTATTTTACAAATATGCAGACTGACAGACGCATTGACATATCAATGACCTAGTTTTTAGAGTAATGATTAATTTCTACATACATTGTTTATTGCCTTAAGTTAAGTCCTAATATTATTAGATTCTATTTTTATTTTTTTTTCTCTTTTAACATATCGTCGGCTAAATGTGTATTCCTGCTATATCCCATTTTTGACCAAAGTAACTTTTTGGTACCGTTGGAAAGAAGATTTTTTTCCGCATCGACTGGGAATATCAGCTATATCAATTTAAAATCATAAAGCCCTTTTTTCCCGTGATATGTATACCTGCTAACTCCACGATTCAAATGTTGGCGCTGAAAAACTGCTATCGTCGCCATTTTGTACTGGTTTATGTCAGCACCAGTGTTGTGCGTTTGTTGTCCCGTTGTTTCTATTCCAAAACAAATCAAATAGTGCACAAATTGCGGATTCCTACAGTTAAAAAAGAAGAGGTAAGTAGTCAGATTGATTACATTATGTAGGATAGATAGAGTTAAATGCTTGTTAAACCTATTATTTAAATTGTCTGTAAATATGCGCCAAACCGTCAATGAAAAAGATTTACATTGACGGTCTAGTTAAATGTATTCATACTCAAAGGACAATGTCACGAAATAATCCTAATGTATCAAGAAGATCACAATCCTTGCTGTATTATTTGAAAATAAACGACGCGGAAGTTAAGGTTTGCAAAACCATGTTTTTGAACACCCCAAGTGTGGGAAGATGGACAATTCTTCAATGCAAAAATCAAGGCAATAGAGGAGAACCAAATTTACAAAGAAATGACAACCAACCACGCGTGAAGCCATTTGAAACTGAAAATGAAGAGCTACTCCTCTTCATAGATTCACTGCCAGCAATGGAGTCGCATTACTGCCGAAGTTCCTCAAAAAAAAAAAATTGTTACCTGAATGGTCATCCAAACAAAGTCTGTACCACTTCTATGTCAATGAATGGTGCAAATCGCTTAACAAAAGGCCACTTGTGATTACAAGATTCAGGCAAGCATTGGATAGCCGTAATATCGCATTATTCCAGCCAAAAAAAGATCAATGCGAAAAGTGTGAAGAGTACAAGGTCGGGCGACTCTTCGAGCAGGAACACCAATTACACATAATAAAAAAAAATGAAGCCAGGGAAGAAAAAAAAAAGGACAAAAATGAAAAATCGCTGGCATTTACAGCAGATTTGCAAGCTGTTTTGATGGCACCAAAATCAAACATCAGCAGCTTGTACTACAGGACGAAATTACAGGTGCACAATCTTTGTCTCTTTAATTTGAATAATAAAGATGGATTTTCTTACCTTTGGAGTTGGAGGTAGAAGGAGGCGTAAATGCCGAAGAATTTGCGACAATTTGGGTGAGCCTAATCGAAAATAAAATACTGCCGCAAACCGATGGAACCGATACTAATAAAAAGATAATAATATACACCGATGGATGTTGTTATATAATATACACCCTTTTGAATACAGCCATGATTAATAATATTACAATTGAACAGAAATATTTGGAAAGTGGGCACACACAGACTCCATGCACTCCACTGTGGAAAGATCCATGAAAATGAGAAATGTGAATGTGCCAGCTGATTATGCCCTCATCTGCAAGATAGCTCGCAAGAAACCTCGACCCTATGACGTAAATTACCTCACTCACACCTTTTTCAAAAAATTCGACAAAGTTGAATACTACAAAAGCATCCGCCCAGGTCGCACAGCAGGAGATTACAAAGTTACGGACATACGTGCTCTGCGATATACCCCCAAGGGAGAAATATTTTTCAAACTCAGATTTGGAGATGCGTGGCAGTTAATACCACAAAGAAAATCTATCAACATTGAACCCTGTCCTTGGGACAATTTAAACAGCCTTCACCTGAATCGGCATAAGATTAAATCAAGAAAATTTGAAGATCTACAATATTTAAAAAATACATTGCCCCCCCGACTACCACGATTATTATAATAATACTCCACATGATTAGTTTGTTAACAACTTCATTCCTATATTAAATCGAATTATTTCGATTACTTTTATTTTAATAAAATAAGACTGCTATGTTGTGTGTTTAAATGAAACCGTGTGTTTTACTTCCTATAAATCCTGCCCGAAAATCCTGCTAAGTCCCGAAAAAGAGTTGACATTTTTTTTTCTGTTTATAGAAGAACTGCTACATCCTTAAATCATTAATAAAACCAAATTGGACTAATAAAATGTAGTATTTTGTTTATTAGATCGTATTATAAAAAAAAAATGAACCAACGGGATTTTAGATTTTGCGATAAAGCTAAATTTGAATTTATTGCAGTGTTTTCTTTGTCTCCTGTAAAATTTGATAAATGTGAGATAGCAGGTTAACACATTTAGCCGACGATATGTGGTTTAAAGTATGCACGGGCCTAGTACGGGCCTAAGCCTAGTTAGGCAGCGTTGATCTAAAAAAGGACTGGGTTGCGGTAATCTCTTTTTTGCTACTATTTACAACGGAGCCTCTAATGATAATATGTAATGTACTGTAGTTTTAAAAAATGCGCATTTCTTTAAATAAATAAATAAATACACCTACGGTCTGATATCATTCTGAACATTTCAACGTCAAAATGTTGGCTATATAAACCGCATTTTTTCATGTAATAATCACACTCTCTTCACTCAAACGGCTCATTGTAAAGCGTCTCTGTATACATTAATTAAATAGTTAATAAATTGTTAAATACTAATGTTTGTGTTTCTTTACTCTCTCGTCTGCTGAGGTAAAGGACGACGTAAGATCGGAACCCTGGTTTCCGCACAGCATCAGAAAGAGCGACCAGGCACCTTCCAATAAGGACACATTATATATTAAAACTACCAGTACTGTATTTGTATCTTTACGTTCAATAAAGCACTTTTCGAAGAAAAATACTGTTTGTTCCAATTAATTCGCACGGTGCCGTACAGCCAACACAATGCCGTATGCTTTAAACGAAATAAGGGAAATAATTGAATGATGGGAAATGATGAAATAAGGAAAAGGATGGAAATTTATAGAGACCAATGGGGTTTGTAGGAGGTGGGGTGTTTATATCCCCTTTGCTAAGAGATTGATGAACACTGAGCACATAAGCGTATATAACACTAGTCCTCGTGCGACACTCGCAGATCGGCCAGAACGTCATCGCCGAGTAAATCGGGTTTAGCTAAGAGCGGACGGGTGTAAGGAAAAGGTAACCTATGTTTAGGTTAGCTGTAAGACATTGCCATGTGGCAATAAGCTCGCCTTTTTTGTATACTTTTTAAGTGCAAATAAAGAGTTTATTATTATTATTATTATTAAAGTTGAAAATAAAATTTGCTTTTTGTCGGTAACCTTGGCCTCAACGAAAAAAAGTCGTTTATAACTTTCAACTCAATTTCTCATATAGAACAATATTCAGTACACGAAATTATTAAAGTAAAAAATAACGGTTTATTTTTTAAAAAGTAGATATATTTCACTCCGATAATCGTTTCATGCTTTGGATATAGTATGCTGTAGTGTATATAATGCTTGGGATATAAGAAGACTTTTTGAACAGGAGATTATTCATATGGAAACCGAGTTGAAACTTATCTGAAACTTTTTTTTATTTAGGCCTTTGTTACTGAGAAGAAAAAAATTGAAGATCTGAAAGTTAAAAATAAAACTCGCTTTATGTCGGTAACCTTGGACTCAACGAAATAAATAAAAGGAAAAGGGGTTACCGAGTGAGACTCACCGTTGTCGTTGTCGTCGTCGGCGTCGTCGCGGCCGTCGGCCCGGGCGGCCGAGGCGCCGCCGGAGCCGCCCCCCGCAGCCCCCGCACCCGACTTCCCCGGCCCGCGCGGTCGCGAATCCACCTGCGACGCATACAAATACACACTCTAAATAAAACCACCAGTGTGCAAATAAATACATTTAATAAATCGGTTTAAATAAATGTCAATTGATAACATCACTTCCAATATTAGCAACCGCATCAATAATATTGTGAAGCAAAATATGACCCGTTTTTGACAAAACCATAATTTGCAGGAATGGTCGTTGTAGTCTCTTAACGACAATAATAACAATAAGTCCTCGCCGAGTGAAGCAGTTCGAAGATTTACTGCCTTCGAACGGCGTTAAGCGGCTCAAGAATGACTTTCGCGATGTGAAGCAATTGCGGTGTGATCGTTGCCCGCGCAGTCGTCTATCACCTTTAGGCTTTCAGAATCGGCCAGGGAGCGATGCCAATGAGTGAAAAAAGCTTTTCGACGGTAGTAGGTTTGGGACAGCCTCAGACAATTCTTGCAGTATCGTTCACAGCTGTGTTGACTATTTTGACGTGACGTCTTATAAATCGATGGAGCCTGCTGCACGCACGAAAAAACATGACTCATGCGGCGTTACCTCGCTCTGAGGCGTTCCATTTATTATATTTATTATTCAATATAAATGCTGCCATCTACCGGTTGCGACAAGAATTATTTACTAACCTCAGTCTAAAATAGTACGAATGAAAATCACTAGATTGATTTAAATTCTTGACATAATTTTATATGTATTCTTGATATAAAGGAATGTTATTACTGAACGGACAATTTTCTTGTGGTTACAACGAAGGGCAACGAAGTAAGCAACTTTTATTAAAAAATAAAATAAAAAGTATGAAAAGCTATCATTACGATGCGCTATCTAGCGGTTGGTAAAATGTCGCTGATATTGTTTATTTACGACATATTACCTACCGCTAGATGGCGCAGCGTGCTCAAACGCTTCTCAAATCGTTATTTAACAGTTTGAGATTTCAAACTTTCAAATTAAAAAAAACAATAAACTTTAAACAATAAACAATTATACAATTATACTGCTATACAATAATACATTTACATGTTGTAGTCAAATCGGAGAGTATCAAAGCATATATTTTTGGGTGTTTGCAATAAACAATATCAGAATCTTAAATGAAACTGCTTCAAATGCAACCATTCCATCAGTATTTTCCATACTATTGTCAGTAAACCGACTTTACAGATAACCGATTTTTTGTTTTGCACTGGAGCAGCATATTTCGATGCGGAGATGAATAGACCCAGAGTTTAGGTTCTGAGTGTATCTGGGTTGGCTACCCGTGTACTCCTAGTTAGGTTATGATGGGAGAAGGGGGAGACATGATAACAACCACTAAATAAACAATTCTCACCATGTACAAAGTATCTGGAATGTCAGAGCCGTAGCGGGCGCGTCTCACCCTGAGTATTTCACTCTCCTGAATCATCTGGTCCTCCAATAATGCCTGCAATATAAAAAAAACTGTATCAGCTCTGGAACCCCTACTTATGCAGATCTACATGTCCTGGAAAAGGTGCAGCGAAAGGCTATCAAAATGCCAAACAGGAATTATGAAGATCGCTTGGAATTACTCGGACTGACTAATCACAAACAAAGAAGACAAAGAGAGGACTTGATTGAGACATGAAATTCTTACAAATTATTACAATGTACCTGGGCTAGAGAAAATTTACAAATTCAACGTCAACACAAATCTTCGAAGTCACAGCAAAAACCTCAACAGTGTAAAAAATTAAATTTAATCCTTTCAAGAACGTTCTTCAAAATAGAGCAGTGGACATGTGGAATAAACTACCATTTGAAGTGTTCATGGCGCAAGACTCTGCAACGATCTCCCGGCAAATATACGATGCCTTCTTTACGATGGTAAAGAAGGCGTAAATATCAAAGATTACTACCTTTCTAAGCAGTAAGCAGTTCCTCCCTTTCTCTCCTCTTCCTCTCTCAATCTACTCTCCTCGGGCATTATTAGTTTTAAATACCTTTACTGGTCTGTATTTTATGCAGACGAACGTAATAATCTTTATTTCCACAATGCGCGCGTGTACCACTGAGATTAGGTTAGTTGTAAGATATTGCCATGTGGCAATAAGCTTGCCCTTTTGTAACATTATTAAGTGCAAATAAAGAGTATATTATTATTATTTGTATTTCGATCGTTAGGCTCCTGCTTTAATTATTCAACTTTTTACAAACTATTTTAGTTATTGTGTTGAGTGGCTTTTAGTAGGTACCCATTAGAATTATGAACTATTATAATTAATAAGCTTTTAATTGGTTTTGTAATGACCTTTTACGATGAATAACTTTTAGTAGGTTTCAATGTTTCTTAGATACTATTTTTTTCAATCTAGAAGCACGTTAAGTAAAAATCAAAGTAGTAATGAGACTTACTACCTAACACAAATATTTTGACACGTTTAGGAGCGGTTTTTAGCCGTCAATTGGACACGACGTAGATGTAATGTAATAAGCATATACAGTATGTTCTCTCCCACAACGAGCAAACTCTGTCAGCACAAACTATGTCCAAAATCCATCGACGAAAACTACTAAACTTCTTAATTTGTCTATGATTCATTCGGCAGTTTCATATTTAGCAGACAGGCTGCAGAATATCCGATATCTCACCTTGACTTCTTCGTAGTACGGCATGAAGAGCCGCGGCCCGGCGTACGGGCCGGTGCCCAGCCAGGCGGCGGGCGAGCCGAGCGGCGGCAGCGGAGGGCCGGCCGGCGCCGGGCCGCCCCCCGCCGGGCCGCCCCCCGCCGGGCCGCCCCCCGCCGGGCCGCCCCCCGAAGCCACCAGCTGCGCCGGCGGGGTGCTCAGCAAGCCACGACGAAGTACCTGCACGCATTACAACATTATCATTCGAGCCGGTGAATTACTTTTCCTGTCCGCCAATCGACAAAGAGGGAAAGTGTTGTGAACGCGCTGTTTATTCTTCGATATGAAGACTCGCCATTTATTAATTAAATAGCATCGGCCCTTAAAAGCGCCGATGCTTGCAATGCATGGCTCGTTCGAAATTCGTATTCGATGGCTCACGGAGACCCGCTTTTGAAATTTGATTTTTAATTTGAATAAGATTATGCCTTTTCAAAATACAAATTTCATTGCATTGCGTCGCATATTAATCCCTAGAGCCCCGATTGGCCGATATCGGCCACGACACGATTCAGCGTGACGGCCCCGTTTTACGCTCCTACCATCTACGTTCAATGCAAACGTCCCTCGTGAATCGAGCACGCGATCTATGCGACACTGAGCATTTTCCGAAGGAGATGGAACATGTCAATGATGTCCTTAGGAAAAATGGATACGGTAAATATCACAAGACACGCACACGTAAATATCACAAGACATGCACACAAAAAATGAAAAAATGTAATTATGAAACGAATAAATAAATGACTTCTTGGGGGATTGGATGGGGATAGAAGCCTCTGATCTTTGAATATACTATTAAGCTCGGGCAGAAAAGACGACTATAGTCGTTATAACTGCTCGTGTGGTGGATGGATTGGCTTCTGTCTCCATCCACCTCGTTGGAGTAAGAAAAAGTAAAAAAATGTTAATATGTTTTATTTTAATTATAGGTACAGGTCATGTGGCAGGCAGTAATTAATGTTTTGGTGAGACAGTGTCATAATTATTTTTTTTTTACTAATTTTTACTAAAATTTTTTGGGACATCAACTTGTCAATCGGCTGAGGGACCGAGGCCTGAAGGGTTAATAGAAATTTTTGCCAACTGCCCATCGACTTTATTTGTGAAATGAATATTCAGATGAAGTAAGTCCCTGGCTACTTGCGCAGAAAGTCTTGGGGTGACAAAATCGATATTTTACATTTGTATCCAATTTGCAAATTTACCATTTAACCCGTTGAGTATGATACGACCAGATCTGGTTCCGCGTTTTTTTCACTTCTTTGACGCTCTCATATTTAATTCATAATTATCTAATTGTTTTACAAAATGATATTTCAATATTCTATATTCGAAATTTCAATCCAATCATTGTGCAGTTGTTCTTTTTATGATTGGTGTAGTAGTTTCGTAGTTATAGTACTTTAAGTCGATGTCGCCGAAAATTCTGCAAAAGAGACAGATGCATCCATGAAAATACCCATTTACTCCAAGGGTTAAAAAAAAAATAGAATTTATATAATAGGTAGTATAAGCTACTGTAAATAACTGGTAGTTATTACAACCTTTTCACATGATAGTTTGAGTATCTTACCTATTTCAAAGACAAATAGAAAATCTTATGAGTTCAGTATCTCTGAGCCACCGACTTACATTTATCATGTCGTTTAATAAGGTTTCGGTTTTCTCTTTAGTATACCCACAACAGTGGGTATACTAAAATTTATTTAGTATACCCATTATACTAAATATAACATTTATTTAGTATACCCATTTTAGTATACATAGTATACTAAAATTTATTTAGTATACCCATTATACTAAATATAACATTTATTTAGTATACCCATTTTAGTATACATAGTATACTAAAATTTATTTAGTATACCATATTTAATACCCACAACAGTGGGTATACTATATTTTAACAATTGAGGACTTTTGCATTCCTACTCCAATGCACTGGAAAGTAATGCTAGAGCATAGATGACTGGACGCCAGAGATGCTTGAATTTTATATAAATACCTTTCAGCATACACTTCTAAACCCCAGTAACCTCGCTCGTTGGACATATTCTGAGCATAGTTCATGTACCCTTTGTAGCAATAACGAGTACAAACTAAATAAATACCATGATCTCGCAAATGCCGTCACCCGGAACGACTTCCCTGTTCACCTTCACGATGTGAAAGTTGGCGCTCGTGGCCTGCCAGCTAAATCTCTGTTTCACCTCTTTAAAGAACTTGGTCTCTCCAGAATAATAAGCAACTCCTTCCCAGAAAAAAGTATCTAAAACTGCAATATCCGCATTTTGGCAAGACAGCTGTCCTAAACCTACCACAGCCGGTCCTTAGTCTGAAATCCACTGCTCAACCCCCCCCCCCCCCACCCAGAAGTGTAATAATAGTAATATAATGGGCCCGACTCCGTTTGGGGAATTCCATGGCAACTCCATTTATTTCTGAACACATAATTAATTTTCTATTTAAAAAATATATTACACAATTATTAACGAGTTACAATAAATATAATAACTAATAGAATTGAGTATTTCCATGCTAGAGGGCGAAAAGAACAGGGTAATTCTAAGATGGGTTCCCGGCCATACAGGAATCGAGGGAAATGAAAAAGCCGACAAACTTGTTAAGACGGCAGCAAAAGGAACGTTATACTGCCCTGGACCTTGCTGTGGCGTACCAAAAAGCCTTGCAAACCTAATTCTCAAACAAATATGTTTAGAACAATCGGTCAACCACTGAAACAACACGCCATGGTTGAATCAATCCAAGGCGCTAATTAAGGCTTACGACCCTAAGACGGCCCGTGAGGCCTTACCGCTAAATAGGAACAATCTACGCATACTGGTGAGGGCGCTCACGGGGCATTGTGGCCTCAACAAACACATGTACAACCTCAAGCTCCGGGACACAAAAATGTGCAGTTTCTGCCAAGGGGCAGAGGAAACTCCCCAGCACCTCATGTGCAAGTGTGGCCCGCTGATGCGTAAAAGATACACCCACTTGGGTGGTCATTACCTCCAACCTGAGAAGGTAAAATAATCTGGCGCTAAAAGCCTGTTGCGGTTCTTAAATGACATGACGCTTAGCTCAGAACTGTAGTAGGTGGCGAACACAATGTCGCAGTGTTACAAGGCTCATAAAGACCTTAGAAAGGCCCACACAACAAATAAAAAATAAAAAATCATGCCAGTAATGAGATAAGTACTATTGATTACTCATATGATCAATCTGCCCTTGTATCATACCTGGTTGAGAATATCCGGCGCGACGGGATCGTTGGGTAGTATGTGTGACAGCCTCAAGTATTTGACAAGCGGTGCGATGACATCGCGCAGCTCAGAATCGGAGAGATCTCGACGGCGGATACCGCGACGAGCAACGCTATGCGCAGTGCCCATCACCACATTTGGTTCTGCAAAATAGTAAATATCCCGTTTAAAAAATGCCATTATGCAACAAACCAACATCATCATTTAACACAAAACTCTTAGCGAGTGAATCCGTTCCGGTTGACGGCATTTATGAGTATTATTTAGTAGTAGTATTTATTTAATTTGAAGTCGTGGTCTTTTGCAATATTTGATTTGCATTGAATTGTTATAAATAAATAAAATACAAACGGAGCTGCCATGGAATTCACCGACCAAAAGTCGGGCCCATCATAGTGTTATTACACTTCTGGGGGGTGAGCAGTGGATTCCGGACTAACGACCGGCTGTGGTAGGTTTAGGACAGCTGTCTTGCCACATGTTCACCTTACCATCCATTCACTCCCCTTCAAAGCCATAGAATTTGAGATGCGGAAATTGCGGTTTTAGATAATTTTTCTAAGGAGTAGATTATTTTCCTTTCAAAAGGTGAAACAGAGATTTAGCTGGCAGGCCACGAGCGCCAACTTCCACCGCGTGAAGGTGAACAGTGAAGCCGTTCTGGGTGACGGCATTTGCGAGGTCATGGTATTTATTTAATTTGTACTCGTGGTCTTTTGGGATATTTGATTCCCATGGAACAGTTAATTCTACGATAAGGGCCATCTTCCGAGATAGAGAGTAAAGAGTTATATCTGGACGCAGGGCTGTGCATCCGAGACTTTCAGGGAATTTATACTGCTTAGAGACCGAATCGACCTCCAGAATCCAATCTGAAGCTTTCTCGATTATTGAGAAAGGTTTTGTAGTGAAATGTTTTTTGCCTTTAGAGCCATCCCGCACAAACTGTATTGGGGGTTTGGAGGGTACTGTCAAACCCTTGTTGGCCCGAGCCACTGAGAGGCTAATTACCTCGCGAATAACAGCAAGGACTTTGTCGTGGCGGTAAGTGTACCGTCCTTGATCTAAGGCCACCTTGCAGCCAGCTAGAATATGCCTGGCTGTGCAAGGGGTATTGCTACAAAGGGGGCATGAACTATCCTCGGCAAAGCTACAACGAGCGAGGTTACTGGGGTCTGGAAGCGTATGCTGAAAGGCATTTAAATAAAATTTCAGCATCTCTCGCGTCCAGTCATACAACATTACTTTCCAGTGCATTGGAGGAGGAATGCAAAAGTCTCCAATTGTTGTCCAATCATTCTGGCATTGAAGGCCAATAGCGTGAGCCTACAATAAGGGCCATCTTCCGAAATAGGGAGTAAAGAGTTATATCTGGACATCCAATATATTTAATATCAATTATAGCTGTGCGACTATATTATTATTTTTTTTTAAGAGAATGGTAGAGGAGTTATTATATTATATATCTGTTCAGAGTTTGATACAGCATTTTTTAACCCTTGGAGTAAATGGGTATTTTCATGGAAGCATCTGTCTCTTTTGCAGGATTTTCGGCGACATCGACTTAAAGTACTATAACTACGAAACTACTACACCAATCATAAAATGAACAACTGCACAATGATTGCATTGAAATTTCGAATATAGAATATTGAAATATCATTTTGTAAAACAATTAGATAATTATGAATAAATATGAGAACGTCAAAGAAGTGAAAAAAACGCGCGGCCAGATTTGGTCGACTCGTACTCAACAGATAATTGTTTCGCGACCAGATTTGGTTGACTCATACTCAACGGGTTAATCTTGATTTTTACTTATGTTATAAATATCAAAACCGAGAAACAAAGCAATAACCGACAAACAAAAAATAACAAGCAACATTTACTTACTTATATTTAAGGACATAATATTTAATGTTATACTCTGCATTTAAGTTAAATTAGTAGGTACAGAATAAATAATTAAATACATACTGTTATGAATACTATAATACAATTATAGCTATGCATCCGAGACTTTCAGGGAATTTATACTGCTTAGAGACCGAATCGATCTCCAGAATCCAATCTGAAACTTTCTCGAATATTGAGAAAGGTTTTGTAGTGGTAAGTTTTTGCTTTTAGTTATCCCGCCCAAATTGTATTGTGGGTTTGGAGGGTACTCTCAGACCGTTGTTCGCTCGAGCCACTGAAAGTCTAATTACCTCGGAAATAACAGCAAGGGCTTTATCATGTCGGTAGGGCCTCTTGTCCACACATTTTTTTGCCGTGAAAATCTATGGATAATTCGCTGTGTCTAGGCACGGTCGTCAATGTTGTATTGTCCACAGACACAGTGGCGATACTGTCCGTTTTTTGCCGTGTCCATGGACAAGCTTCCAGTGATCTATACAACACTGACGACCACGCCTATATGGTGAATAAACCGTAGTGTACCGTACTTCACCTAAGGAGGACTCGTAGCCAGCTAGAATAAGTCTAATTGCATAGAATAGAATAGAATAGAATAACTTTATTGTGCTATAAAATCACTACTTAATGAATATTACACTGGTTTTTTAGAAACAAATGGCAGACGTATCGCTATAGCGATATCGTACAGTCAACCAATTGTGCAAGGGGTGTTGCTATAAAGGGGACACGAACTATCTTCTGAATAGTTCCAACGAGCAAGGTTATTGGGGTCTGGAAGTGTATGCTGAAAAAGCAAGATTATGCGTACTGTAAGCATTTCCTTTGAGATTGGAATCCTTTGAGATTGGAATCCGAAGCAACATTTGCTATTTGCATCCATTAAATGTACCTTCACCTCTTTATTAGTGTTGTTGCTGGTAATTAATGAGCTGAGGTAAGTATTCAAAGATATTAAGAATATTAGTATTTAAAGATATTAAGACTTTCCTATCAGATTCAAAGATACAGGGACCGACCACGTTGGTGCTGGGTTCACTCTATCATGTATTTGGTTTCCTTCTGATTTACTAGGTCAGTCGAAAAGTTGCTGAAAAGATTAGATGGCAGTGTGCCACTAGATGGCAGTGTCCCGAATATATTTTTTTCAAAAAGCTGGTAGTAATGTCATAAGTGTAATTCGAAAGGTCAACGGCGCCTCGCATAGGTTGGAATTGATTTTGGCGATGAAGCCTGGAGCGCTGCGACAATTTATAGTAGGTTTGGAGCGTTCTACCGTAAGATTTGGGCGTCCTCGAGCGTAGGCGTCTAATGCCGATCGACGCGCGACCGTTCGCTCGTCGGAAGTCATCGATGAAATCCGGCAATGCCGTATTGCATTGCGTCGCGACGATGATGGCTCTCGCGGGGACGGACGAAGAGGTGAATTTGCAAAGGCGAGATAGTCGGAATTTGCGAGCGATTTTTCGCACGGTCCAGATTCGGCGGCTCGTCGCCTCTTCTCGTTTTTAAAAATGGGAACCGATATAAAATATTTTGAGGTACGATAAATGGATCGTTTGCCAATGGTCGTAGTGGTTTGCGATTCGGCGGATGCCTCACCCCTGTCCTCCATCCTGCGCGCCAGCTCGGCCTCGCCCCAGCGCAGCAGCGCCTGCAGGGCCTGCGCCTCGGAGGCCTGCAGGAAGGGGCAGCGCAGGGCGGCCGCCAGCGCGGCGCGCGGCAGCCGGCCCCCCCAGGCGCCCCCCGCCTCCTCCTCCGGCCCCCAGCAGAACACCGCCCCGAACTCCTCGCGCAGGTAGCGCATCGCCTGCCTGCAACCGCAAACGCACACTTACAACGCTTACTCTCTATCTCGATATGCACCGTTACCCGAGTGTCTTAAAACTAAACTCGACATAGACGATATCGAACCATTTTTTCAGCATTCAGTATTAAGCGTAAACGAAACATTTCTGCGACGTTTAACGCTTCTCGCACATCCAAAGTTTCCATCCGCACCGCTAATTAGAGGGCGAACGACCGTTACAATAATCAAACATTTAAAAGCAAATACTCGCAGACGACCCGACAGAAATGGAACACAATTCGTTAATTGAAGACGAAAACTTTTAAATTCCGCGTAAAAAAAACATTTTGCTATATTCACATTTTATTTATTTATTTATTTATTTATTTCGGTACATAGGATTAGGTATACAGTTCATTCATTGGTCATGTAATCTTATAATAATTATATACATTATTTGATAATTAATATAGGGAGGTTTAACACATCTTACATGACCTTTACTGCCAATAGCACATCTAACTAGGCGATAATTTGGCCCGTCTCTAGATGTGCATATTTTTATGCAATTTTAAGAAATGAAGTGTTTTTTTTAAATAAATTATTTGGACCCACCACCTGTATATATACATAAATATACCAATTTTATAAAAAATATAGCTATGTAATAAATATATACAAATATATACATTCTATTTATTGTTTTGTCAAATTGCTTTCTTTCAATATATTAGCAAAATCCCGCTGTCACCAGCCACCATATTGCTTTTTTATTTGACATTTAGATCAAAATCTGGCCAAATCGTTAAAATATCTGCAACATTTCCAATCCAATAACGAAACAAATCAAATTTAAGAATCGCAGACCGATAAGCCATGTCAGAAAGCCAAAAAAAAAATGCAAAAATACTCCATAAACGACAGGAATGACGCATTTGACATTGTCAAGCATTGCTTAACCCATTTACAACAACCGATTGTTACAAAGATCAAAAAAAGTATGGGGAATACCCTCAATTTAAAAATATTAACGAGCAGATAACTTTTGCTTATTATTTACTAATCACTGCAGCGATCGTTTGACTGTGACTTGGTGCATAGTAATTATATTATGATCATAATTTTGGAGTACTTTTCTATTTTAATTCGTATTAGCATAATTAACTTTCACTATGTCTTCAAAACGGTAAGTGTTTACAAATAAGCTTGTGATTGAAATTTATTTTATGCACGTTTTTTTATAACTTTATGACCTAGATAGATAAAGATTATATAGATAGATATAGATAGATAGATAGATAATAAAGCCTTTTTCATAGTAATAACTGTGTTTCTTTAATTTAAAATAGGATACAATCAATAAAGTACTAGTTATATGAGCGTTAACCTACCTGCCTATTTTTAGTTTTTTTTTTAGTATTTTTCTATGTTTACTTTATGCATCAAGGTAATAAATAATACTAAAAAACTACTGTGATACAAGATAAAAAAAAGTTTCAGTAACAACTGGTTTAAGCATGATCCATGAGATACTTGGCTTGAGCAACTCCTTAAGCACTGCCGAATCGACTATAGAATGGAAACAGATACTTGAGCATTACTTAAGCACAAGTCAATGGTTAACCTTTCAGAAGCCAGTCATTCCGTTGATGGAAACATGCAGCATCTGACTCTCTCTCTCTCTCTCTCTCTCTATCTCTGGGTGTTTCACACACATGCTGAAACGGATATGTCAAACGCTGCAAAAAACCAATCGGTTTTAATATGGTCCTAGCGGTTAACCCCTCCTGTTGCGAAGTAAAAACTCACCTATCACTTTTGCGCGCGACATATTCGGGCAAAAAATCGACGCGAGTCAACGGCCTTGAGAAAAACGATCATAACTTATAAACCACTAAACGGATTTAAAAAAGATAAAGAGAAAAATGATCGCATTGACATTTGACATATAAAATATTATAACCTTATCTCGTACAACAATTAAGATAATAATGAATAAATATTACAAAATTGGCAAACTGAAAAACTCGCCTATAAAATCATTTCGATTTTTTTGTCACAAAATACGTAAAATATGCAAAAATTGTAAATACAGTTATGTTCTTTATTAAATGCTTTACCAAAACGATATTTTTTTTTACTTATTTGCATACAAAAATATTTATTTATTCAGCAAAGAAAATTTTTATCTATTCTCGTAAAAAAAATTTTTTTTAATTTTTAATTTGTGACTACTTATGGTATTTTTTTATATGAAATTCTTTCAAAATAACTTTATTACTACATCACACTTCTTAGAAATCACACCAGAACTTTGAGCTTTGTCTGATATTATAGAAAAATCTAAAGTTTTGAGAGTTTCCGCGTCCGAACTTAATAATAAACTTTGAATGCTCATAATATAAAATTCGTTAGATTTTTTAAATTATATTGTCTTATCCTAGACTTATTATATGTCTAATAACTAATTACTATATTCCAAAGAGTCACATTTCATCGAAAAACTATGGAAAATCGCACTTTATTCTCTCATAGTAATTATCAAAACAAGTTTCTTTGCGCGATTCATTTTACAAAACAAGATATAATTTTCAAAATACGTCTAATTATGTGATAACTTAGGATGTAAATGAAGCAATACTTATTTTGTTAGTAAATTAAAGCGACATTACGTCATATTTCGCAATATATCGGGATATTTAATAAACATTACAAAATAATAACAACCATTTTTTCGCGAGCCGTTTGTTGTCGCCGAAGTGTTTTCTTTAAAAATTCGTGAAAAACAGCAAATGGACTATCTCAATTGACTAATCCTCATGCCTAAACTACTTAAAAATGCAAATTACTCACTGTTATCCAGTAAATGGCACAAAACACTGCACAAAACAACCATTTCGCGGAACTATACGCCGCCGCGGCGGTGGCCGATGGAGACTGCCGTTTTGACGTCTATGCTGACTTTTTAAATCGCCGTTCGATTTTTTCGCCGTTCGCCACCGAATTAAAGATTATTTGGCCATATCGTTGCGCCGTCAGAAAGCATTAAGTACGACGTTTCGAATCGTAAATTGCATTTTTCGCAGCGGCGAGCGCGATATCCAGTAGCGGATGTTACGTGCTTTAGGCGGCCGACATACATGTCCCCAATCGGATGTTACGTGCTGAGCGGGTTAAGCATAGATTATAAATTCGGGTGTAAGGCAACTATAAACAAACTAAAAACACAGAAATTTACCTCTAAAGCAACTCTTCAACATGACATAACAAACTGTCTCTTACCTATACACCCATTTGGACCCGTGTGGTAACGACGACCATTTGAGAACTCGGGGTAAAGACGCAGGCGTTAAAGCTTCTACGATGGCATCTTCGCAGCCCTGCGCAACTATATCCATCTCCACAAACCTGAAACCAAACAGAGCAACAATTTATAAACCCATGTGATACATCTGTCCTCCTATACGGCCCATGGTTGGGAGCTAATGGGCCCATGATGAGGTGGCCACGATGACCCATGTGTTCAGAGTCGGTCACACTCACGGGTCAACACCCATCCGATGGCCTCCACGCATGGGGTGCGAACCTGGGTAGGACACTGGGTCAACCAGTCTCCCCTGGGAATCAAACCTCTGGCGCTCCTGGACGGTCTGCGCACCGAGCGGCGCAAGGCAATCGACTGTGCTCTCCGACTAACAGTCGGGGGAGTCTGGGAACTGTACTGTTTCCTATAGAGCGGGGGTGGTTGCCTACCCTACCTTACGGCGACTGCTCTTGAAATGACCATTGGCCATCCGATCCCGGTTCAGAGTCGGGCAAAGGACGCCTTGGTCCGCGATAGATTCGGCGTACACCGTTTCACCGCTTCGTAAGGGAGAGGACCGCGCAAGCGACCTCGAACTCGGAACCAATCGAGAGACCGGAGAAATCTGGTCACAATTGGAAGCAAGGGCGCGAGGGTCGGCCCGCCAGGTAACATTACTGGCTATCTCGCGGTAAAGGCGTTGGCTTCTTGCGGGTTGTGACGTAGCTGGACGTTGGATTGTTCTGTCCAAAGTCTTCTACGTTCACTGCAGGGCGACAGAACGAAAAAATCGTTAAAACGTCCTGTGGTGACGGGCTCGCCCGTTGTAGTTGACACCGCAAGTTGTCCTCCTATACCTTTGGGAGTTAATGGGCCCTTGCTGAGTTGGCCACGAAGACCCATTCTGTTGTCCACGCATGAAGTGCGAGCCTAAGTAGGACTCTGGCCTTAGGGTTAGTTTCCCCTAGGAATCAACCTTCTGGCGCTCATGGACGGTCTGCGCACCGTGCGGCGTAAGCCAATCGATTGTGCACTCTGACTAACAGTCGGGGGAGTCTGGAAGCAGTACTGTTTTCTATAGAGCGGGGGTGGTTGCGGACCTTACGGCGACTGCTCTTGAAAAGACCTTCGGCTACCCGATCCTGGGTGAATAGTCGGGCAAAGGATGCCGTGGTCCGCGATAGATTCGGTATACACCGTTCCACCGCTTCGTAAGGGAGAGGACCACGCAAGCGACCTCGAACTCGTAACCAATCGAGAGACCGGAGTAATCTGGTCGCAATTGGAAGTAAGTGCGTGAGTGTAAGCCCGTTGGGTAACACTCCTGGCTATCTCGCGGTTAAGGCGTTGGCCTCTTACGGGCATGTGGCGGAGCTTGACGGTGGACTGTTTTTGTCCAAATCTTCTGCGCTCACTTCAGGGAGACAGAACGACTAATCGTTGAAACTTTCTGAGGTGACGGAAGCAACCTAACAGAGAGACATATTTCCTCAGCAGTATTCTTACCTTCCTATTTCGTAAAGCTCCATGGCATCTTCGAGCAACGTCTGCGCGGTTTGCTGTGCTACAACGGCCGCATTCGAACGACTAGACGGAACGGTCGGTATGGGCACAGTCTGTCCCTGTACTCGACCGATAAGCGTTAGATCAACCTGAAATCAAACAACCACATCAAACGCCTTTGCTAGATCTCAACCTAGAAACATATTCGAGGTGTGAATTGTGTTGGTCCTAGTGTATCATGTCTCCTACAACGCTATTGTCTCTCCTCTGTATGGAGTGTGTTGTATTTTTCTCCGTTGCTCTGCCGCGCTCCTGCATTCCATGAGCACATGCTGTGGCGTTTCTTCTTCCTCCATGCATCCTCTGCATAGAGGGCTGTCTGTCACACCTATGGTATACAGGTGTTTGTTTAGGGGACAGTAGCCTGTCATAGTACCTATGACTTTACGCTTTTTAATCTGGTGAGGTTGCGGGCAAGTTTTTTGAGGTTGCGGGCAAGTTTTTTAGACGCTTCCGGAACTGCATACTTTGTTTGCCTGCATCCTGCGTTTTTTTTCCATTCTGTAAGGTGGGTTTCATCGGTGTTCCTGCGTAGCCATGTTTTTTTTTGGGCCTGGGGTATGGGCATCAAGGGTTCCGGTCCATATACTATTTTCTTTGATCCCCTTCTGGCCAGTTCGTCTGCCGCGTCGTTGCCCAGTGAGTCGCTGTGCCCTTTAATCCATTGCAGGGTCACTCTATTTGACCTCGCAATGGATTGAAGCGCATTGTGGCATTCCAGTACAAGGACAGAGGTTATAGTATTTTTTGCTAGCGCTTGTAGCACGGAGGCACTGTCGGAGACAAATTTCAAACTTCGGTCTCCGACATCTTTGGCTGCAAGTGCCTGTGTTGCTCTGGTGATGCCAATGCATTTTGCTTGGAAGATCGTATTTAAGTTGCCTAGGGTAGTTGATATTTTGATGTTTAGATCATTTCCGGTGGCGTTGTCACTGGTGGCGTTGTCACTGGACTTTGCTATGTATTCATTTTCTGCTATTTATTCAATGTTTAAAATATTTAATGCATAGTTCCTAAGATAAAATTGTTTAAAATTATTCTTGAATTACTTAAATAAATAAATAAATAAAAAAATTTGAGAAGACGCTGGCTCCGGTACCTTGAGTGGTTTTGGAGCTATCTGTGTATATCCTTACTTCATTTGTACCAGATAAATCTGCTGGTTCTGCAATGAGTTGGATATCTGTCCCGGAGGCTTGTAGCAACCCAAACAGGCTGCTAACCTTCTGGGACAGCCTGGGTTGGCTGGAGTAACATAAATAGAAACATGAGCCACGCACAACGGTTCAATCAAGAGGCCAAGTGCGGGAAAAAGCCCAGACAAACTAAACTAAACTATGGAGTGTGTTGATAGTGATTGAACTACTCCAAAAAATCAACAACTGCTCTAAACGCATTTCTAATCAAGACTCGAGCCGCTCCAGGGTGGAGCGGATCAACACACTCAAAAATGGTTGACACTGTTGTGAGCGATGCTGCGAGAATTGTCTCCGACTGCCTTAAACCTACTCCCGTCGAAAAGATTTATTCGCTCATCGGCATCGCTCCCTCTGCAATACATCGTGATTTCCTGGCTGATTCTGAACACCTGAAGGTGATAGAACCACACCACGATCGCTGTGTATCGCGAAATTCATTCTTGAGCTTCACACAACCGCTCCAAGGCAGTCAATCTTCGAACCGCATCACTCAATGGAGGGCTTCACTCGGCGAGGAAGTAAAGAAAGAGATAGCAATGGGGTCATATCTACCTTCGACCACCTAGCATAGTCTCAATATACTGAGGGTGGGTGTGTCAAGATGCCGAACCAATCTCATCCACTGGGGCTACACAGAGAATCCAATACTGTGGAACACTGCAGGATGAAGACGATGTCCTATCCTGCCCACAGTTGTCATACCTCCATCACACACCAAGAGGCGAAAGACAACACCATCCAGGCCGCATACTTTTGGAGAATTCTACGCAAACATCAACCTTATTATTGCCAGAACGGCAATGGTCTGGGGTATGGTAGTACAACCATGAGCGATGTGGACTTGAAGAAGTCTCTCTTGCGGGGAGATTACGACAGCAGTAGTATGGCTCGCGCTATTGGCCTTCAATGCCAGAATGATTCGACAACGATTGGAGACTTTTGCATTCCTCCTCCAATGCACTGGAAAGTAATGCTCTATGACTGGACGCCAGAGATGCTGAAATTTTATTTAAATGGCTTTCAGCATACACTTCCAGACCCCAGTAACCTCGCTCGTTGGAGCTATGCCGAGGATAGTTCATGTCCCCTTTGTAACAACATCTCTTGCACAGCTAGACATATTCGAGCTGGCTGCAAGGTGGCCTTGGATCAAGGACGGTACACTTACCGCCACGACAAAGTCCTTGCTGTTATTAAGAGGTAATTAGCATCTCAGTGGCTCGTGCCAACAAGGGTTCCATAGTATCCTCAAAACCCCAATACAGTTTGTGCGGGTTGGCTCTAAAGGCAAAAAACATCTCACTGCAAAGCCTTTCTCAATAATCGAGAAAGTTTCAGATTGGATTATGGAGGTCGATTCGGTCTCTAAGCAGTATAAATTCCCTGAAAGTCTCGGATGCACAGCCCTGCGTCCAGATATAACTCTTTACTCTCTATCTCGGAAGATGGCCCTTATCGTAGAATTAACTGTTCCATGGGAATCAAATATCCCAAAAGACCACGAGTACAAATTAAATAAATACCATGATCTCGCAAATGCCGTAACCCGGAACGGCTTCACCTTCACGCGGTGGAAGTTGGCGCTCGTGGCCTGCCAGCTAAATCTCTGTTTCACCTTTTTGAAGATCTTGGTCTCTCCAGGAAAAAAATCAACTCCTTCTTAGAAAAAATATCTAAAACCGCGATTTCCGCATTTGAAATTCTATGGCTTCGAAGAGGGAGTGAATGGGTGGTAAGGTGAACGCTCACATGTGGCAAGACAGCTGTCCTAAGCCTTCCACAGCCGGTCGTTAGTCCGGAATCCACCCTCACCTCCCAGAAGTGTAATAATTGTATATGATGGGCCCGATTTCGGTCGGTGAATTCCATGGCAGCTCAGTTTGTATTTTATTTTATTAGAGTCTACGAGGCCTACGTTCCTTCACCTCGCCATAGATTAGTATTGAAAGACTTTTCCTTCTTCTCCGTCATTCCCTCAGATTCTTCGGGTTTCTCCTGGCAACATGACCGAACTACTGCAGGACCCTTCTCGTGCATACGGTGGAGAGCCTCACTTGGATGCCAAGTTCTTCAAGGATAGATTTGATGGTGCGGCGTTCTGTCCATGGAATTCCTAGCATTTTACGCCAACACCACATCTACAGTGCATCGATTTTGGTGCGTATCCGAGCCTTTAGAGTCGACATCTCCGATGCATAGAGAAAGTTCGAGAAAAGCCTAGCTCGAACCAGCCTAAGACAGCGAGTTTAAAAATCTAATAGAGAAGACACCGATGTGTGGTCTCTCAGACCCAACAGAACCTCCAAGAGGCGAACGACAAGGCCATCCAGGCTGTATAATTTTGGCACTGGCAACCACACATGGACGAGGTAAGTCGTAAAATATTTGCTAGTTTTCACCCTCTGCAAACAACACTCAGAAGATTTCTTCCTAGGGACACAAAAAAATCTCTTGCAGTCTCTCCTCTTACCTTTCCTTGACTATGCCGATGTGGTTTATCTCGATTTATCAGAGGAACTGCTCAACAAACTTGAACGTTTGCAAAATGTATGCATACGATTCATCTTCGGTCTACGTAAGAATGATCACGTGTCCGACTATAGGACATAGTTAAAGTGGTTGCCAATACGCCAAAGAAGAAATGTTCATATACTTGCTCTCCTATATCATGTACTCTCCCAATTAACACCATCCTATCTCCACGAGCTTTTTGAACCACTAAGTTCCCACGGTCTCGTACTTCGGTCAGCCTCTGACAGTTTATTAAAAATTCAGAGTCATAATAGTGATTTCTATTCCTATTCTTTCTGTGTCCATGGTGCAAGACTCTGGAACGATCTCCCAGCAAATATACGAAATTCGCCTTCTTTACCATCGTTTAAGACTTACCTTAAGCCAAAAAACGATTCAGCGTGACGGCCCCGTTTTAATTTTATTTGTTTTATTTTATTATGTTTTACAATGTTATTACGTTTTATTTTAATTATGGGTACAGTGGTTTAGCAGTAATTAATGTTTTGGTTGGACAGTGTCATAATTCTATTTTTTTACTAATTTTTACTAAAATTTTTTGGGTCATCAACTTGTCAATCGGCTGAGGGGCCGAGGCCTGAAGGGTTAAGGATTACTACCTTTCTAAGAAGTAACCAGTTCTCTCCTGTTCCTCTCCCAATTTCCTCTCCTCGGGCATTATTAGTTTTAAATTCTTCCACTTGTCTGTATGTTATGTAATAATCTTTATTTTCACAATGCGCGCATGTACCACTGTGTTTAGGTTAGTTGTAAGACATTGCCATGTGGCAATAAGCTCGCCTTTTTGTATACGAATTAAGTGCAAATAAAGAGTTTATTATTATTACTATTATTATTATTAATTTTACTTTTGGAGAATTCTACGCAAACATCAACTTTACTATTGGAAGAGTCTACGAGGCCTACGTTCCTTCACCTCACCACAGATTAGTATTGAAAGACAGCTAGTTTAAAAATGTAATAGAAGAGACACCGATGTGGGTGTTTTCTTTACCTGATCTGTGTAAGCGGCGTGTAGAAGAGCCCTAGCAAATCTTCGGGGTACAACGCTTTCGTCCAATGCGATTCGTACTGTTGACGGTGGACACCAGACTGGTCCACCGCAATTCGAAACACCTCCACTTTCCCTTTGTCGGCGGCTGCGGCGGGCTATTATATTTCTAAAACAAGATACAATATTATAAACGAAAAAATAAAAATAATAAAATAATTAACATTAATATGACTATTATTATTTTTATATTATTCATCATAATTATCCCCAGGATAATTATTTTATTATCATTTATTACCTTGATTAACTCTGAAATTTTCTTGACAATTCATTAAATATTATTTTACATTTGTAAGATGTTTTTTAAATTATTTGCTTATTATTAAGTTTATATTTTTTAAGACATTTTGTTTTGAATTATATGTAGTCTATTAGGGTAATTTTATTAAGAATAATGTTATTAGGTCTTTGAATTGAGAACTTTTTTGTGATATTGAATATTTATTTCGAAGCAAATTGGAAAGTGCATTTCATTCAATGTATTGTCCATCGCTAGCTATGACGTTCTCCCATCTTTCTGGCAAGAGACAGATTCCCCGGCGGAAGAAGTCTCCGTCCTTGGAGGCTAACCTCGAATCCAGCCATTTTTAAATATTATCGAAAGACTGGAAGCGCTGCTCGGAAAGGCCATGGGCCATTGACCGGAACAAATAGTAGTCGGATGGCGCAATATCTGGGGAGTACGGCGGGTGAGGTAGGATGTCCCAGCGAAGCTGTAAATTCTTGACCTGCATCGCGACGTGTGGTCGAGCATGGTCATGTTGGAAAATTACCTTGTCGTGCTTTTTAGCGTATTCCAGCCGTTTTATCTTCACAGCATCGCTCAAATTCTTGAGCTGAGCTCGATAGCAATCATCCGTGATGGTTTCTCCCGGTTTCAGCAGCTCGTAATAGATGACACCCTTTTGGTCCCACCAAATGCAAAGCATTACCTTGGATCCGTGGATGTCTCTCTTCAGCGTGGCTGTTGAGGTTGATGGAAGTGATTCACCGCGGTACGAGCGATATTTTTTGCGTTTGGGGTTCTCGTAAAAGATCCACTTTTCGTCGCGGTGGTTATTCGGTGGAGAAAACCTTTTGTTTCTTGACGGCGAAGGAGCATTTCACAAATCATGAAACGTGTTTTGATGTCTCTCGGCTTCAACTCGTGAGGCACCCAATGCCCTTCCTTTTGAATGACTCCCATTGATTTTAAACGTCTCGAAACGGTTGAGGGATGAACATTAACCCTTCCTATGTGAGCTAACCATTTTTGGTTAGACGCTTTCCGCGCTGTGCTAACTGTAATATTTATTCATTATTATTTTAATTGTTTTACGAGATAATGTTGTAACGTTATAATATTTCAAATTACATCATTTCATTATAATATTTCATGTGATCATTTTGCAGTTATTCTTTTTACGATTATTATTATTATTATTATTATTAATAATAGGCTAGCAGCTTTAGCTGATGCGCCTATATCACAACACTTATTTTTTAGTAACAGTTTTTGTTATTGTTTTTGTTTTATGTTTTATATGATCGTCCAGTTTGTTCTTGAAAGCATTTATGGAGACAGCATTTACAACTTCACTGGGTAGATTGTTCCAAGATTCTACCACTCTATTGGTGAGAAAGTGCCGGCGAGGGTTCTGCTTGAACTTATTGTGGTACAGCTTTTTAGAGTGTCCTCTCAGGTTTGTAGTATTAGCAAGGGAGAACATATCTTGCAGCCTGGGAACGCTGTAGAAGGCGTTCAGAATCTTAAAAGTCTCAATGAGATCTCCCCGTTCCCTTCGCTCTTGTAGAGTGCTCAGGCCAAGCTCATCTAGCCGGGTTTCGTAGCTTTTATTTCTCAGCGCATTTGGAATTTTTGTAGCTCTACGTTGTACTCGTTCCAGCAGGTCAATATCCTTCTTGAAGTAGGGATTCCAGATCTGGTATGCATACTCCAGCATAGGTCGGACATATGTTTTATAGATCTTTAGGAAAAGCTCAGGGGTTATATGTGAGAAAGCTTTATTTATTGTATACAGCAATGAGTTCGCTCTCTTCACCATAGTTATGATGTGTGCCTCCCATTTTAAATCTTCTGCGATTATGACACCCAAATCCCTGTGTGTCTTCACACTGATTAAAGCATTTCCCTGAATAGTGTATGTTTTCCTTGGGTTTTCTTTTCCGTATAGTAGTTTAAAAGTTATGCGCAAAACTATCCCGGGCAGAAATTTTACCCCGCCATAGGAGGGGCTAAGCACTTCACTTATCTTTTCCAGCGTCAGACTCGAATCTTCATGGAGTATCGACTCCAACTCGGCTTCTTCAAATTTTTGCTCCTGAGCTAGGTGCTCTTTCTCTTGCACGTCGAAATCACCACTTTTGAATCAGAGATTTCCGTGTTTCTAACACTTTTTCCGTGTTAGAAACACGGAAAAAAGTATTGGATTTAGCCGCTATTGTCGGGTCCAATGTTTTTCGGAAAATTTGTGGTCCACAGATAAATAATTTTGCATCATTAGTTCAATTTACACATGCTGTGGAGATTGCCGTCTTTGTTTTTATATGACACATTTTTAGAAGCTTTTATTTAGCTTGCAATGTATGTTTGTTTAGGTCAAATCTTGCAAGCTGAATTAGAGCCACTTCCTCTTATTCTATGAAGTAGAAGTTTTACACGTTGCATGAGCATGACCTGATTCTATAACCAGGATTGGCTCCCGACAAGGCTACTCCTCCACGGTCAACAGCACAGACACACAATTTTGTATACACATTCAATTATGAAATCCGTTAAACAATCAGCCCTGCTCTATAGAAAAAGTCATTTCCAGACTCCCCCGGTTATCAGTAAGAATGCGCAGTCGATTGACTGATGCCGCACGGAGTGCCCGAAGGACAATTTCCAGGGGAACTGGTCCGCAGGCACAGAGTCCAACCCGGTGTTGCACTTCCGCGTGGAGGCTACAGGATGAGTTTGTTCGAACCTAATGCATGGGTAATATTTTTTTATTGGTCTTACTCAGGTTTTGAGTTGTTTCCTAAGCATTGTTCCGGGTCTGTGAGCATTACTCCAAAAAATCGCGTAAAAGCTATGACGTTTGAGCTGTCAGATTAGAAATAGCCGTATTGCACGGCCCAATAAAAAATGACCCTCCTGGTGTCCTTGCCGTAACAATAAAAACAAGAGATTTAAAAAAAATCTAGTTCGAAAGAACATTTTAATAAATGTAATAAATATTACAAAAAATATTACTATTTTATTGTGAACATGAGTTGTCATGAGTTTTTTTTAAACCTAAAGTTTGTTTAACGACAGGCCACTTCCGGCCTGTCCAATCTGGCCACTGCCACTTCAGGGAACATTTTGTTCCACGATGGCGCGAGCGATTTTACTCACTCGCGCTGGGAGACAGAGAACTCGCTGAAAAGCAGAGGCATCCGCGGAATATAGTGCACTAGGAGTGCGGCGTTTTTGTGAAATGTGAACAAGGTCTTATTTTTTGGTAAGCGTTTAATTCTTTTGGGGTTCAATCCGCTAAACGAGTGTGTAAAAGTAATGGTGGTTTTTTTTTCTTTTTGTCACAGTGTGGGTTTTGTTGTGTTGCCTTTTATTTCCCACTGAAATAAACCTCACGAATCGGCCAAGCGTGCGTGGATTTTTCTCGCCTGGATATTTAATAATTGAACTCCGTTTATTATTCTCCGTTTATTCTCCGTTTTGCCAAATTTAGTGCTAAACCAAATTCTTTCCCCGACCCTGTGGTTGTTTTTTTATTTTCGGTCATCACCTAACCTCCTATGGTTTTTTCGCGTTTTGGATAAATGCAACGGCGTTCTTAATTTATGTTTTGGTATAACGTAAAAATGATCCCGTAATATAGCTTAACTGCACTAGTCCCATTAGCTCCATCTCAATACATACAATGTAATTATGGCATAAGCTACGTTCATAAGGAAGTAATAAAAGAAAGAAATATAAATAAATAACTCACCTGAAGAAAGGCGATCTGGCAGCGAGAACGGCGCGGTGGCAGGACAGTTCGACTTTTGGCCGGAAGCCGTAGTCAGAGGGGGGCGCGGCCGCGGGCGCCGCAATGCGAGGGGCGGCGCGGGGGGCGGGGGGCGTGCCGGGGGGCCCGGGGGGCAGCCCGCAAGACACCTCCACAGGCGCCGGCGCAGGCTCCGCGGTGAACGCCAGTGACGCATCCGAGTAGTCACCTGTGTGTGCATTTCATACATTGTATTAAAAATCACTTTCTGTGAGTTTTGCACATTATATGTTTGTTTGTTTGTCTATACTCTTTATTGTGAAAATGTCACAATGGGCGGGTTTATTGTCATATGATAATCTCTTACAACCAACCCTACTATGACGTGTTACATGTATGTGTGCGTGTAACATGTCTGTAAGTGTGTGTCTTGTTATTGCATTCGATCGACAGAATTGAAAATGCAATTCCGTTAATTTGATCCTAACGGAAAATGGTGACCCAGCCGGGAATCGAACCCGGGACCTTACAATGTAAGATCAGGCGACCTAACCACTATGCCACCGGGTCGTGTGTATGGGTTTTTCAGATTTTCACAATTATTAATTTGGTTTTATGTCCCAATAATGATGTTTTCTATCAAAGAATAACTCATAAACTATAAATACATATGGCAGTTTGCTGTCATTAGTTTTCAACAAACATTTATGGGAAACATCAATGCCCATCATCGCGATAAATATTGCATTAATTATTACCGCCATAAATTGAGTGGCCACAATTGAACGGTCAATGTCAATGCCCATACTTAGCAATAAAATTAGCATTAATATTCCTTGAATTTCAAGCAAGATGGACGTTGACGCTGCTACACTGTATTTCATGAGTAATTATATGAATATATTTTATCATTACCGAATAAAGAAAAAAGAACACAAGGAAAAAGAAGATGATGGATGATACAAATGCACAGAAAAGGTCTATTTGGGTTTATCAATTTAAATTTTATTTTGTTTGCCAGCACACTAATTGCACTAAAAGGACATCCAATAGTGTAATAAGACAAGCATATATAAATTTGGTTGGTAATAATGGTTTGCAGAATTTCGAGAAACACAATGACTTCCTCGTTAGTCCACTCCATATATTATCGAAGACAAACTCGTGCGATCCCGGCACAAGGACGCATGTAGTATGGTCAATTCAATGCATTAATTCTCGCTTTAAATCTCTTTGATGTACCGCCACCCGAGCTATCGCCTAACGTCGAACGGCAATATTAATTGTTTGTTTGTTTGTTTATTATACTCTTTATTGTGAAAATGTCACAATGGGCGGGTTTATTGTTATATGACAATCTCTTACAACCAACCCTACTATGACGTGTTATATGTATGTGTGCGTGTAACATGTCTGTAAGTGTGTGTCTTGTTATTGCATTCGATCCACAGAATTGAAAATGCAATTCCGTTAATTTGATCCCAACGGAAAATGGTGACCCAGCCGGGAATCGAACCCGGGACATTACAATATAAGATCAGGGGACCTAGCCACTATGCCACCGGGCCGTGTAAAATTATTAAAATTAATGCCGCTGTAAAATTATTGCTATAAGTCGTGGCTACACCGTTAACCGTACATCATCGTGATAATTAACGGCGTTTCTCGTTAGTGTGGCTCCAGCATTCCACGCAAAATTTTCCAAGCCCTCGAAAATTTGTTTGTAGAAGGTGTGTGCCAGCATACAATATCCAATCAGACCTCAACAAGTTCGAAGTCTTCCAAATGCGATGCTTGAGGCAGATTCTCGGCGTCTCACTCTGCGACCAAATTCGAAACGAGACCATTAGAGAAAGATGCGATCTACTAACAACGATCGAAGAAGAAGTACAAAAACGTCAATTACGATGGTTCGGCCATGTTTGCCGAATGAACGATAATCGCTTGCCACGTAAACTTCTATGGCGAGACCGTCCGAAAGAACAGAGAATTCAGCAATCGGCACCGAAGAAAACGTGGCTAAATAACATCAAAGGCGACTTTAACCCCTCAGGCCCCGATTGGCCGATATCGGCCACAAAATGATTCAGCGTGACGGGCCCGTTTTAATTTAATTTTAATTTAATTTGTTTTATTTTATTATGTTTTATTATGTTAATATGTTCAATTTTAATTATGGGTACAGTGGTTTGGCAGTAATTAATGTTTTGGTGAGACAGTGTCATAATTATATTTTTCTAGTAATTTTTACAAAAAAAAATTGGGACATCAACTTGTCAATCGGCTGAGGGGCCGAGGCCTGAAGGGTTGAGAATCAACGATTATCGGCTAGGGATGCTCGAGACGTGGCAAAAAATCGTCAATAATGGAAGCGAATGGTGAATGGAGTAGAGATCCATCCGCACCAACAGCAGCGTATTGGCTGTGAGGGCGACCCCCTCCCCAATCGCCGCCAAGGAATAAATAATAAATAAATAATGCTAATACATAACGGTGGCTTATTCAATGATAGGCTTTTACCGCAGTGGAGGTAGAAATAAAGCTGATAATTGAATAAATACGGATATAATACGAAAAACGCCGATCGGCTTGCATTGCCACCCAGGGGTTAAAAACGTTTAGCAAAATAGTGTGGTGGATATGTGGAATAAACTACCATTCAAAGTGATAAGCGCAAGCTCTGTCAATCAATTTAAAAACAGAATCGTTTTGTACCTAAAACCTGGTTAACCCTTCAGGCCTCGGCCCCTCAGCCGATTGACAAGTTGATGTCCCAAAAATTTTTAGTAAAAATTAGTAAAAAAATTGAATTATGACACTGTCCCACCAAAACATTAATTACTGCCAAACCACTGTACCCATAATTAAAATAAAATATATTAACTTAATAAAACATAATAAAATAAAACTAAAATAATTAAAATAAAATTAAAACGGGGCCGTCACACAGAATCGTGTTGTGGCCGATATCGGCCAATCGGGGCTTGAGGGGTTAACATTGTTTATGACTAGCTTTACAAGATCTGATCTGGATATATCAACAAAACTGCCTGTCCAGAATGAATAATCGTAACAATAATAAAAAGCTGAAATACTCAGAAACACTCCGAAGATTGCAACTGCCCACACTCAAGGGCTGTCAGATCGGGGCTGACCTCATTGAGACGTTAAGATCCTTAACGAATGCTATAATTGCCCCGAGTTGTCTTCAATCTTTAAGCGGAACCATATGCATCATCTGCGAGGACACAATTTAAAACTGGAGAAAGGACATTTCCGCAGCAATCTCAGTAAACACTTCCTAGCCAACTGGACTGTGGACCAGTGGAACAGTTTAGCTGCTGAAGTAGTTGAAGCGTGCGATCTCAACGCATTTAAAAATAGACAAACATATTAAAAAATAGTGTAACTAAGACGTATTAAATCAAGACATATTAGCCTGTCTGTAAAATATAATATTAATAATAAAAGAACCGTACCGCTGTCGAGTAGATATCGCAGATCGCGATGCAGGGCTTCCGGGCGAAAACCGAACTCCTCGGCCAGTCGGCGCACCAGAGACGCGTCCGGTGGAGGCTGAAGAGATGCGCAGCAAGCTCCCACATTCTGCTGCCGGCCTTTACTGCGATTTCTCCTACCTCCCGTGCCTGTGGATAAAGATAGTCCTATTTATCACCTACTATATAAAGAATATTGATTTATTTACGATTTATTTAAGATCTACGTAACAAAGCTGATAATTGCGAAGGATGTGAGTTAGTTAGTTTTCCTGTGCTATTTCCCGCACTTGGCCTCTTGTTTGGGCCGTTGTGCGTGGCTCATGTTTCTATTTATGTTACTCCAGCCAACCCAGGCTGTCCCAGAAGGTTAGCAGCCTGTTTGGGTTGCTACAGGCCTCCGGGACAGATGCTGGAGATTGTAGTATTCTTGCCCGTTGCTCTGCCACCCTCCTGCATTCCATGAGCACATGCTGTGGCGTTTCTTCTTCCTCCATGCATCCTCTGCATAGAGGGCTGTCTGTCACACCTATGGTAAACAGGTGTTTGTTTAGGGGACAGTGGCCTGTCATAGTACCTATGACTACGGATTTTGTCCCTTTTTAATCTGGTGAGGTTGCGGGCAAGTTTTTTAGGCGCTTCCGGAACCCCGTTCTTTGTTTGCGTGCATCCTGCAATTTTTTTCCATTCTTTAAGGTGGGTTTCGTCGGTGTTCCTGCATAACCATGTTTTTATTTGGGCCTGGGGGATTGCGAATTGCGAAGGATATGATAGAATCTATCTTGTACATTCTACTACAAAACCTTTCTAAATAGTTAGTTTCTAAATAGTTTCTAAATAGTTTCTAAATAGGGTCGCCTACCTTTCACCCATAAGGAAATCTCCACCCTGTAGAATGCGCATCGGTCATTGCTGCACTCCTACTCACCTCAACCGAATACATATCCTCCCTTCTCCTCGGTGCGACTGCGGTCGTGAGTTTTGCACTCTGGACCATCTCTTCTTTAATTGTCCCATCGTTAATAACTATCCTAACTTTATTTCGGACATCTTAAATCTCAAAATTCAGCTCCCTATTAGTATAGAATTTTTATTATCTCTTAACTCCCCCAACGTCCACAAAATCATCTGTAAATTTATTAAACTCGACAGTATGTCCCTTTAATAATACTTATTGAATGTCCCTCCATAGAGTTTTTGTGTTAAACGTATATATGTATTTCACTATATCTTAAATTATTATTCGATTTTGTGTTCCCGACGGAGTGATGTTTTACTTGTTTCAGTGAGTCCACTAACATAAATAAGTTTCCTCCTATTTCAACGGCACACTTGGCAGAAATCACCCTCTTTGGGTGGAGCCATCAAATTAAAAAAAGGAGAAGAAATAATCGGGTAAGTCTCTAAGCAGTATTAATTCTCTGAAAGTCTCGGATGCACAGCCCTCCACCCTTGCACAGCTAGAAGTATTCCAGCTAGCTGCAAGGCGGCCTTAGATCAAGGACAGTACACTTACCGCCATGACGAAGTCCTTGCTGTTATTAGCGAGTTAATCAGTCTCTCAGTGGCTCTTGCCAATAAGGGTCTGTCAGTACCCTCCAAACCCCCAATACAATTTATGAGGGATGTTTTTTAAGGCAAAACACATTGCAATACAAAAGCTTTCTCAATAACTGGGAAAGCTTCATTCTGGAAGTCGATTTGATTTCTAAGCAATCAATTTCCTGGAAGTTTCAGATGCACAGCCCTATGCTCAGATGTAACTCGTAGTCCATCGACCAGCGATGATTCCCGACCTGTGAGCAATGAGCGGGGCGGTTGTTTACCTTGTGGCAGCCGGTCTTAAAACGATCATTCGGCTACACGATACCGGGTGAAAGCCGGGCAAAGGATGCCGTAGCCTGCGATAGATTCGGTATACACCGATCACCGCTACACTAGGGAGAGGATCGCGCAAGCGACTTCGAACCTGTAACCAGTCGGGAGGTTGGAGGTATCTTGAAGGTTAATCCCAGACGGAGATACCTTTCCAAAACTGGCAGTCAGGGGCGAGGCTGCCCGCTGGTTACCTTTCCCAGTGCCTCGCCGTAAGGCGTTGGCCTCTGACGGGCACATGTTGGCATAGATAGACAGTAGATTTGAATTGTCTCTAAGTCTTCTAGGCTCATCCCTTGACTGAAAGAATAATCACATATCCTTATATCAACCTGGGGTGACGGGTTCGGCTGTTGTAGTCGACACCGCCAAAATGTTAGTCATGTATATTATATATTTATATAATAATATGGAGGTCAGCCGAAACGTCAAGTGCGAATCTGTCAACCCCCTTGTCAAACTGTCAATCTGGCAAAAGGGCGATTGGCCTTTTGGGCACCCCAGCGGTTAACTGTCGTGTCGTGTTACAGATTAGCTGAACTTAATTTATGATTTTATGGAAGTAATACAATGAATACAAAATAAATATTAAGTTCACTACTTTATTAAGATAATAACACTAAAAGAAATATAAAAGTACAATAATTAAGTATATCAATCGCGTGTCAGCATGACATGATTGAATTAAATTATGTAATAATTGTGGTCTGAATATTGTGGATATATCTGGTCGATTCGAACCCTTTATTTCAATACTTCCTTTAATTTGAGGGGAGAGTTTACCGTAAAGACGGGATGAACATTAAATGTTTGACAGTAACGAAACCCATGAAAATTTTTCTTTTATTTTATTTTTTCGTTCATTTTCCAATGTTTTTAATAGTTATTCTGCTATTCGGGACGGAGACAAAAACAACAAATGAAAAACCATGAAAATCGGTCCAGCCGTTCTCGAGTTATAAGTGTTTGAACAAACCCGACTTTGTTTTATATATATATTAATAATATAGATTATCTAATTGTTTTACAAAATGAGGTTATAATATTTCATATTTCAAATTTTAATGCGATCATTCTACAATTCTTCTTTTCATGATCTATCAAGTAGTTTCTATCTTATTATCGTTTTTCTAAAGTGCTATATTTTTGACCTTCAACTCTCAGAAATAACAGGTGACTGCCAAGATTTACACACGCCGTTTGAGGGTTTAATGAAATCCGTATAGAGAAGTGACAACTGGCTTATAGAAGAGGCCCATCTCTCAAACCAACAACACTTATACAAGAAATATCTCACTGGATTTCATCCGTACAAATCAGACCTACGAACGGATAATAAAAATACTCACCGGAAAGGGAATCGGCCTCTACGCTGATGATGTCCAAGTCTTGGGTGGCTCTGCACGGGCACGTACAGCATTCCTGACCTGATTGACTGCTGCCATTTGTGTACTGACAACGCTCTGTAAACAATATTAGTACTAATAAATTAATAATAAATACAAACGGAGCTGCCATGGAATTCACCGACCGGAGTCGGGCCCATCGTAATACCATTATTACACTTCTGTGGGGTGAGCAGTGGACTCCGGACTAACAACCAGCTGCGGTAGTTTTAGGAGTGTTGTCTTGCCACTTGTTAGCATTTACCTTACCACTCATTCACCTCTTTTTAAAGCCATAGAATTTCAGATGCGGAAATTGCAATATTAGATATTTTTTCTAGGAAGGAGGTGAATATTTTCCTGTATAGACCAAAATCTTTAAAGATGAAACAGATATTTGGCTGGCAGGGCACAAGTGCCAACTTCCACCACACGATGAACAGTGAAGCCATTCCGAGTAGACATTTGCGAAATCATGGTATTTCTTCAATTTTTACTCACTGTCTTTTGGAATATTTGAATCCCATGGAATATTTAATTCTACAATAAGGGCTATCGTCCAAGATAAGAAGTGAGGTTATAACTGGACAGAGAACTGTGCATCTGAGACTTTTAGGGAATTGATACTGAGAGACCGGATCGACCTCCAGAATCCAATCTGAAGCTTTCTCGAATATTGAGACAGTATTTGGGGCTTGGAGGGAATTGCCAGACCCTTGTAAGGTTAGGTTTTAATAACAGCAAGCACTTCGTCATAGTGTTAAGTGTACGATCTTTGATCACAAGCTACCTTGCAGCCAGATAGAAAATGTATAGCTGTGCAGGGGATCTTCCGAGTTAGGGAGTAACGAGTTAAATTTGTGCTTTTGAGACTTTCAGGGAATTGATTGATACTGCTTAGAGGCCGAATCGACCTTCAGAATTCAATCTGAAGCTTTCTCGAATATTGAGACAGTATTGGGGGCTTGGAGGGTATTGTCAGACCCTTGTTAGCAGAGCCACTGACAGGCTAATTACCTTACGAATAACAGCAAGCACTTTGTCATAGCGTTAAGTGTACCATCCTTGATCACAAGCTACCTTGCAGCCAGATAGAATAAGTCTAGCTGTGCAAGGACTTACAGGGAATTGATACTGCTTAGAGACCGAATTGACCTCCAGAATCTAATCTGAAGCTTGATTATTTTTGATTATTGAGAAAGGTTTCGCAGTGAAATGTTTTTGCCTTTAGAGCCATTTTGCACAAACTATATTGGCGGTTTGGAGGGTACTGTCACAGCTTTGTTGACCCGAGCCACTGAGAGGCTAATTACCTCGCGAATAATTGCAAGGACGTTGTCATCTCAGGTAAGTTAAGTAAGTACCCATCTTAAGTAAGTATCTTAAGTACCTTAAGTAAATCAAGTACTGATCCTGATCTAAGTCCGACTTGCAGTCGGTAAAATATGTCTAGCTGTGTAAAAAGTATTGCACCACTTCAGAAAATAAAAAAAATAATATAAGTGATATCCCCCAATAATATAAGTGGTATTAGTCAGTATAAGAGATATATAAAGACCCTAATTAAAAAAAAAAAAAAACCTACACCCTTTAGGGCCGATAAATCTTATATATAAAAATGAATCGCCGTGCGTTAGTCTCGCAAGATCTCGAAAATGACTGGACCGATTTGAATTATTATATTTTCGTTTTGTTTTCCTTGATTCAGGGGTGGTTTACAAAAAAAATATTTAGGAAAAATTAAAAGAAACAACCGAAAATCGAAAAAATCGAAATTGGTCATTTTGGGAAATGGGCCACTTTCAATAGATGGCGTTCATGGCGATCCTATTGTATGACAGCTGCGTCATCCATAACTGTTATTCATTCCGTGCGATTGTGTAAAATTTCAAAAAGTCGATAAAGTCGAAAACGACGAAAAAGTCGGAAAAGTCAAAAAGGCCGAAAAAGTCAAAAAAGCCGAAAAAGTCGAGAAAGAATTTATATTTCATCATGTAAATTAAATAAATTGAATTTATTTTAATTACAAACACCTTTTATTTAATCACCAAACGAAACTCAAACCGTACACGATTCGGCCATATTATAGATTTCAATCAATTGGATTTGGAAGGTTGATTAGGATCAATAATAAACGCTTATGAAGAGTTACAATCAAATCAATTTTAGGTGGTACGAAGTTCACCAGGTCATCTAGTATAAAATAATAACAAATTAATTCAATACATGCCATAGAATATCAGGTACTGTGTAAAAAATGTCAGTATTCGAAACTTACGCATATCGGAGAATGCGATTCGTTACTACAACTTCCTTACCGTGTGAATGTTTATCAGCGGCGGCCCTCGACGTGGGCAGGGCTGTCACATCTCCTGAGTATAATGCGCGGAGGGCCGCATCCAGGGCTCGCGTCGAAAGGTTCCACGCTCCACCCGTCTCCAGAGAAACTCTGGCCCCGAGACTGCAAACAATAAACCATCAAATAAAGAATACCGGTGTTGAAGTATTGCATCCCATTATGCTCGGTCTGCCGCCAGTTAGACAGCTCGACTAGTTGATCCTCTAATAAAGGAGTTAACCCCTCACGTCGCGAGGTAAAAACTCACCGCGCCCAAAAACATCACTTTTGCGCGCGACATATTCGCGCAAAAAATCGACGCGAGTCAACGGCCTTGAGAAAAACGATCATAACTTATAAACCACTAATCGGATTAAAAAAAGATAAATAGAAAAAAGATCGCATTGAAATTTGACATATAAAACATTATAACCTTATCTCGTAAAACAATTAAGATAATAATGAATAAATATTACAAAATTGGCAAACTGAAAAAACTCGCCTATAAAATCATTTCGATTTTTTTGTAAATACAGTTTTTGTAAATATCAAAAATTGTAAATACAGTTATGTTCTTTATTAAATGCTTTACCAAAGCGATATTTTTTTTTACTTATTTGCATACAAAAATACGGAAAAAATATTTATTTATTCAGCCAAGAAAAATTGTATGTATTCTCGTAAAAAAAAATTTTTTTAATTTTTAATTTGTGACTACTTATGGTATTTTTTTATATGAAATTCTTTCAAAATAACTTTGTTACTACATCACTTCTTCTTAGAAATCACACCAGAACTTTGAGCTTTGTCTGATATTATAGAAAAATCTAAAGTTTTGAGAGTTTCCGACTTCCGAACCTAATAATAAACTTTGAATGCCCATAATATAAAATTCGTTAGATTTTTTCAATTATATTGTCTTATCATAGACTTATTATATGTCTAATAACTAATTACTATACTCCAAAGAGTCACATTTCATCGAAAAACTATGAAAAATCGCACTTAATTCTCTCATAGTAATTATCAAAACAAGTTTCTTTGCGCGATTCATATTAGAAAACAACATATAATGTTCAAAATACGCCTAATTATGTGATAACTTAGGATGTAAATGAAGCAATACCTATTTTATTAGTAAATTAAAGCGACATTACGTCATGTTTCGCGATATAACGGGATATTTCACAAACATTACAAAATAAATACGGCCATATTTCGCTCGCCGTTTGGTTTTGCCAATGTGTTTTCTTCGAAAATTCGTGAAAAACAGCAAATGGGCTGTGTAAATTGTTTAATCCTAAGGCCTAAACTACTTAAAAATGGAAATTACTTACTTTTATCCGGTATGCACTGCACTTATATACACAAAACAATTCACAACACAACACGTCGCGGAATTATACGCCGCCAGCGGTGGGCAGTTCGCGACTGTCGTCAGAAATGAGGTCACCGATTTTGTAAGGGATGTAGTAATTCATATTTCTAACATCGCATGCGGCAATCGAGCAATTTCATAGTGTTGCATATTTGGCTATATTATAGCATCATTCGATAGAATATACAATCGCATTTCGAAATTTAAACGACATTTTCTTGAGCGGCGAGCGCGATATCCCGTATGGGATAGTTTGGATTTCAGCCGGCCGCCATACATATCCCGCAAGGGATGTTAAGTGCCGAGCGGGTTAAGAAAACTGCAATGGGAGGCTGGTAGCCTTTAATGGTACGCTGATCTTCAGCTCTTTTCACCTAGTCTCGTCAGTTGGCCAAAAAAAAAAATTACCGGAAGAAGAGGTCAGGGACAAATAAACATCTTGTCTATATTTTACGCACTTTGGATGTATTTTACCAACATTGTTGCAATTGTATTATAATAAATAGTAAAGTTTAGTCAGAGGCTGACCGAAGTACGAGACCGTGGGAACTTAGTGGTTCAAAAAGCTCGCGGAGATAGGATGGTGTTAATTGGGAGAGTGCACGATATAGGAGAGCAAGTATATGAACATTTCTTCTTTGGCGTACTGGCAACCACTTTAACTGTGCCCTATAGTCGGACACGTGATCATACTTACGAAGACCGAAGATGAATCGTATGCATACATTTTGCAAATGTTCAAGTTTGTTGAGCAGTTCCTCTGATAAATCGAGATAAGCCACATCTGCATAGTCAAGGAAAGGTAAGAGGAGAGACTGTGCAAGAGATTTTTTTTTGTCCAGTTTCAATTCTAAAGTGCAACAACGGTTTGGGAGAAATTTATAGTTTGGTCGGCCGCCATAATAAATAAAAAATTTCCATAATTATACATAGTCTTGAAAAGACTTGCAAAATCTCGCAGCTCGAGGGGTTAAGCTGCTAGTGTATAATATAATAATGATAATATGTAAATTTTACCTTGGATATCCGCTTAGTAAGTCTCTGAAGTAAGCACATCTTGCCGATAGTATTGATCTATGTACTGGGAAATACGATCCCTTGAATACGAGCTCTGCATCTGGGCAAATACTGTAAAAACAAAATAATTACTTTTGCTTCACCAAAGTCTTTCATGGAGCCAATGATTATACATGGTATTAGATTGCTTAACTCCATAGTACGATTTGGCAACCCTTCTGAAATGGCGAAATGCAGGTGGCACTGAGAGCATCGACAACCAAACCAATAACAATTTATTTGGCTATCTGTAATAACAACTTGAAATGGGCAAACCATTGTAACAAAAACTGCTTTTTTCATGACATTTCTTTCGCGATTCATGCTTTTCCGTGTGCAGATCCATGTAATTACATGTTTCGGTGTCATTTGCACACGTTTTCTGGCGTCTGTACTATTTTTCCGAAGTTTTCTGCTTCATTTTCGTAACGTCGTAATTAAGTCACAACTTGACTTAAAAGTCGACTGTAAAAGTCGTAAAAACCGTTTTCTGACGTTTAAGAAGGTGTCGAACGCTACGGTTACGGCAATGACGTCTCTATTCTCTTTGGTTCAGCCGGAAACGTCAAAAGGTGACATCACTGTTCTTTCGGGGTCGTACAGTTTTGCGCCTATCAAAAATGGCATTCTTTTGTGGTTTTGGAGTTTGGAAGCGCAGGCGTAAGAGGGGCTGAGGATCGGCGTCGCTGCCGACGAGTATAGCGCGGCGCAGTTTTTCAATTCATGTAGTTCTTTTCTGGTAAGCGATTATTGTCAATTTTTTTTGCGGTTAGCACATGGCGGCGTATCGACTTCTAACCGGCTTTTTTTCTCCTTGGCTTCAGACGGGCGGGCGAGCACCTCTATTATTTTTATACGAATTATCTTTAATCCACCTGCAAAGCCTCAACTGCCGTAGCGTGGCGGCCTGCTTCTCGGAGCATTTTTTTTGGAGATCGGAGATTCAAATTCCGGACCTACCTACTGTCAACTTTTAGAAGATATCCATATACTGCTGTGCTGTGAAGTGATTTATACATCGTGTGCCTTGCACCTTCTTCGTTTTGCTGTGCCCGCGGAGAAGCGGATTAAAGAACTCTGAAAAGAAGCAACGTGTTCTCATTTCTTTTTTTTTACAGCTGAAGGAAGAAATGCTACCTACGGGCTAAACCAGTGACAAACCTGTGAGACTTACCCACCCTGTTAAATCTTGTGCTTAATTTTTTTGTATCGAGTTCTGGTTTTTTTTTTAGTTTCAGCTTTAACCTATAAAAAGCTGTGGCGTCCAATATTTTTTGAAATTTAGTTTTTTGATGTGTATTTGCTTTGGCATTAATTTATCCTTCCTGCACTCGATTTCTGTTCGTGGTTATTCCACGATTAGGTATAATCAGGTCTAACCTGGCGTTACATACTAACGTTGCAGTTATAAACTGTCGCCCAACGTGGGGCCTTAGAACTGGTTTTAGCCTAAGTAGTAATTCTTTCTTTAGTTTTTGAGACACGTCTGCGTTTACTTAAATGTTTTCTTTAATGTTTAACCTGTAACATTTCTTGTAACTTGAATTTAACATTTTAAGCGGTTACCGCGAAAAAGTTCTATTGTATACAGACTTGCCGTTTCTTTTTCACATAGTTTTTTAAAGATATTGTATATAATATCTAGTATCATTGTACAGTAGCTCGAGGTACAGTATAGCGGTTTTCTTTGTAATTTTTTGTTTTTAATTTGTAATCCGACACGGTTGTCGGGAAATAGCCTCGTCAGCAAGATAGAGGCTTGCCGTGTTCGAAGATTGTTATAGACTGTTTATTAAATTGTTTTTTTTTGTAAATTTCAGGTCCGAGGATTGAATACTCCGCTCCATTGGTTAAAGGTGTCAGGTGAATAGAGGTGCTCGTCAGCAATCGTTGAGGTCAGATCGTTCTAGTTATTTATTTTCTAAATTTATTTTTTATTTAAAAAAAAAATATTTCGTTTTTCGTTTTTTTTTTGTTTTTTTATTGAGCAGAACAATTTTTTATATTTGATTTTTTTTACCATAAATAAAAATTTTTTTTTGGTGAATTATTTTTTTGTGAATAATTTTTTAGTTTTTTTTTAAAAAAAAAAAAATTTTTTTTAAAACTTTTAAATTTTCTGCTTGTTTATATTTTTAATACGCAAGTAGTTGAGATGGCTTCCCCCGTGCTTGTGTATTATTCTGCCTCACACTTAGTTAAAAAAGAATTGGATTACGAATTCAAAATTCGGGAGGTTACCCCGACGCTTGTGGAGTCGATGCGCCGACAGTTTAGTTCGCTGCTTAAACAGTTTCCGGCAGATTCAATCACGTCGACGGATCTGGATCCCGAGCAAGAGTTTAACGAATGTTCCATTCGACTCTTGTGTCTCCAAGAATTTGTTGAGGATTTGGTAGAGAACAATACTCGACCTTTGTTTAAACGCGTTTGTACAAAAACAACGCATCTTTTTTATAGAGTATCACGTATAATGTCTGGGGTTGTACCGACAGCTTCGTTTGAACGTCTTCAGGCGGAGATTTTAGAGATCGTGAAGGTGCTGGAGGAGTGTTCAGATATTGTGAGAGCTCCTAGTCCAAATTTACTGCCGTCTACTTCTGTACAGGTAGAGGTGCCTGTGCCGGTACATCCTTTAGGGGTGACATCGGTTTCATCAAATAATCTTTTTGTTCCGTTAGCCGTTCCAAATGTTTCGAGTGTACCTAATGCGGGTAATTCGGTTTCCGAACCCGAGGTTTTTGTTAGGAATCCGGTCGCTGTCAGCAGGCCGTATGATTTTACTAATGAACAGGTGTTAAGGCCTTTGAGTTTAGGGTTTGTGTTTGATGGAAAGTCATGCGTCGTAGAATTCCTGGAACGCCTTGAGGAAAATCGTTTGGCACGAAATATTTCTGATGCACGGTTGCTGAAATCGGCGTGCGAGTTGTTTCAACATCACGCGCTCGCTTGGTATAGGACGGTTGCTTCCAGGATTGACAATTGGCCACAGTTGGCCAAAGAACTTCGCCAAAATTTTGGCAGTCAAACCTTCGACCGCGATATGTTGAAACGGGCTCGCGCTCGAATTCAGAGACCGGATGAACCTCTTCATCTTTTTATTACTGAAGTATTGGGCTATTTTAATAAATTATCCAGGCCCTTGCCGGAGGCGGAGCAGCTGACAATCCTAGTACCCAATTTAAAACCTTACCTGCAACAATGTTTCGCGTACATCCCTGTTCATTCCATACAAGAACTGCTTCATGTGGGGAAACAGCAGGAACTCACGCATGTGGCTATAAATGAGTATAATGCTAACCTGCAGGCACTTTCAAAAGCCAAGCCTTCTGCGTCTAGAGCAGTTCACTCTGTCGATTGTACTGGTTCCGGTAATAATGGTACGGACGTTCCTCTTGAGGAACATCTTCATCAGTGCACAGTGTCCGCTGTTGATTCTTTATCCACTCGTACTCAAGAATCCCATAGAGGTTCGAGCAATCGGGGTGGTTTTCACCGAGGTGGTTACTCCCGAGGCAAACCGCATAATGCGGGTGGTCCTCGAGGAGCGTATAGTGGTTACCAGAGGGGTTCACATCACGGGCACTCCAAGTACTGTTACCGTTGCGGTAAATTTAATTTTACCGTGACAACTTGTCCGGATTGTTCCAAAGGAAATAATTCTCCCAATTCTACTTCGGCCGATTCAAAAAACTCGAGAACCGAGACAGAGTGAATGCGTTTGTTCACTCTGTCTCTGCCTTGTTCGAAAAGGAAAAAGACAACCGTCGTCCATTTTTAGATGTTGCGTTGGGTGATATTGCGGTTTGTGGCTTGCTTGACACTGGTTCGAGCGTCACAATTTTGGGTGCCGACTCACATCGACATTTAATTGAGATCGGGTATACCCTGCACAAGACTTCGTCTTGGACTTTAAGCACCGCAAATTCTAGTACGGTTAGGACGATCGGTTATATGTCTTTGCCTTTCAAATTTAATAATCGTTGTCAAGTGATCCGAGCGGTTGTGGCTCCGGATATTGGCACTTCTCTTATATTAGGCATGGACTTTGTCCGACAATTTGATTTGGCTCCGGAAATTGTGAAGTTCGTTAGGTTTGAGGATAGTGATGTTAGTTGGCATTCAGTCAGCGAAGTGAGGGTTTTGCATCCTTTCGCTTCTCTGACTGAGAATCAGCAGTCCTTAGCAAACAAAATGATCGATGGTTTTCAAAAAGTTTCGACAGACGTTAAGGGTCTTGGTCGAACTAATTTAATATCACAGGTTATCGACACGGGTAATCATCCACCGGTGAAACAGCGGTATTATCCCATGTCTCCCGCTCGTTTAGCATTGTTAAATGAGGAAGTTGATCGTATGCTAGAGTTAGGAGTTATTAAACCTAGCAAAGGGGGTTGGAATAACCCAACAATTTTTGTTCCGAAGTCCGATGGGACTTTAAGATTTTGTCTGGATAGTAGGAAGCTCAACTCGATAACGAAGCCGGATGCGTACCCTCTTCCGAGAATTACTACCATCCTGGACAGTTTACGAGACGCTAACTACTTGTCTTCCATCGACTTGTCGGCCGCCTTTTGGCAAATCCCCTTAGATCCGGCCTCTCAGGAAAAGTGCAGTTTTACGGTTCCTGGACGTGGTTTCTTTGCTATGCAAGTCTGTCCGTTCGGCATGCGCAATTCGCCTGCCTGCATGCAACGGCTCGCTGATCAGTTGTTCGACCCGTCGTTCGATAACAAAGTATTTTGTTACCTAGATGATATCGTTATTGTCTCTTCAACTTTCGAAGAGCATATTTCATTGTTAAACCGAGTGTTAGATCGTCTCGTTTATGCGAACCTAACGATTAATTTCAAAAAGTGTCAATTTTTTCGTCGAGAACTTAAGTACCTAGGGTATGTAGTAGACTCTCATGGTCTACATACCGATCCCGAAAAGGTACAATGTATATTAGACTTTCCGACTCCTAGTTCGCCTAAGTTGGTTAAAACTTTCCTTGGGATGGCCGGTTGGTATCGTCGGTTTATCCGAAATTTCTCCTGTATTGCTGCTCCTCTGTCACGTTTGACCAGTACCCGCAAAGGTGCTCCCGCATTTTCGTGGTCACCAGAAGCGGAAGAGGCCTTTCAAAAATTGAAGTCAGCTCTAATTTCTAGTCCGATACTAGCTTGTCCGGACTATACAAAGCCATTTGCGTTACACTGCGACGCATCGTTGTACGGTTTAGGCGGCGTACTTACCCAGACAGTGGATGGCGTAGAACATCCCATCGCTTTCACGAGTAGGACTCTCTTACCCGCTGAAACGCGATACTCTGCTACCGAACGGGAGGCCCTAAGCGTGATTCATGCAATCGAGCATTTTCGCGGCTACTTAGAGGGCGGCCCCAAAGTCAAAATCTTCACGGATCATGCCAGTCTTCTGTGGTTTTTGAGTCTGAAGAACCCAACTGGCCGTTTGGCCAGATGGGGTATTCGGCTGTCCGCCTTTGACTTTGAGATCGTCCATAAGAAAGGCGTCGAAAATGTGGTTCCTGATGCGTTATCGCGTTTGCTGCCCGTTTCATCTGTTTCTGTGGTCGCCGATCCTTGGTACAACGATTTGTTCCAAGCGGTATCTAATAACCCTGCCGCTTACCCTAATTACCAGATTAAGGACGCGGAGTTGTATCGCTACACGAAGGGAAAGTACCAGCTCACCAGCGCTTATGACTGGAAGTTAGTGGTACCCTTACCTCTCCGAGAGAAGCTTATACACGATAACCATGCGTCCGATCTGTCTATGCATTTTGGGGTTTTTAAAACGCATCGTCGCCTAGCAATGCGCTATTTTTGGCCGAATTTGCACGGAGATGTGGTCAAATTCATTTCCCAATGTGAAACTTGCCAACAGTATAAACACCCAAATATTTCTCCTTTGGGTCAGTTAGGCAATCCAAAGTCTTGTTCTTTCCCTTTCCAGATGGTCTCCGTCGATTTGTTGGGTCCCTATCCGATGACGAGAGATCGGAATATTCACATACTAGTAGTTACTTGTTGTTTCAGTAAATACTGTTTGCTTTTCCCTTTAAAGAGGGCTACTAGCAAAATCGTGAGTCGTATCATGGAGCATGAGGTTTTCCTGCGTTTTGGTGTCCCTCAGTATGTTATTTCCGACAACGGAAAACAATTTATTGGAAAGGAGTTTACCGAACTAATGTCCAAGTATCGGATACCTAAGGTTTACCTTAATCCGAAGTATTGCCCTCAGGTCAATCCAGCTGAGAGGCAGAATCGAGGAGTTGTCACGGCGTTGGCGTTGTCTGTAAAAAACGACCATCGCTCTTGGGACCTCCACCTTTCTGCCATTCAGATGGCGATCAATTCGGCCGTTTCGGAGGCTACGGGTTTCAGTCCTTTCTTCTTGGTTCATGGTCGAGAACCTATCTTAGACGGTTCGTTTTATACTCAATCTCCTGAGTCCCAAGCTGAGGTCCTTTTTGGCAGTCGTTTGTCCTACGCTCAAGATATGAGCGAACTTTCCGGTGTTTTTCATACCGTGAGGAAGAAACTTGATAATGCGCATGCTCACAATAAAACGTATTATGACCGTAAACACCGTCCTGCGGAGTTTGAGGTGGGCGATACGGTTTACAAGAAAACGTACTTCTTGAGCAATGCGGGGAATTATTTTATTTCAAAGTTTGCCCCACGTTATGAAAAATGTCGGATAGTCAAGAAACTGTCGGCTCTGGTATACGAGTTGGTTAATGCTCAGGGAAAGAATATTGGCTCTTGGCATATTAAGGATTTCAAATTAAATCCTAAAGGGTCTAAGTAATTTGTGTAATTTTTATGTCTCTCGTTAACATTCTTCGGAAAGTTGTCTTTATGAGTTCGACTAGATCGACTTTAAAAATGTATTCCTTACAATGGTGTAGTACCGAGTGGTTACTATCACTGAAACCATTTCGTTTGAGATCAGTCTTGCTAGTAAACCTGTCTAGCAACACTGTAGATTGAATTTATGTCATGAGAGGGAAGTATGCAAGGTGATGGTATGAAAGGTAGTATTGGACATTTTTCAAATACCGGAGGAGGTATTAGTTCTGTCGTGGTCTAACAATATAGTCATCGGTTTCTTTTGTCCACAGCCAGTATTTGGTTTGATTATTGGACGTTGTTGGTGTTCCTTCAGTAGGAGGGGTGGTTTATTACGGTTGTTTAGGACACCAGGTTTTGTGGTTTTTCTTTTACATGGGCTTTGTGCTTCCATGGTAAGCAGTAGTTTTGTTGTTGAAGTAGTTTTGTGTTCTCTACGGGAAAGTGGAGAGTTTTCAAATGGCAGTTGACCTCTGCAGAACTTACCTACCAGGGTTTCCACTTTAGTTAACGGGAAGATTTTGTTTATTTATTTGTATGTTTTTGTAGACTTGTTTACCCTTATTGAAGGTAGCTTGGTCATTTGGTTTAGAAGAGTATATTTTTTTTCCTGTCTTATACACTGTTATAGACGTTGTGGCGTTTTTGTTAACCCTTGAGAGTGGAGCTAGAATCGGGACGATTCATTTGAAATCGTTCGTTGGCTCTTCCGATTTCTTTTTGGAAGGGGGGCTGTAACAAAAACTGCTTTTTTCATGACATTTCTTTCGCGATTCATGCTTTTCCGTGTGCAGATCCATGTAATTACATGTTTCGGTGTCATTTGCACACGTTTTCTGGCGTCTGTACTATTTTTCCGAAGTTTTCTGCTTCATTTTCGTAACGTCGTAATTAAGTCACAACTTGACTTAAAAGTCGACTGTAAAAGTCGTAAAAACCGTTTTCTGACGTTTAAGAAGGTGTCGAACGCTACGGTTACGGCAATGACGTCTCTATTCTCTTTGGTTCAGCCGGAAACGTCAAAAGGTGACATCACTGTTCTTTCGGGGTCGTACAGTTTTGCGCCTATCAAAAATGGCATTCTTTTGTGGTTTTGGAGTTTGGAAGCGCAGGCGTAAGAGGGGCTGAGGATCGGCGTCGCTGCCGACGAGTATAGCGCGGCGCAGTTTTTCAATTCATGTAGTTCTTTTCTGGTAAGCGATTATTGTCAATTTTTTTGCGGTTAGCACATGGCGGCGTATCGACTTCTAACCGGCTTTTTTTCTCCTTGGCTTCAGACGGGCGGGCGAGCACCTCTATTATTTTTATACGAATTATCTTTAATCCACCTGCAAAGCCTCAACTGCCGTAGCGTGGCGGCCTGCTTCTCGGAGCATTTTTTTTGGAGATCGGAGATTCAAATTCCGGACCTACCTACTGTCAACTTTTAGAAGATATCCATATACTGCTGTGCTGTGAAGTGATTTATACATCGTGTGCCTTGCACCTTCTTCGTTTTGCTGTGCCCGCGGAGAAGCGGATTAAAGAACTCTGAAAAGAAGCAACGTGTTCTCATTTCTTTTTTTTTACAGCTGAAGGAAGAATTGCTACCTACGGGCTAAACCAGTGACAAACCTGTGAGACTTACCCACCCTGTTAAATCTTGTGCTTAATTTTTTTGTATCGAGTTCTGGTTTTTTTTTTAGTTTCAGCTTTAACCTATAAAAAGCTGTGGCGTCCAATATTTTTTGAAATTTAGTTTTTTGATGTGTATTTGCTTTGGCATTAATTTATCCTTCCTGCACTCGATTTCTGTTCGTGGTTATTCCACGATTAGGTATAATCAGGTCTAACCTGGCGTTACATACTAACGTTGCAGTTATACCATATTGAAAACATAGTAAAACAGGCAAACTCACTTCTATATTTGGTAAAGAAAGCTTTTCAAGTATTGACGATACCGACATTTCTAAAAATTTACAAAACCTACATTCGTCCTCTGATCGAATATGGTTTTCAAATCTGGAATCCTTATTTTGCCAAGGACATCAACCTGCTTGAAAGTATACAACGTAGAGCGACAAAACTGCCAAAAACCCTAAGACAAACCCCCTATGAACATAGATTAAAAATCCTCGAACTGACAACTCTGGAGCAGCGGAGACACAGAGGAGATCTCATAGAAACATACAAAATACTGAGGCAACACTACGACTGCCCAGAGTTGGAAAGCATGTTTGCGTTCAATTCAAACCATCACTTAAGAGGGCACAGCCTGAAGCTCAACGTTACAAGCTTTTCAACCGAAGCAAGAAAGCACTTCCTGACAAACAGAATTGTGAACAGCTGGAATAAACTGCCCGAGGAAGTTATCGAAGAACCAACCATAAATGCATTTAAAAACAGGATTGATATATATTTAAAAAATGATATATAAAAAAAAGAAGAAAAGAAACAGCAACACCAGTTAATTTCCGCTATTTCATCAACAAATAATAATAATAATAATAATAATAACATTGGTAATAGAGCAAACGACGGCTAATAAGATGGAGAGGCTAACGACGAGGCGATCCAGGCCGCACACTTCGGAGAGAGCGACCGAACGATGGAGAAAAAGATTGGGCATCGGCGCTCGGCCGAGGGGCCGCCGGCGCGTACCTGTCGTCGTAGAGCTGGGCGAGGTCGGCCCCGAGGGCGCTGGCGGGCGGGCGCGCCAGCTCGGCCTGCGTGCCCACGTCGCGCAGCGCCGCCAGCGCGTCGTACTCCGCCAGCAGCGCCGCCGCCTCCGCGGGCCGCCACGGCGCTACCGCCGCTCGCAGGCACCTGAAACATTATCGCTAATAATCACTCTGCAACGAAAAAAACCCAAGTGTCACCTCCAGACAATTGTACGACATTAACGATCTCTAAAAACTGTATGCATCTCCACTATATCTCTTTCTGTAATATCAATTTTCAATTTGACGAAAATGTATTGACTATTTCAATTATTAAGTAGGCACATATTAATTATGTATATCCTGACTGTTTTTATTTGCAATATAATCACTGAGATATTTTATTTTACTTTTTGACAATCGTCACATTTTTGTTTGTTCTTTTTGACATTACATTTATTAATTTTATACTAAAAAATACTTACTCGTATCAGTATTTTAAAGAATTAATTATGTTCATTATAACCTACTTTTTTTCTCATTACATTATTCATTATATTCAATGTAATAGAATCACTACTTATTGAGTTAATTTCTACATATCTTACATCTCTATATCTTACTTTCTACATATCTTACTCTGTGTTTTTTATCTGGTAAACTAAACGGTAAGACTTCTTTATTCTTACGACTAACCTTTTAAGTTTTGATTATTAATAGAAGGATTCAATCATATCACGGCCAAATGTAAATGTAATACAACTGTCTATACAACTATGTATTAGTTTTTAGGACAATAAATTATTAGATTTGATTTGAAGACTTTCCCGGTAAGTAGACGAGCCCCCCTCCCCATCGCGAGCCGATTCCTAGTATATTTGAAGTATTTTCCGCGGTATTAAAATGGTATTTTCAAAAAATTATACAGTATTTTCGTATGGCAGACTTTAAATATTATTTGTGTCGTTTGTATATGAGATATATCAACCGAAATTTCACAACGTGATTTCGGTCCAACGAGGCATCTGCGTACCGAATTTTAAGTTTCTAAGTCCAATATCTCGAGATTGAAGTACGACTAGCGGACTCTGCAATGGATCGATTTCTACCACAATCATGACTAAATGACGCATGCCAAAATTCAACTTAATCGGAAGCGTTTGGGCACTGTCATGGATATAGTGCCCAAACGCGCACGCGCACGCGCACACACACGCACACACACGCACACACACGCACACACACACACACACACACACACACAAACAAACACTCACACACCACTAGAAAGACAGACAGATGCAGACAGACACAAATGGACTTAATTGCATCGGTGATGGGGGCCAAAATGTATATATCTGTCTACATTTTTTTTTTTTTTAGCACATTCACAATACTTTACTAATACTCGTTGGTGCGTAGGCTGTTAAAGTAAAATGCTTTTCTGTTCATTTTGCAAGTTATTTGTTTAGAATTATTCCTTTGATTTTCTGTCCTAATAATAACATTTTCTCTCACTAATATTAACAAGTTTTTAGGTAAAAGTCGAGTCTGTTTTTAAATTGGCTGACAGAGCTTGCACAAATCACTTCAAATGGTAGTTTATTCCACGTGTCCACCACTCTATTTGATAGAACGTTCTTAAGAGGATTAGATTTAAATTTTGTACGGTTGAGTTTTTTGTTGTGACCTCGAAGATTCTTCAGTGCAGGTACATCGTAATAATGTGTTAGAATTGTATATGTCTCAATCGGGTCCCCTCTTTGTCTTCTTTGTTTGAGTGTAGTAATTCCAAGTAATTTCAAGCGATCTTCATAATTCCTATTCTTCAGGCCCACTGGCATTTTGGTTGCCCTTCGCTGAACCTTTTCCAGAATATCTACATCTTTGCAAAAGTAAGGGTTCCAGATCTGATAGCCATACTCAAAAATAAATCTCACATGTGCCTTGTAGATTTTGATAATAAGATCTCGGCGTCATAATCACCGAAGACTTAAAATGTGAATGTAAAGAAGTCAAACTCCTCATTCCGGAGAACTTTTCACCATATTATGGAGGAAGTGATAATGAAAATGTGTAAAAAAGGGGAATTGTCAATTGTTCCCGATTCGAAAAACTTTCATCATATTACAGTAGAAACGATGCTGAAAATCTACAATTCATTCGTGAGACCGATTTTGCAACAGATCTATCGGTTTGGAATCCATATTTTACGGTGGAATCCATATAAATGATATCGATCTTCTAGAGAAGCCACAGAAGAGCACCAAAAATGTCCTTCAACTCGAAGCGTGTTATCGTACGAGGAAAGATCGGCGGCTCTCGGTTCGACCGCTTCGGAGCAATGTCTCGTGAGACATTTTGTAACGAATCGGTTTGCAGGCGTAAAATGGATCAGTCTTTGGATTTTGGAACAATAGGATATCGTCGTGGATTAATGTCGCTACCTGGAAAAAGTACCGCGAAAGAAGCATCGTCGGGGAGGGGAGGCGCTTTACCTGGCGTGGTCGGGCCCGCGGTCGCGGTGCGCGCTGCGGTCGCGCGGCGGGCGGCGCGGCGCGGCGCCGCGGGCGGCGCGGGCGCAGGCGCGGGCGCGGGTGCGCGCCGCGGCCGCCAGCCGCCGCCGCAGCGCGCCCAGCGCCGCGCCGCCCGCCGACCCGTACGCGCCCACCGCGCACTTCTTCCGCCGCTCCCTGAAGCCAAACGGAACGTTATCCGCCGCCCCCCAAAGGGCCCGCTGCAGTTGGGCCGTTGCGACTCCTGCGTCGGGGTCGGCCCCGCTCGCCGCTCGCCGGGGCTTCGGCCTCTCCTGGACGGTTTGCGTACCGTGCGGCGTCGTAATGTCCGACATATGGCACGCGGGCCCCGGGTGGCCTGCGGACCAGAATGGTGCGGCCCGCGACCACAATTCGAACATAACATATTTAAGGGCTTAGATTTTCGCGTGAATAAAAACCTAAATTTTTATTATCCTTTTTCCTTTAAAATATCAGTCGAGGCTGAATGATAAACATCACCAATCTATTCTAAAAATAACTACATACAATGAATACGACGTCCGACATCAACCACATTATGAAGAACAAAAGAAGTGGATTTTCAAAATAACAAATTATTATATTATATAGAATATCGATATTAGACACAGATACCTAGTGTAAGAACTAAACATGTACATAACTAAATATATTACCAATTCAGTATGCGTATAGCCATTTTGAGACTGGTCCGTTAACACTCACAAAATTTTATAAACTACCCAATAGAAAATCCAGTTTGACACTCCTGCTATAGGGCGAGGATGGCCGATTACTTATTATTAATAGCAGCCACTCTACATTAGAAATCTGGCCATAACTGGTAGCGAGAGCGATTGGTCTGCCCGCTGGTTTACCTACCCAGTGCCGGGTGATAAGAGTTGGTTTCTCGCGGGTCAGTCGGCAGAGCTAGATAGTGGATTGTCATTGCCTTTTTAGCCCCGAGCCTTCTATGCTCATCCCACGGTCGAAGGAACAATCGCATATCGTTATACCAGCCTGAGGTGACAGGTTCGCCCATTGTAGTTGACGCTACCCAACTGCGTCTTATATATTTATAGAACACTAGCGGAACCCGACGAACTTCGTCTCGCCACGAATTTGTTCGTTTGGCAGCAGATGACGTTAAGTTAGGTAATTTTCATTGACAGTTGTTTGACATTATTACAAATTTAAAGATTGTTTATTTTTTATCTTCCAAAAGAGCAGTTTCATCAATTGGCACTTGTGGATTCGTTGTGCTCGTTGTGTTCGAAATGGAAGAGAAAAGTGTGTAAAGAGTACGATTTTGTTTGACTCTCCATTGATTTCTTCTCTTTTTTTTCAGATTTGGGCATAAAATTGTCGCGAATAATATGTGTTGCACCAAATTAAGTCATTTGGAAACAGTTATTGTAATATTGTATGTACGGCAGAAAATGCCTAGAATCTGGTGCATTTCCAGACACCAACGATCCTAATTTCTCTGGTGGTGGAACTAATGGCGTTAATCTCATTTTACCTCCTGCGCAACACAAACCGAGTACTTAAAGGCATTGCAATATTGGCACAAATGGTCCATTTTTCCAATTTCCATGCATTCATAATCGCCAGATTATAATAGAATGCCTCTTTGTATGTGTTTTGTCTCATATTCAATCGTCTTCGCACTGCAACATTACGGATCCGTGCCGCTTCATTCAACCTGCAAAAACATTCGCGAATTACACAAATTCAGTTAATTCAGTTGAGTTACCTTCAGAATCACGAAAACGCTATGAATAGTTCGTAAAATTCAACTTACTGTCAACTGTCAGTTTTTGCACCGTGCCGCCATCTTGATTTTCAAATTTTCGTATTTTTATTCTTGTCAAACAACGCCATCTATGATCAAGCTCGGTACTAAAATATTTTTCGGTTTTTTGCATTTTTCTCACTTTTCCGAGAGATTTTCCAATTTTTTTATATCCTATAGCAACACCGAAATGATTACGAACAAAACAAAAAAAGAATCGTTCAAATCGGGCCAGGCGCTCGTGAGTTATTAGGTAACATACATAAAACCCGACTCATTTTTATTATATAGATATACTTTATCAGAATAACTAATTATTTCCTTGATTTTTTTTAAAGAGTCTAAAAAGCTTCGAGCACGATGCCTCAATTAGAGGTAGGTATAATATCGCTAATATTGTTTAGTAGCAATATTTTTACCTACCGCTGGATGGAGCAGCGCACTCAACGGTTCTTAAACTTTTTTTCAATAGATAAATTTTACAGATGTAAAAAAAATTAATATATATATATATAATATTTTTTGATTTTTCCAAATTTTTTGATCCGAAATTGCTTACTTTTACATGCTTATACTGATTCACCCCATTCAAGGATGCCGCTAACTAAAAAGTCACATATTTCAACAAAAATATCGAAATAAGTCACGTATGTAACATAGAAACATATAATCATATAGAATAAATCAAAAATCGGGCCCATCATATATAATTATTACACTTCTGGGAGGTGAACGATGGATTCCGGACTAACGACCGGCTGTGGAAGGTTTAGGACAGCTGTCTTGCCACATGTGAGCGTTCACCTTACCACCCATTCACTCTCCCTTCGAAGCCATAGAATTTGAAACAGAAATCGCGGTTTTAGATCATTTTTCTAGAAAGGAGTTGATTATTTTCCTGGAGAGACTAAGATCTTTAAAAAGGTGAAACAAAGATTTAGCTGGCAGGCCACGAGCGCCTACTTCCACTGAGTGAAGATGAACAGTGGAGCCGTTCCGGGGGATGGCATTTGCGAGATCATGGTATTTATTAAATTTTTACTCGCGGTCTTTTGGGATATTTGATTCCCATGGAACAGTTAATTTACGATAAGAGCCATCTTTCGAGATAGAGAGTAAAGGGTTATATCTGGACGCAGGGCTGTGCATCCGAGACTTTCAGGGAATTTATACTGCTTAGAGACCGAATCGACCTCCATAATCCAATCTGAAGCTTTCTCGATTATTGAGAAAGGTTTTGCAGTGAGATGTTTTTTGCCTTTAGAGCCAACCCGCACAAACTGTATTGGGGGTTTGGAGGATACTGTGGAACCCTTGTTGGCACGAGCCACTGAGAGGCTAATTACCTCGCGAATAACAGCAAGGACTTTGTCGTGGCGGTAAGTGTACCGTCCTTGATCCAAGGCCACCTTGCAGCCAGCTAGAATATGGATTCTTATTTCCCGTGCCCAATCATATATCGGTGATGGATTGTCCTTGGATCTAACTTGGCGGTGGTGGAAACATCGCTTTTATAAATGGTACTAACCGAACGACCTCTGCCATTGTTGCCGGAGCTTGATGTGATCCAGAACAACCGCCGAGCGCGCTGCCATCCTGTTCAAAATAATAAAATATTATTGAATAATGTATTAGTAGTTAGATTAGCTATTAAAGAGTTTGCAACGTCACCAAAAACGTCGGGTGCTACAAATTTCACGCGGTAAATTCGTTTTCTATCCTATTTATAATTAAAGAGTTTGTAATAAAAATCACTTTTTGTGTATTTGACTCGTTATAAATAAATACAAACGGAGCTGCCATGGAATTCACCGACCGGAGTCGGGCCCATCATAATACAATTTTTTACACTTCTGGGGGTTGAGCAGTGGATTCCGGACTTACGAACCGGCTGTGGTAGGTTTAGGACAGCTGTCTTGCCACATGTGAGCGTTCACCTTGCCACCCATTCACTCCCCCTTCGAAGCCATAGAATTTGAGATGCGCAAATCGCAGTTTTAGATAATTTTTCTAAGAAAGAGTTGATTATTTTTCTGGAAAGGCCAAGATCTTTAAAGAGGTGAAATAGAGATTTAGCTGGCAGGCCACGAGCGCCAACTTCCACCGCGTGAAGGTGAACAGTGAAGCCGTTCCGGGTTACGGCATTTGCGAGATCATGGTATTTATTTAATTTGTACTCGTGGTCTTTTGGGATATTTGATTCCCATGGAACAGTTAATTCTACAATAGGTATGGGTTTTTAGTTTTCACGATTATTCCGTTGGTTTTTCTGTCCTCATGATGATGTTTTTCCGAAGCGAAATTTCTAACCTAGAAAAATATTTTACATTACATTCGATGATAAGGGGCTGAAGATAGAGCCAGAAGGTTGCCACTGGAACTCCCTGATAGAAAATGCTAGGATAGTCGTTTGTTTTGTAGTCTTCATTCATGGTGTGTACTTTCCATTACACACCATGAAGAGGGTTTGAAAATGGAACCGAATAATTGCCACCGGAACGCCCCAATGGAAAGTGCTAAGATAGTCAAGTTTGGCTATGTTTGTTTTGCTGTCATGAGTATTTTCCATTACACTCTGTAACAAAAATCCAAATTTGCGTAGCATGCTATGCTTCAGAAACATGTTGCACGCATTGCAACATGCTTCGCGTGCATTTCTCGTGTTTTTTTACTGGTATTACTTAGGTTTTGAGTTGTTTCATAATCATTTTTCCACGTCTACGAGCATTTCTTTAAAAAATCGCATAAAAGCTATGACGTTTTGAGCTGTCAGATGAGAAATAGCCGTATTGCACGGCCCAATAAAAAATGACCCTCCTGGTGTCCTTGCTGTGACAATAAAAACAAGAGATTTAATAAAAAAATATCAAGTTCGAAAGAACATTTTAATAAATGTAATAAATATCACAAAAATATTACTATTTTATTGTGAACATGAGTTGTCATGTTCTTTTTTTTTTTTTTTTAATCTCCTAAAGTTGGTTAACGACAGGCACTTCCGGTCTGTCAATTCTGGCCACGGCCATTGAAGGAAAGATTTTGTACCGAGATGGCGCGAGAGTGCTGCTGACTCGCGCTGGGCGACAGAGAACTCGCTAAAAGCGAAGTGATCCGCGGTTCATTGTGCACTAGAAGTGCGGCGTTTTGAAGTTATGTGAACAAGGTCCTATTTTTTTTTTTTTTTTGCGTGATTTTTGCTGTGTTACCTTTTATTTCCAAATGTAACAAACCCTCACGAATCGCCCAACCGTGCCCGGATTTTTTCTCGCCTGGATATTAAATTGAACCTGTAAACGTACAACATGTCACCGTAGTCGGAAGAGGAGTTTTACGGAAAGATCTACCTGCTCAATAAAGGACCTTTGTTTTTATAACTCATCAATTTGTAGTTTTATTTTAAATTTGCGAAGGTTTATCCTCCGTTTTGCCAAATTTAGTGCCCAACCAAATTCTTTCCCCGACCCTGGGGTTGTTTTCTTATTTTTCGGTCATCACCTAACCTATGGTTTTTTTCTTTTTCGCGTTTTGGATAAATGCGATGGCACTCTTAATTTTTGCTTCGTTATAACGTGATATGATCCCCAATTACCCGTTATAAACTGGCGCCCATGGGGCCTATAAACTGAATTTGGCAAGTGATGATAAGGGTCTGAAGATAGAGCCGGAAGATTGCCACTGGAACTCCCTGATACAAAATGCTAAGATAGTCGTTTGTTTCGTAGTCATGAGTACTTTCCATTACACACAATGCCGAGGGTCTGAAGATGGAGCCGGGTGATTGCCACTGGAACTCCCTGGTCGAAAGTAAAGATTGTAAAAAAAAAAACTTTCAATTAATCCCCACTAAAGTCAGTGGGGATACTGATCGACCGCCGGTAAACGGAGTGAGTCAATGCAAAGGTACTCACGTTAGGAGCGGAGAGCGCTCCGCCCATGTCCGGCGGGGGGTCGGGGAGCGGGCGGCAGCAGAGCAGGCGCCGCAGCAGGGGCCGGGCCTCCGCCGGCCGCCGGGCCGCACTGGGCGCGCTCATGCGCCCGCGGACGCCCGCACCCGCATCACCGCATCGTAGCTGCCCCTGAAATAACAATGATTTTGATCGTGAATAGTTTCGTGCAGCTTGGGCCGTAAGATGGAGTGGAAGTCATGGTCTTCCACTGTGTTCCAGTCGGGATAGTAAATTTGCGATTCCTTCTCTACTCACGATTCTTTTTTTTTTACATATTCCTTCACCGTTCATACAGCTAGACTATAGAAACAGCTCCCGTCCAATATCAGAAACGCACCGACGGTTTCTACTTTTCAAGTATCTCTGAAAAATCATTTCATGTCCCTAAATTCCTAGTTATCCTACGTCTCATCTCATCATTAGAAGCTGTTCACATATTATGTAATCACCGAGGGGGAGGGGCGGTGTGTTGGAGTTGACGCTTACGCTTGATTACTTCGGGGGGGTGCCCGTCCTGATTACGTAATCAAGTTCGTAAAAAAATTGCAGCCATTTGATTTGAATATTAATCAAATCAAAATGGCTGCAATTTTTTTGGTCTAAACCTGCACGGAAATAGCGCAATGCCGCACCGCACATACGATGTGCATAGATACTCCACGCGCCCGTCTGCGATTGAGTCGCTCGGGCCTGTTCCTGCGCGCGCTGGCAAGCCGGTGGCTGCTCAGCGTGGCGGCGGAATGGCACGCTGAACTCTGTCCTAGCGCGCCGCTGCACGCTCCAACTCCATCGCGGAAAGATTACCGTGCTTGTCTGGCGCATCAGCTATGGCAGATTTAAACATGGAGTTTCTGAGTACATACGAAAAAGCGCTTTCACTCCTCTCGGGACCAGCTGAACGGTGGGCCAACGAGGAGTGGGGGCAGTTCGATCGAAAACCCCTGAGCCGTTTGCGAAAAACGGCTCTCCAAGATGGACTGTACAACAAAAACCAAGATGATAACAGTGCAGTAATTCAAATCTGGTTTCACGATTAAGAACCGAAAGGAATCTGTCAAAACCTGGTAAATTCTATGCCTACAAGAATGAAAAATGTTATCAATAATGTTATCAACGCAAAAGTAGGACACATTCTATAATAAAACTAACTAATATGTTGAGTTTAGAAAACGAACAAAATAATATTTGTTATCTAAATTTTTGTACAATTTTGGGAAATGGGGGAAATGCTGCAACCAGTAAAAGAATCTTTCTTTTGCAAAAGAGAGCACTGCGCAGCATGTATCAGGTAACGACTAGGACCTCATGCAAAGAATATTTCAGCAAGGCAAGGGTAATGACTATGTATTCGGCGTTCATATACCAGTGTTTAATGTATGCTAGACAGCACCTCGCAGAAACTGCAATTAATGCAGACATTCACCCGCATCATACCCGCGGTAGCTCTCTTTTATGCGTACCCCGAATACGACTGGCAAAAGTACAGAAAATCTACTTGTACCTTAGCCTTAAATTCTATAATCTACTCCCTACAAAATTTAAACAGCTGGAGGACATAAAATTAAAAAAAAAACATCAAGGAGATGCTTGAGATATAATCTGGCCGAATTTGAGGGCCATGATTTTTCAAATATTGTGCCCATTTAACCCTTGGAATAAATGGGTATTTTCATGGATGCATCTGTCTCTTTTGCAGGATTTTCGGCGACATCGACCTTAAAGTACTATAACTACGAAACTACTACACCAATCATAAAAAAAACAACTGCACAATGATTGCATTGAAATTTCGAATATAGAATATTGAAATATGATTTTGTAAAACAATTAGATAATTATGAATAAATATGAGAAAGTAAAAGAAGTGAAAAAACCGCGCGACCAGATTTGGTCGACTCGTACTCAACGGATAATTGTTTCGCGACCAGATTTGGTTGACTCATACTCAACGGGTTAAATTACTTAAAAAAGTAGAGCCTTATTGTCTGATTATTTTATATGGTCTTACATCTGTACTTTTAGTTTAAAATGCATAACGTAGATTTAATTTGATTATTTAACATTTTACTGACACTTTGAATATTACAATGAATAATTTTACTATGTATCTTTTCGAATTACTAACTACTTCAAATATTAGGCTTCTATTTTGATTATTTATATTTATAGTTTGACAAGCTAGTAGTTAATTCTTGACTACCTATGTATGTTCAGTAAAGAGTAGTATAGTAACGAAACTTACTACCTAACCCAATTATTTTGACACGTCCAAGAGCGGTCTTTAGCCGTCAATTGGACACGACGAAAATGTAAAGTAATGTAATTGAGTTTTAAATTATGGATTTATGTTATTTTATTTTATTTAATAGTTACATTTGAATTGTTTATTGCCTGTCTGTATTTTCTACACCCTAAATGGGTTTCTTGAAGATAAATATGATTTGATTTGATTAACAATCTATAACTACCAGTACTGTTTTTGTATGTTTATGTTCCAATAAAACACTTTGCGAATAAAAATACTCGATGAATGACATCATGGATAAAACTGCGCAAAATATCACTGTCGCACAGCAGATAGCTTCCGCGTCGTCATAATCATAGACACATAAGTAATCTAATTACACTAGTCAAGTCGTATTGCACCTGAGATGTGATTTATTAATTATTTTAGTGGTACCTACAAATTACACAGCTATTTTAAGATGTGTTGAGCAGTGAATTACTTTTCGGCCGCACCTGATACTATCATGGCTAGCCATATCTTGTACATACAGGTTGCTCCTTATTCAAGTGTTTCGTTTTTTATTGTATTTTATTTGTTTCAATTTATTGGTGGAGAACGGTTTCGTGCAGCTTGGGCCACAAGATCCATTTTGTTCTCGGATCGGCTCAACTCACGATTCGGCTCTTATTCAGAAGCCTCCACGAGTGGAAGGCTACCCCGGGTAAGACTTCCGAGTCTCAGGCTTTAGAGCTGGTGAACCGGTTTCTCCCGGCGCCACTGGTTGGTTTGCGCACCGGTCGGCGAAGACAATCAGTTGTTATAACAGCAGCGCCAGTATGTGACTGCCAGGTTCCCAATATGTACCCGCGGGGTTGGACCTGGTTATACCTAGTCGTAGAATAACCACGAACAGAAATCAAGTGCAGGAAGTATTATTTAAAGCCGAAGCCAATAAACATAAAAAAACTAACTTTCAGAAAAAATTGGACGCCACAGCTTTTTAAAGGTTAAAGCTGAAACTAAAAAAAAACCAGCACTCGATACCAAAAAAATTAAGCACAAGATTTAACAGGGTGGGTAAGTCTCACAAGTTTGTCACTGGTTTTGCCCGGAGGTAGCAATTCTTCCTTCAGCTGTAAAAAAAAGAAATGAGAACACGTTGCTTCTTTTCAGAGTTCTTTAATCCGCTACTCCACGGGCACAGCAAAACGAAGAAGGTGCAAGGCACACGATGTATAAATCACTTCACAGCACAGCAGTATATGGATATCTTCCAAAAGTTGACAGTAGGTAGGTCCGGAATTTGAATCTCCGATTTCAAAACTGCTCCAAGAAGCAGGCCGCCACGCTACGGCAGTTGAGGCTTTACAGGTGTATTATTGATAGAAAATGGTATAAAAATAGAGGTGCTCGTCGCCCGTCTGAAGCCAAGGAAAAAAAACCCGGTTAAAGTCGATACGCCGACATGTGCTAACCGCAAAAAATTGACAATAATCGCTTACCAGAAAAGAACTACATGAATTAAAAACTGCGCCGCGCTATACTCGTCGGCAGCGACGCCGATCCTAGCTCTTACGCCTGCGCTTCCACACTCCAAAATCCCAAAAGAATGCCATTTTTGCAGGGCGCAAGTACGACCCCGAAAGACAAAAGTGATGTCACCTTTTGACGTTTCCGCCTAAACCAACGAGAATAGAGACGTCATTGCCGTAACCGTAGCGTTCGACACCTTCTTAAACGTCAGAAAACGGTTTTTACGACTTTTACAGTCGACTTTTAAGTCAAGTTGTGACTTAATTACGACGTTACGAAAATGAAGCAGAAAACGTCGGAAAAATAGTAGAGACGCCAGAAAACGTGTGCAAATGACACCGAAACATGTAATTACCTGGATCTGCACACGGAAAAGCATGAATCGCGAAAGAAATGTCACAAAAAAAGCAGTTTTTGTTACAGCCCCCCTTCCAAAAAGAAATCGGAAGAGCCAACGAACGATTTCAAATGAATCGTCCCGATTCTAGCTCCACTCTCAAGGGTTAACAAAAACGCCACAACGTCTATAACAGTGTATAAGACAGGAAAAAAAATATACTCTTCTAAACCAAATGACCAAGCTACCTTCAATAAGGGTAAACAAGTCTACAAAAACATACAAATAAATAAACAAAATCTTCCCGTTAACTAAAGTGGAAACCCTGGTAGGTAAGTTCTGCAGAGGTCAACTGCCATTTGAAAACTCTCCACTTTCCCGTAGAGAACACAAAACTACTTCAACAACAAAACTACTGCTTACCATGGAAGCACAAAGCCCATGTAAAAGAAAAACAACAAAACCTGGTGTCCTAAACAACCGTAATAAACCACCCCTCCTACTGAAGGAACACCAACAACGTCCAATAATCAAACCAAATACTGGCTGTGGACAAAAGAAACCGATGACTATATTGTTAGACCACGACAGAACTAAAACCTCCTCCGGTATTTGAAAAATGTCCAATACTACCTTTCATACCATCACCTTGCATACTTCCCTCTCATGACATAAATTCAATCTACAGTGTTGCTAGACAGGTTTACTAGCAAGACTGATCTCAAACGAAATGATTTCAGTGATAGTAACCACTCGGTACTACACCTTTGTAAGGAACACATTTTTAAAGTCGATCTAGTCGAACTCACAAAGACAACTTTCCGAAGAATGTTAACGAGAGACATACTAATTACACAAATTACTTAGACCCTTTAGGATTCAATTTGAAATCCTTAATATGCCAAGAGCCAATATTCTTTCCCTGAGCATTAACCAACTCGTATACCAGAGCCGACAGTTTCTTGACTATCCGACATTTTTCATAACGTGGGGCAAACTTTGAAATAAAATAAATCCCCGCATTGCTCAAGAAGTACGTTTTCTTGTAAACCGTATCGCCCACCTCAAACTCCGCAGGACGGTGTTTACGGTCATAATACGTTTTATTGTGAGCATGCGCATTATCAAGTTTCTTCCTCACGGTATGAAAAACGCCGGAAAGTTCGCTCAGATCTTGAGCGTAGGACAAACGACTGCCAAAAAGGACCTCAGCTTGGGACTCAGGAGATTGAGTATAAAACGAACCGTCTAAGATAGGTTCTCGACCATGAACCAAGAAGAAAGGACTGAAACCCGTAGCCTCCGAAACGGCCGAATTGATCGCCATCTGAATGGCAGAAAGGTGGAGGTCCCAAGAGCGATGGTCGTTTTTTACAGACAACGCCAACGCCGTGACAACTCCTCGATTCTGCCTCTCAGTTGGATTGACCTGAGGGCAATATTTCGGATTTAGGTAAACCTTAGGTATCCGATACTTGGACATTAGTTCGGTAAACTCCTTTCCAATAAATTGTTTTCCGTTGTCGGAAATAACATACTGAGGGACACCAAAACGCAGGAAAACCTCATGCTCCATGATACGACTCACGATTTTGCTAGTAGCCCTCTTTAAAGGGAAAAGCAAACAGTATTTACTGAAACAACAAGTAACTACTAGTATGTGAATATTCCGATCTCTCGTCATCGGATAGGGACCCAACAAATCGACGGAGACCATCTGGAAAGGGAAAGAACAAGACTTTGGATTGCCTAACTGACCCAAAGGAGAAATATTTGGGTGTTTATACTGTTGGCAAGTTTCACATTGGGAAATGAATTTGACCACATCTCCGTGCAAATTCGGCCAAAAATAGCGCATTGCTAGGCGACGATGAGTTTTAAAAACCCCAAAATGCATAGACAGATCGGACGCATGGTTATCGTGTATAAGCTTCTCTCGGAGAGGTAAGGGTACCACTAACTTCCAGTCATAAGCGCTGGTGAGCTGGTACTTTCCCTTCGTGTAGCGATACAACTCCGCGTCCTTAATCTGGTAATTAGGGTAAGCGGCAGGGTTATTAGATACCGCTTGGAACAAATCGTTGTACCAAGGATCGGCGACCACAGAAACAGATGAAACGGGCAGCAAACGCGATAACGCATCAGGAACCACATTTTCGACGCCTTTCTTATGGACGATCTCAAAGTCAAAGGCGGACAGCCGAATACCCCATCTGGCCAAACGGCCAGTTGGGTTTTTCAGACTCAAAAACCACAGAAGACTGGCATGATCCGTGAAGATTTTGACTTTGGGGCCGCCCTCTAAGTAGCCGCGAAAATGCTCGATTGCATGAATCACGCTTAGGGCCTCCCGTTCGGTAGCAGAGTATCGCGTTTCAGCGGGTAAGAGAGTCCTACTCGTGAAAGCGATGGGATGTTCTACGCCATCCACTGTCTGGGTAAGTACGCCGCCTAAACCGTACAACGATGCGTCGCAGTGTAACGCAAATGGCTTTGTATAGTCCGGACAAGCTAGTATCGGACTAGAAATTAAAGCTGATTTCAATTTTTGAAATGCCTCTTCCGCTTCTGGTGACCACGAAAATGCGGGAGCACCTTTGCGGGTACTGGTCAAACGTGACAGAGGAGCAGCAATACAGGAGAAATTTCGGATAAACCGACGATACCAACCGGCCATCCCAAGGAAAGTTTTAACCAACTTAGGCGAACTAGGAGTCGGAAAGTCTAATATACATTGTACTTTTTCGGGATCGGTATGTAGACCATGAGAGTCTACTACATACCCTAGGTACTTAAGTTCTCGACGAAAAAATTGACACTTTTTGAAATTAATCGTTAGGTTCGCATAAACGAGACGATCTAACACTCGGTTTAACAATGAAATATGCTCTTCGAAAGTTGAAGAGACAATAACGATATCATCCAGGTAACAAAATACTTTGTTATCGAATGACGGGTCGAACAACTGATCAGCGAGCCGTTGCATGCAGGCAGGCGAATTGCGCATGCCGAACGGACAGACTTGCATAGCAAAGAAACCACGTCCAGGAACCGTAAAACTGCACTTTTCCTGAGAGGCAGGATCTAAGGGGATTTGCCAAAAGGCGGCCGACAAGTCGATGGAAGACAAGTAGTTAGCGTCTCGTAAACTGTCCAGGATGGTAGTAATTCTCGGAAGAGGGTACGCATCCGGCTTCGTTATCGAGTTGAGCTTCCTACTATCCAGACAAAATCTTAAAGTCCCATCGGACTTCGGAACAAAAATTGTTGGGTTATTCCAACCCCCTTTGCTAGGTTTAATAACTCCTAACTCTAGCATACGATCAACTTCCTCATTTAACAATGCTAAACGAGCGGGAGACATGGGATAATACCGCTGTTTCACCGGTGGATGATTACCCGTGTCGATAACCTGTGATATTAAATTAGTTCGACCAAGACCCTTAACGTCTGTCGAAACTTTTTGAAAACCATCGATCATTTTGTTTGCTAAGGACTGCTGATTCTCAGTCAGAGAAGCGAAAGGATGCAAAACCCTCACTTCGCTGACTGAATGCCAACTAACATCACTATCCTCAAACCTAACGAACTTCACAATTTCCGGAGCCAAATCAAATTGTCGGACAAAGTCCATGCCTAATATAAGAGAAGTGCCAATATCCGGAGCCACAACCGCTCGGATCACTTGACAATGATTATTAAATTTGAAAGGCAAAGACATATAACCGATCGTCCTAACCGTACTAGAATTTGCGGTGCTTAAAGTCCAAGACGAAGTCTTGTGCAGGGTATACCCGATCTCAATTAAATATCGATGTGAGTCGGCACCCAAAATTGTGACGCTCGAACCAGTGTCAAGCAAGCCACAAACCGCAATATCACCCAACGCAACATCTAAAAATGGACGACGGTTGTCTTTTTCCTCTTCGAACAAGGCAGAGACAGAGTGAACAAACGCATTCACTCTGTCTCGGTTCTCGAGTTTTTTGAATCGGCAGAAGTAGAATTGGGAGAATTATTACCTTTTGAACAATCCGGACAAGTTGTCACGGTAAAATTAAATTTACCGCAACGGTAACAGTACTTGGAGTGCCCGTGATGTGAACCCCTCTGAAAACCACTATACGCTCCTCGAGGACCAACCGCATTATTCGGTTTGCCTCGGGAGTAACCACCTCAGTGAAAACCACCCCGATTGCTCGAACCTCTATGGGATTCTTGAGTACGAGTGGATAAAGAATCAACAGCGGACACTGTGCACTGATGAAGATGTTCCTCAAGAGGAACGTCCGTACCATTATTACCGGAACCAGTACAATCGACAGAGTGAACTGCTCTAGACGCAGAAGGCTTGGCTTTTGAAAGTGCCTGCAGGTTAGCATTATACTCATTTATAGCCACATGCGTGAGTTCCTGCTGTTTCCCCACATGAAGCAGTTCTTGTATGGAATGAACAGGGATGTACGCGAAACATTGTTGCAGGTAAGGTTTTAAATTGGGTACTAGGATTGTCAGCTGCTCCGCCTCCGGCAAGGGCCTGGATAATTTATTAAAATAGCCCAATACTTCAGTAACAAAAAGATGAAGAGGTTCATCCGGTCTCTGAATTCGAGCGCGAGCCCGTTTCAACATATCGCGGTCGAAGGTTTGACTGCCAAAATTTTGGCGAAGTTCTTTGGCCAACTGTGGCCAATTGTCAATCCTGGAAGCAACCGTCCTATACCAAGCGAGCGCGTGATGTTGAAACAACTCGCACGCCGATTTCAGCAACCGTGCATCAGAAATATTTCGTGCCAAACGATTTTCCTCAAGGCGTTCCAGGAATTCTACGACGCATGACTTTCCATCAAACATAAACCCTAAACTCAAAGGCCTTAACACCTGTTCATTAGTAACATCATACGGCCTGCTGACAGCGACCGGATTCCTAACAAAAACCTCGGGTTCGGAAACCGAATTACCCGCATTAGGTACACTCGAAACATTTGGAACGGCTAACGGAACAAAAAGATTATTTGATGAAACCGATGTCACCCCTAAAGGATGTACCGGCACAGGCACCTCTACCTGTACAGAAGTAGACGGCAGTAAATTTGGACTAGGAGCTCTCACAATATCTGAACACTCCTCCAGCACCTTCACGATCTCTAAAATCTCCGCCTGAAGACGTTCAAACGAAGCTGTCGGTACAACCCCAGACGTTATACGTGATACTCTATAAAAAAGATGCGTTGTTTTTGTACAAACGCGTTTAAACAAAGGTCGAGTATTGTTCTCTACCAAATCCTCGACAAATTCTTGGAGACACAAGAGTCGAATGGAACATTCGTTAAACTCTTGCTCGGGATCCAGATCCGTCGACGTGATTGAATCTGCAGGAAACTGTTTAAGCAGCGAACTAAACTGTCGGCGCATCGACTCCACAAGCGTCGGGGTAACCTCCCGAATTTTGAATTCGTAATCCAATTCTTTTTTAACTAAGTGTGAGGCAGAATAATACACAAGCACGGGGGAAGCCATCTCAACTACTTGCGTATTAAAAATATAAACAAGCAGAAAATTTAAAAGTTTTAAAAAAATTTTTTTTTTTTTAAAAAAAAACTAAAAAATTATTCACAAAAAAATAATTCACCAAAAAAATTTTTTTTATTTATGGTAAAAAAATCAAATATAAAAAATTGTTCTGCTCAATAAAAAAACAAAAAAAAACGAAAAACGAAATATTTTTTTTTTTAAATAAAAAATAAATTTAGAAAATAAATAACTAGAACGATCTGACCTCAACGATTGCTGACGAGCACCTCTATTCACCTGACACCTTTAACCAATGGAGCGGAGTATTCAATCTTCGGACCTGAAATTTACAAAAAAACAATTTAATAAACAGTCTATAACAATCTTTGAACACGGCAAGCCTCTATCTTGCTGACGAGGCTATTTCCCGACAACCGTATCGGATTACCAAATAGAACAGAAAAAATGAGAAAGAAAAACAATATTAGTAATCAGTAGATAATCCTTCAAATATGGCAAGCCTCTATCCTAATGACGGGGCTATTTCCCGACAACCGTATCGGATTACAAATTAAAAACAAAAAATTACAAAACCGCTATACTGTACCTCGAGCTACTGTACAATGATACTAGATATTATGTACAATATCTTTAAAAAACTATGTGAAAAAGAAACGGCAAGTCTGTATACAATAGAACTTCTTCACGGTAACCGCTTAAAATATAAAATTCAAGTTACAAGAAATGTTACAGGTTAAACATTAAAGAAAACATTTAAGTAATCGCAGACGTGTCTCAAAAACTAAAGAAAGAATTACTACTTAGGCTAAAACCAGTTCTAAGGCTCCACGCTGAGCGCCAGTATATAACAGCAGCGCCAGTATGTGACTGCCAGGTTCCCAATATGTACCCGCGGGGTTGGACCTGGTTATACCTAGTCGTAGAATAACCACGAACAGAAATCAAGTGCAGGAAGTATTATTTAAAGCCGAAGCCAATAAACATAAAAAAACTAACTTTCAGAAAAAATTGGACGCCACAGCTTTTTAAAGGTTAAAGCTGAAACTAAAAAAAAACCAGCACTCGATACCAAAAAAATTAAGCACAAGATTTAACAGGGTGGGTAAGTCTCACAAGTTTGTCACTGGTTTTGCCCGGAGGTAGCAATTCTTCCTTCAGCTGTAAAAAAAAGAAATGAGAACACGTTGCTTCTTTTCAGAGTTCTTTAATCCGCTACTCCACGGGCACAGCAAAACGAAGAAGGTGCAAGGCACACGATGTATAAATCACTTCACAGCACAGCAGTATATGGATATCTTCCAAAAGTTGACAGTAGGTAGGTCCGGAATTTGAATCTCCGATTTCAAAACTGCTCCAAGAAGCAGGCCGCCACGCTACGGCAGTTGAGGCTTTACAGGTGTATTATTGATAGAAAATGGTATAAAAATAGAGGTGCTCGTCGCCCGTCTGAAGCCAAGGAAAAAAAACCCGGTTAAAGTCGATACGCCGACATGTGCTAACCGCAAAAAATTGACAATAATCGCTTACCAGAAAAGAACTACATGAATTAAAAACTGCGCCGCGCTATACTCGTCGGCAGCGACGCCGATCCTAGCTCTTACGCCTGCGCTTCCACACTCCAAAATCCCAAAAGAATGCCATTTTTGCAGGGCGCAAGTACGACCCCGAAAGACAAAAGTGATGTCACCTTTTGACGTTTCCGCCTAAACCAACGAGAATAGAGACGTCATTGCCGTAACCGTAGCGTTCGACACCTTCTTAAACGTCAGAAAACGGTTTTTACGACTTTTACAGTCGACTTTTAAGTCAAGTTGTGACTTAATTACGACGTTACGAAAATGAAGCAGAAAATGTCGGAAAAATAGTAGAGACGCCAGAAAACGTGTGCAAATGACACCGAAACATGTAATTACCTGGATCTGCACACGGAAAAGCATGAATCGCGAAAGAAATGTCACAAAAAAAGCAGTTTTTGTTACATTGTGTATTCCGACTAACTGCTGAAGGGGTCTGGAGACAATGGAAATACACTGTTTCCTAAGCAGCGGGGGTGGATGTTGACCTGTTGTCATGCCACTCTTGAGATGACCTTGGGCCACTCGATCCCGTGTAGCACTACGGGCAAAGAACGCCCAGGTCCGCGATAAATTCTAACTGACCTACCGCTTTAATACAACAGGTAGAGGTCGCGTAAGCGACTTCGGACCCGTAACCAGTCGGAAGGACGGAGGTATCCTGAAGGTTAATTCGAGACGGAGATATCCTGCCAAAACTGGTAGTTAGGGGGTGAGGCTGGCCGCTGGGGGCCCGGCCCCCCACCACCGTTATAACCTACGCAGTGGCGCAAGCGGTACGCGGCCTACCCGCAAAACAACGGATTGACAGCTCTTCAGTCTACCCTGGACAACGGAGGCTGCAATGTCACCGAAACGTCGGGTGCTACAAATTTCACGCGGTAAATTCATTTTATTTATTTATTTATTTATTTATTTATTTTCAGGAAAACCAACAGCTAATTATAATTTAACAATGCCGGAGTAACATAGCAGAGAGCCAATTAAAGGTTTTCACGTTTAAATAACGTTGTAGAAACATATGTGTTCTTTCAATTAAAGCTATCGATTAAGAATGCATCAAAAATTATTCAACAATGCTAAAAAATTCACTGTTCAGCCGCTGCCTAGCTGAGTTAACACTCGTACAGAATAGATCAAAGTCAAAGCGTTTAATCATGTCATTGAAATTGTCACTTGTTCGCCACAGAAATGCATTTTGCCTATATTTGGTACCAGCATGAGGAACATGAAGAGCAGGGTTAAATCTATTGAGTTTGGAAGGAACATGGAGATTAATTTTATTTAGTAAGTCAGGACAGTTAATATTATTGGAGGTAATTTTTAGCAAAAAGGTTAAGTCCGCGGTTTCACGCCGCTTAATCAAGGGGAGGATATGAAATTTCTTGCATAAATTGAAATAGTTAGATGAGCTGTATGGGATTTTCAGACGGAAGCAGAGATATTTCATGAACTTCATTTGAATGCGCTCGATTCTGTTTATATATTTATCATAACAAGGATTCCATACTTGAGATGCATATTCCAAGATGCTTCTGACAAAAGTGCAGTAAAGGATCTTGAAAGTTTTAGCACGGTGAAAGCAAGCTGCACTCCTCATAACAAAACCTAAAGCTTTGGAAGCTTTAGAAACAATAGATTGAACGTGATTATCGAACATTAGATGAGAATCATGAATGACACCAAGATCTTTAACCACGCTGCACCTCTGCAAGTTATGAAATTTTAATGAGTATGAGGCTAGAGTAAATATTTTTTTACGGGTGTAGGTGACAACGGTGCACTTGGATGGATTGAGGTCAATTTTATTAGAGAGACAGTAACTGTCCAATCTCGAAAGGTCCGCCTGAAGGTCGGCGACATCACCGACCGATTTAATTATTTTGAAAATCTTCATGTCATCAGCAAAACATAGTAAGTGACTATTTAGAAAACAGCTAGCTATATCATTGATGAAAATTAAGAACAGCAATGGACCAAGTAGTGAGCCCTGCGGTACACCGCTAGGGATAGCAACCCAACTAGAAATATAGTTTTTGATGACGATAGCTTGGGAGCGATTATTGATATAGGAGGAGAACCATCGGAGGAGGTCCCCTTGTATACCCATAAACTTAAGCTTGTTCAAGAGTAGTCTGTGGTCAATCCTGTCAAAGGCTTTACTGTAATCAGTGTAGACTACGTCTACTTGATAACCGTGATCCATAGCTTCAGTCAAGAAGTCATTAAAAAGGATAAGATTGGACACCGTCGAGCGACCCCTGATAAAACCATGTTGCGACGGATTGATAGAGTTTTGGAGAGCGGCATATACTTGGTTATAGACGACTCGTTCGAATATTTTGGCAATAACGCATAATTTCGAAATGGGTCTATAATTAGTAATTTCTGTTTTCGAGCCCTTCTTATGTATGGGTGAAACAAAAGCCGACTTCCAGATACTGGGGAATTCACAATTAGCTAAGGATTTGCGAAACAACAGGGATATTGGAACACAAACAGTTTTAGCGCAGCCAATTAGAAAGATTGGACTGATATTATCAGGTCCAGCCGACTTGGAAGTGTCTAAATGAAGTAACAATTTTTCCACTTCGTGATCATTGATCTCTATGCTACAGATATCATCTGCCTGGGAAGGAATAACGTCGTTGAAGTCGAGTGGTGGCAAATCAGTAGGCTGCATATCTGGTACCAAAAATGTAGAAGAGAAGTACTGGGAAAAGGCTTCACACATGGAATCTCCAGTGGTCGCAATCAAGTCAAGGTATTTGAGAGGTGTCGGAATGCTATTGGATTTAGAGCAATTATTTATAAAGGACCAGAAGTTTTTTGGATGTTTTTCGATACCATCTTCTATAGATATGATGTATGATTTGAAACACTGACTCTCTAATAAATGAACCCTATCCCGTAATAATTTAAAGGTTTCTTGATCCGTTTTCATATTATATGTTTTGATTTTTTTATGAAATTTATATTTTTCTTTAATGAGCTTTATTAGTGCTGGGGAATACCACTTAGGATATGACCTATTAGACATAATTTTGGTAGGAACGAATTGAGTTATTAATTGGTCAAGAACACAGTAAAAATATTTAACGGCTTCCTCAAGAGACCTAGATGAGAATTCTGTGCTCCATTTGACTTCAGCTAATTTAGAGTTAATAGAGACATAGTTACAATTATTATACAGAAACTTAATATACGACTTGGATTTTAAGTGTGGAATATGTATATAATTAACACTTGCTAGCAGAGCTTTGTGGTGAGGGTCAAGTGGAACCAGGGGGTCAAGACATTCAATTACCGTTACTTCATCATTTGACAAGACGAGATCTAAGATTTTACCATATACATTCCTCACACCGTTAAATTGGCGAAGATCATGAGTATTCAGTTCATCGATGAGTAGTGATTCAGCAATAGACGAATAACTAGACGGCAAGAGATGTAAATCAGAGCTGGGTATCCAGTCAATACCACTTAGGTTGAAATCACCCAACAAGATGAATTTATCTGATGGATTAGTGATAATAATGTCATTTAGTTTATTTAAATAATTTTCTAACTGTTCCAACATAGACAATTTCTATCCTATTTGTAATAATTATTCATAATTATCTAATTGTTTTACTAAATGAGGTTTTAATGTTTTATATATCAAATGTCAATGCGATCATTCTACAATTCTTTTTTTCATGATCCATCAAGTAGTTTCTTTCTTATGATCGTTTTCTAAAGTGCTATATTTTTGACCTTTAACTCTGAGAAATGACAGTTGACTGCCAAGATTTACACCCGCCGCTTGAGGGGTTAAATAGTTCTGTGATACTTCCCTTGTATTTTTCTATAATCTTTTTTGGGACTATCATATTAAAAAAACGGACTTGCAGTGTATAGATTGAGTCTATATATGACTTATACGCAACTGTCTCAATCGTAGTAATAATTTATGATTATTTAACCCATTTACAACTACCGATCTTTATAAAGATCAAAAAAAAAGTATGAGGAATACCCTCAATTTAAAAATATTAACGAGCAGATAACTTTTGCTTATTGTTTACCTATCGCAGCAGTGACCGTATGACAGTGTTTCGGTGCATAGATAATAATCTTATTATAATAATTTTAACCCCTCGAGCGCTGACGTTTGAATTGTAGTTTCTCTTAGAGAACGCGAAGAAGAAGAAGATTACATCACAACAAAAATATAGCGTTTCAGGAAAACGACGATTACTCCGAAACTACTACACGGATCGTATAAAGAAGACCTGTTTTATGTTCCTGTTGAAATTTGCTATTAGATACGTGTAATGTCGTTTTGTAAAGCAATAAGCATTATTCAGAATTATCTGTCAAATTGTGGTACAGAAAAAAACTGCCTTGTCCAACATTTCTATGTTTTTTCTGGAAATAAATCACCCTATACAATAAATTGTGAATACTTTTATAATAATTATAATATGCTTCATTCAACCTATGACTTCGTTTTACTTATACCCACACAAAAATAAAAAAATATTCGATGTTGAAAATCAACATGAATATTGAAGTTTTTGGTTTGGTTTGAAAAATAATGAGCCAACTAGTTAACGACAGAGAATCTTCTCTTCTTTTCGCACATACCACAGGCCGTATGATTTATGTGAGGTATCAAGGGTAAATAATTGGAAAACATCGGCGCCGATCTCGGCTGGGACAGATGTCCCCTTTGCCGCTCTACGGTAATTTCAATTGTGGGACAATTGTCCCGTTTGCCGCTCAAGGGGTTAAAGTGCTTTTCTATTTTGATTCGTATTAGCGTAATTAATTTTCACTATGTCTTCTAAACGGTAAGTGTTTAGAAATTAGCTTGTGATTGGAATTTATTTTATGCACGTTTTTTATAAATTTATGACCTAGATAGATATAGATTATATAGATATAGATAATAAAGCCTATTTCATAGTAATAACTGTGTTTCTTTAATTTAAAATAGGATACAATCGATAAAATAGAAGTTATATGAGCGTTAACCTACTTGCCTATTACTACTGATCGTTAAAACGGTCCACATTTTCCTGAAAACTCAGTTCTTTTTGGTATTTTTCTATGTTTACTTTATGCATCAAGGTAATAATACTAAAAAACTACTGTGATACGAGATAAAAAAAAGTTTCAGTAACAACTGGGTTAACGGAGGCTCGACTAACGTTTTTTCTTTTTCTTACAACCTCACAAACATTGAAACATCGATATTATGTGATCAGTAAAGGACCAGAAACAGTAGTCTGAGTACAATACGCCTCTTGTGAGATGGTACTGAGACAAATCCCTAGATTATTTAGTCTTACTATTCTCTCATTACTGTGTTGCTTTTCCGTAGGGTCTATCTACTCTTTCTGGTCGGACTGTACTGTGTATTAACCCTTCGGTTACGTAACGACCAGAACACCGTTGACTACGTAACGTCCAATATTGGCGGCTTGCTCCCGGAGCGCAAAGTAATATTATTTTCTAATTCGAACGCATCCTAAAATCCATACCAAATATCTTATTATTACCATAGATACATAGACGGCCGCTAGAATAATTTCGCGCGTCATTTCGCGGACATTTCTAGTAAAATTCCATTGTCAAACATCATAAATTTTTTTCGAGTAATTATCAAAATTTTTATTGGTTTTTATGAGCTGATATCTAAATATTATTGTATGTAAATAACCAAAACGAAGTATTATCTTTGATAGAGAATCTAATAAAGATCACGATAGTATTTACAATTGCTAAATAGGGTTCCGTATTTTCCGTAAGACAAGTACATGTTAGAAATAATGAGATTTTTTCACTTTTTCGAATTTCTCATATTTATTCATAATTTTCTAATTGTTTTACAAAATGAGATTTCAATATTCTATATACGAAATTTCAACGCGATCATTGCACAGTTATTATTTTTATGATTTCTATAGTAGTTCCATAATTATAGTACTTTTTGTCGAGCGCGGCGATATTGCAAAAAATTCTAATAAATTGCCGCGGTCTGGCATGAAATTATGCCGCTACTCGAAGGGTTAAAAGCCTTCATATTGTCGCCTTACAATTATAACTTGATAACTCGAAAAATTGCATTTTTGATATAAGTATGCCAGAAAATGTAAAAATACCAACTCTACATTCCCACAAAACCAGATAACTGATATTCTCCCACCCTTAGGAGTGGTGGGGGAATATCAGAATATCAGGTGGTTGATAAGTTGAAAATCAGCTACAGCTATAATACTAAAAATCGATATGTAGATTTATCTATCTGATAGTTCGCAGTACTGTCTCTCCACTTATGTAGTTTTAGTATGGTATTTAGGTCCACTTATTAGTTTCCACAATTCTAAAATGGTGAAGGAGTTGAAACTTTGAAAAAACATTCAAACGCGTTTATCTCAGAACTACTAAATTCGAGTTATCGAGTTATAATTGTAAGGCGACGATATACAAAGAGATATTTGCGTGTCAGCGCCACCACCATCTCAGCCACTCGGTAAATCAAGCAAGTGACGGATAAACGCTGAGCATTTTTCTTAGGAAAAATGGATAAATAAAAAAATCGGTTGTATCTCCCCGACTTTCTTGGCAAGTAGACAAGTACCCCCCATGCGCCAATCCAACCTCCCCTCATGCGCTAATTCTTAACATATTTGTAGTATTTTCCGTGGAATTAAAACGGTATTTTTCCAAAAATTATGTAGTATTTTTCTAAATATGGTTGGTTTAAAATATTATTTACATCGCTTGTATACGAGATATTCCAAGCAAAATTTCACAACGTGATTTCGGTCTAACAAGACATCTGTGTAACAAATTTCAAGTCTCTAACTGCAATATTATGAGATTGAAGTATGATTAGGGCGCCCTCTGGTGGACCAATTTCAAACACTAACTTGCCATGACCAGTGGCGGCGCTAGGCGTCGGCGACGTCGGCGACCGCCGACGGCCTCGCACCTGAGGGGACCTCGCAAAAGTTTTACAAAACATTTAAATTTCATTTATTTATTCTTATTTATTTTCATACACTTGCGTGAGTAAAGTGAGTGAGTAGTACTTTAGGGGTATTATCCAGAGTCCTCTGGCAACACTATGAAAGTTCGCGCGCGAGAAACAGAGTTAACTTTTTTAACACGATGATAGATGCTATTATAGTCGACACCGAATGTCGATTTAAAGTGCTCAATGAATATTTTGAACAATTTGATTTTATTTATGATATTAGTTATTTGAAATCGATATCAAAAGAGGACCTTCTCAAGCATTGTAATGATTTAGGTACAATACTGCGGGAAGGCGACGGCGAAATAGTGACATACAGCCTTTCGAGCTATATGAAGAGCTACAGCTTTTGAAAGCGAATTCACTTGACTCTGTCAACGACGCGAAACAACTCATTCAGTACATTTTAGAAAATAATTTGGAAGAAATATATCCAAATGTTTACAAAGCAATTAGAATCATGCTCACAGTTCCCGTCAGTACAGCTTCCGCTGAGAGAAGCTTCTCAAAGTTAAAATTGATTAAGACCTACTTGAGAAGCACGATGACCCAAGAGAGGCTATCTGCGTTATCAATTCTATCAATTGAAGCTGAAATAGCGGCTAGTATTAGCTATAACATAATCCTGAAAAAGTTCAGTGAGGCCAAAAGCCGAAAAGTTAGTCTATTTTAATTTCTATTTGTGTAATTTTTAACGTCTTTGATTAGCAATAAAACTCGTTTACTCATACATTAGTTTCACTATTATTCGGCTCATGTAATCTAACGTTTTCTTTTTGACTGGGAAATAAAAAAGGCCTCGCGAACCTAATTTCGCCGACGTCCAAGTGTGGTCTAGCGCCGCCACTGGCCATGACCAAATGATTTGTTACAAAAAGGTGGCACACATGCCCTGCGAGAGCACTCAAGGAGTATTTCAAGCTAGCACTCTAGTGTTGAACGTCTATATCTCATTTATTTATAGACTCTGTGCATTTTTTTACAAAACCTTATCAGTTTTTTGATAAACGAAAAGGTCCTGAAGTGTTAGTATTATATATTTTCATTTATAAAAAAAATGAAATTTCGCTAAAATGCGCATACTGCTTATATTTAAAACAACTTTTTAATAGACCAGCAATTTTTATAATTAATAATAATTATGTACATTACATTACATTATGTATGACGCTTCTTTTAATGCCTATTATTTATTGAGGACGAATAAAGATTATTGCAGTTTCGGAATCAACGTGGTGAATATAGTGGGGGGACATAAAAAAAATCAACAATGTAGAATAGCTTCCTATTATACATTAATACCAAGGTTCGCTTACTACATAAACAGAGGAAACTCCCCTGCACCTCAAAGTGTGGCCCGCTGATGCATAAAAGATACACCCACTTAGGTGGTCATTACCTCCAACCTAAGGAGGTAAAACAATCTGGCGCCAAAAGCCTGTTGCGGTTCTTAAATGACAGGAGACTTAGCGCAGAACTATAGTAGGTGGCGAACACAATAGATCAGAAATGGTCGCAGTGTTACAAGGCTCATAAAGACCTTAGAAAAGCCCCACACAATAAATACTACATAAAGAAGGAATGCAGTATAGGAACCTTTGACAAAAATAAAGAAATACTACTAGATTCGATCATTGTAATGTTAAATGCGAAAGAAAAAAGCTTCAAACGCGTAAAATGACAAAAAAAAACAAATTTACATACAAAGAAGTTTTTTTAACCCTTGGAGTAAATGGGTATTTTCATGGATGCATCTGTCTCTTTTGCAGGATTTTCGGCGACATCGACCTTAAAGTACTATAACTACGAAACTACTACACCAATCATAAAAAGAACAACTGCACAATGATTGCATTGAAATTTCGAATATAGAATATTGAAATATCATTTTGTAAAACAATTAGATAATTATGAATAAATATGAGAACGCCAAAGAAGTGAAAAAAACGCGGAACCAGATCTGGTCGTATCATACTCAACGGATAATTGTTTCAGAACCAGATTTGGTCGTATCATACTCAACGGGTTAAAGTCAATTTTAAGGATTGCTTAGAAAACTAATCTAACCTACTGAAATATATTTATTTATTATTTTATTTATTAATTTACAATAACTTCATATAATATGTCATATAAACACCATTTACATAATATGGTTGAGTTGGGAGAGATTGAGCACATCCTATGGTGAAAATGTTTATCCGCATTCCTAACTAGGTCAGAGACCCGTATCTAGGGATGCTGATTTTTGTTTAATTGTATCGACGAGCTGACTCTTTTGATATTCTGAACTTAAGTTGTATTGCATGATACATAAGAATATATACATATATACATACGCATACATACACACATACATAATATATATATATATATATATATATATATATATATATATACATACCTACACATATATATACATAGCAAATAATACACGAGATTTGATATTAGTTAGTAATATATAATTTAATAAAACAACTTAAATTATTAGCGAGAGCAATTGAGACTCCGCATACATTGGACCCCTTTCAAGCAGGTACTTCTTTATAAGTATTTTGAATGAATTTATATCATTTATATATATGGGTTTGACGCTTCTTTGAATGCCTATATCACGCTTATTTATTGAGACCGAATAAAGATTATTGCCGATTCGGAACCAGCGTGGTCAATATAGTCGGGTGATGTTAACAAATCAACAATGTACAACAGGTTCCTTGCAATAATAACAGTGTATGCATTATAGAAACCTTTCTCAAAAATAAAAAAAAACTGCAAGATACGTTCATTGTAATGTCAAATGTGATGTGTGAGAAAACAGGTTACTATAATGCAATATTGCGTTTTTTTAAACCATCATAAAAAGTAATTTAGGCATTGAAAAAAAACGATTCGGTTTTTTATCAGATTTCGCATGTAAATGATCAAATTTAGTAGTTTTTTCTTTTTGAAAAAATAGGCAAGGTAGCAATATCTTCTATATTACGTTTTTCTTTGGTTTTTTGGTAATCACATCGAAAAGATAAATTTTTATTTTATATCTACACACGGAAAGTTCTATGTATAGTTTAAAGAATTTTCATTATTACACATAAAAAAATGATACCCATAAAGTAAACAAAGGTGAAATGCTATTTCCGTCATCAAAAATGCAACTTTTAAGCGAAAGCAACCAAATGTCACGATATATTTAGATATTCCTATGACCCATTAACACAAATAGAGTGACAGCAACTTCGCAGAGCTCTAAAAACAGACAAACCGCGCATGTCACCTATATATATAAGCAAACAATGACCTAAATAAGTGAAAATGAGGATTTCCACCGTCGAATTTCAGTAAATGATTGCCGATTTAGCGTATTTTCTCTCCGCACGAGAAATAAACACGTAAGACGATCGTTAAAACTAACGATTTGACAGAGGATGACCTGCTTTCTAACGCGGGAAAAAAATGCGATTTGCACAGTCGAAAATGAAGCAATTATGGATTTAACGCGTGAATAATGCGATAAACTTACGTTGTATTATCTCCATTGCGCGCAGTGTTTGAAAACAAACACGAAAACATTAAAAAATCACAATAACGAAATGACAGATCATGACAAGGCGGCCATGTTTGGACTTCCGAACGATGAACGGTGGATTTTTCTTATAATTTCAACTATTATCACAGCACGCGCGCACTTAAACACAAGAAAAATAACAAACCCACGAAAAATCCTATTTTTTGGGGTGCGATTCGTTGCGCTTCGAGCGTTTTAAGCCATTTTTGAAGCGAAAACAATCCCAGGAAACAGCTTGACAACCGCCGAGATTCGCGAATCGGGAGGACACTGAACAGTGTTGCCGTCGTTCTAACAAACGAATCGATGGAGGAATTAGCTTTCTTCAAAACCGTCGAGATACAAGGTCCATTATAGTTGGGAGCTAGCGTTTTACTTTCGTGGCAAAGAAAGTATTGTGATCACACTTCTGTGTGTGTGTATGAGTGTATTCCTCCACGATATCGCCCAAACGCTCCCCTCCCAGCCCGCGACGCGATGCTTGCTTTTTGGTTGATTTTGTAAATAAATACTTACAAATCGTTTTTTAAGAATTCCCTCGTGTTACCTAGTAGGTAGGTACATAATTAATCTTATTAGTCATGTATATTATATGTATATGTAGGTATATAATATATATATGGGGGGCGGCCGAAACGGTTACGCGCGGATCTGTCAAACGACGCAAAATGCCTAAAAGGCATTGTTGGCGTCCGACGGGTTAATCGCCAGACTGTAATAAATGCGGGAGCTAATGGACCCTATTGCAGTTTCGCCACTGAGACCCATGTATTCAGGGTCGGCAAACTCACGGGTCAACACCCATCCGGCGGCCTCCATGTAGAAGCGTGAGCAAGGGTTAGGACTGGCCTGCGAGATAATTTCCCCTAGGAACCTTCGGGCGCTCCTGAACGGTTTTCACACCGTGCGGTGTCAGCCAATCGATTGTGCAGGGGTAGTTATTCACCTTTCGGTAACTGCTCTTGAAATAACCAATCGGCTACCCGATACCGGGTGAACAACTTGGGTTGTCGACTACAACGGACGAGCCCGTCACCTCAGGAAGTTTTAACGATTAGTCGTTCTATGTTCCTGGAGTGAACGTAGAAGACTTGGGACAAAACAGTCCACCATCTAGTACGTCACAAGCCCGTAAGAGGCCAACGCCTTAACCGAGAGATAATAGCCAGGAATGTTACCTGGCGGGCCGACACTCGCGCCCTTACTTCGAATTGTGACCAATTGTGACCAGATGTGATCCTTTGCCCGGGTGAACAGCCGGGCAAAGGACGCCCTGGTCCGCGATAGATTCGGTAGACACCGTATCACCGCTACGTAAGGGAGATGACCGCGCAAGCGACCTCGAATCAGTCCAGTCGGGAGAACGGAGCAATCTGGTTGAAACTGGCAGTAAGGGCGCGAGTGTCGGCCCGCTGGGTAATTAACCTGGTTATCTCGCGGTAAGGCATTGGCGTAACTAGACGGTTGACAGTTTTCGTCCCAAGTCTTCAGCGCTTTTACCTCACGGGAGTCAGAAAACGATCTGATATCGTTAAAACTTCCTGATGTGACGGGTTCGCCCCGTTGTAGTCGACAGCTCTAGTTGTAAATAAATGAATAAATGATAGAAAAACGGAAATTATGATTTATTTTGTATTAAAACAATGTTTTTTGTCGTTTATATTATGCCCGAACGCATTTCATTCTATTCGTAGCTCTGTCCATAGCGCACTTTTCGAACGCGTTGCATTTCACGTTGTTGCAGTATGCCCCGCCGCCGGAAGCTGGAAACCGGAAATAGTTATTAAAAAATGACGTCAGGGAAACCCCTTATTTTTCGTTGTTAAAATACCGACTTCCACTTCCTTTGTATCCACCGGAACCGGAAGATCCAAGGGCTTTGGGCTCCACACACGATTTTGTATGGCAGAGATCGTCGCAGCATTTCTTTCCATATGAGCAATCCGAATCTTTCAGACATCTTGGATTACAGCTGTGAGTTTGCGACTTTAAAGGACATTCTCCCGACCCTAAAAAGGCATTTTAAACACATTAAACGTGCCAAATTACATAATTATAAAGTAATCACACATAGGGGTACGAAATAAAAAAAAAACAGAAATTTTGCAAAAAAAAATTTTAAATATCGAAATTCCGCTAAAATGCGCATACTGCTTATATTTAAAACAACTTTTTAATAGACCAGCAATTTTTATAATTAATAATAATTACATTACATTACATTATATTACATCGTGTCCAATTGGCGGCTAAAAACTGCTCTTGGACGTGTCAACATATTTGTGTTTTAAGTAGTGAGTCTCATTACTACTTTAATCTTTACTTAACATACATATGTTATTAAAAAATATATAGTATCTAAGAAACTTTAGAACCTACTAAAAGTTATTCGTCGTAGAGTCTTATTACAAAACAAATTAAAGGCTTATTTAATAAAATAGTCAATAATTCTAATGGTTACCTACTAAACAGACAATAATTAAAATAGTCAGTTAAAAAGTTGAATAATCAAAGCAGAAGCCTGACAATTGAAATAGTCAATAAATCGAATATATACGTACTAAAAAGTGTACATAGTAACATCCAAAGTAGTAAGTAAAGTGTTAAATAATCAAACTAAAGCTAAATCTTACATTAAAATACTAAAAGTACATATATAATTATCATTCAAATTGGTACAATATTTGCAGTCATGGCCCTCGAATTCTCGGTAATCTCCGAAACTACTTATCCGATTTTAAAAATTCACTAATAGAAAACTCCATTATCGACGAGTGCTATATTTTATTGTGATAGATAATGGTTTTCAAAAGAAAATCACGATATTTGTTAATCAAGTCGGAGAAAAATGAGCTGGTGAGTTGCTTTATTGGCGTGCGCTGAAGAAACGCTTCTATATATGTATGTGAAAACAACACATTACAAAAATATCGGCCTTAAAAAGATCTATAAAAAAGTTATAGACAGCATATAATCAACTTTTATATTTAAGCTACAATAACTGCTTTTATGTGTCAACAAAATAAGTAAAATAAGTAGGCAATGTTTGTTCAAGACATTAGGAATAAAACACGTTTTCTTATCAAAATAAATTAATTCATTGTGACGCGTGTTAAATTGAAATAAAATTAGATATTTACTGTAAGTGTTATAATTATAGAGATGTAATAAATTAGAGGTGGTATAATTATAGCGATATAATAAATTTTCTTTGATTATTCTACATAGAATTTGCATTTCTATTTTAATATATTATTCTCCCTGAATATTAAATCACATCTGTATATTTTGATTATTTGTATGTACCTAGGTAATATTGAATATATATTGGTTATATTGATATTCGCTGAGAGACCAGACATATTACAAACTATGTTACAACAGCTAGATTACGAAAGCAGAAAAGCAGGTCTATCCATGAATCCAACGAAGACCAAAGTAATGACGAATGCATTAAAGGAAGACATAGAAATAGGACAAGAGATTATCGATAAAAGACCAATACTCAAAAGAAATCGATAGACGAATAAGCAACACTTGGAAACGGTACTGGTCACTAAAAGAGATAGTTAAAAATGAAACGATACCAATGTCAGTAAAGAGTAAACTTTATAATACATGCATTCTCCCATGTCTTACTTACGGCTGTCAAACTTGGCCTGCCACGAACAAAAACAACCAAAAACTTATAGTATGCCAACGAATCATGGAGCGAAGCATGCTAAACATAAGGCTACAGGACAGGTGGACGACCTCAAAAATAAGGAAAATAACAAAGGTGAACGATGTTTTGAACAAAATTAGAAAACTAAAATGGAACTGGACTGGTCACATCATGAGATCCAACAAAGAAAAATGGACGAAGGACGTAATGGAATGGTATCCTAGAAATGGGAAAAGACAAAAAGGACGTCAAATTAAAAGATGCAGAGATGACTTACCGAAAGGATGGAGAAGCTTGGCTTGGGACAGAGATGAATGGAAGAAAATGGGGGAGGCCTATGTCGAAGGACAACCTGATCAAAAAACTGGCTGCTGAAGAATATGATACCTTATTTAAACATTAGATTAAAAATTAATAAAATATATTGTTTTATCATATAAGGCAAAATTGTACAATACGGTCAGCGAATAAAGGCTTTTATTATTATTATTATTATTATTATATTGAATATAATATTACAGCCATGACAATTGTCATGATAGTAATGTTTTTAATAATTACATTTTTAGCGCTTAATTTTGTGACGCATCCAAGTGTAGGAATGCCTATCTACTGGAGTACCTAGTTGAATTGTAACACAACTGTTTTTTTATATTGGAGAATGTTACAAAATCTATATATATATATATATATATAAAACAAAGTCGGGTTTGTTCGAACACTTATAAGTCGAGAACGGCTGGATTGATTTTCATGGTTTTTGATTTGTTGTATGTGTCTCCGTCCCGAATAGCAGAATAACTATTAAAAACATTGGAAAATTAACGAAAAAATTTAATAAAGGAAAAAACATTTTCCCATACAAAATGTTCATGGGTTTCGTAACTGTCAAACATTTAATGTTCATCCCGTCGATACGGCAAACTCTCCCCTCAAATTAAATAAAGTATTTAAATAAGGGTTTCGAATCGACAAGACATATCCACAATATTCGGACCATAATTATTACATAGTTTAATTCAATCATGTCATGCTGACACGCGATTGATATACTTAATTTTTTTTTATATATATATTTTTTGTGTTATTATCTTATAAAGCAGTGAACTTAATATTTATTTTGTATTCATTGTATTCCTTCCATAAAATCATAAATTAAGTTCAGCTAATCTGTAACAAGACATTCATTGCCGGTTAGGCGGTACGAAGTTCGCCGGGTCAGCTAGTAAGATATAAAATAAAGAATCGTACCGGCATCCACCTCATTCGCAGCGAAAAGGGCGATCACAAGAAACGCCCCGAAAACAAACATGGTAATTTTCCCTGAAACAAAAAAAAAGAATATTATACACAAATTCTACATCTAATAATCTACAGAAATGCATTTTAGACGTTTTTAAAAAGCCATATTTTTCATAACAAAAGAATATATTCTATATTAAAACTCCAATTATGGAAGATTAGGAAAATCAATACTCTCTAAAGTCCTTAACAGAATACATTGGGTTCTTAATAAGCATATCCCGGACCTTGCTCTTAAATTGAACGTCTCCAAGAACGTCTCCCTGACGCACAATGGAATCTTGTTATAAAAAATATTGGACTGGTACAGGAAACTATTTCTAACCTTACTTAGTCGCACTTTGCAAGTCGCAAGTTTTGTTTGTTTCGCTTGTTGTTTGTATGGCAGTACCTACCATGTCTTCCACTGCTCCAATGTCCAATTTACATGTTCCTAGCAAACCGCAATCGGGCAACTCGATGAGCCCTTGTGAGTTTTGAAACAGTTGCTGGCTTATATGTCGTCAGGGAAGTTTCTCTGAGCCGTCATCGTATAGTCCATTTACTTACATGTACCTACTCCTCGATTCTCTCTTAAAAGTTATCTTTCAACTTCAACTTTGCTGAGATACGCTTTGAATTAGTATTCAGCCGTTCTAGTAAACGGCTTACTCTGTCCATGTCCAAAGGGCTCGAATTGTTTAGTTTCATTTGTAATTCTCATTGCAGTAGCATCTAGTAGGCATGAGATGAAATCGAATACTATCGCAGTTTTTGACATTATAAATAGGATAAAATGAATTTACCGCGTCATGTTTGTAGCATCCGACGTTTCGGCGATGTTGTAAGCTCCGTTGCCAAGGGTAGACTGACAAATAGAGTTGTCGACTACAGCGGGCCAGCCCGTCACCTCAGGAAGTTTTAACGATTGGTCGTTCTCGGTCCGAAGTCCTTATATATAAGGACGCTAAAGTTTAAAAAGGCGGGGAATGGCAGGGGAAAGGGAATTTATCTGGAAGATTTCAAATGCTCTCTGAGTCTGTTTTTAAAACTTGTTATACTTGGCGCTGTTCTCACATTTTTCTTTATTTTTTCGATTTTCGAGAAAGGTTCCTATTACTGCAATTATTCCCATATATTCCTTCTTATTTATTTTATTATAGGTAAGCATGTCAATCAACCGCTAAGGTCTTCGATTCCATAAGAAAAACAATATTAAACGAAGTTATACAGTATTTTCCATACCCTGAAAAGTTTGCTTGTTGGCATGTACGAGGTCTCACATAAAGAGCGACGAAATATCAAGCATTTGAATCCACCATTAGATGCAGTGTTAAATTATAATTCGTGTCAAATTATTAATCATTTTAAATCTTATTAATAGAGGTTATAATTTTAATTTGTGTTACTCACCCATATTTAAAAAAAATGTGTTGTACGAAATGCACACGTCTGAATTCAACGGAAGTTTCCGCTTGACTGACCGTTTTCTACCGATTGCCTTATTGGTTAATGGTTATTTTGCATGCATTCTGTGTTAATGATACGAGACGTGAGAAAAAACTAGATATACACGTCGCGGTAAAAGTACGAAATCGGTTTTATTCACGTCAAAACGTCTATTTATTCACAATTTAAGAAATGGATTGTGTCACACCAAGACTTTTCCGGCAAGTATTCATTTCGTAAATAAAGTCGATGAGCAGTTGTCGAAAATTCCTATTAATATATTAATAGCAGAAAAGATCCATACGATCCATTTATTGTTTAAACTCCCGAGCATCGCTAAAAGAGAAATTTAAAGAGATCAATATTCTGACGGTTTATAGTCAGTATATATTCGATAACATAATGTATGTTCGTAAAAACTTGCACAGGTTCCGTAGGTTGGGTGACATTCACAATAGGAACACCAGGTTCGAAAATAAACTAGCCATTACAGGCTCTAGGTTAGCAAAAGTGAGTAAATCTTTCATTGGAGACGGTGTTCGCTTTTATAACACTTTGCCTGAGGAACTAACCCTTTTACCAGACACTAAATTTAGAAAAATTGGTAAAGATACGTTGTGCTCTAAAGGCTATTATAAAATTGAAGATTTTTTAAGCGATACATTGGTCTGGTCAAGTCGTTTTTGTGTAACATAGTTATAAAAACCATTTGTTTAATGTTATTATTATTATTACTATTACGTAGTGATTATATAGTGATTATATAGTGTAGTAATCAATGGTAAAGCCTACAAGCAAGGCATAAATGTCTAGAAATATAAGACGTTCGGAAAGTACTATAAGTCTACTTCGAATAAAAATCTATCTATCTATCTATCTATCTATAATTAAAAATCAAATTGCAAAGGCAGGTTGCCATGAGCCTTCGAACTCAAATTTTGAACGAGCCACGCATCGCAAGCGTCGGAGCTTATAAGGGATTACTATTTAAATATTATATGGCGATCTTTAAATATTATTTGTGCAGAATTGTGCAGCCAGCTTGTATATGAGACATTCCAGACGAAATTTCATAATATGATTTTGGCCCAACATGGATTCTGAGTACCTACCAAAATTCAAGTCTCGAAGTGCTATATTTCGAGGATGACATGACTAGTGGGTCCTGGTGGACCGATTTCAACCATATATTCAACTCTTTCCTTACGCCTGAATGCCAAACTTCTGCTCAATCGGATGAAACGTTTGGGCACTATCGTGGAGGAATATGGTCCACTATATGGTCACCGATGTATGCTGCATCTGTCAACAAGGTTGAGGGCGTCCAAAAGCGTTTCTTGCGATACCTAAATTGGCGCGAGCACACGAACTTCGAGACATATAAGGAAAGAGCGGATTACTTTAAGGTTGCACTGCTCTATAATAGACGGACCATAACCGACATGTCTTTCCTATATGACATCCTTCATGGTTTTATAGACTGTCCAGCTTTAACTGAGCGAATTTCCTTGAGAGTGCCCCCCAGAAGTACCCGAGTTTCTCGTTTGTTTCACGTGCCCAGGTGCAATTCAAGCCACTTCAGCAACTCTACTATGATACGGTTACTCACCTCTTTTAATAACAGGTTTAATGACCTTGACATTTTTTCTCTGGACAGGAAGCCTTTTCTTCACGCAGTCGAAGAAAAGCTCAGGAACGATAATTAATTTAAATTTACTTATTACTTTATTATTTACAATGTATTTATGTGTGTATGTATGTCTATATGTATATATATATATATATATATATATATATATGTCAATAGTATACGTATGTATGGCCATTTATGAACGTATATTACACATAGTGTTATAACAATCCCTCCCTTCCATTTCCATTCCCCTATTGTACTTATACATTTATATTTAGAAATGCTTCTTTTTCCTTTTTTTCTTAAAAAAAGGTTATAAAATTATTACCTTTTAAATGGGTACTTCATATTATTTGCTAATTTAAAATGTATTAATGGCTAAATTAATGTTAATTTATAATTTTTTTATATATAAAAAATAAGCTGTATTACATTTAGTTAATAAAATAAAAAAATTAAATAAAATACACACACATACACACAGACAGGCAGCAGACACACAGCAGACTTCAATCTGGAAATAGTCTCAAACGTCTCAGGGGGCTCAAAATGGATATTTCCTTCTTTATCTCGTTTTTTCAGCGCGTTCACAATACATTCCATCCTGGGAGGTTCGTGGGCCGGAAACGTGTATGAATGAATGAATAAAAATCTCTTTATTGCACAATAAAAATAAGGTACAATGGCGGACTTATTACTACATTACAATAATCTTCCAGTCAACCAAGTAAATAAAACTAACTAAGGATTTTCCTTAAAAAAATGTTTATATGGCACAGACTTTTAAAATTTTATGTTCACAATCGACTACTATATATTTTTGTTAAGTTTTATTCCATGATTTTAACCTTATTAGACAATTTATGTACTGATTTTGTATCATGATTTAAGAATAGTGTTTTTATATCTATACTAATATTATAAAGAGGTAAAGTTTGTGATATTGTAGGACATAATTTCTGGATCTACTGAACCGATTTTGAAAATTCTTTTACCAATAGAAAGCCACTTTATTTGTGAGTGTCATAGGCTATATATTAATCCGAAAACTGAAAAGACTTTTTCGTGGTAGTCGGATTTTCAAAGTAAGTCGGAAAAAACGGTAGGACGAAAACGTTTCTAACGAACGCTGCCTTAACGATAAGAGATATATGATTAAGTTCTAGAGAAAAGTTGTAAAGCTTGATAATGCCTACAAAATAGTCAGCGACAGCATATGACTAACTTTTATATTTAAGTAACAAACAGTAGTATTATATATTAAAAAATAATTTAAATCGTTAGGTCATGTTTATTGGTCATATTATCAACAATTATGAATTATTATCAAAATTAGTAAATTTATCGTCTCAAGAGTTTAAAACAAAAGACTTTTCCCTTTTACTGCATATATTTCACTTTTACTGCATAAATGGTTAAAGAGATAAGACACTCACAATTAAGACACTCACAAGAAGATACTCACAAATAACGATGATATAGTCAAATTGCCATTCAGATACATACATACATATGCAGTAAAAATATAACCCTTCTTTTGGCAGTCAGGAAATAAATGATAGCACTCAGTACTAACCAAACCACAATTATAATTTCATCACAAGTAAAAAGTTTTACCGCCCAACGAAGTGGGCACGGGTCAGCTAGTATTTTATCTCTTTGATAATATATTTTTTTATGAGGTTATTTGATCGTTTTTAAGCTATTGCATAGCTTTTATCGCGGGCCTAGGCGATCGCGGCGATCGAATGAGGAAATTTCTTATCGAAAATTAATGATTTTAAACTGATAATTACGTCTAAACGAGTACTGCTTACGATTCGAAAAAAATATATGTTAAAGAAGAACATTTTCCTAATATTCTTAGGTTTTAATATTTTAGATTTTGTTTATATTACATAGTGTAATTAATTTGCGAAATTAGGTCTAACCGAACACAAAAACGACTACTACGCCAATACTATCGGGCGTATTATTATGAAACTTGGACCATTTTAAAGATAATTTAATTATCTATCTTTTTATCTACGATTTTTTTCGAATAATCCGGTTTTTTTGCTTTATCGAATAAAAAATTCGTGCGCGGCGCTCTATCGGAAGACATTTAAATTATTCCGAATCATTTGCTTCCGCAGCCGCAAAAGATTCGGAATAATTTTAACGTTTTCCGATAGAGCGCAGTTATCTGATATCAGAAAAAATAAAATAAATAAATAATTATAATTGCATAAGTTGTTAAAAATGCTATGCAATAGCTTTACCGCGGCAGTCCCCGAGTGCCACACGTAATTTTTTTTTAATTATATTCTATATATTTTTTTATATTTAGATAGCTTGTCGTGGATTTGATATTTCTATTTTGGATATCTCCTAAATCTCCCTTAATTCTCTTTTTAATATTGGGTCCTTACCTATGATGTTTTTTGATGCTATTTGATGTTTTTTCACACTGGTCATTTTGAACTTGGATAGCTTGGGTTTGAGTTGGAATTTTATATTCAAGTATGTTTTTATTCAATGCCATGTTTTTTTTTTTTACATTGTAACGTGCCCCGAATCCTGTATGAACTTGATTTCTAGATAATATGCAAATATAATGTGAAAAGATTTGAGGTCCCGGGAAAAATGATGAAAATAGTTAGTAAAAGTTTCTCCTTATTAAAAGGCGGGCGCCATCCCGGGCCTGCTGGGAAAGGATCCGGAGAGTCAGCAGCTGTGCAGTACCTGACCACCGCCTAATCAAGGCACGCTGAGGGGGATACGTCACGTTTCGAGGATGCTCCGACTAGCATCAGCTCCGGGCGTGGGCAAATCCTCGTGCGAAACGTGCGTAGACGGGAGAGCCTTCCTCGGCCTTGGCGTTAGTGAAATAATTAACCTCTCCTCGCGGAGTAAAAATTCAGCTGTCCCATTCGCGCGCGGCCTTTTCGCGCGCAAAATCGACGACCTTGATAAAATCGACCATAACTTGTAAACCACTATACGGATCATAAAAAGAAGAACTGTAAAATGATCGCATTGAAATTTGACATATAAAACATTATAACCTTATCTCGTAAATCAATTAAGATAATAATGGCGACAAATTACAAAACGCAAACGGCCTCCATCGTGTCGTCATCACTGGACCAAGTGGACGCCTGTCATTCCAGTGTATTAAAACTTGCATCCCCAAAAGGACGCCTGTCATTTGTCGGGTTAAGTCAATCAGCTATTTATTTGTCTTTCCGTCGTTTGTTTTTGCTCAAATATTTTCGTTTGTGCAACCATGCTAAAGTTGACAATTTACATTATTTTCAAATATGAGATCCTGTGCAGGTGTTTTCTATTACAGCTTCTTGCAGTCCGCCTATACAGTTACCGTAAATGTGTACTGTTAAGAAATGCAAATAGAAAAAGAAATGCAATGGAGAGCTCGTGATTAAATGTGCTATCAAATGCAGCCTTGAGAATGGTTCACATGGCGTTATGCTAGGGTTTATGGGCTCACGTGTTAATTGTTTGGAGTGCCTGTACTAAGTCGGATCTTTAGAGTTGATACGCTTTAAGGCTCAGAAGCTTTTACTGAGAGTAAGTAATGAAAAAACCTTCCCGATGTAGTTCAGAGCAGCTGTTCCGCAAATTACACGTGCTTGATATAAGGCAAATATTCATCAAACAGCTGCTCGTTCATTTTCATAAACTTAGAAGAAACTAAGTAGGTAAGCAGCCAGCAAACGAGGAATGGGGAAAGGCATCGATGAAGGCGGTAACTCCCTCGAAAACCATTGACATACAAGGTTTAATAATTGTTATATCAAAATTAATTTATTAAATGAATATATATAAAAGGAAAATGGGTAACATGATTTATTTTGTAAGTTTTTTTAATGTTATGCCCGTCCGCATTTATTTCTGTTCGTAGCCCTGTCCAAGATGCACTTTTCGAAAGCGTTACACTTCACGTTGTTGCAGTATACCCCGCCGCCGGTAGCTAAAATCGGAAAAATATATTAATATTTTGATATTAGGTAAATCCCCTTATAGTCCAGTCATATCAGGTGTTTCACCTCGAAATAAGAGATAATAAGCTAGAGACTCGTATATGTACACCTTTATTTTGGTGTTCTAAAATTTGTCTCAAAAGTGTCATAACATCTCGTGTCTACGTCATAAGTTATTCAAGGTCAACGGTCACTAAAATCGGTTATTCGCGATTATCTAGGTTCCTATAGCTCCAAATATGTTAACATCTTCTATTATAACTGTAGAGCATAAAATTTGCTAAGTATTTTGTTCCAAGCATTTCTTTATACGCCCAACCGTTTTTGAGATAGAGGGCGGAGAGCGCGCAGCGCTCAGCCACGCACTACATTAACAGAATCACCTACTTAAAGTGACTACTCACAAATAACACACAAATCAGCCATCATTTTTAAAATTGTCTGTCGTTGCGAAGACCTGAAACCAACGAACAAATTCAGTTAATCGAAGGTGGTTCCTCGAAAATTAACCAGTCTACACAGTGGAATTAAAGTCGTATTATATATAGGTCTGACTTCATAGACAAAGGTCGTTTTTTAGTGGTCCAACTTCCCAGTTATAATCTTAATAACTTTTCAACTGTGAGACCATGCATCACAGTCTGTATGGCTGAGCGCTGCGCACTCCCTGCCCTCTATCTCAAAACCGGTTGAGCGCATGAAAAAATGTTTGGAACAAAATTTATCGTAAATTTAATGCTCTACAATTTTTATGATAGATGTTAACATACTTGGAGGTATAGAAACCTATATAATAGCGAAATATCGATTTTGTCACTTTTGGCTTTAAATAACTTACGACGCAGGCACGAGATTTTTATGAGACTTTTGAGACAACTTTTAAAACGCCAAAATATAGATGTACTTATACGAGTTTCCAGCTAATTATCTCTCATTTCGAGGTTGATCCCTTTTGTTTAGCTTAAGTAACTGTACTATTATTTTCCGTTGTTGAAATACCAACATGCGCTTCCCATATATCCGCTAGACGATCCAAGGGTGTTGGGCTCCACACACGATTTTGTATGGCATTGATCGTCGCAGCATTTCTTCCCATATGAGCAATCCGAATCTGATAGACATCTTGGATTGCAGCTGTGAGTGTGTGACTTTAATGGACATTCCCCCGCACCTAATAGGCATTTAAAATATATTATATATATGCGAAATTACGATAATAATAAAATAAACGTACCGGCATCGACCTCTTCCGTAATGAACAGAGCGATCGCAAGAAACGCCACGAGAATAAAAATGGTAATCTTTCCTGAAAAAAAAAGAATATTGTGGGTGAATTTTACATCTAATAATCTACAGAAATGCATTTTAAAAAGTGAATTTCAATACAAAAAAGAATACGGGTGGGTCACCCCAAAACTTTCCCGGTAAGTAGCCAGAGACTTATTTCATCTGAATAATTCATCTTGAGGTGTCGACTACAACGGGCGAGCCCGTCACCACGGGACGTTTTAACGATTCATCGTTCTATCGACCTGCAGTGAGCGTAGAAGACTTTGGACAATAACAATCCGACGTCTAGCTACGCCACAACCCGTGAGAGTCCAACGCCTTACCGCGAGTTAGCCAGGAATAAACCCGGCGGGCTCGAGATACTCGCGCCCTCACTTCCAATTGTGACCAGATTTCTCCGGTCTCTCGATTGGTTCCGAGTTCGAGGTCGCTTGCGCGGTCCTCTCCCTTACGAAGCGGTGAAACGGAGTACACCGAATCTAATCGCGGACCAAGGCGTCTTTTGAACCGGGATCGGATGGCCAATGGTCATTACGCAACCACCCCCGCTCTATAGGAAACAATACAGTTCCCAGACTCCCCCGACTGTTAGTCGGAGAGCACAATCGATTGGCTTGCGCCGCTCGGTGCGCAGACCGTCCAGGAGCGCCAGAGGTTTGATTCCCAGGGGAGACTGGTTGACCCAGTGTCCTACCCAGGTTCCCACCCCGTGCGTGGAGGCCGTCGGATGGGTGTTGACCCGTGAGTGTGACCGACCCTGAACACATGGGTCATCGTGGCCACCTCATCATGGGCCCGTTAGCTCCCTATAATTCATCGCATTATGTTTGATATGATCTGCGGTTAAAATGATTAGGTAATATATATTTAATTTGGTATTTTTACTGACACAACCGTGGCACTCCAATAAGACCCAGGAAGTGAGCTCGCCTTATCACAGGAGTGCCTAGCAAGGCGGGCTCGGTTTCACTTTACTTGGCACATTACGAATTATTTTATGCTTTTTAACATATAATTTATGCACAATTTAGCCTGGGCCCAGACAGATGTATGCCTAAATTTAGAAGCATATAGCGGTATTTTCTGGATTGTACTATATTTCTTTTGTGCTATTGCCTTTGAATATTTATGTAACGAATAAATAAATAAATTCCATTATGTACCGCCTAATGTCAAATTACGATAATATTTCCAGAATATCGACTGATTTAAAATGAAAGACAATAAATTTAAACAGAGCATGTACTTAAAATTAATCGAAAATGCGACATAGACATTTCACATGGGATACTTTTGTCTTAGGAACTGTTTGGTTTTTCATTCTTTGTTCTTTAACTTATTTTTAATAAATTAAAAAAGGTTTAAATGATGCAGTATTTTTTTTTATTTTGTGTACTTAAAATCTATTGACACCTATTCCATTCTTTTCCTTTCCTTTTCCCCTCCCAACCTCCACAGTATACACTTTGGGTATTGGAGACTTAACTAACTAAAACTATTGTTGAAAGCATGTCATCGGCCAGAAATATTGTATTTAATGTAATTGTAATATTTTTTGTAGCGCTGTATGTTGTCCCTGTTAAATAAATAAATAAATAAATGATTGTGTCATATAAAAACGAAGACGGCAATCAACACGAAATGCGTAAATTAAGGTTTAATACTTTATTCATTTCATTTTTATACATTTAGCCCCATTGTTATCAATGTTATAAGTAACTCGGAAAAAATTGAGCACCGAAATGCAGCTAATGCTCATTGCCCACCTAACTAGGACTAAACTGTCCCGTATCTACGCGGGTCAGAGTAATTAAAAAAAATTAATTGAAAAATTGAACTAATAAAGTTAGTCGTCGAGTTAGTATTTGAATATTTCACATGCAAGCTGCATTATTCAGTTTTAAATTCCGTCGTTTATTTTATTCTAATATTAACTCCAAGTCGCCCGAGGCTAGCCGTGAAACCAACCGCGCTGCCCGGGGCGCCGCAATGGTACCTAGCCGGGTTCGACGGCCGCGCCTGCCGGCCGAGAGAGGGCGCTTATCGATTTTATTTTAGAAGTTATTATTCAGTAGAAATCAGTTATTAACTACTTGCCGGGAAAGTCTTGCTGTGACACAGTCGATTATTTTTTAGTCATCATGAATCGTATTAATAACGAAGTTATCATTATAATTGGGGGACTCACCCATGTTTTTATTAAATTGTTTAATACGAGATGCACACGTCTTTATTCAACGGAGGTTTCCACTTAACTGGCCGTTTTCTACTGATTGGCTGATTGGTTAATGTTTATTTTGAATGCATGATGTGTTGATGACACGGGATGTGAAAAAAACAGGATATCAACGTCGCGAAAGGACTACGAAATCGGTTTAAATGACGTCAAATATGCTCGTTACGGTGGAGGTCGGTGAATAGGGTTGGAATTCGTACTATAATTATAATATTTATACTAGAATTGTATGACCTAGCACCTAATCGCCAGTGGTATTCCACCTGAGAGCTGGGAGAGCGCTGCTCACAAACGCAGCGAGTGGCGCTCCACGGTGACCACCAAAGTTGAAGAGTTTGAGGAAGCCCGGCTTGAAAACCTCTACTCGAACCGCCAACAGCGCAAAACTCGTCCGAAGCCCACGTACACATACACTTACAACAACTGCGGTGAACTCTACTGTAGTCGTTGTAATCGGACCTTTATAAACAAACTGGGATTCAAGAGGTCGATTCAACTGTCAACCAAGAGGTCTCCGTCGTCGAATCACGATGAGGAGGACATCATTTGTACTATAATTTCATGGCATGTACTATCGCAAGATCAATATAGTACCATTGATTAATATAATATAATCAATGATAGTACGCAAAAGTACTATAATTTCTTTATACGCCTATGCGAATCAATTTTACTATGATTTTTCCATACAATTTTTGAAATTACGTTGCATAAATAGTTGTACAGAATGTATACTGTCCGAGGACATGTTACGTCGTATAACTGCCAAAGATGACGTAGCCAATTTAATGATAATGATAAATGTATTTATTTCCAATACAATCATAACAATTGTGTAGGAATGACATTAAATTAATCTTAAACTAGTTACTCAATTTAGCTAAGAGATAATATACAATATATAACTTTAAACTTACCAATTTACAAAAACAAAGACTAGGTATATCATAACAGTTTACAACAAAACAATTGACGATAAATGTGTATTAGATTAAATGGTTAGATATGATGCTATGTATTTTCTCAATATTTTAAAAAGTCGTTATGAGCATACATGTTAATTTTAATGAGATAAACTCAGATGGATCTCTTGAAAATATCAACGTTTTTAATCGCTTTTAATCTTTCAGACAATTTATTAAAAAGTTTGAGGCATATGTATCGACTAGTCGCCTGGAACTTGGCAGTACGTGCTATGAACGGTTGGAGATACTGGGTTTTATTCCTGCATGGTGTCATGCCGATGTCCTTCCTCGTGGAATATGGCTGAGTTCTTATTGCAATAAAATTCGCAAAGAGCTTCTTGAGCAAAAATCGCATATTCGATCAATATCCCTAGTTTTTGGAAGTGTTCACAACATGACTGCCGTGGACCAATACCCACTATCGCACGTATGGCTGCTTTCTGGAGAGTGAATACACTGTTGATGTGCGCTGCAGTACCCCATAAAAGAATACCATAGCGCAGGTGTGAACTAGCGCGTAATAGGCCGATATTACTTCAGTTCTCTCCATACAACTTCTGATGCGTAATAGAGCATAGCAGGCTGACGAAAGTTTTGACTTAACATGCTCTATATGTAGATTCCATGACATCTTTCCATCCAGATGTAGTTCGAGGAATTTAACTGATTCCGCAAGATCAACCGAGTAGTTAACTTTTGAAGATGATGTCTTGCTATTAAAATTTAAAATAACAGTTTTAGCATATTTAGAGACATCTTGTTCGCATTGAACCAATCATCAAGTTCACCAAGACATGTATTGATATTGGCAGTGAGCGTATTTATGTTGTCAGCTTCAACTACAGCGCTAGTATCGAAGAATTGGTAGTAAGAAGAATTGGCTGATATCGACGTTGTTTTACCATAGGTATTCTACTTTTAATTATGATTATTTAAGTAATGACGACAAACCTAACTCGCAAACTTTTTTTATTTAAATCTATATAAAAATGAATGCAAAAATAAGGGTAAGTCCTATCCATTTTCCGTCCATAGACAATAATTTTCTGAGAGCCTGGTTCCAAACCTACCGGTCAAACTTTCTTATGCGACATAATACTAGCCATGAATCTTCGATTTCTTTCGTCCAGCATTTGTGATAAGTGATATAAAAAAAACTCATAATACAAATATACTGGGTGTGGTTTTTTGTAACTGGGAAATAAAAACCCTTAAATAATAGATAATGGGCATTTTATTTATTTATTTGTTTATTATTCGCTTATTACTTATCCAAATTACAGTAAAACCAAGGCATTGAAAAGTAAAATTAATAAAAATATCAACTTAAGTATACAAATAGAATGACACTTAGAATAATAACTATCATATAAGAATAAATAATTAATAGCCTGCAATTTGAACGAGTGAGGGTTGGCTGTAAAAATATCAAAATCTGGTGCAATCGAGTGAATTTCATTTAAGCGCCGCAAAGCACGCGCCAACAAGTTCCACCTCGTAAGGTTAGTGCGCGAGAACGGCTCCGCGAAAAGATGGTGCGATCGAGCACGGATATAATTATTTGGTACGAAAAGACTCACCAGTAAGCTTCACTTTTATCACTTTTACCACGAATTAGATTCAAAACACAGGACATGGTCAACATTTTTCTTCTGAGACAGAGAGAATTATAGCCAACCATGCCTGTGATAAATGCAGTCGGATACGAAAATGGGTAGGTAATATCCGTACTGCTTGAAGTACAAAAATCTCAAAAAACATTTCTGTACCTTTTCCGGCATGAGGGTATAGGTATCTTCATGCGGATTCCAAATAGCCGCATTCGTTTCCATGCGACTTTGGGCCCATTTTTCCAATAGCAGTAAAGCATATTATACTAATATAAAAATCTCTTTATATAGAACAGTTATTACTAGACCGACTGATCTCAATTATGAACCGTTTCTGAGTTATATCTAGATTCAATGTTAAATTCAAGTTAATTCGGCTAAGCTCGTGAAGCGCCGTTCCCTTCGGTAGGAAGAATCATTTCTTGACGAGATGGGAATTTACCTAACAGAGACGGTTTCGTACAGCTTGGGCCTTAAGATCCAATTTGTTCTTGGATCGGCCCAACTCACGATTCAGCTCCTATTCAGAAGCCTCATCGTGTGGAAGGCTACCCCGGGTAAGATTCTCGCGTATCAGGCCTCACGGCTGATGGATCGATTTCTCCTAGGGGATTGCCTCCTGGCGCTACTAGACGGTTTGCGCACTATTCGGTGACACCAATCGGTTGTGACTCTGACTAATTGCTAAAGAAGTCTGGAGACTATGGAAATATACTGTCTCCTAAGCAGCGAGGGTGGATGTTGACCTGTTGCCAACCACTCTTGAAATGACCATTAGGCTACCTGATCCTGAATTCTGAGCCGGGCAAAAGATGCCTTTGGTCTGCGGTAGATTCAAGTTGAATCACCGCTGAACGAACGGCAGGTAGAGGTCGCGCAAGTGACTTCGAACCCGTGACCAGTCGGGAGGACGGAGGTATTCTGATGGTAAATTTCAGACGGAGATCTCCTTCCAGAAGTGGTAGTCAGGAGGGAGGCTGCCCGCCTCGCCGTGAGGCGTTGGTCGCAACATGACGCTTACTTCTACGAGATAGGTAACGAGCATCTGAGGGGGGAAATCTTTCACTATATATCTAAAGGTAGCACCTAAAAAGGCAAATAAACACCACCCTATTTAAGTTAATTAACCCTTCGGTTACGTAACGGCCAAATTTGGCTGCACATCAGAACACCGTTGACTACGTAACGACCAATATTGGCGGCTTGCTCCAGAAGGGCACAGTAATATTATTTTCTAATTTGAACGCATCCTAAAATCCATACCAAATGTCTCATTATTACCGTAGATACATAGACGGCCGCTAGAATAATTTCACGCGTCATTTCGCGGATATTTCTGGTTAAATTCCATTGTCAAACATCATGTTTTTTTTTTTCGACAAATCATCAAAATTTTTATTGGTTTTTATGTGCTAAACATAGTTTGAGTTTATGATCTAAACATTTTTGTAAGTAAATAAGCAAAACGAAATATTACCTTTAATAGAAAATCTAATAAAGATTATGATAGTATTTACAATTTCTAAATAGGGTTCCGTATTTTTCCGTAAGACAAGTGCAAGTTTTTTTTCACTTTTTCGACTTTCTCATACTTATTCATAATTATCTAATAAAATTTCAATATTCTGTATACGAAATGAAATTTCAATATTCTGTATACGAAATTTCAATGCGATAATTACACAGTTATTCTTTTTATGGTTGCTATAGTAGTTCCATAGTTATAGTACTTTTTGTCGAGCGCGGCGATCTGTCTGTCCTGAAATTATGCCGCTACTCGAAGGGTTAACAAATCGATTCGAAACTTTACGCGAAGCGAAGCCGCGGGAAACAGCTAGTTTGCTAATAAAATAGTGTTTCACTACCTATTTGACTAACTGTATTTCATTCGTCACCTAGCCATACAGCATAAAATAATATACATAATTTTTTTTTATTTTTTTTTTTTTTTTTTTTAATACTTTATTCATTTTATTTTTGTACATTTAGCCCCATTGTTATCAATGCTATAAATAACTCGGAAAAATTGAACACCGAAATGCAGCTAATGCTCATTGCCCACCTAACTAGGACTAAACTGTCCCGTATCTAGGCGGGTCAGAGTAATTAAAATAAGTAATACAACTTATGTAACAATTAGCCTAATTAACTTGAAAAAACTTTTTATTTTTATAATAAATGAATGTACTTAATTGTTTTTTTAAATTATTATTTTAAGATTGAATAATATATAATTATAAATAAATAACATTATAATACAAATCCAAACACTAAATTTGTACGAATAATACATTGTAGGTAATACAATATGGCAAATACACATATACGTAAATACGATATCAATAAATGATAAATGATATATGGTATAAACATATTTATAATTTTATAAAATATATAAATACAATTATAAAATCACTGCTAAAAAATATGAAATAAAATAAATAAAAATATGATATGATATACTATTAATATATACATAATAATTTATATAAATATACGATAATATTTTTAAATTAACCGTTATACATACGCTTTACAAACCAAGTTTTCAGATTTAAACCTTCCTAATTCAAATAGCCATTTATTAATATTGTCTTTAAACTCTTGATTGTTCTTTAAGTGTTTCCATTTTTCCTCTATGCCATTATATAATTTGGGACCAATGAAAAAAGATTGTCGTTGCGCAAATGTTGTTTGTACTCGAGGAATAAGGAAATTTTGTTTCCGTGAACTCCGAGTATTGCAGTTTTGCTGACTTTGATCATGTCTATCTTTGTGTTTATGAAAAAATATTATCACATATTTAATAAACAATTGCTTGACTTCCAGAACTTTCGCCACGTTGAAAAGACGCTCTGACGGGTAGTCATTAGGTTTCCTATAAATAATCCGTAACAACAGTTTTTGCGTCTTTATTAGTGGATCCAAGGCCTGTTTCGTGCAAGCACCCCACCCTACAATCCCATAAATCATAAGACTTTGGCATAGAGCTATGTAGGTGATTTTAATTGTTTTCCGAGATAGTACATTGCGCAGTTCACGAAAAACATATATTAATTTCCGTAATCGATCAGAGAGTTGAATTATGTGGCTAGACCAATTCAGCTTAGTTGCATCACAGTATACCTAGTTAGACTGTAGGTAGAACCTACACATATTGTGTCTAAGTAACTGTGGACTACTCTCCGCTACGGTCACCGTGCCCGACCCGTTTGACCAATTTGCCAATTGACCAATTTCCAATTTCTGCACTTGACCAATTTCCTGTACTATCCGTCGCATTTTTTACTGTTTTCAATCTCAGCGTGACCTCACCTATTACGAAACGGCAATGATCTGGGAGCCGGTTGTTGTACACCCTACGTCATAGGACATGCGAGTCAAACCAATAAACCAGAAGTTTTCAAAGTGTGTACCGCGCCAACCGCGGTCGACGCTTAGATAGATCGAGGGGTGCCGATAGGCGCCCATGACCCCCCCCCCCCTCCCCCGATTGCACACCTGTGGTGGAGAAGGGAATTAGGGGTAGAATGGGTTTCAGTGGGGGAGGGGGGATAACAGCAGTTGAAAACGAAAATTTCCGTGAAGAATAAGTGTATTTTCCAAAATATTCAACGTATTACAAAACAGGGCAAGACATCCGAATGTCTCAGTTATTTGGAAACAACAATGGAAAATCCCCTCAGAGAAAACATCAGGCAGCAAAGACGCGAACCGCATGCAAAAGCACTTCGCCGCAAATCATGCCGCATAGCTTCCTCCTTAATCGGCAAACGGCAGATAACTGTATTTCAAACTACAGATGGCGCTACTTTTACACTTTATCAAACAGGATAGCAATGTTTACTATATAAGATAACGCATCTTCCAACATTCCTTCACAAGTTAATGTTGATTCTTGGAAGTGGGAGCTAACGGGCCCATGATGGGTTGGCCACGAAGACCCATGTGTTCAGGGTCGGTTTTCACGGGTCAACACCCATCCGACGGCCTCCACGCACGGGGTGCGAACCTGGGTAGGACTCCGGCCCTGGTCAGTTTCCCCTGGGAATCAAGCCTCTGGCGCTCCTGGACGGTCTGCGCACCGTGCGGCGCAAGCCAATCGATTGTGCACTCCGACTAACAGTCGGGGGAGTCTGGAAGCTGTATTGTTTCCTATAGAGCGGGGGTCGTTGCGTACCTTACGGCGACTGCTCTTGAAATGACCATTGGCCATCCGATCCCGGGTTAGAGGCGGGCAAAGGACGCCATGGTCCGCGATAGTTTCGGTATTTACCGTTTCACCGCTTCGTAAGGGAGAGGACCGCGCAAGCGACCTCGAACTCGGAACCAATCGAGAGACCGGAGAAATCTGGTCACAATTGGTAGTAAGGGCGCGAGTGTCGCTTGCCAGGTAGCATTCCTGGCTATCTCGCGGTAAGGCGTTGGTCTCTTACGGGTTGTGGCGAAGCTTGACGGTGGATTGTCTTTTGCCCAAAGTCTTCTACGCTCACTCCAGGGAGATAGAACGACTAATCGTTAAAACTCCCTGTGGTGACGGGCTCGCCCGTTGTAGTCGACAACCCAAGATGATTCTTGGAAGTTTTGCTGGGAAAGTCTTGGGGTGACCAACCGATGTTTGTAATTGATTTGAAGGTATAGTCGACGAAAATCTTATTTGACAAAAGTGTCGTTAGCACATTGGCACCTTTTTCACAACGAACGAGACCTTTTTCACACCTATCATCGAATGTCTACTGGCTTGATATGGTTAGACTAAATCACCTTGATCGCCTAATAATATTAATTATTTATACGTATCAATTTTTAAGCAAAAACACTAATAATAACATTTTCTTCCGAATCTTTCAATGACAGCTGAATAAGCAACATAATTAATTTAGGAAAAATCTTTATTGTAGTAAAAAGTAACAAAATTATTAGGACGCTAGGCTAAAAAGCTAAACGATTAGAACTATTAATTAGTTACCCTAACAGTTCGATTTCGAAATCATTAGTAATTAGTGTGTATTTTAATATATCTATATGAAGTAGACATTTTACAATTATTGTTATAATTGTAAAATCGAAATCGTTAATCACCGAATTTAACATGGTAAGTAGCTAACCGATTCATTAGGACTATTAATTAGTGTAACAGTAGCAGTTCGATTTCGAAATCATTAGTATTTAATGCTTATTTTAACCCTTGGAGTAAATGGGTATTTTCATGGATGCATCTGTCTCTTTTGCAGAATTTTCGGCGACATCGACTTAAAGTACTATAACTACGAAACTACTACACCAATCATAAAAAGAACAACTGCACAATGATTGCATTGAAATTTGGAATATAGAATATTGAAATATAATTTTGTAAAACAATTAGATAATTATGAATAAATATGAGAACGTCAAAGAAGTGAAAAAAACGCGCGACCAGATTTGGTCGACTCGTACTCAAAGGATAATTGTTTCGCGACCAGATTTGGTTGACTCATACTCAACGGGTTAATATATCTGTCTGAAATACACATTTTACAATTAGTTCCACGCAGGTAGAATCGATCTCTATAGTTACAACTTGTTGGGAATCACTGTTTATTTTATGACATTTTAACGACACTTTTGTCAAATAATATTTCGTAGACTATACATTGCCTTTACATAAAAAAGTATATGTACACATATATGAAGTTACGAATAACCTCGAGCAAATGTAAAATGACGTATTCCACAGTCTGTAACTTTCTGGAATTAAAAACCATAACGATGACTATGACTATGACTATTAAATTAATACGAATAATTATGAATAAACAAGTTTTTGGTTACAGGGAGGGTCTTTCGCCCCCCCCCCCCCCTCCTGGATCTGCCACTGATAGGGTTGCCAGGTGAGTCGCGAAAAAATACCGGACAACCCCAAACGGGGGGGGGGGGGGGGTGTATGCTAGGTCGCAAAAAAATACGGGTTTTTTATACTAATATTTTTTATTTATTAATCAACATCACATAAATCAACTAGTAACAAAATATAATGCAGTCATGAAATTGTGGTCGCCAAGACTATGCTAACTTTGACAAAGTCTTTATTAAACAATGGTATGAATATTATAATCTACTACTTACTTACAAAATAAAGGTAGGAACTTCAGAAAAAAATAAAATCACCTAAAACTAGATAGGTACCTATGTTGGTACCTAACAAAAATAATAGGAACTTCCAATGAACAAATAATAAAGTTGAATCATTCTTCTAAAACTAATTTATGTTGTACTGTACCTAGATACTTTTAGGTAGTACCTACTTACTTCTTTTAACATATTTTGCATGTGACGCAACCGCTTTTAATAGTGTTTTATTTGATACAACACGTTCTTTAAAATCAGTGCAGCTCGAGTTTATGTTGATAAAAACACACAGTTCACTTTTCACAGTCTCTAGCCCAAGGCGGTTTCGTTCATTGGTCCATATATTCCCCATCACACTGAAAATGCGCTCGACTAACAGCCGTATTCACAGTCGATACTGAAGTACACCTTAAGGGAACACTCACTCGAGTGACACTCAAGTACCACCCTCAAAATTGCTATTCGTAGTCGTTACTTAAGGGCTCCCTTCAGTGAGTATGCACTTAAGGGACCCTCAAGCAATTGGGATTCATTTCTAATTCGAAACTAATACATTCCTATTACACGGTCTATAGAGTTTTCGTTGTCTTTGAACAAAATGATTGTGCTCTATGGTTGAAAAAACCCGTCGGTGCATCAGCTGTTGTCACTGACGTTTGCTGGACGTCGGAGTATTTTTCTTGTCGGTTTCTTGATCTATTTCCTCGATGCGCTCTTTCGTCTTTTTCGTTTTGCCTTTTGCTAGTTCGCGCCGAATTTCGATGCAGAATTTCTTTACCTAGGAATTAGCAAAAAATATGGGTAGAAATAATAGCTGTGGTTGGCATTGTATGGCTAATTGCCGGTGGTAAAGAATTTCAGTGCCAGCACTCACTGCATCAGGCGGAATCGGAAATCCGCGGTTTTCGTTAAAACCCAACAGAATCAGAAAACATTTGAATGGCGAGGCGGAAATGTTTTTCAAACTCTCCAGGAAAGTAGAAGTCAAGGAGATTGTTGAAATCCCTTACGTAACGACGCGTGCGACGCGGTAAATACAGCTTATAAAATCGATCAAATCATTATAAACCATAGAGTTATAGAAATAATGGATTTAATTCCCAAAAAATACGCATTAATTAGTGGAATACTCAACGCGCACTCGCCAAAGTGAGCTCGAGACCACACTTGAATTTGACAGTTCAAAACTTAAGAAATGTCGGCCATTTTAGCTTCCTCGACGCTCAAGTATTGTCTCTGAATACAAAAATGTATGGAAGATGCCCCCCTTAAGGGCACACTCGAGTAGCCTACTTGAGTGCTTACTTAAGTATGGTTTCTGAATAGTAATCTGACAAGTTAGGGCACACTTGAGTTGAGGGACCCCTTGAGTGTCGACTCTGAATACGGCTGTAAGGCGCTAGTGACCAGTAGTACCGACTTTCCTCAAAATACCGGACATTGTTCTGTCCGGTATGACCATTTATTTTTTACCGTACAGGCCTCGAAAATACCGGACTGTACGCTTAAATACCGGACATCTGGCAACCCTAGCCACTGACAATAGTCAACCTCCCAGTATTTCAACTGATTTGATACGTATGCCCAATGATGAAAGGTAGACTACATTAGACTACTGTACTAATAATCAAACAATAAACATTCTGAACATACAACTTTTAAGTATATTTATTATGGAAACACTCCTCTATTAAACATTATTAGTAATATAAGGAAAAAGACGCCATGTAAACCATGTAAACAAAATGATTAGGAAGTAAATGCTATGTCTGTACTTAACACCAAGATGAATCATAATTTAGGATCATACAACAAATTCAGCGATCACATTTGACAATCGCAAGCACTTAGCGTATTCGATAGTCGCCTTAAGGCGACATGAGATCTTAAATTCGAAATGGGCGGACACGCGAAAAAATAGGCGGGGTCAATTATGTAGGGTTTGACCAATAAAAATCCAGCGTTGACGAAGCGTCAGGCACAGAGTCCACGTCCGCTCGTGTCGGTGACCGGCGCATACTATAAAACGTTAGCATGCAGCGCTAGCACAGAATAAAGGGGCAAACATATTATCTGACGCGACGGTCAGCCGCGGCTTATGGACGCGACTGAAAAGTTATCTGTGTAATGAATTATTAAGTCTGTGAGCCGTGCACATTATCGGACGTCAGTCGCGGACGTCACCTTGAAGCTTCGGACGTCCGATAGAGATCTGGCAAGCCGCGTCCCAAACGACTGTGCATACTGCTCAGTCGCGTCCATAAGCCGCAGCTTACGGACGCGTCCGATAATATGATTGCCCCTTATCTGGACTCGATTTCATTTCTCTTGATCTGAAATCGGAAATTAGTTCGTGCGAACGAGACGGAGTAGTACGTCTGAGCGGAATGTGAAATGAACGGTTGTCACTTTTTGGCATTAAAACTACCCACTGAAGATAAAGCAGCTAAATCAAACACCACACGAAATGTGTTCAAGTTTATTCGGGCGTCTGTGAGTTTGAGAGGTAGTTTTGGTGCGGGAAAATCGACGATAGTTCATTTCATATGCAGTTCTAACGTATTGCTCTGTCTCGTTCGGTTGAACTAAGTTCCTATTTTAGCTCACGAAGAACCGCAATCGGTCCCACTGTCTTTGCGCAGTGTTAGTATAGGCACAGTACATATATGAGCTAAAGCAGTATGGAAACTAAGCCCATTTGTTGAAATAAATACCTACCCCCTCCATTGAAGCGCTAGGGTTGTCAATCTTTATTTTTTGTAAAAATGATAAGTTATTTTTAATTATTAATAAAATCATTTATTTGGGGTACAGTTTCGATGACAATGCATTTTTATTGCATGATCATGACCTGATTTTACAGCCAAGATCGGCTCCTGATGAGGATGCTTTTCCACTGTCAACAGCACAGACACACAATTTTGTGTACGCATTCAATTATGATCATGGTGAAACTTGGAAGTTGCTATCATAATAGATACAGTAAAGGCGCGATTCCACCAGTGTGCAGAACTGTGCGGCACTGCAATGCACATTGTGCGACACAAATGTTTATTCTGGTCGACTCACTAAAGCAAACAATAACAAATTGTGCGCGAACATTCTAGAAATGTTCGCGCACATCTGTATACTTTTGTGCGCGCACACATGCAGGCAGTGGACTCGCGTCGACGTGTACAAACCTGTTGTGCGCGAACTCAGTCTTGCTTCCGCTACCGGAGTGAAAACATTGATTTGTGCGCGTACATTGTTAATTAACCAAGCTAAATATGGATTGGACGAATGATAAAATTATTAATTTTATTCAAGCTATTGAAACTTATCCTGTATTATGGGATTCTAGTCACAGTGATTATAAAAATAAAAACAAAAAACACGACGCCACTCAAGAGTTGGCGCAAAGTTTCAATTGTGACTCGACTGAGGTAATGAGAAAATGGAAGATTATTTTGGCTCAATACCGAAGAGAAAAGAAGAAAATCGCGGACTCAAAATCTTCAGGTTCTGGGATTTTAGATATATATAAGCCGAAATGGTTTGCTTATGCATATTTGAATTTCTTTCATGGAAGGGATGAGCCGAACGTCAGCTTGAACTCACACGACGAAATAAATGAACAGGTAGGTACGTTTTAAATGTTTATTTTCTTACCTCTAATATTATTACTTAGATACCTATACTATTTACGCCAGTGTTTCTTGCCATGGCACCATTCCGATGTCAGTTTGGAAATAATGTGCAAATTCTTCTCTTATGTTTTTCGCATCGCCAGGGGGTCTTCTTCCAACATGTCTTAAAGGCAGTAAGTTTGCCATGCCTGCATCACGCCGCCAACTTCCATCGATAGTGCAATGAGTAATTTGGTTCTCAGTATCAAAACAGCCAGCAGAAGTATAAAGTTGTGAAGACGATTTTTGTGTTATCAAAAAAATATGCAAGTAACAACATGTCAGTGTTATCAATTGTGTCTTTTCTGGAGCTAACAGAATAGGTTTCCTGAGTACGCGAAATACACCGGACATAATGCCGAATACGTTTTCCACAATACGTCTCGCTCTGCTCAACCGATAATTAAATATTCTCTCTTTTGATCTTTTGTCATGTTGACCGGGATATGGTTTCATTAAATTTATATCTAACGCAAAAGCATCATCTGCCACAATGACATGTGGAATTGGTTTGTTCCTTCCGGGTAACGGGTAAGGGTCGGGCAAATTTAATTTTCCTTGCTGAAGATTGGCATAGAAACCAGTATTTTTGAAAACACCACCATCCGATATTCTTCCTTTACAACCGACATCTACGTACGTAAACTTATAATTTGCATCAACCAGTGCTAAAAGCACAATGCTGAAATCACCTTTGTAATTGAAAAAGTCGCTTCCAGTATTACTTGGAGCTTGAATAACAACGTGTTTGCCATCCATAGCCCCAATGCAATGAGGGAAATTCCAAAGATGGTCAAATTGGCGCTCTAAGATCATCCATTCTTCTAAAGTGTTAGGCATCTGAAAAAGGAAATTTTATTACTATTTCAGGTATCACAAGATATTATTATCCAGAATGACACAGTAAATGAAGATCAAGAGTCTCTTCATGAAAGGAAAGTCGAAAAGTTTAAGGCTCCGAAGAACTCGCTTAAACGCCGTATTGTCGATGAAGACCCGAGAATCGCCCAAGCTTTGTCCATTATGAATAACGTAAACAAGCAGATGGAAGCAAAAAAACCTGATGACGAAGACATTTTTGCTGCAGCCGTCGCAACGAAATTAAGGAAAATTAGAGATGAGCGAACCAAGATTTTAGTACAAAGGGATATAGATAATTTATTGTATGACGCTATTATTGGTACTGGAAAATATGTTACAACTCCAATGCCTTCACCGTATTCAGATTCGTCAAATTGTCAGAGTCAAGGACCGGCTTCAAGTTTTCAGGTCCGCGATAATGATTATTCAGATCTTTTACGTCAGAATGATGGCGAAACAATATCTTGGCATGAAATGTAATGCAATAAAAGTGACTAAAATAAAATGGTATATTATTTTTATTTTCTTACCTTAATATTTTCTTTCAACACGCTTATCAACGCCTTACAAGTCTCAGGTACAATCCGAGCAATAAGCTCTTTTGAAACTTTAAATAAGAACATTAAACTTGCAAAAGAATCTCCAGTAGCAAGATATCTTAAGGTGATTGCAAGCCTTATTGAAACAGGGACACATTTTCTGTAGTTGGTATCTTGCTTAGCAATAAAAGGACTAGTTACATTAACCAGCAACTCAAAATCTTCGCAAGATATACGTGTGAAGTTTTTAAATCCACTCAATGGATCTATTTTTATTTCTTCTAGAAATTTATTCGTTTCTTCATTCCGTCGCTGTAGTAACGGCCTCACCCAACATCGCGGTTTCTTCCTTCGTTTCTTTTTAAGGAGACTACATAGTAAAACACATGCTGCAGCACAAAGCACTACGTTTCCCTGCCCGTTCATATTAACTACTGAACTGTCTCGGCAGAAACTCTGCTCAGTGAACATGTTCGCGCACAAGTGTGCTGAACTGTGCGCTTACAAAAGTTACGCACAGCCTTACCAGTGGAGACGGAAGCCAAATGCGACACCAGCTTAGTACCTGCACTGTTGGAGTTTTGCACAAAATGTGTGCAAGCAAATGTGCTGCACACTATTTTGGTGGAATCGCACCTTAACAAAGACAAATATTTGGAATATTCATTTAGGAATATACGATTTTAAAACAACCGTTTTTTGGTTCTTACGAATTTATTCTATTCCAAATTTTGGAAAATTATAAAACTACGCAAATGTACTTGGAAAAAAATCCAGTACCTATGTATTAATAATAAATGTTTAGTTTTTATTTAAATCTGGTTTAAAAAACAACACTTAATAGTATTAAAAGCTACGAGCACGCTGTGCTATTTAGTGGTAGGTAAAATATCGCTAACATTGTTTATTAGCGACATTTTACCTATCGCTAGATGGCACAGCGCGCTCAACGCTTCCCAAACTTTTCTTCAATATATAAAATTTACAAAATTGACAAAAAAACTTTTTTCCAAGAAAAAAATGTTTTTTTTTGTGTTTTTCCCAAAAAGTTGATTAGTTCGTATTGATTCACCCACTACAAGGATGCCACTAATTAAAAACTCACCCTGTAGATTTCTTTGTATGTCTTTATCTTAATTTAAGAGGGTGCTGCACGAAATTTCTCAAATTAGGGTCTAGCGTTTTAGTTATTCCGCTAAAACTACGCTAATAAAAGCAGTGCCAAAAAACACTCGTTTTTATCAATAAGTCATTTATAAGGTGATCTAATAAATTTGGCAATAGTTTGCGTAGTTTTTTATAAAAACACCCTAGAAAATATGCAAAAATGGGCGCGGGGTTTTAGTCCTCACTGGGAAAATAATAACTAATTTGAATTACAAATTATTATAAAAGAAAGTTAAATGACATATCTTCACTATAAGCTATTTAAAATTCAATGATTGTAATAGGATTTTATACAATAAATCCCAGAAAATCAGGTATCAGATTCTCCATACATTTTTTGTATGGGCTGGCCGCGTTAATAAACACAGGCGCGCTATGTATGAAATAGATTCACTTCCCTGCTGCTATTGAAAGCGGGAGCACGTCTTTTTCGGTTAGCTCTTATCAGTTCCCGCTCACGTAATATTTTATTCTTCTACACCGCAGTGCCGCGTCGTCACGCATCGTCACGAGAAAGCAAACAGCAGTAAGTATTTTATTTTTTATATTTGTTTTTTATTAATGGATGTTTATGCCATCTTTGTTAAGTATAACTTATTATAATACTCTACATGTATTTTAGTTAATGGGGAAGCGTAAGAAAACATATTTCGTTTTTTGAGAAACGCCATAGAATCAGCGTGAAATTTCAGTCTGAAGACATTAGAAAGCGATGTTGTTTTCAGTCCGAGATATAAGAAAATGAGATAGTTTTAAACCCCAAGATTCGATCGATACGATGCTCATTATATAAATAATAGATCGACTCCAATAAGCGTAAAACAATTGAAAATATTTTCTGAAGGGACCACTATTCGAAACTTGTAATCTCGAATAGTTTAGTTAATTTGCGTGAAAAACCTGAAATTCAATTAAAAAATACTGTAAGACGCATAAACCTTGTACAGGTAGAATATTGATTTTGAAAAGCAGTTTCGCCATCAGGAGTGAGCAACGAAGGACATTTCGGCATGCAGACGTAACATTTTCGTAAGTTGAAAATAAGTGGTTGGCTGTAAGATATTTAGCTTACAAAGAGCATTGATAGGATATGCACTGATTTAAGGCGACACGTCATTTAAACCAGAAAAAGCACGGGAATTTTAAAATCAAATAGTCTTTGAAAATATTCAAAACTATAGAATACTTATAAATATTTTGAAACTATAGAAAAATAAAATAATTTAAAAATCATTTTAAAATCAAATAGTCTTTGAAAATATTCAAAACTATAGAATACTTAGAAATATTTTGAAACCATAGAAAATAAAAAAAAAATAAAATCATTTTAAAATCTAATAGTTTTTGAAATATTCAAAACTATAGAATACTTTGAAATATTTTGAAACCATAGAAAAATAAAATAATTTGAAAATCATTTTAAAGTCAAATAGTCTTTAAAAATATTCAAAACTACAGAATACTTAGAAATATTTTAAAACCATAGAAAAATAAAATCCTTTGAAAAACATTTTAAAATCAAATAGGCTTTGAAAATGTTCAATATCATAGATATTCAATAGTATAGAGATAGTTTAAAAAAAAATGAAACTTGAGTTTTTTTATTTTTCTTTATTTTAACTTCATCTCATATATTGTTCACCTTGATCGATCAGCAGAAAATTTTTATCTCATCATTGCGTCACATCACAAAAATAACAATTTTCAATCACATTAATTTTCAATCGCTACGTTACATTATTTAAAATATTAAATTTAAAATTATCGCAGAGTTCGGAAGACCACCACGGGGCCGCGAAACCACCTCGGGGTTTCTTCCGCCCTACTACGGCATCACAGGAAGACTCGATGGCCGCATTAAAAGTGCGACACACAAGTCCTCTGCGGTACTACTAGAAGGCGATGGAAAGGCCTCAAGATTCTCGCAGAGGACTTCACCAAACCGGTCCCAGTTAAAGTCGCCGGTTCGGTATCGCCACTCGGATTGTGGCGTGGGGGGAACGCGACGGCCGATGCCAAATGTCACCAGTCTGCGGTCCGAAGAAGAAAGGTGCTCGTGAACTTTCCAATTGTTCATCCAACGGGCGAATCCCGGGGAGCACAGAGTGAAATCCACAAAACTCCTCTTCGAGACTGTTTAAAAGTGGCATTCATTAATTTATTTCTTTATTAATTTTAATTACATATTTGAAGTTGTTCAAAAATATATAATCACATTAAGCCGCGAAATCTATCTGTACCTTCTTTCCGTCGGAAGTAGTTTATTTATAAAGGTAACTGCTTTTTTAAATAATTAAAGTTTTGGTGTAGCTATTTATACCTATAATAATTACTGTTTTTTTATCCTTCTCGACATACATTTTATCCTCGTACTGATGAGAATAACAATGTTATAATTGTTTTAAGCATTATCCATTTTTATTTCTTTACTCAGAATCATAAAGTATCTGCTATCCTGATAGTGGAAGCGGTTCGTCTCATATTTTGAAAGAATACTGTAAATTGTGATAAAAACAAATCCTTTTGCACACGTGTGTTCATTAGACCAAAATAGTTGATTTGACCTGCCGCTCCGGCAATTTGGCCCAGCGGACTCGAAATGGCGGCAATTTTCCAAGATGGCCGCTAATAAACCAAAATGATTACTCTCGTGCTGATTTTAAAGACCCATGGGTCTTTTTCGGTTATTTTGGCGTAGTACATTTCAAATATGATGCTGAAAATATAAACATAAATAAATATAAATAAATAATTCCTTACAAACAAGGTAGAATGTGTACAATCATTTATATATAGGTAGTGTAGTATAGTGTAGAATAAAACGGCCACGGTACATTTATTTTGACCAGTTCTGATGATGACACCGAGTACAAAAGTTTAAGTTTTCTGGCCAAAAGTACAAATATGTTCAAATCGGTTCAAAATACGTTCAAAGGTTGTTCAAAACACATGTAGTCGTCATATTTGAGCCAGCGACTACAAATTCAAAGTCAAAGACCCATTCACATATTCTATATTATATAGTTCAAATTTTCCATGTTTTCTGGGTAGCAAATTTCAGAAATTACTTACAGCATACACAAAATTATTCTCTCGTTTGACTTTTTTGAGAGTTTTGACTTTAGATTCGTCTTTTCCAGTGTGCAAATACTCGAAGAAGACGCGTATAACATAACGGTAACGTGAAAGTAAATACTCGTTAAAAATGTTTATAATCCTGTTCAAAATTAACTAAAGTTATTTTTATTGCCATATTTGAAATATACGACCCCAAAATAGCCGAAAAGGCCCATGGGTCATTAAAATCAGCATAAGAAAAATATTTTTTTTTTATTAGCGACCATCTTGAAAAACGGCCGCTATTTTGAGTCCGCTGGGCCAAATATGTCGGAACGGCAGGTCAAATGGACCATTTTGGTCTAATAAATACGTGTGCAAAAGGATTTGCTTTTATCACAATTTGCAGTTTTTGTTATTTGCAATTTTATTTGCTATGAGCAATAAAATTATAAAATGCGGGTTACATCGCTTTGGCGGGTGACCGTCTGTTCAGCGTTATCAATGTATGCGATTTAGTCACACCTGCGTGGCTGCCGCCGGCAAGCGTAAATTACCTACATTTGTGTAGCGGCATTGAAATTTGTACATTCGAATTTATTTGACATTTAGATAGTTGAGCTACCCTATGACACCTAGAATGACATAACTATGCTAACGATTTTATTTTATTAATTTATTTATTAAAAAGAAAATTTAATAGAAATTATTTTTACACAATGATTTTGCGTCACTCCTAACTACACAGTGACTGTTTCAAGGAAAACGCCAATTTTATATATTATTTAAAAAAGAAAAATTGGTTTTAAAAAGATGGTAAGAAATTGTTATTAATAAATTTACAAATAAAAATATGAAAAATAAAAGACAATACACAAAATAATAATTCAAAATCAAAAATCATTCGATATCACACATCTCCAAATCGGTTCCAGCGTTTAAAAGTTATCTATATAATATATAAAACAAAGTCGGGTTTGTTCGAAAACTTATAACTCGAGAACGGCTGAACCGATTTTCATGGTTTTTTATTTGTTGTATTTGTCTCCGTCCCGATTAGCAGAATAACTATTAACCCTTCAGGCCTCGGCCCCTCAGCCGATTGACAAGTTGATGTCCCAAAAAAATTTAGTAAAAATTAGTAAAAAAATTCAATTATGACACTGTCTCACCAAAACATTAATTACTGCCAAACTACTGTACCCATAATTAAAATAAAACATAATAACATAATAAAACATAATAAAATAAAACAAATTAAATTAAAATAAAATTATAACGGGGCCGTCATGCTGAATCGTGTTGTGGCCGATGTCGGCCAATCGGGGCCTGAAGGGTTAAAAACATTGAAAAATTAACCAAAAAATAAAATAAATGAAAAATATTTTCCCATATAAAATGTTCATGAGTTTCGTAACTGTCAAATATTTAATGTTCATCCCGTCGATACTTTAAACTATCCCCTCAAATTAAAGAACGTATTCAAATGAAGGTTTCGAATCGACAACATATATATCCACAATATTCAGATAATGGCGTATTTTAGATTTTTAAAATGTAGAATAATGTCAGTAATGAAAAAGGATTGACATGTTATATATATTGGTTGTAAAATGTTTAAGCGTGCGTTCAGAAATTTATTTTTTATAAACTAAGGAAAATATATCAAGCTACTTAAAATCATACATTAAGTTCAATTATACTGTAACACGACATTCATTGACTGTTAGGCGGTACGAAGTTCGCCGGGTCAGCTAGTGATGAAATAAAAACCAGAAACATAGATACATGAACCCTGAAGATATTACGCTTTTATTGAGTAGTCGTGTAAGAAGAATAACAAAAGTTGATGTAGCGACGCTACAAACCCAACTATAAAGTTTATTTTTATTTTGATTTAATGGCTGGCTGAGAACGAGCCCAGCAATATTATTTCGTTCTATTAAAAAGTGGATACATTCAAATTTTAAAAACAAATTTTCGAACTGTCATTCTGTACCTTAACAAGAGACGATTCAACTGAAAGAAATTACGCTCGCGTTATCACGTATTATTGTACATTTTTGTAAAGAGAAAAAATATACTTTACACAACAGTTTATCGCGGTTTTTTTACTATCACGTTCTTCGACACACGAAAGAGACGCGAAATTGGTGACCCCGACGTGATAGTAAAAAAGGACGACTCTATCACGGAAACGCCCATGAGAATTCGTCATACGTCATATATTTCGCAATTTGCAAGCACGATAGAGTACCTGCCGGGAAAAGCAAACGTCGTGGCCGACGCGCTCTCGAGGATAGCAGAAATCGACTGCCCAAACACGTTCGACTACGAAGAATTGGCGGCACAACAGGCAGAAGATCCCGAGCTAAAAATGATAAGGCAACAAGAAAATTTAAAATTTGAAAAGAAAGGCGACAAACCAGTATGGTGCGAAGTGTCCACCAAGAAAGCAAGGCCATACATCACGCCAGCACTGCGGATAAAAGCAATAAAATTGGTACACGACATCAGTCATCCCGGTATCCGAGCGACAAGAAAAATGGTAGCGGAACGTTATTTTTGGCCAAGGATGAATAAGGAGAGCGCGGAATATGCAAAAACATGCATCGCTTGTCAGCGCGCAAAAATACATAGACATACGCGCGCGCCCATAGGGACATTCATGGAGGCAGGACGTTTGGAACACGTACATATAGACATCGTCGGACCCTTAGGAATAGCAGAAGAGTACCGATACCTCGTAACCATGATCGACAGGGCAACGAAGTGGGTCGAATGTATCCCGGTCAAAGATATAAGCGCAGAAACGGTAGCGCAGGTCTTCTACGAAGGATGGATTGTGCGATTCGGAGCACCGATTCGGATTACCACTGACCAGGGAAGGCAGTTCGAGTCCACATTATTCACAGCTTTGACACAGATACTGGGAGTAAAAAAGATACATACCACAGCGTATCACCCCCAGGCAAATGGGATGATAGAAAGATGGCATAGATCCCTAAAAGCAGCATTAAGAGCGCGACTAAAAACAGCGAATTGGGTGAGAGAATTACCCACCGTATTAATGGGATTACGAGCAGCTATTAAAGAAGACTACGGGATCAGCCCGGCTGAATTACTGTACGGGACAACACTCAGGCTCCCAGGAGATTTTTTTGAAAAACAAACTACAAAAACGATACCAGAAACTGTGCAGCAAATGAGAGAGACATTCGAGGCGCACAGACCGCGAAGAGAACGAGAACACCACAATAACATTTTCGTACATCGGGATATAAAGGAGGCGACGCACGTATTTGTGAGAGACGACACGGTGAAGAGACCACTGCAAAACCCGTATAGAGGGCCATATAAGGTTTTGAGGCGGCGAGATAAGACATTCGACATTGAACAGGACAGAGCCAAAGTTACCATCTCGATTGATCGTTTAAAACCCTGCTACGGCGTGGCAAGCAGTAACGAGAACGAGCAGGAGACAGACAAGGAGGAGCCCAGGTGGGCAGCGTCCGCGAACAACAACCAACAAGGACCACAGCAATACAAGACCAGATACGGAAGAACGGTTCGACCTCCCGGGCAGTGGCACACGACGACCTGTCGTCCTCCCAAAGGGGGGAATGATGTAGCGACGCTACAAACCCAACTATAAAGTTTATTTTTATTTTGATTTAATGGCTGGCTGAGAACGAGCCCAGCAATATTATTTCGTTCTATTAAAAAGTGGATACATTCAAATTTTAAAAACAAATTTTCGAACTGTCATTCTGTACCTTAACAAGAGACGATTCAACTGAAAGAAATTACGCTCGCGTTATCACGTATTATTGTACATTTTTGTAAAGAGAAAAAATATACTTTACACAACAGTTTATCGCGGTTTTTTTACTATCACGTTCTTCGACACACGAAAGAGACGCGAAATTAGGAAAACGCACGTGAGGCTCCCAGCGTTATTAAAATAACCATAATAATATTGTAATTAATCAACGAGTGGTTAGCCTAGGCCTTGACCGAAATCACTCGGACTTGCTTGATAGTATGTTATTAAGTTATAATTATGAATGCATTATAATTTAACGATCGTATTGACTGGTTTAAAAGTGTATCATATAAGCGAGCATACAAACCGTTGTCTCTCCTCTGTATGGAGTGCTTTGATAAAGGCATGCATTATAAATTATATTATGGTATTAGATGCGTATAGAACGATTTGGATAGCTTTCCATGCCGGCGAAATGCAGTGGGCGCATTGACGGCCAAAATAATAGCAATTTATTTGGCTATCTGTAATAAGGCTATCTAATCTTCTATGATGTCCGTGGGGTATGTACCTGTATCGTTTCAATTTGTTGTTTGCATATGTTGACATAGGCCAATTCTCTCAAATTATTTAACGCGAAATACTCCAAACAATTTAAACAACTACAAATATTGCATCTATATTTGAATCTACAGTATCTTACTGTATTATTCCCGTATCACATATTGCAAGATTTTGCCTCTCAAATTTGTCCATCTTAGATTCTATACTGAACTTACTATATCAAAGGCCTTTGCTAGATCGCCTTGTCATCAATGTATATAAAATCAGTGAGATATTTGAGGTATGAGTATCAGTGAGGTGGGAGTTGTTTTAGTCTACGAAGCGAGTGTCTCATATCAGTCTGTTATCTCTCCTCATGTTTCAAAACCAATTAAAACTTTCATCATATAGTAGACTATAAATAACATTCTTTCAAAAGACTTCATCATCATCATCAGACTTCATCATTTCAAAAGACTATAAATAAAATTCTTCAATAAGGCTATGTTTTAAATATTTCTCAATGTTTCCCAATAAATCTCGACTGATCGTTAAGATTAATTTAAATTCTTTAAAGCAGTGCTTTTCAACCTTTTTGACGGCGACCCCCTTTTTGGCAAAAGAAATAAAACTCTTACGCGACTTAAACTGTAACTAGACCAGCGAAAGTTCGTCTGCTTTCCAGGTTTAGATACATTCATAAACGAAAATCAACTGCAACCATCCTGTAACTTAATAAAAGCAATTTCCGATCATTTGAGTTCGTTAAAATGCGATTTCCAACATTCAACTAATGCCGATAAAGAGTTAATTGACTTGTCAGAATATAGGTACCTACTTGAAGAGTACATTCGGTCGCCAACGCTTGACACAATTCTGGCTATCTCTGCGTGCTACACATACGCACATGTATGGTGAGGCAGTAAAAGTTCTACTCCCATTCACAACGTCGTATTTGTGTGAAGTAGGTTTTCCTGCTGTCATAGCATACTTGTCATAAGTATAAAGACAAAGTACAGGAAAAAGCTAGATTTGTCAAATTCTCTGTAATTTTGAAAAATAGAAAGCAAGCTCATCCGTCACACTGCATTATTTCGCCGTAGGTACCTACCCTATGATTTTTAAAGTAGGTAGGTAGGTATATAAACGTAGTTCTTAGGTTCTATTTTTTATGTTGTCGCACATTACAATTTCTTATAAAAATAAAGACCTACTTATGATACTTACAAATGGATTATTTATTTTTTACATCAAACCACTCACTAACTTTTCTGAAAAAGTACTCGCTGGGTCGCAAAATATTGTGATTTTAAAAAGTGGGTCTCGGGGTCAATTAGTTTGGGAACTGATTTAGAGTAAACGCGGTGCGAATACGTTCCATAGTTAGGTAATCGAATTAATTGCTCTGATGGACGATTATGTTGACCGTAAAATGGACGTAGTGCGCGATACGTATTTCGAACACAACCATGATTTTCAAAATAAATTTGCACAATTTGAAAGCGTTTCAGACGTCAGTCTATTCATGTTGAAATGCCAAACCAAACTAAACATAAATCACTTGACAGCTGACAAAATGGCCGCCAGTTAAAAAAGTGTTGCCAACTTAAATTTCTATTTCCCTCCTATGGGGAGAGTCTGAAAATATATATATATATATATATATATATATATATATATATATATATATATATATATATATATATATATATATATATATATATATATATATATATATATATATATATATATATATATATATATATATATATATATATATATATATATATATATATATATATATATATATGATAGTTTTGTGTATATATTCTTTTTAGAATTGATCAATAAGATGATTATAAAGTAAATAATTATAAAAGCCACTTACATCGTGACGAAGGATTCCCTTGATCGGATTCGGGAATGCTTTAGGTGTTAACGAGAATGATGAATGCCTCTCACTTGCGGAAAGAGGAGTAGGTTTAAGTTGGGCCCATTTTACAACTAGTAACGCTCACCCTTCATCCAATTATCTCAAAAATTAAGCTACAATCCTTCTTTATACGTAAACTCACTCAATTTCCTATTATTTCAAGGGAAATAACAAGACAAGAAGAGCTACTTGACAGATGGAAGAATTTAAAATTTCGAATTTCGTTTTTTTATTTTCTAAAGGTGCGATATAAAGAAGCTGCGATCAATATTCAGCTGAAAACTTAAAACTAAAAGCGTGACATGCCCTCATATCAATGAAAGGAAGCAGTCAGCTCTTTCCTATTAGTTGGAAAGATTACCTTTAACCTAAATGGATTATTTACAATGAACGAATCATAAAATATGTAAAAATTCAATATTTTGAAATATTTGATAGTTTTGTGTATATATTCTTTTTAGAATTGATCAATAAGATGATTATAAAGTAAATAATTATAAAAGCCACTTACATCGTGACGAAGGATTCCCTTGATCGGATTCGGGAATGCTTTAGGTGTTAACGAGAATGATGAATGCCTCTCACTTGCGGAAAGAGGAGTAGGTTTAAGTTGGGCCCATTTTACAACTAGTAACGCTCACCCTTCATCCAATTATCTCAATTTCTTCGTCACGATGTAAGTGGCTTTTATAATTATTTACTTTATAATCATCTTATATATATATATATATATATATATATATATATATATATATATATATATATATATATATATATATATATATATATATATATATATATATATATATATATATATATATATATATATATATATATATATATATATATATATATATATATATATATATATATATATATATATATATATATATATATATATATATAAATATATATATATATATATATAGATAATAGATAGTAGATAGATAGATATATAGATAGATAGAGATTCTTTATTGCACATTAAACAAAAACATACAAAAGGCGGACTTATTGCCTAAAATACTATCTCTTACAGCCAACCTTCGTAGAAGTGTAAAAATTTAGGTGCCAAAAGATAAATTACCCCTTGAGTATGATACGACCAAATCTGGTTCTGAAACAATTATCCGTTGAGTATGATACGACCAGATCTGGTTCCGAGTTTTTTTCACTTCTTTGACGTTCTCATATTTATTCATAATTATCTAATTGTTTTACAAAATGATATTTCAATATTCTATATTCGAAATTTCAATGCAATCATTGTGCAGTTGTTCTTTTTATGATTGGTGTGGTAGTTTCGTAGTTATAGTACTTTAAGGTCGATGTCGCCGAAAATCCTGCAAAAGTGACAGATGCATCCATGAAAATACCCATTTACTCCAAGGGTTAAAAATTAACAATATTATTAACAAAAATTAACAGGTCTCGGCGAGGACGCCGAGATTATTAAGACTCTTTCCAGACTGAAGTATGTCTGTGTGTTTGTGTGTCTGTCTGTCTGCTGTGTGTGTGTATTCCTCCACGATAGCGCCCAAGCTCTTCATCCGATTGAGCTGAAATTTAGCATACAGGTATCAATTGGTCATGGTAAGAGTTGAAAAGTGGTTGTGGTTGAAATCGGTCCACCAGAGCTTGCGCTAGTCAAATTTCAATCTCGAAATATTGGACGAGCGACACAAATAAATTTAGATAAATGAGATAGATATGAGATCGAATACAAGCGATACAAGTAACATTTAAAGTCCTTTATATGCTGATAAATGTACGGTCCTTCACATTGGCAAGAGCAACCCCAAGCACCAGTAAAATCTAGGGCCAGTTCCGTTACAAAGTGTTACGAAACAAAAGGACCTGGGCGTAACGATAGTGAGCGATCTGAAGTGGGGTGAGCACATTACACAGATCGTGAAAAAAGCAAACTCAATTATTCATCAATTGCGTTCAATCTTTAAGCGAAACTACGAGCATCATCTGCGAGGATACAACTGCTTTAAGCTGGAAAAACACGATTTCACATGATCCCAGGAAACTTTTCCCAACCAACCGGATTGTGGACCAGTGGAACAGTTTACCTGCTGAAGCAGCGCCGGCTCGAGGAAACTTGGCGCCCTAGGCAAAAGACTAGTATGGCGCCCATTTAAAAAAATCACAAAACATTAATTGTGTAATTTTTAATCAAATAATTAGAGCACAGATATGACTTACCTACTTATATATAATTATAATACAAACTTTTAAAAAAAATACAACCGACTTCAAATAATTTTTGCACCTATTTTCCAGTTATTTTGATTTTAAAACCAAACTACTGGACCAATTTTGATTAAATTTCTATGGGACCAATCTGAAAGTATATTCTTTCAAATACAAAAAGAATTTTCCAAATCGCTTCATAAATGACGGAGATCTGAGGTAACAAACATTAAAAAAAAAATCAACCGAATTGAGAACCTCCTCCTTTTAATGAAGTCGGTTAAAAAGAGAATATATCCACCTTCTTTAGCTGTATGGAGTGAAATATAAGAATTTTTTAAAAGACAAATTAGAGATTCAATCAAGCAAGTTTTATTTTCCTTGCCTTTATTTTAGCAAAAGTGGAAACGATGTCCTAATCTATTGTTTGAGCTATTTCTTGTTCTTTGAAGTCTATTGTTTGAAGTCTTTCTTGGGTCATTGTGAAGCGCCTCGCCGCGCCGCCCCCCAAAATACGAGCGCCGTAGGCAATTGCCTAGTTTGCCTATATGGACGGGCCGGATTTGTGCTGAAGTGGTTGAAGCGAGTATTGTCAACATAATCTAAAATAGATTAGACGCCCATCTTAAACAGAAATGGCAATTGTACTCAGTTTTATATTTAAACATATCAGCAATTATGCTGCCTGTTTGTAAATGTAATATTAATAACAATAATAATATTTACGAGTTAGAAAATATTACATTATTTTTGGTAAAATACCATTTTGAAAATTACGGAAAATACTACGAATTAGCGCTCTGGCGAAGGTTGGGTTGGCACGGGGGGGGGGGGGGGGTTGTTTACTTGCCGGAAACGAGTTGGAGTGACAACGCGGATATTCGGATATCCGAACTCAATATTCATAGAAAAAAACGTAATACTTTGGTTGTTCCACAGGTGGGAAAATGCTCGCCGGCGCAGCCCGAGTCGCCTCAAAGCTCAACATTCCAGGAGCAGTCGAGGAGAGGTGCCTTTAACCTTCTTGGAGGGCCGTTCAGAGGAGGCATCGCATCTCTCGGCGACGTGCTCCAGGGACTGGCCGGCGGCCTCGCCGGTCTGGTGGGACTCGCCCTCCAGATCATCAGCGGCTTCCTCTCACTCTTAGGCGACGCAGCGATGTCTCTCTATAGGTCTATAAGCAGCATCCCCGGCGGCCTGCCCGCGGGCGTCGTTCTGCCCGATATGTCCAAAATCAAGGATTAAAAAGGTCCAAGATGCCGACGAGGTCCTGCGTATCGTAACCAAACTCATCGAAGCTGTCATCGCAGTATTCTCGCAAGGAACGCAAGCACAGATCGACTACCTCCTCACCGGAAATGAGGGCCTCAAGGTTACTCTACCGCAGATAAGAGAGTCAATCGAGAAGCTTATCTCGGACCCATCGCAGATTCCGCAACTGCTCAAGGTTCTGAAGTTCGACAGCATCAACAATCTGTACGCCGCTCTCAGTCTCCTCAAGATTCACATCCAGGCCAAAGCGACGGCCGCCGATGCACTCATTATAGTGGCGGAGATTGACCGGACCCTCGCTCATATACACAGCCTCGCCCCTGCTTAACAGGGCTCAGTGGCTCAACATCGTCATCTCCACCGTCAATTCATTCAACAGGTTTTTGGGTCGACAGCGATCCAGAATTGTGATCCCCGACATTAAGAAGCTCACCACCGCAAGTGAGAAAGAAATCCTGCTCACTATTCTACAGTTAGTAGATATCCTGAACAACATATTTGAAAGCTCTGCGACGGTGAAACTAAAGTTGCTAGTCTTGGATAAGGAAGGTTTGGTCGTGGTACTGCCCGCGCTGACCGAAGCGCTCCAGAAGCTCACGGATGACTACTCTCACGTGACGGAGCTCGGGAGACAACTACCAGCAGACTTCGTCCTGAGATTCTCTGCAGGTCTTACTTAATCTACTAAAGACGCAAAGATTTCTGTTCCTGGTAAGGATAAAATGCTCGCCGAGTTGAACAGGTCGATCCAAATTGTGGATGTTTTGTTCGTCCTCTGGGGCTCGAATCGTAACTTCGGAGTTACAATTTATTTGAGGAGCCTTCTCCTGCGACTACCTGGCACGCTGCCGTCGGATATGATGATTCCGAATATTGATAATATCGCCAAAGCCACAATTAAGGATATCATAGTGCTCACGACCCGATTGCTGAAGGCTATAAACGACGTCTACCGACTCGGTACCGCCGAACAGATTAACTTCTTGCTTACAGCGGAGCACGGATTGGCTTTCGTGCTCCCGGACCTGAAGCTACTGCTGCAGAAACTGGCAGTCGACCTGAATCTCAATGCCGAGTTGAGAACGGGACTAACGCTGGACATGGTGAGTCAACTGCGGGCTGCCCTCGTCCTTTTGAAGACCAACATCGTAGCGAAGGCGTCCGTTGCACTTGCGGCCGAATTGTCAGTCGTCATCGATGCGTCCCTCTCCTTTATCGACATTCTCTCGATCGTTTTCAATCCGAGCCACCGGAACGGAGCCTTAGTCGCTCTTTTGGGTCTAAACTACAACTTACCAGGAGCGTTGCCTGTGCAGGTCACATTACCTGACGTATCTGGTTACATCAACGGAAACCTTAGAATTAAAGCCATCGCAATCAGGAGTTGGCTTCGATTCGTCTTAGACCTGTTCAAATTCGGAACCGCCGACCAAATCAACTACTTGCTCACCGGTAAATTCGGACTAAAGGCGTTACTGCCAGAAATCAAGGACTTCATAAGACTCATAGCTTACGACTCAAACTTCAAAAACGAACTTAGCATTTTAACTGCAGACATCATCAACGACATTTTCGCGGCTCTTTCCTCATTGAAAGTTACCGTAGCCTCGAAGACAGCCTGCGCCGCGGCAGCGGAAGTTATTGCCACAATCGACTCTTCCCTTCAGTCCCTCAACGTAGTCACGCTATCCTTAGATGGGAAACAGATAACCAGTACTATTATCGCCATTTTCAATCTCATGCATAATTTGCCCGGGATCTGGCCAGCCGCCACAGTAATGCCGGACATGACCCTATACATAAAGGGTCCAGTCCAGGACCAGATCACCTTTTTACTCAAGCTAATTCCCGTACTCAATGATTTGTTCAGATTAGGCAGCCCCGAACAGATCGAGTACCTGCTCACGGGCGAATACGGACTGTCTGTTATATTGCCAGAGTTGAGAGTGTACCTTCGCTGGATGGCACTTGACCCCGGAATATTGGATCAAATCAGTGCCGCTTCGAAGGATTCGGTCAAAGAGATCGGAGTCGCTCTCGCCCTCCTCAGGACGAACATCGGCACGAAGGCTTCGGCCACCGTCGCCGTTGCGCTCAACGCTGTTGTCGACGCGGCGCGCTCCTCCGTCGACATAGTAACGCTCTCTGTCGCTCCCGACGAGTTGGATCGGCTCATCGCCGACTTTTTGAAGTTGATCCATCACTTGCCGGGAACTGTATCCGCCGACTCCGTACTAGCCGAAATTTCTACACGACCGGAACCTTGAAAGACAAGTCTCACGTTATGTACATTATATTATACCCAACTGTTTCGTGATAAAAAACCGATCAAAACGATTATTTATTGACCGTAGAATACGGTTTAAAAAGGTGTTATTACCGCGAATAGAATTAGTGTTAAAGCTGATCGTGACCAGCCCTGATTTGTGGACCGAAGTTACGGCCACTTTTACTTATACCAATCTAAGAGAGATACATGATAAATTTGGAAACATATATAGATCCTTTCGTACTGGAGTTCACAAGGAGCTGGATATGAGCGTCGATCATAGTTTTCGGTACATCAAAGTACTCATGGTGTCGGTCGAGACGGCCCCAATTTACAAAGCGCTGCGCGCGCTCACTTCCCTATGGATCAACCTGCCTGGAGGTCTGCCGCCCAATACCGCAACACCGGTTGTCTATTCCTTTGCGACAGGAAGAACTGATGACATATTTTTTTGCTGCAGGAACTGCTCCCTATATTGAACGACATTTTTAGATTGGGCAATACTGAACAGATAGGCTACATCTTTACTGACGAATCGGGCCTCGACGTTATATTGCCGAATATCAATTCTTTCATGCGATCGGTCTACGCGAATCCAGAGCTTTTAAAGCTAGTGGCCTCTAAATTTCCAGTCGACTTTCTCACTAGTTTTCTCACTAGGATCAGAGGTCACAACACTAAATTAAAAACGAATATTGAATCCAACGCGTCTGCTGTTGTGGTCAAGCATTTTACCCTCGACTTCGACTCTATCATCTTGATATTCGATAACATCAAAATAGTAATGGACGGTGGCCAACCGCCTGCGATCGAAGATGACCCTAAAGAGGACGACCCTGCTAGGAGACGGTGATGAAAAAGCTTCATCCATGGGCACTCGCAAGGGGGGGGGGGGGGGGGGATAAGGGGGAGGGGGGGCACTCGCCCCTCCCCTTTGGAATGATTGAAAATTTGTCAAATAAATAATGATACTTTTATTTTAAATCACTTTGTGGTAGCTTAAAGAAAGTGTGGAGAGACAGAACGTTGACCAGCCTGGAGCAGCATCATCGCCAGGTTGGCGACACACCGGTGTGACATGAACGTCAAGCGTTCGGCCCCCGCGACAAAAATCGGGGAACCGGGCGCGAAGAATATGCAGGCCGCGAAAAGCATGCGAAGTGCCACACTATGCGTTCGCGCCCCTTCGCGGCTTCGCGCGCGATTCGCGGACTAAGTGTAGAGCGGACATAATGAAAATTAAAGAAATATTACGTGCTTTTATATAGGATTGAAATACAGCATGCACCGACATGAATAAGACAAACACGCACAAACTCGTTCATCTCATTCGATGCTTAATCGTACTGAGCAAGTAAGAACTACATTGGTACAGGATTACACGAATTGCATGATTTAACAAAAACTTGTTAAAACTTGATTATTCACGGGCTATCCTACCAAGGGCGGTCCTAGCCTTACATTTTGGGGGGGGGAGGGGGTCATGACCCCCTTGACCTCCCCCCTGGGACCGCCCTTGTATACTACTATGTTAAATATTTTTAATTTGTATACAATCAAACAGAGCAGAAATATGAACTAAATAATCGATGTTGTGTAGTAGGTACATAGGCGTTAATTTCAGTGAATTTTAAAATATTAAATATATGAAATTACAATTCAGCCATAGCCCCCCTAAACCACTTCAACACCCCCCATTTTTTCTGGGCCCCTTACCGCCCCCCACTAGGCCACCAGCGCCCACAAGAAGGCGTTATGGCCCGCGTTAAGAACCACTGATTTAATTGATAATGTATTCGAAATAATAAATTTGTAATTCTTTTTTATAAATTACCATCAATATTTTTTTAATCAAAATAATGCAATATTTAAGGCCTCGCCAAACAGAACGCGTACCTAGCGCCGCGTCAAGCGTAACTAGCGTCGCGTACTTTGGATGTCACACTGAAATCGACTAGATATTGACGAACACAGAGCGTACCGCAGATCGATAACAGTCTTAGGAAAGTTTCTTTGTTGTTGAGATGTCAAGTGATTCTAGTGATTCAGATGTGGAAGAATTATTACTTTTGTTCGCTTTATCACGATCGCAGATAAAAAGAGTATGGGTACACGTAGGGGTGCCAGATGTCCGGTATTTAAGCGTACAGTCCGGTATATTCGCGGCCTGTCCGGTAAAAAATAAATGGTCATACCGGACAGAACAATGTCCGGTATTTTGAGGAAAGTCGGTACTACTGTTCACAAGCGCCTCTTTTCAAATTGGTCCAACATGTATGCAGCATTCCCGTATCAAACGCCTTCGTCGAGCGCATTTTCACTGTGATGGGGAATATATGGACCAATGAACGAAACCGCCTTGGGCTAGAGACTGTGAAAAGTGAACTGTGTGTTTTTTTCAACTTAAACTCGAGCTGCACTGATTTTAAAGAACGTGTTGTATCAAATAAAACACTATTGAAAACGGTTGCGTCAAATGCAAAATATGTTAAAAGGAAGTAAGTAGGTACTACCTAAAAGTACCTAGGTACAGTACAACATAAATTAGTTTTAGAAGAATGATTCAACTTTATTATTTATTCATTGGAAGTTCCTATTATTTTTGTTAAACATACCTATCTATTTTTAGGTTATTTATTTTTTTCTGAAGTTCCTACCTTTATTTTGTAAGTAAGTAGTAGATTATAATATTCATACCATTGTTTAATAAAGACTTTGTCAAAGTTAGCATAGTCTTGGCGACCACAATTTCATGACTGCATTATATTTTGTTACTAATTTAGTTGATGTATGTGATGTTGATTAATAAATAAAAAATATTAATATAAAAAACCCGTATTTTTTTAGACCTAGCATACACCCCCCCCCCCCCCCCCCCGTTTGGGGTAGTCTGGTATTTTTTCGCGACTCACCTGGCAACCCTAGGTACACGACATTAATAAAAGGAGAAAGTAATTAGGAGTAGGTATATTACTGTTTGTGTCGGAGCTTTCATCACATGAAGATCGTTTTTTATATACTTTCGTATGTAGCAAGATTTATTCGAAGAATTACATGAAATTCGTGAAAAAATTGTAACTTATTTTAGTAATCAATAAACAGACTGATAAATTACTTACCAGTCATATTAATTTCTTTTCCAATTTTTTCCCACAATTTTGATTTTATCGCCATGTTTTTATATGAATTATCATTCGCAATATATAGGCAGGGGTGTCTCCGAACATATTGTATCAGTTTTTCAGTCATAATGCTTGTATTTTCACGCGTACGCCGGACGCTTTTAACCCCTAGAATGACCTAAGACACTATAGTGTCTCAACTTCAGTTTACCGTAGAATGCCCTAAGACACTATAGTGTCTCGCTCGACGAGCTTGCGCAGAACTGTGATATTTTTACTGTAGAGCACTGTCTCACTCATAAATCAATACGAATGACAACGACAGAAGATTTTCTATCGGATACGACAATAATACCAGCGCGCCACCTGCAAAAATAATTTAATATCGCCATTTTGCTTCTCGCCTTGCTCTGTGCTGTGTGTGAGGCGAGAGTGAAAGTTTGAATCGACTAAAAGTGTTTTGAATCACCGATTTTCGCAAGAAAAAGTAAGTAGACGTGTTCATAACATTGTTTTTAGTCAGAAATAGTGGTTTTACGAACAATTACTAGTGCATCACGCCGAAAATCGTACATATATTGCGACGGCGCAACGAATGTTCTCGATTTTGGTCGTCTTCAAAACTGTTTTTTTACCTTGAAACTCCATAAATACGGTGAAATATCAGTAGAAATCACTATAAAATTAGTCCTGCTATATGTTTCGGTAGAAATATTGACAGATTTATACATATTTAGCGCCATCGGTGCATTCCAATACATCGGATGTATTTCGCGATGGAAAATTTTTCGAACATCTGTCGGTTGAGTGACGTCACTCAACGGCCGAGTCTAGAGATGTGATTCCGATATTTTGAAATAATCGTACGCGAATATGCGATTGTATTGATTGCAAATATTATTGATAGAGCATATTATTTTTATTGCAAATATCGATGTCAGTAACTTACATCAGACATTATATGTATATATTATATATTTATTTATATTATACATATATTTTTTTTAATTATTTTTTTGCAAATTTGCTTTAGCAACAGTTTCTTGGTAACAACTGTTCTTTTCTTGGTAACAACAGTTTCTTGGTTCTCGCCGCACGGTGCGCATTTATTTATTTATTTAATTATTTATAATTATTTATTTATTTATTTATTTTCAAAACACTTTATTTGCAGAATCAGAAAATAAAATAAAAATGATTACACACATGTTTATATTTATTTATTTATATATATATGTATAAATAAATATATATATATATATATATATATATATATATATATATATATATATATATATATATATATATATATATATATATATATATATATATATATATATATATATATATATATATATATATATATATATATATATATATATATATATATATATATATATATATATATATATATATATATATATATATATATATATATATATAAAAAATATGTATATATATATATATATATAATATGTATGTGTATGTTTGTGTGTGTGTGTTTGTGTGTGTGTGTGTGTGTGTGTATGTGTATGCATGTATGCATGCATGCAAGCATGAATATATATATATAAATATATATATAAATATATATATATATATATATATATATATATATATATATATATATATATATATATATATATATATATATATATATATATATATATATATATATATATATATATATATATATATATATATATATATATATATATATATATATATATATATATATATATATATATATATATATATATATATATATATATATATATATATATATATATATATATATATATTTCAAATTTGCTTTAGGGAACAGTTTTAACAGTGTATTGGTAACAACCGATTGGTTCATGGTGCGCATTTATTTATTTATTTATTTATTTGTAAATGAATATTTCCGTTTTTTTCAGCATGGATTTCGACTTCGAGGCCGGGGGAGACGACGTCGTAATCTTCCTGGTCGAGGAGCCCGAGCCCGAGCAGCCCGAGCCCGAGCAGCCCGAGCCCGAGCCCCAGACGCCCTGGCAGCCAGTCGCAGGCCCCAGTTACCGTGAGGTATACAATCATTAGAACACATATCGCAAAACAATGTTACAGATTTTATTGTAATTGAATTATTGTAACTTTTAGCGATCACCGTTGCGCCGCACCGCCCGCAGCCTTTCCTCTTCGCCCCCATCCTCGCCGTTCCAGCCGCAGCCGCGGATGATCGACGATCGACGGTAAAACTAATTTATTTTAGTTAGACTTTCGCTTCAACTGCCAGTAATAATTTTATAAATAAGAATATTGTTTTTTTCTCAGATCGTCGGACCCGGATTGGTACGACGAGGACGAGGGGCAAGAGGCAAGAATAGCAGCAGCTGCCGGGCGCGGAGCGCGGATCGTGACACGGAGGGAGGCTGGGGCTGTTAGGAGCAGAAGGACTGCTGGTGGTGGCAGTGGTGGCAGGGGTACAGCGGCAGCAGCGGTGCTAGATGTCCATTATTGTTTTTTTTCATTATTTCCATTCAATTCAATGATTTCAATGACAGTTCATAAAAACTGTATTTACATTTTTTCGTTTATCTATGTCATGGTCGTTCACGACATTTTTTGGTTCCTTTTGATAATCTGTATGGCTATTCTTTGTATGTACCTATGTATGTCTATGCTGACGTCGCTGCTGCCATTGCTCGCCCCTCCGAGCAAAACATCGAGTACCTCTTGCCACCAGCAAAACATGTTATTACAAAACTATTGTCTGATTTTTTTTTTGAATTTTGTACCTTTTGAAAGTAAATTTTACATTTTTTATTGTTTACTGATTGCTAATTTTGTTATTATCTTGTAAAAAACATTTTCTTTCAAAATATATTATATGTATAACTGAAAATACCATATTATAATATGAAAAACATTGTTTTGTATAATTTCAACTATTTCGTTCTGTACGCTATGATTTCTACATGTACTATATGTAATTTGTACCGTGATGTACGATGAAAAATATTTTTGAATTATAATTTTATGATTATTTATTGTATTATTAAATACAAAAATTTTGTCTACCTTAGGACAGGTCACAAGCCTCTAGTTAGGTGACACTGTCATTTTTCTATGTCAAAAATGTTTGTCGTAAAATCATTAAAAAAATATGTTTGTTTTATGTATATTTTTTTTGTAAAAAACATTTTATTTTTCAATATACATACATATACAACATATAAACTGAAAATAACCCTAATCCCTAACCCTAATTTCCTAATCCCTAATATCCATTTTTCACAATAATCGCATCGTGCGATTGTTCGTTGTATGGTGCGATAAAACTCGGACGTTGAAAGTGAACGTTTACATACCTATGTTCAATCATTGACGTCATCGGCTAGTATGGAATTTATCGGCATATTCAATCGCTCGTAGATTTATATTATTATATGAAAAGCAATTCTGTTGAGACTTGTTCGTAACAATAGACAATATAACATATACAAATCTCTCAATATATTTCAAAACCTTGTAATCATTTCGTTTTTATAAGACGTCAAAAATAGCACTGATTTATATAGGTTTTTTTTCAAATATTATTTTTTTTCTACATAATTGAAATAAAGAATAGGTTCTATAGTATTTTTTTACGAAGAGTGATAGATTGGTTATCCTATTATGTAAGAATTTCATATAAAATTCTGTCGGAAGTACTCGTAAAAAAAACATAAAAAAATATTTTTTTTTCAAAAACCATACAAATTTATGTAAGTTTATACTAGAGAATATATATTATTTTTTGTATGGTAGTTGATAAAACGACATACAAGCTTTCATAACACATCTAATGTAGATCACAAGATTACTTCAGATTTTTAATTAGGGTTCCGTACTTTTGAAATAAACATTGTTTAGTTTGAAAAAGCGTCATTTTTTCAATTTTTCAATTTCTCTAATTATTATCATAATTATGTCATTGTTTCATAACATTATGTTTCATGTTTTATATTGCAAATTTCAATGTGATTACGCTACTGTCATTGGATTTATGATAGGCCTAGTAGTTTAGGATTTACGACTGTTTTCCTGGAATGTCGGATTTTCGCTGCTGTCGACGCCGCGCCGTCTGTTCGACTTCGGATGAATTCGTATACGAGCGCGGATCATCAGAGGGGTTAAGAAATTTGTAAACAAATACAACTCCCGGCGTCAAAGCGTTCTAGCGCGTCAGAGCGCCGCGTACTGTCAGCCAGCGCCCGCGCTCTGTTTGACAGTAAGTATAATACCATTGATTTTATAGTGTACTATAAAATCAATGATAATACTGTCATGGGGCGTTTACACTCTCGCGCGAGGCGCGAGGCGAGACGCAAAACCATGTAGTAAACAAACGGAACAGAGGCAAAGCTTCTAGAAAGTAGGTAAACGTTTTGTACGCTCGTTAGAAGCGTTGCCTCTGTTCCATTTGTTTACTGATATGGTTTTGCGTCTCGCCTCGCGCCTCGCGCGAGAGTGTAAACGCCCTATCACAGTACAACCCAACTCGGCGCTTTAAGGCGGCGTCATGATTTACGCTGTAGCGCTCTGACGCGCTCTCAATACGCGTTCTGTTTGGCGAGGCCTTTAGTGCGAGATTAGAAAATCAAATAATTAACACATTAAATTACTGTTGTTGATGATGATTTTTGCCTTTCACGGATAAAATACAAGTAACTCTTCTTTTTTATTTAGTTTTAGTGGCGCCTACAATTCTGTAGATTATGACATACCTACTACTCCTTGCCCGATTAGAATCACTTAATTTTTCAGTCCCTGTAGTCAACTGGCTCACGTCGTTTCTTAAAGGTCGTCAATAGTGTGTGAAGGGTAGGTACTAATGATCAAATCTGTAACAACCACAACGCGCTGGTGTACCGTAAGGTAGCGCCTTTTCACCACTGCTGTTCTCCCTTTTCATTATTTCCTTGTCTAATTCTCTATATGCAAAATATCGTATTTATGCCGACGACGTCCAAATCTATTTTCACTTTCAGCCAAATGATATTGAAACAGCTATCACTGCAATTAACGCTGTCGTGTATGCCATTATAGTGTTGGTCTAAATGCTAGGATTTCTCCTAAATTCTTCTAAAACACAAGCGATAGTCATCGGTACCGTAAGATGGGATGAAGTGGACCCGATGGATTGAAGTGAGCCACAGAAATGTTAATGGACCACTTCAGCAGTTGCATCTGAAATACGGTCACAATGATTCTTGTTCGCCGGTCAGTGGACAACTACTGTACCTGTTAACTTCTAAACGCATGCACACGTGTTTATCTCTGTGCTTCATAGAAATAATAATTATTCGTTCTGACGCCTAAAACTCTGGAAAGAACGTTGGCCATATTATAACTACTGCACATCTTGAGGTGTCGACTACAACGGGCGAGCCCGTCACCACAGGGAGTTTTAACGATTAGTCGTTCTATCTCCCTAGAGTGAACGTAGAAGACTTTGGACAAAACAATCCGACGTCTAGCTACGCCATTACCCGCAAGAGACCAACGCCTTACCGCGAGATAGCCAGGAATGCTACCTGGCGGGCGACACTCGCGCCCTTGCTACCAATTGTGACCAGATTTCTCCGGTCTCTCGATTGGCTGCGAGTTCGAGGTCACTTGCGCGGGCCTCTCCCTTACGAAGCGGTGAAACGGAGAATACCGAATCTATCGCGGATCATGGCGTCCTTTGCCCGCCTCTGATCCGGGATCGGATGGCCAATGGTCATTTCAAGAGCAGTCGCCGTAAGGTACGCAACCACCCCCGCTCAATAGGAAACAATACAGCTTCCAGACTCCCCCGACTGTTAGTCGGAGTGCACAATCGATTGGCTTGCGCCGCACGGTGCGCAGACCGTCCAGGTGCGCCAGAGGTTTGATTCCCAGGGGAAACTGACCAAGGCCAGAGTCCTACCCAGGTTCGCACCCCGTGCGTGGAGGCCGTCAGATGGGTGTTGACCCGTGAGTGTGACCGACCCTGAACACATGGGTCTTCGTGGCCAACCCATCATGGGCCCGTTAGCTCCCTATAACTACTGCACAAGTAAGTCTGATTATGTTGTGACCGGTGTTGTTGGCTTAGCTTGTTCATAATGTTCATATTAAGAGGCCGTGGCGGCCAAAAGCTATATGAAGCATAATTTTGTGGCCTGGTTATGAGAAGACGAAAAAGAATTTTAATACAATTATGCCGGATTTTAAAAAACCCAATCCTCAAACGCTAAAACGAAATTGGTCAATTATTTCCATATTAATTATAAATTATCTTTATTCTGTTACTGTTTTCCAAAAAAATAAAAACGAGCGAGATTTGTCTTCAGTTTTTGAAAAACCTAAAGATGATTCTCAATTTCCAGCTGGGTCGTCCTCTTTGAACTCATTGGGGTCATCTTCGATCGCAGGCGGTTGCCCACCGCGTACTATTATTTTGATGTTATCGAAGATCAAGGTGATAGAGTCGAGGATACGAGTGAAACTCTTGGCCACAACAGCGGACGCCTTCGACTCAATATTGGTCTTTATTTTCGCGATGTCATCTGTGATCCAAGTGAGAAAATCGACTTTAAATGTAGAGGTCACTTGCTTCAAAAGCTCCGGGTCCACGTAGAGCGTTCGCATGAAAGAATTGATATTCGGCAATATTACTTTGAGGCCCGATTTCCCAGTCAAGAGGTAGCCGATCTGTTCAGTAGTGCCCTTCATGAAGATGGAGTTCAATACAGGGAGCGTTTCCTGCAGAATATTAATGATGCCCTTAACGCTGTCTGTCGCATACGAGGAGAGATTCGGTATTGAGGTTTTGGGTGGCATGCCTCCAGGGAGGTTGATCCAGAGGGAAGTGATCGCGCGCAGTGCTTTGTAAATTGGGGCCGAGTCGACCGACATTATGAGTACTTTGATGTAGTCAAAAATATGTTGGAGGTGCGTATCCAGTTCGTACGGAATTATTCTCCATATCAAGTGCCTCGTGTCTGAAAATTTGCCTTCCAAATCCTTGACATTGGTCAAAGTCAAAGTGGTTGAAATTTCAGGCCACAACTCAGGGGTGGTCACCATCAGCTTTAACACTAATTCTATTTGTGGAAATAACACGTTTAAACCGTATTCTCCGGTGAATAAATAAGCTACTTGATCGGCGGTTTCTTTTTTCAAAATTTCGATAATAAACGGAGGTATGATGTACATAACGTTGAACTTGTCTTTCGAGGTTCCGGTTGCGTACTTAGAAATTTCGGCCAGCTCGGATTCAGCGGATACAGTTCCTGGTAAGTGTTGGATCAACTTCAAAAAGTCGGCGATGAGCCGATCCAACACGTCGGGAGCGACAGAGAGCGTGACTATGTCAATGAAGGGGCGCGCCTCGTCGACAACAGCGTTGAGCGCAGCGGCGACGGAGGCCGCAGCCCTCGCGCCGATGTTCGTCCTGAGGAGGGCGAGAGCGACTCCGATCTCTTTGACCGAATCCTTCGAAGCGGCGCTGATCTGATCCAACATTCCGGGATCGAGTGCCATCCAGCGAAGGTACACTCTCAACTCTGGCAATATAATAGACAGTCCGTATTCGCCCGTGAGCAGATACTCGATCTGTTCGGGGCTGCCTAATCTGAATAAGTCATTGAGCACCGAAATTAGCTTGAGTAAAAAGGTGATCTGGTCCTGGACTGAACCCTTTATGTATAGGGTCATGTCCGGCATTACTGTGGCGGCTGGCCAGATCCCGGGCAAATTATGCATGAGATTGAAAATGGCGATAATAGTACTGGTTGTCTGTTCCCCATCTAAGGATAGCGTGACTACGTTGAGGGACTGAAGGGAAGAGTCGATTGTGGCAATAAGTTCCGCTGCCGCGGCGCCGGATGTCTTCGAGGCGACGGTAACTTTCAATGAGGAAAGAGCCGCGAAAATGTCGTTGATGATGTCTGCAGTTAAAATGCTAAGTTCGTTTTTGATACTCGAGTCGAAAGCTAGGAGCCTGATGAAGTCCTTGATTTCTGGCAGTAACGCCTTTAGTCCGAATTTACCGGTGAGCAAGTAGTTGATTTGGTCGGCGGTTCCGAATTGAACAGGTCGAAGACGAATCGAAGCCAACTCCTGATTGCGATGGCTTTAATTCTAAGGTTTCCGTTGATGTAACCAGATACGTCAGGTAATGTGACCTGCACAGGCAACGCTCCTGGTAAGTTGTAGTTTAGAACCAAAAGAGCGACTAAGGCTCCGTTCCGGTGGCTCGGATTGAAAACGATCGAGAGTATGTCGATAAAGGAGAGGGACGCATCGATGACGACTGACAATTCGGCCGCAAGTGCGACGGACGCCTTCGCTACGATGTTGGTCTTCAAAAGGACGAGGGCAGCCCGCAGCTGATTCACCATGTCCAGCGTTAGTCCGGTTCTCAACTCGGCATTGAGATTCAGGTCGACTGCCAGTTTCTGCAGCAGTAGCTTCAGGTCCGGGAGCACAAAAGCCAATCCGTGCTCCGCTGTAAGCAAGAAGTTAAACTGTTCGGCGGTACCGAGTCGGTAGACGTCGTTTATAACCTTCAGCAATCGGGTCGTGAGCACTACGATATCCTTAATTGTGGCTTTGGCGATATTATCAATATTCGGAATCATCATATCCGACGGCAGCGTGCCAGGAAGTCGCAGGAGAAGGCTCCTCAAATAAATTGTAACTCCGAAGCTACGATTCGAGCCCCAGAGGACGAACAAAACGTCCACAATTTGGATCGACCTGTTCAACTCGGCGAGCATTTGATCCTTACCAGGAACAGAAATCTTTTCGGCAATGTTCGTCTTTAGTAGATTAAGACCTGCAGAGAATCTCAGGACGAAGTCTGCTGGTAGTTGTCTCCCGAGCTCCGTCACGTGAGAGTAGTCATCCGTGAGCTTCTGAAGCGCTTCGGTCAGCGCGGGCAGTACCACGACCAAACCTTCCTTATCCATGACTAGCAAGTTTAGTTTCACCGTCGCAGAGCTTTCAAATATGTTGTTCAGGATATCTACTAACTGTAGAATAGTGAGCAGGATTTCTTTCTCACTTGCGGTGGTGAGCTTCTTAATGTCGGGAATCACAATTCTGGATCGCTGATGACCCAAAAACCTGTTGAGTGAATTGACGGTGGAGATGACGATGTTAAGCCACTGAGCCCTGTTGAGCAGGGAGGTGAGGCTGTCCATATGAGCGAGGGTCCGGTTGATCTCCGCCACTATAATGAGTGCATCGGCGGCCGTCGCTTTGGCCTGGATGTGAATCTTGAGGAGACTGAGAGCGGCGTACAGATTGTTGATGCTGTCGAACTTCAGAACCTTGAGCAGTTGCGGAATCTGCGATGGGTCCGAGATAAGCTTCTCGATTGACTCTCTTATCTGCGGTAGAGTAACCTTGAGGCCCTCATTTCCGGTGAGGAGGTAGTCGATCTGTGCTTGCGTCCCTTGCGAGAATACTGCGATGACAGCTTCGATGAGTTTGGTTACGATACGCAGAACCTCGTCGGCATCTTGGACCTTTCCATCCTTGATTTTGGTCATATCGGGCAGAACGATGCCCGCGGGCAGGCCGCCAGGGATGCTGCTTATAGACCTATAGAGAGACATCGCTTCGTTGCCCAAGAGTGAGAGAAAGCCGCTGATAATCTGGAGGGCGAGTCCCACCTGTGCTGCTCTGGTGATGCCAATGCATTCTGCTTGGAAGATCGTATTTAAGTTGCCTAGGGTAGTTGATATTTTGATGTTTAGATCATTTGAGAAGACGCCGGCTCCGGTACCTTGAGTGGTTTTGGAGCCATCTGTGTATATCCTTACTTTATTTGTACCAGAGTGATCTGCTGGTTCTGCAATGAGTTGGATATTGTATCTACGATCAAAGACATGATGGCATATTATTCTGTCCATGGGTGCGTCCAGAAGAGGTATTTCTTCTAGAACCCAAATCATTGCGATAATTAATGGCGCTGAAATTACTTATAAGATAGGTTGGAGCGGCCCCCTTTAAGATTCTGAAGAGCAAACCGAGGACTCTCGTATCTCTCCTTTCTCGGCTTGTCAGCCAGTGAAGTCTCCTTCTGTACTCCGTAATATGGTCATAATTTCTTAGGTCATAAATGAAGCGAATGCAAACATTTTGTAGCCTTTCTCCCCTCGTGGCTACATCTTCCTTGATGTCGAGAAAGGCAACATCTGAATAATCAAGGAGAGGGAGAATAAAACTTGAATGCAACTTAAAAAACCAACCACTTTATTTCAAAATAAACGTTTAAAGATTATCACAAGTTTTGTAACTGGGGTCGTGCGGAGGATTCTCATTTCTTGGCGGGCATAGACAGCTTGACTTTTCCGGGGAAGTTCCTAGCGAGGTCCTCGTCTTTGACTGCCCGCAGGAGGTCTTTCTCCCGAGGAGTCGCCGACTTCTCTTTCAAGAACAGCTGCAAGGCAGTTCGAGCCGCTTTGCCTCTCTTGCTGCCACCCGTGAGCATTTTCACCTTGTATCTAAAACAAACGAAGAGAAACCATTATACAGAATGTCCATAAAAGAATGTCGCAGTTATAAATTATAATAGCATCAACTATAAGCATTGTAGTGTTAGTTCAAGGTCACAATTAACCCCTCAGGCCCCGATTGGCCGATATCGGCCACAGTACGATTCAGCGTGACGGCCCCGTTTTAATTTTTTAATTTAATTTGTTTTATTTTATTATGTTTTATCATGTTAATATGTTTCATTTTAATTATGGGTACAGTGGTTTGGCAGTAATTAACGTTTTGGTGAGACAGTGTCGTAATTCAATTTTTTTACTAATTTTTACTAAAATTTTTTGGGACAGCAACTTGTCAATCGGCTGAGGGGCCGAGGCCTGAAGGGTTAAAGAGTAAAGCTGGGCATTGACGGTCAGTTTTTCGCGTCAGTTGAACTGGCGTGCATCCAAAATTTGATCACTGTCAAGCAGGGCCGGACTGGGACATAAAATCGGCCCGGGCATTTTGAAGCCGGACGGCCCCTTAGAAAAAAAACGAAGTACATATATATTTTGATACTATTTATATTTATTATTATTAAAGACAAATGTTTCTAATCTATCAAAGTATGTAAGTTACTGACTTCCGGAGAAGCTCACTGCTTTCGGCTACTTAGTCTATTATTTCGTCAGAGTCTAGATTCATTAAGAGACCTTTTTCTACCGCCAGCAACATGAACGAATTTAAATTTTGAGGAGACAAACTGCTCCTCATACGATTTTTTATAATTTTTAAGGTAGAAAAACTCCTTTCACATGCCTGGCTTAATGGTAATGTAAGAAGAAATTTATAGCCTAGGGCAATAGACTTATAGGCACTGCTCAATAGATTAAATCTATGTAAATTTTTGAAAAAGCAAATCGAACAATTTTTACATGCACTACGTATCTCACATGCTTTGAAAGTGTCATTATCTTGGTTATCCAACGTCGTTTCTACTGTACCTTCATTATCATTATCTTCTACAATATAATCTTCCAATTCTGAATTTTTCAAATTATCCCAATGCAACGTAATATTTTCCAATTCAATCCGCAAATTTTCGCTCGTGGCTTTTTCATCAAATTTCGTCAAGTGTCTGCTTAATTCTTCGAGTTCACCAGGTTAAGGACCATTTTTTCCATTTTTTCTTATTTCGGGGAAACGCTTTGGATCGAGGTAAGAAAAATCAGATCCATGCTCGCAGTAACTGTATCAAAAATAATGTTATGAACTCCTACTTTATATGAAGTGCGTGCATCGCGGACACTTTCATCCTGTACATAGATTCGTACATAGATTCGCACTTTCGCCTGGCATAGATTTCTTTTTTCTATGTCTTTTCTCAGGGACATTTGATTGAACTTCTATATCCATAGTCTTCAACTTTATCCAACTTTTCATTACCCCATGCCACAAAATTATTTGTTGTTGTTTCAACTGTGTCGAAGTCTCTGACTATTTTTTTCAGTTGCGAACTCGATTGTGAAACCATATTTTGATCTTTCAATATATGTAAACCGGCCGTTTGAAGGTATTTCGAGAGAGGTGTAGTTACTTCAAATATTCTTAAAAACGTTTTGGCTGTAATTATCGTTTCGTATTTGAGTATCGATTCTATGTATGCTTTCGCTTTCACACGCACTTCTGGCTTAAAGTGCACATTTTGTTGTATTCTTGCCAATGCCATGATCAATGTTACATACAAAGACGAGTCTGGATTTGAAAATGTCCCAAAAATTTTCTTGACGGCCGTATCTTTTGACCACCAACGTGTTTCGCCAATAGTTGAGAGTCTTTTCGTGTTGCCGTCCTCTTTAGTTTTTTCCCAAACATCCATGCGTGGATACGATTCGCGAAGGAATACTGCAACGTCATTCAACAAACTAAACAATAATGCACTTTCAATAACCGACTTAGTAGTTTCTCCTAATACTAAATTCAGTACATGTGCGTAGCACCAAACGTGAATTTGACCTGGAGACTCTTTTGATAGCCATGAAGAAAATCCGTTGTATTGGCCTTGCATACTTGCTGCCCCGTCCGTTGAATTACCGTTGCATATTTTTATATCTATGTACATTTACAGACTTTAAAACTGCATCAATCAAGGAAAACATATCCTTTCCAGTTGACGATTCACTTTCTACGACAGCGAGAAGTCTTTCATGTACACGAGCATCTGTCACGTAGCGTATTATAATTGATCATTGGTCTTTGCACGTAATATCCTGAGTGGTATCTAATTGCAAAGAAAACATACCAGCTGCTCGTACCTCCAGACAAATATTCTTACATATAAGTTCACCGACTGCTAGGATAATTTTATTAATAGTTGTTTTTGACAAAAACGTTAATAATGATCCTCTGCCTTTACCCCCCTTTGGCAAACCATGAAGTGTTTTACTTTTGTCAATGCACTCTTTCAAGTGATCTTTCAGATGGATATCATATTTGCTGAGGAGAACCACGAGTTCTAAAAAGTTGCCGTGGTCTACAGTAATGTCCTGGAGACTATATGCTGCTTCCAGTTGGTCACCTCTATAACTTAATCCGCGTTTCCCAATGAACTTCCCAATGTCTATTATTATCTGGAAAATTTCTCCTTTTCCGCACTTGTGCTCGATGTAAGGACATTTGATTGACAAAAATTAAACGAAACGACCATCGGCCATCCGATCCTGGGTAAACAGCCGGGCAAAGGACGCTGTGGTCCGCGATAGATTCGGTATACACCGTTTCACCGCTTCGTAAGGGAGAGGACCGAGCAAGCGACCTCGAACTCGTAACCAATCGAGAGACCGGAGTAATCTGGTCACAATTGAAAGTAAGGGCGTGAGTGTCGGCCCGCCAGTTAACATTCCTGGCTATCTCGCGGTTAAGGCGTTGGCCTCTTACGGGCTTGTGACGTAGCTAGATGGTGGACTGTTTTGTCCCCAAGTCTTCTACGTTCACTCCAGGGAGATAGAACGACTAATCGTTAAAACTTCCTGTGGTGACGGGCTCGCCCGCTGTAGTCGACAACCCAAGTTGACAAAAAATAAACTTTGAACGTCTTTTTTATTGGACCTCAAAATGTAAGCTTCCGCACAAGCACGATGCGTTTCAGTTTTTTCGTGTTCCTTTACTCTGATGTGAACATGTCTCTTATCTTGCATTCCTCGTAAAAAAGGGCTTGAGCTGGTATCAGAAGTTGCATAAAATGCTAGGCAAACTGAACAGAACAAAACACACTGTTCACTGCTGTAGGTCAGCCACTTGCGATTGGTTCCGTCTTTACGATTTACAGCTTTCTGTAACACAGGATCAATAATGTCTTGCTTGGGATGACATTTGAAAAGAGATCCAGCTGATCGTTTTCAGGACGTGCAAAATAATTAAATGAAGAATTTACATTTTTATCTAGTTCCCTATTAGCGTCATTTGCAGAATAATGAGGGGCATGCCCATGCTGTTCATATTGAAGGGAACTTCAAGTGGAAACTTCAACTAGAGTTAAGGTCCACTTCAACTGTTCGAGTTGCTGTTCCTGACTGATTAACTCTTTGTTACATTCAGGAGGTGATTTGACAGTTGCTTCTTCAGTTACCACCACTGCATTAGAAGTAGATGAATGAGTAAAAATATTTGTCAACAAACACACCTTCGGCTTTTTGGAAGCGGTCGATGCGGTCTCGTTCGTGCGTGGATTTGCGTGCATACAGCTCGCCTCTCCCCGTCGCACTGGCACTGGCATGCACTGGCTCCAGCCCGGCCCGCGCCGCCCCGCACCGCTCCCGCGCCAACCCTGCGCTGCCACACCTTTCGCGCGTGCGCATGCATGGCAATATGGCGACGATTGAACCACCGCGCCTGCGGCGCGGCGGCCCTATCGTCGACTCCGGCCCATCGGGCATTTGCCCGATCTGCCCGTATGGCCAGTCCGGGCCTGCTGTCAAGTGTCAAATCATCACTCCAGAATTTTAACTGACGACGCGCCACGAAATTTTTCCATGGCTACCATAATCCAACTGGCGCGTCGCGCCAAACTGACCGTGAGTGCGCAATCTGCAATCCAACGTGTCAGTTCGCTCGCAGCGCCTGCGGTGATTTTGCTGTGCTGTGTTTTTGTTTTTATCATGGCGGCGTCGTCATCGTCATCTGGACGTATCATAATGATAGAATTCATCGAAAAATATAGAAAGTAACGGACAGAAATTATAAAAATAAACATTATTGACAAAAAGCTGCATAAGATTTTATTTAGATATTATTTATAAAATCGAATTATATATTATAGAAGTCAGATTTCAATCCCGATGCTAAGAAACGAAGAGTGGCAGTCAATCTCTCATGAGGGCTTATAAGCTTGTCTCATATTAGTATCTTGTTTAGCAATATATGGAGTTACAAGTTCTAGAAGCTTGAAATATGTCGCTTCGTCCATCCATAAATAGTTTCGCCAGTCACTCGGTTCTAACGATAACTCATTTAAAAAATTGACGTGCCTTACGGCAACTGCTCTTGAAACGACCATCAGCTACCCGATCCTGAGTGAACAGCCGGGCAAAGGATGCCGTGGTCCGCGATATATTCGGTAGACGCCGTATCACCGCTACGTAAGGGAGAGGCCCGCGTAATCGACCTCGATCCTGTAACCGGTCAGTAGGAAGGAGGTATCCTGATGGTTAATTCCAGATTGAGATATCTTTGCAAACTGATAAGCAAATATTTCCAAACTAAAATAATATTTTTATCTACTGCTAGGTGATTAAAATACAAACCGAGCTGCCATGGAATTCACCGACCAAAACTCGGGCCCATCATATATAATTATTACACTTCTGGGAGGTGAAGGGTGGATTCCAGACTAATGACCGGCGGTGGTAGGTTTAGGACAGCTGTCTTGCCACATGTGAGCGTTCACCTTACCACCCATTCACTCCCCCTTCGAAGCCATAGAATTTGAGATGCAGAAATCGCGGTTTTAGATAATTTTTCTAGAAAGGAGTTGATTATTTTCCTGGAGAGACCAAGATCTTTAAAAAGGTGAAATAAAGATTTAGCTGGCAGGCCACGAGCGCCTACATACACCCCGTGAAGGTGAACAGTGAAGCCGTTCCGGGTGACGGCATTTGCGAGGTCATGGTATTTATTTAATTTGTACTCGTGGTCTTTTGGGATATTTGATTCCCATGGAACAGTTAATTCTACGATAAGGACCATCTTCCGAGATAGAGAGTTAACCCCTAGAGCCCCGATTGGCCGATATCGGCCAAAACACGATTCAGCGTGACGGCCCCGTTTTAATTTTGTTTTAATTTAATTTGTTTTATTTATGATGTTTTATTATGTTAATATGTTTTATTTTAATTATGGGTACAGTAGTTTGGCAGTAATTAATGTTTTGGTGAGACAGTGTCATAGATCAATTTTTTTACTAATTTTTACTAAAAATTTTTGGGACATCAACTTGTCAATCGGCTGAGGGGCCGAGGCCTGAAGGGTTAAAGAGCTATATCTGGACGCAGGGCTGTGTATCCGAGACTTTCAGGGAATTTATATTGCTTAGAGACCTCGACCTCCATAATCCAATCTGAAGCTTTCTCGATTATTGAGAAAGGTTTTGCAGTGAGATGTTTTTTGCCTTTAGAGCCAACCCTATTGCCTCATACCTATTGCTAGATGGCGTAGCGCGTTCAAATCTTGTCGACCTTTAATTTTTTTTTGTCACATAAAAAAAATATTCGTTTATTAAACCATAACTTCTAAGATATGGAGGTTACAAATATTGGGGCTAACTGGTAAGAATATTGAGGCTAAATTGGTATGAATACTGGGGCTATAATGGTACGAATAGGCTATATTGGTACGAATATTGATGCTATATTGGTAAGAATATTGGGGCTATAATGGTTTGTTTTGTTTTGTTTGTTTGTTTATACTCTTTATTGTGAAAATGTCACAATGGGCGGGTTTATTGTCATATGAAAATCTCTTACAACCAACCCTACTATGACGTGTTATATGTATGTGTGCGTGTAACATGTCTGTAAGTGTGTGTCTTGTTATTGCATTCGATCGACAGAAATGAAAATGAAATTCCGTTAATTTGATCCCAACGGAAAATGGTGACCCAGCCGGGAATCGAACCCGGGACCTTACTTACATTGTAAGATCAGGCGACCTAACCACTATGCCACCGGGCAGGGCCAATGGTATGAATATTGGGGCTATATTGGCTCGAATATTGGGGCTATAATGGTACAAATATTGGGGCTATATTGGTACGAATATTGGTGCTATATTGGTACGAATATTAGAGCATAATATTGGGGTTATATTGGTACGAATATTGATGCTATATAGGTACAAATATTGGTGGCTATAATGGTACGAATATTGGGGCTATATTGGTACGAATATTGGGGCTATAATGGTACGAATATTAGGGCTATATTGGGGCTATATTGGTACGAATATTGGAGCTATGGCTTACTTGTAATTTAGAAGTGTGTTATAAGGTGCAACGACAGGAACAGCGAAAAGTAGCTCATCGTCAGCGAGGGGTGAACCCGTCAGCTGGTTCAGCATTTCCACGTCAGCCAGCGCACTCTGCTGTTCATTCTGTTGAAATAAGAAATACATTAATTACTAGAAGGCCTCTCACAATGTTATAGCCTTTAAGGGAGTTTTTTTTTGTAGTCAAATTTGTAAATACAATACAATACAATACAATCAACTACTCCAGTAGATAGGCATTCCTACACTTGGATGCGTCACAAAATTAAATGCTAAAAATGTAATTATTAAAAACATAACTATTGTGATAGTTGTCATGGCTGTAATATTATATTCAATATTACCTACATACAAAAAATCAAAATATACTAATATGATTTAAGAGTCAGGGAGAATAATATATTAAAATAGAAATGCAAATTCTATGTAGAATAATCAAAAAATATATATTTTATTGTCAATCCAGCAATAAGCCTTCGTATTTTAAAAAAAAAATGAATAGATGTATAATAAATTATATAAAAATTAGAATGTCAGCTATCATAATACCATTATGTTTAAAACTTTACGCATCTTATCTATTGAAGAAAAGTTTGTAGAAACGTTGAACTGAATGTTGCGCCATCTAGCGGTAGGTAAAATATCGCTAATAAACAATATCAACGATATTCTATCTACCACTAGATAGCGCATCGTGATCATAGCTTTTTATACTATTAAAAAAAAATACATCTTTTTTTCAAAAGTTGCTTAGTTCGTCATACTGATGTCAAGTATGTCACTCATTGAAAGCTCACCCTGTAGAATGGAGAGACTATACAGAGTGAGTTTTAATTACATGGCATCTTTGAAGGGAAATGAATCAGTACGAGCAAGTAAGCAACTTTTCATATAAAATTGTAGAAATACAAAAAAATATATATTTTAAATTTGAAAAATTTAATTTCCTGAAAAATAGTACAGGGTGGGCCAGAAAGATTTGCGAATTTTTAACAATTTTAATACTACATACTACCTACATATTTATCTAATTACTAGATTGTTAAGAAATGCTATTACCGTACTTTGCAGTTGTGCTAAGTCTGTATAAGAGCTATATCGATATAACAAAGATGGCGAGCGCGATTTGAGATGATTTTTTGTAATGTAATTGATAGTTGATTTTAGATTGCCGAAAATTATTAGCAATTTAGCATTTTTCGCCGAAACGAAATAATTGAAAATGCGTGAAAACGCTGATTTACTATTGACACACTAAAAGTGACAGATAATGGTTGTCACTACGAGCTGATAACGACGTTATCAGGTAGAACATGCGGTTATTTCGTATTATATTCCTGTATTCGTAATCGTTAAGAGGTATTCAATTCTTTAAAATCCTAGTGCACCCCTATATTTGTCAGAGGAACTACTCAATAAACTTGATCGTTTGCAAAATGTATGCATACGTTTCCCCTTCGGTCTACGTAAGTTTGATCACCGAATATAGGGCACGGTTAAAGCGGTTGCCAGTGCGCCAAAGGAGAAACGTTCATATACTTGCTCTTCTCTATCGTGTACTCTCCCAATCAATGTCATCCCATCTCCGCGAGCTTTTCGAACTATTATGTTCTCACAGTCTCGTTTTTCGGTCAGCCTCTGACAATTTATTTAAAATTCTTCGTCCTGTTACTGATTCCTAGTCCTACTCTTTCTGTGTCCATGGTGCAAGACTCTGGAACAATCTCATAGCAAATACAGGGTGGGCCAGAAAGATTTGCGAATTTGAAAAAATTATAATAAAAAAACTAAATACAATTCACATACAATTTTTTATTTGTATTAAAATAGACATCTGGGAAATTCATTTCTTAAAAATAACATCATCCAGGTGTGCACCATCGCGCTGCAAAAATTCCTCGAATCTGAACCTCAGATTAGTAAAAACTCTCTGGCACATTGCGCGGGGAATAGCTGCAATTTCTTCTCGGATATTGGTCTTCAACTGGTTAATCGTGGCTGGGTTATTGGAGTAGACTCTACTTTTCAGGTATCCCCACATAAAAAAGTCCGGTGGCGTTAGATCCGGACTTCTAGGCGGCCATGCAATGTCACCTCGGCGCGATATCAGTTTTCCAGCAAACATCTCGTTTACAACCGCCAAAGAGGCATTAATTCCTGCACAAGTTGAATTTTATACGGGTGCAATTTCAGATCTTTCAACAAAATGCGACGCAAAGATGTTCTGGATACCACAAGTTCGGCTGATCGCTTGCGAGTCGATAGACCAGGATTACGTTGAACTGAAGCTCTAACTTGTTCAATTGTGTCTTCCGTTCTTGTTGACCTTGGGCGTCCCGCAGGCTTCTGTTTGAGAGTCGAACCAGTAGCTTCGAACTTTCTGACCCACGAACGAATCACATTTTCCTTCGGACATTGATTTAGGTCATGTAATTCAAACTCACGCCGAAATAATCGTCGAACAATAGCGCACGAATCGCCATTTTTATAATAATGTGTAACGCAGAATGCACGTTGCGCTCCGGTGAAGAGATCCATCGCGACTAAATTTCCGAGAACCGAGCTTCTCAACCCCACCACCCGCGCAGGCCCCTCTCATAAGGTCCAAACGCTAGAGTGTTTTTAAAATCGCACGCCTTTCTGGCCCACCCTGTATAAAAACGCTGATCATGGTGCGCCATCTAGAGGTAGATAAAATATAGCTAATATTGTTTATTAGTAATATTTTAACTACCGATAGATGGTGCAGCGCGCTCTAACGCTTGTCAAACTTTTATTTAATAGTCTAGTTCTTCAATTTTAAAATAAAAAAAAAACAATATATTTTTTTTTAATGTTCTCATTTTTTCAAAATGAAAAGTTGTTTAGTTACTAGTTCTGATTCACCCCTTTTAAGGATGCGGGTTAATTAAAACTCCGCCTGTGTAGTCTCTCCATTCTTTTCTACAGGTGAGTTTTTAATTAGTGACATACTTGTAGTGGCGACAAACTAAGCAACTTTTGATAAGATTTTTTTTTTTTGAAAAGTGCGCTATCTTGATTGCTCTATAAGAAAAGTGCGTTATAAGAAAAGCCTTGATGCGCTATCTAGCGGCAGGTAAAATATTGCTAATATTGTACATTAGCGATATTATATATTTCTTGAAAGATGCCGGTTAACTAATAATAATAATAATAATAATATTAAGGTCTCTCGAGCCAATACCAACTACGGGAAAAATTCCATCGTTTATAGGCTGATGTGCACGTACGACTCTCGTTTCTCCACCATCGACATTTTCAACCTCAACCAACCGACGTTCGTTAAAGAATTATTCAAATCAATTGCACCCAACGAGCTTGATAATACCTACCGTACTTAGTATTATACTTTTCATGCAACGTATCAGTAGCTACTACAAATATTTATAAATATCTATAAATATTTATTATATATCTATAAACATCAATAAATATCTGTATCTATATATCCACTATACAACCTATCTATATCTTTATTTATATCTATATACATATACACATACCATCGTCTAACTCCTTCTTCCAAATCCCAACCTCTCCCATCGGTTTTCTATATTAATTTTATATTTAATATGAACTTAGTTTATTTTACAATTAATTTTTAAGTGTACTATGCTGAAATCCAAATGTGTAATATGCGGAAATCTGTTACTTTCATAGGAAACGATTATCAGCGTAATGTTTTTTTTTTCTACCTTATTTTTATGCACTTGTATGTCAATTGTATGCGCTGTATGTTTCCAGAAATAAAACAAAAACAAAAAAATAAAATAATAATTAAACGCTTTATTTGATTAAACAAAAAGGCGAGCTTATTGCCTAAAAGCAATATCTTACAGCTAACCTTAAAGCAATATCTTACACTATCACTCATCCTCTATACTCGATTACCGAATTTCATATCTTTACAATTTAAAACATATTGAAGTTTACACTTAAATTGAGCATGAACTTATGCAATCATCTGATATTGTCAATATTTACTGACCCAATAAAATCTGCCCGTGGCATAAAACTTATTTTTTTCTGCTACGACCATGGCTGAAAGGTTAACCCCTCTCCTCGCGAAGTAAAAACTCGCCCGACCATTAAAAAAAATATTAAAAAAAACTTAAAACAAAAAAATATAAAAAGAAATGTTAATAGGTTAATGTATACCTCATCCTGCTCCTCATTATCAGAGACTTCCTGGTCCTCCAGATGAACAATCATTGGCTGTTCTCCAAAGGCACCGGTTCCTTGACCCTTTCCCTGACGCTGACGTTTCTTCTGCTGCTGTATTTCCTTGGAGCCTTTCGTCTGGGACTTCTTTGAGGGTTTTCCAGTACCAGCAGACTGCGACATAAATATCCGATAAAGCAAGAGCATACAGCGCTCCATATAGAGAAGAGACAACTGGCTTATAAGAGACACACACCTGAAGCAGCAGCATCATTTGCGCTCGGTCTTCGTCGTCTTGATCCTTGTATTTGTCCTTGATTTTCTTCATTTTACTTTTGTGACCCCTCTTGGGAAGATCGACAGTTTTAGCGGTCTCTTGCGATTTTTTGTCCGACTGTACTTTAGCCTTATTCGATCCCCTCGCTGGCTTGGCACTCGGTAGAGGTTCTAAAGAAAACGAAACAATGTACAGTTAGCTTAATCTAATAATAATTTAGCTTAGTTAGCTTAAATAATAAATAATTTTTAATTTATCTTTTGGCACCTAAATTTTTACACTTCCACGAAGGTTGGCTGTAAGAGATTGTATTTTAGGCAATAAGTCCGCCTTTTGTATGTTTTTGGTTAATGTGCAATAAAGAATCTATATCTATCTATCTATCTATCTTAATATTTCATAACTAAAATAGCCATTGGCTCGCTGGTATCAATTTATTTTTAGTTTTCTGGCCCACCAATGGAGGAAAAGTATTGTGAATGTGCATTTTTTTTTGTTGAGATGAAGACAGAAATATGAATAAGAAGGCGTCCTACAAATTGACATTCTTTCAATTTGTATTATGAGTTTTAAACCTGTAAAAATATGGGCGACTTATCCGTAAATCTTACTGATTTTTTTGTCTTCTTAACCCGTTGAGTATGAGTCAACCAAATCTGGTCGCGAAACAATTATCCGTTGAGTAGGAGTCGACCAAATCTGGTCGCGCTCGGCGCGCGCGCTTTCGAACTCTTTTTTTACCATCGAAAGCATTTTGTCTCTTTGATGCGTATGGCAGATCGGTACAGAATTAAATTCTCTCTGTTAGCATTCGCAGCAGCAACTGCGCAGTCCATGTAACATATTATTACGGACAGCGGCAAAACTGAACGCCCGCCTTCACGAAACGTCAAAGTCCGCGGTGCGTGTGTCGCCGCTTCGGAAACGTTTTTCGTGTAGTTTTCGGTGTTTATTTGAACGAAACGTAAGTAAAACCATTTCTACAACATCATATAGTCCCCCTAAACTGATTAGATGTACCATTTATCGTGTATATAAAGTATTTCGGGTCTTTGAATGTCGCGTCGCAAAGTCGGCCATTGTTTTTTCACTTCTTTGACGTTCTCATATTTATTCATAATTATCTAATTGTTTTACAAAATGATATTTCAATATTCTATATTCGAAATTTCAATGCAATCATTGTGCAGTTGTTCTTTTTATGATTGGTGTAGTAGTTTCGTAGTTATAGTACTTTAAGTCGATGTCGCCGAAAATCCTGCAAAAGAGACAGATGCATCCATGAAAATACCCATTTACTCCAAGGGTTAATTGTAGAAATGTTTCCGTCAGACTAGCTTTGTTTAATTGCAATGGAAAAGATTTATAACTGGAAAACTAAGTACAATTCGAATGCACCACCCACCCATCGCATAATCCTTGCCAGACTCCGATTTTCTTGATTAGCATGAATAATTACTTTTACAAACTGGGAAAATAAGCCTTTATATTAGAATAGAATAACTTTATTGTGCTATAAAAACATTACTCAATGAATATTACACTTGATTTATAAAAAAAACAATGTATGCACAGATGCGGACTTATCGCTATAGCGATACCTTACAGTCAACCATTGGTAAATAAAATAAAATACAAACATTTGGAGGGCTTCACTTTTATACAGCCTAACCAGTCGCAGAACAGCTCCACTTTCTGTACAAGCGGAGAAAGCTGCTTGGGGTTCCTGGTGATAAAAGTTAGGTCGTCGGCAAAAGCGAGGCACGACGAGGTGTATTGGCCGTCTGTTTTAAAAGGGCAACCCCACTTCTTGTCGAACTGGATCAGGCTTTCCAGCAGTATATTGAAAACGATATTAAATATCGTTGGAGAGAGGCAACAACCCTGATACAGTCCAATTGAATATGATATGGAGCGGGTAGTCCATTCTTGCGTTTTGACATGGAATGTCAGACAGTTGTAATAGGAGGTTTCAATGTCACGCACCATAGGTGGGAAGTTGTACCAGCGGAGTGCAAAGTGGAGGAGACTGTGTCGGACTGACCCAAAAGCGTTCTCTAGGTCGAGCCAGCATACGTTGATTTGGCGCTCGTGCTGTATCGCATCCTTGAAGGCAGCAGCCAGGAGAGAATTGTGCTCGAGGCAGCCTGAGACGCCACGCATGAAGCCTGACGCATTTTTGTACTGACACTCCAAGGTACTCATTCCGGTGCATGAATTCGCTCATCCTCATGTGGACTATGTCAAAAAAGATTTTGGCCACAGTATCTGTCAGAGCAATGGGCCGAGCGTCCTTTGGACCGGTGCAAACTGGGACCTTCGGAATTAAGATGACTGTCGCTCGGCCGAAATTCTGTGGGACTACACCTCTATTCGATATGTGGCGGAAGATGGATCCTTAATATTGCAGAAGGCAGCGGCACTTTTTATATACTAAGTAGGGAATTCTTAATTGTCACCGTACAATACACACAGAAGTAGTAAAGTTAAATTTAAAATAAACTTATACAAATATATGTCAATAACTTATGCTAAGGTTGCCCAGGGAAGAATAAAGGAGAGGAAAATGTGAGGTATTTGGTTAGTGGCTGTGTAAAAATAATTGTTTCTTCAACAACTTTTTGAAAGTGTGCAACGAAGGTGCATGCCTGATAGAGTGAGGGAGATGAAGGAAGGTGTTGAACTCAGCTTTCAATGGCTTCACCGAACATATCCGGGCCCATTGGCAATAAAGGAGGGTGTCGGACGAGGTGGGACTAGTGAGCGGCCGCTCTACAGTTCTCCAGCGCGTGTGACGTTTCGGCTCGCTACAAGCCCTCATCAGCTAGTCTGCGATGACTAGGACGCGGAGAACCACCAGTCCCGCCCTCGGCCTCCCTCTCTCTACCTATCCATATTCTGTAGGATGCCTCCAGTGCCGCTTTCGAGGCTCTCTCCATGTATGAGCTCAGCGCCGCTCTTGGCAGGCCTAAATTCTTGAAGAGGCTGTAGAGTGACTTCGCCGGTAGTCCTCTTGCTCCGACTTCCACGGCGAAGAGATCAGTCTTAAATCCGTTTCTCACTATCCGGTCTACTAAATTGCAGTACTTGTTTACTTTGAAGTTGTGGTCCTTCGGTATGTTGCTTTCCCATGGGACTGTAAGTTCGACGAGTACAACATGCTTTGTCGCCATTGAGAATATGAGAATATCCGGTCTGTAAGCTGTGGTGCAGATTTCTGAAGGCATTTGGTAATGCTTCTCATGTGTGTCCATCAGCAATTGCCAGTCCTTTGCTGCTCCCAAAATTGAGGACGGTTTAGTCCTATCTTTAGGCAGCTTCTTCGCTCCGGGTTTTACAAAGTTGACCTTCTTGAAGCCATTGCTCGTTTGCCCTTTTCTGGTCCGTGCAATAGATAGGCTGATAGCCTCTCTGATGATTTGGAGGACTTTATCATGGCGATAGGAATAATGGCCTCGGTCAAGCAGTATTTTGCAACCACATAGCAAATGTTTGGCAGTGCCTATGAACTCCTTACACGTCGGGCATACTTTATTTGTAGATTTCCCCCACCGAACTAGGTTACTCGGGTCAGGCAGAGTAAGTTGGAACGCATTTAGGTAGAACTTAAGCAGTTCAGGGGACCAGTTGTATATTAGGGATTTCCACTTCAATGCAGGGGGGATGCAGAAGTCACCCACAGTCAACCAGTCATTCTGCATTTCTAAGTTCAAGGCGTGCAGTTTGAAACCTTGCTCCATGTCCTCCTGGGCAAAATCTTTCAGTACTTCTTTGTCAGACTTAGCTGTTTCCATACCCAGTCCAGCTCTATTAGTGCGGATACCAACTTGGAATGATTTGTAGAAGTCGAGTCTTGATTCCATTTTATCTGATAGCGATGTGTTCGGTAGGGCTCGAATGGCACTATCATTGGCTACCATAAACAAGCAGAATGGACCGTAAAAGAGTGCGTGTAAACAAAAGAATGATGTATCGGAATGGCGAGTGTTATCCCGGCTCGATCGAAGTGGAAGACCGTGGCCTCCCAAAAGGTGGCCACGGTCCCAATAATCAAAATTAAAACTAACTCAACTTAAATCTAATGGTATGATAACACAAAATTTTACCAAAAAAAAAACTAACACTGTATTTTTTTAATTTTTATAAGTGCAGCAGCCATGTCATGGTAAAACTTAGAACGGGCTATCATAATTTGATGCGTTTACAAAATTTCGTGTCTGTGCTGTTGACCGTTGAGGAGTTCCCTCGTTGGAAGCCAACCCTGGGTGCGCAGCCATGTGGCAGCTAATGGGCCCATGCTGGGTTGGCCACGAAGGCCCATGTGTTTAGGGTCGGTCACACTCACGGGTCAACACCTATCCGACGGCCTCCACGCATGAGGTGCGAACCTGGGTATGACGTTCGGGCGAAGGACCTCCCCTGGGAATCAAAACTCTGGCGCTCCTGGACGGTCTGCGCACCGTGCGGCGCAAGCCAATCGATTGTGCACTCCGACTAACAGTCGGGGGAGTCTGGAAGCTGTACTGTTTCCTATAGAGCGGGGGTGGTTGCGTACCTTACGGCGACTGCTCTTGAATTGACCATTGGCCATCCGATCCCGGGTAAGAGGCGGGCAAAGGACGCCATGGTCCGCGATAGATTCGGTATACACCGTTTCACCGCTTCGTAAGGGAGAGGATTGCGCAAGCGACCTCGAACTCGAAACCAATCGAGAGACCGGAGAAATCTGGTCACAATTGGTAGTTAGGGCACGAGTGTCGGGCCCGCCAGGTAACATTACTGGCTATCTCGCGGTAAGGCGTTGGTCTCTAACGGGTTGTGGCGTAGCTAGACGCTGGATTGTTTTGTCCAAAGTCTTCTACGCTCACTCCAGGGAGATAGAACGACTAATCGTTAAAACTCCCTGTGGTGACGGGCTCGCCCGTTGTAGTCGACAACTCAAGTTGCCGCAGCCATGTCATGGTATAACTTCGAACGAGCTATCCTAACTGGATGCGTATACAAAATTTTGTATCTGTGCGGTTGTCTGTTAAGGAGTCCCCTTGTCGGGAGCCAACCTTGGCCAATCAGGTCATGCTTACCAGACAAATGCATTGTCATCAGAACTGAATGTAAATTTTCAACTTCATATGATAATATTTGAGGAGTTCTCTCAATTTCTCATCGATCCCATCATCAGAACAAAATTTTGATAAAAATGGGACCGGACTGGATGTACCTACATCCTTTCAAATGACAAAAGAATTTTCCAAATCAGTTCTGAGGTAAGAAACATTTAAAAAAAGATACAAGCGAATTGATAACCTCCTCCTTTATTTGAAGTCGGTTAAAAATATTCATTTAATCTCCGACTAAATATACTTGCGATCGAACTAATTCATACATTGTATTTAATTTATATGTTAGTTAGTTAGTTAGTTAGTTTGTCTGGGCTATTTCCCACACTTGTGCGTGGCTCATGTTTCTATTTATGTTACTCCAGCCAACCCAGGCTGTCCCAGAAGGTTAGCAGCCCGTTTGGGTTGCTACAGGCCTCCGGGACAGATGCTGGAGATTGTAGTATTCTTGCCCGTTGCTCTGCCACGCTCCTGCATTCCATGAGCACATGCTGTGGCGTTTCTTCTTCCTCCATGCATCCTCTGCATAGAGGGCTATCTGTCACACCTATGGTAAACAGGTGTTTGTTTAGGGGACAGTGGCCTGTCATAGTACCTATGACTTTACGGATTTTGTCCCTTTTTAATCTGGTGAGGTTGCGGGCAAGTTTTTTAGGCGCTTCCGGAACCGCGTTCTTTGTTTGCCTGCATCCTGCGTTTTTTTCCATTCTTTAAGGTGGGTTTCGTCGGTGTTTTTTATTGTTAACCCGTTGAGTATGAGTCAACCAAATCTGGTCGCGAAACAATTATCCGTTGAGTACGAGTCGACCAAATCTGGTCGCGCGTTTTTTTCACTTCTTTGACGTTCTCATATTTATTCATAATTATCTAATTGTTTTACAAAATGATATTTCAATATTCTATATTCGAAATTTCAATGCAATCATTGTGCAGTTGTTCTTTTTATGATTGGTGTAGTAGTTTCGTAGTTATAGTACTTTAAGTCGATGTCGCCGAAAATCCTGCAAAAGAGACAGATGCATCCATGAAAATACCCATTTACTCCAAGGGTTAATTAATTAATTTATATGTTAATATATTAATGATATATTTATTTTTATTTTATTTCTGGAAACATACAGCGCATACAATTGACATACGTATGCATAAACATAATGTAGAAAAAAGAAAAACATTACGCCGATAATCGTTTCCTACGAAAGTAGCAGATTTCCGCATATTACACATTTGTATTTCAGCATATTACACTTAAAAATTAATTGTAATTAAACTAAGTTCATATTAAATTTAAAATTAATATAGAAAACATGGGAGAGGTAGGGAATTGGAAGTGATTAGAAAAAAGGAGTTAGATGATGGTATGTGTATATGTATATGGATATAAATAAAGATATAGATAGGTCGTATAGTGGATATATAGATACAGATATTTATTGATGTTTATAGATATATAATAAACATTTATAGATATTTATAAATATTTGTAGTAGCTACTGATATGTTGCATGAAAAGTATATAACTAAATACGATAGGTATTATCAAGCTCGTTAGGTGCAATTGATTTGAATAATTCTTTATAGAACGTCGGTTGGTTGAGGTTGAAAATGTCGATGGTGGAGAAACGAGAGTCGTACGTGCACATCAGCCTATAAGCGATGGAATTTTTCCCGTAGTTGGTATTGGCACGAGAGACCTCAAATGTGCGTGAATTACGAATTAATCGCGGAGGAACGAAAAAACGCAAGTTTTCAACGAGGAATGGACTATCTATGGTATTGTGGATAACTTTGTGTAACAGTACCATATCAGCCACAGTGCGTCGGTCTTCTAGAGCTTGAATACCGAAGTGGTCCAGTCTGCTCTCGTACGTAGGAAGACCGAAGCGTCCGCGATAATTGATGTGTTTTAAAAAACGCCTTTGGATACATTCTATCCTGCTTCTGTAGACCGAATATTGAAAATTCAAAAAAAAAAAATAATAATAATAATAATAGAGCATTGACAAACCTTCAGTGAAAGTACTATAGTCAGTTGAGACGGAATCGCTCCTAGTAACGACAACCTTCCCCGTATCGTGATCCACTTTGACATGAGTCTCGGGATACTGAGGACCCTCGTCCTCTTCATCGTCAGAGCCGGAGCTCTCTTCTTTGACTTCTTCGAGATTGTCGGCACGGTGCTCTTCATTACTTTTTAAATCTTCAGTTTTCGGTTGATCAGCTTCTTCGGGAACGGTGGTCAAAGCCATTTTCTTCTCATCATCATCAGAACCTAAATAATCAAAATAAAGTTTATTTATCTATACTAATATTATAAAGAGGTAAAGTTTGTGAGGTTGTGATTTTAAAAACTTTTTTACCAATAGAAAGCCACGTTATTTGTGAGTGTCATAGGCTATATATTGATTCGAAAAATGAAAAGACCTTTTCGTGGTAGTCGGATTTGCAAAGTAAGTCGGAGAAAAAACGGTCGAATGAAAAGGTTTCTTACGAACGCTGCTTTAACGATGAGAGATATATGATTGAGTTCTAGAGAAAAATTGTAGAGCTTGGTAATGCCTACAAAAAAGTCAGCGACAGCATATGTCTAAATTTTATATTTAAGTCACAAAAAGTAGTATTATGTATTAAAAAAATAATTGAAATCGTTAGGTCATGTTTATTAGTCATATTAGCAACAATTATGAATTCATATCAAAATAAGTAAATTTATCGTCTCAAGTGTTTAAAACAAAAGAATTTTCCCTTTTACTGCATATAATTTCCCTTTTACTGCATAAATGGTTAAAGAGTAAGACACTCACAAATAAGACACTCACTTTTTTTTTTATTTATATTGTTTTTGAGAATTTACAGTAAAGTTGTTTCTAAAATTTCAATTATTAACTAAGCATGCAGAGTATGCATAAGATATTATACTCTAATTAGTAATAATGTAAAAATATTAGCGATAATCAATGTATTATTAGAGTATTGTTTGTGTACCAATTATTCTCAATAAATAAATAAATAAACATGTCGGGCAGAACTGGGCGGTTTTCATACCTGGCTATATCAACCACCCTTAAGCAATCTGACGAATAACCAGGGGAGTAACCACCCGATCTTGAGTAAGCTTGACGGGCGAAGGATGTATGCATCTGCGACAAAATCGTTCTGAACTACCACAAACTTCAGGTAAAGGCCGCGCAAGCGACCTAGAATCTATGACTTGACTAGAGGATGGAGATAACCGTTCAAATGGTCAGTGAGAAGCCATCTGAGTAGCACTTCCCAGTACCTCGAGCAAAGGCATTGAACTCTTACGGGCTGATAGCGTAGTTCGTCTTCGCGTTCAACCTATGAGAGACAGAATGGCACGTCGTTATAACTCTCTTGTATGGCGGGTTCAACAACAGTAAACAACACCCCAAAATGGCACGACTTGGTACTGTTTAGGGAGCTAACGGGCCTAGTGTAGTTAAGCTATTATGACTCCTGTGTTAGGGTCGGCCAAGTTAGTTTTCCTGGGCTATTTCCCGCACTTGGCCTATTGATTGGGCCGTTGTGCGTGGCTCATGTTTCTATTTATATTATTCCAGCCAACCCAGGCTGTCCCAGAAGGTTAGCAGCCTGTTTAAGTTGCTACAGGCCTCCGGGACAGATGCTGGAGATTGTAGTATTGTTGCCTGTTGCTCTGCCACGCTCCTGCATTCTATGAACACATGCTGTGGCGTTTCTTCTTCCTCCATGCATCCTCTGCATAGAGGGCTGTCTGTAACACCTATGGTAAACAGGTGTTTGTTTAGGGGACAGTGGCCTGTCATAGTACCTATGACTTTACGGATTTTGTCCTTTTTTAATCTGGTGAGGTTGCGGGTAAGTTTTTTAGACGCTTCCGGAACAGCGTTCTTTGTTTGCCTTGATCCTGCGTTTTTTTTCCATTCTTTAAGGTGGGTTTCGTCGGTGTTCCTGCGTAGCCATGTTTTTATTTGGGCCTGTGGGGTATGGGCATCGAGGGTTCCGGTCTATATACTATTTCCTTTGATCCCCTTTTGGCCAGTTCGTCTGCCGCGTCATTGCCCAGTGAGTCGCTGTGCCCTTTAATCCATTGCAGGGTCACTTTATTTGACTATGCAATGGATTGAAGCGCATTGTGGCATTCCAGTACAAGGACAGAGGTTATAGTATTTTTTGCTAGCGCTTGTAGCACGGAGGCACTGTCGGAGACAAATTTCAGGGTCGACCAAACTAACAGGTCTATACCTATCCGGCAGCCTCCAAGCAAAAGTGCGAGTCCAGGTAGGACTCCGTTCCTGCGGGCCAGTTCCCCTAGGATTCGTAGTTTGGGTGCTCCTGGACGGTTTGCGCACCATGCGGCGTCAGCCAATCAATTGTGCATTCCGACTGATAGCCGAGGCAGTCTGGAAACGGCTTTGTTTCCTATAGAGCGGGGGTCGTTGTTTATCTTATAGCAACTGCTTTTGAAACGACCATTCGGCTGAATAAGCCGGGCAAAGGATGCCGTGATCCGCGATAGATTTGGTTGACACCGTAACACCGCTACGTAAGGAGAGGACTGTGCAAGCTAACTCGAACCTGTAGCCTCGACCTCGCTCAACTGGAAGTAAGGGTGCCAGTTTCGGCCCGCTGGGTGATTAACCTGGTTATCTTGCGATAAGGCGTTGGTTTCTTACGGTCGAGTAGCATAACTAGACAGTGGACTGTTTTCGTCCCGAGTCTTCTACGCTCACCTCACCGGAGACAGAACGTTCAAATATCATTAAAACTTTCTGAGGTGACGGGTTCGCCCGTTGTAATTGACAGCTCCAGTTGTTACAGGCTAAGCAAGAGAAAAGCATTACCCTCACTGTCGGAGACATTGATGTCTTGGTCGTTTGCATCCTCTTCTTTGGTTTCTGTGACTTCAGATGGTTCGTAGGCACCGTCCGCTGTATTGGACTTCCTTTCTCCGACATGCTTTGAAATACAGGTATCATCAAGCTGTTAAACCGAAAAATAAATATTATTTATTATTTTTAATCATTACTACATACGGGGAGAGTTTTTATTAACCGTAATCTTTCAAGGAGGTGAATCAGTACGAGCAACTGAACAAATTTTGACAAAAAACTTTGGAAAAAAACAAAAAAAAAATGTTAGTCATTCACAAATTTAAAGAACTTGACTGTTAAATATAACTTTGACAAGCGTTTGAGCGGGGCGCGTTGCGCCATCTATCGGTAGGTCCAATATCGCTAAGATACGATATTATTTTATTTTCTTTTATTCAGGAAAATAACAGTGTATAAAAGTAAGTAGCCAAACAAGATAGATATGGGTCAGGGCCAAATTCTTTGCAAGTGCTATACGAACTCGATGTCCCTCTTGTTTGAAAGCAAAAATAAAATATTAAAATGTCCCAAATGACTTGTTTGTGTTTAATTTATAAAACTTCAGTGTATTTTACACTTAACCCTTGGAGTAAATGGGTATTTTCATGGATGCATCTGTCTCTTTTGCAGGATTTTCGGCGACATCGACTTAAAGTACTATAACTACGAAACTACTACACCAATCATAAAAAGAACAACTGCACAATGATTGCATTGAAATTTCGAATATAGAATATTGAAATATCATTTTGTAAAACAATTAGATAATTATGAATAAATATGAGAACGTCAAAGAAGTGAAAAAAACGCGCGACCAGATTTGGTCGACTCGTACTCAACGGATAATTGTTTCGCGACCAGATTTGGTTGACTCATACTCAACGGGTTAAAAGTCAATTAACATTTTAATTACTTAGTATTAAAAACATTTTAAAATTAAAAACAAAATTACGATTGTTTTTCCTCCCATACAAATTTCAAGTATCTTCATTCCGATTTTTTACACATCTTGGTAAGTTTTAAATAAGAGAAAGCACCGTTGCATTTGCGGTTTACTTTAATCATATACTTTGTTATGCATTTAACAGTATTTGAACATATTTTATTATTTAAAAAATAAATTGGGCTTGTCCCAAATTTCATTCCGGTGTGCGACGCGATATTGTCGCAATTAGCGTTGAGAGACGGCCGATTTATTGTTTATTTGTTGTGTGAACATTAGCCCTCCAGCTGGTAACAGATTACCCCCTGCCGTTTAATTTACCTGCCATTAACCCCTCGCGGCCCGCGGTTTGAATTTTAATGTGTGCCTTACGGCCCGTAAGAAATTCGCGAGTCTCAAAAAAAAGATTTTCAGAAAAAAAAACGATTACTCCGAAACTGTCACACCGATCGTCTAAAAAAGACCTGTTTTATGTTTCTATTGAAATTTGCTATTAGATATTTGTAACATGTAACATTAAAAAAACACGGCACAAAAATGGCCAACGCCCGTAATCCGCGCAGGATGCAATTCGCACTTGAAATATTTTTGTTCAAAATACTCATTTCGGTAAGCCCTCGGTATGAAATTTCTACTCGAATAAATAATAGTATCATTATAATATATAAAGAACTTACGATTATGACGATATAATCACTTTTAACACTTTTAAATCACTTTTAACAGAACGTCTTGTTTACCGGCCGAGCGATCGCGGCACTATGGATCTTCAAAAATTTGTAGTGGCTAGTCAATGTGACGAAAAATACTTATCTGGCTACCAAACGGTAGAGAATTTTCTCCGCTCCTCGCACATACTACTGGCTAAGTGGTTGGTGCGAGACAGTAAGATTAAATAATCCATAATTAGCGGTCGGCCTCGCCTGGCCGTTTCGGGCCGTCTGGGGTTCGACGGTAAATATCAATTCTGGACGTTTCGGGCCGTCTGGTACGCGAGGGGTTAATAGCCCTGAATTTTGTTGTGCTATATATTTTTACAGTGTGACACATTCCGTTGTGACACAATGCAAAGAATTTGGTCCTGGCCCATATACAAATTACACCAGAGACAATTTTCCACTAAATGATAACATCAGGATTATCTAAATCAGCCTTCCGCAACCCTGGGGTCGCGACCCCGCACGGGGTCGCGAAATATAATTATGGGGTCGTCAAAAAAGTTAACAAGGTCCTGTACTTATCGATTTTTATTAAAGTTTATGCGTAAAATATAACCTCTCCATACACATTTTGATTACGATTTCTTTAAAACGGAGAGATTCGATTAACTTAAAAGAAAAGGAGCAGCTGATCGATTTAATGTCCGATGAAAGCCTTCGAGCTATTTTCAAAACCATGGATCTATCCAAGTTCTGGATAATGACGGAAAAGGAATATCCACTGTTATACAAAATATCTCTGCTGAAATTGCTGCCATTCGCATCTACATACCTGTGTGAGACAGCTTTCTCCACATTGACCACTATAAAAACAAAATATCACTCCAGACAATGTAGAACCTGATTTGAGGGTGTCTATTTCTGATAATATATCACCAAGAATTAATATACTGACTGAATGTGTGCAAGCACAAGGTTTAAATTAATGTTTAAACTTACTTACCTAATTTTCTTAGTGAATAAAATGTTAAAAGAATTGCTTGTCTCATAAATATGTTAACCCCTCTCCTCGCGGAGTAAAAATTCAACTGTCCCATTCGCGCGCGAACTTTTCGCGCGCAAAATCGACGACCTTGATAAAAACGACCATAACTTGTAAACCACTATACGGATCATAAAAAGAAGAACTGTAAAATGATCGCATTGAAATTTGACATATAAAACATTATAACCTTATCTCGTAAATCAATTAAGATAATAATGGCGACAAATTACAAATTTATTTACAAATCCATCGTGTCGTCATCACTGGACCAAGTGGACGCCTGTCATTCCAGTGTATTAAAACTTGCATCCCCAAAAGGACGCCTGTCATTTGTCGGGTTAAAGGCATATTTTCTCGTTTGCTCTAATATTATTTTCCAAAATAAATAACCTTTCCGATATAATTTACGAAATAAAAACAGCTAGAACATGGAGGAAAATTGAAGTTTACCTTGATCTCGTTACCTGAACTATTTCAAGAATTTAGTCTGGATGCGCTCGATTCTGTTATTATGGATGGCATATGAGGGGTTCCACACTTGCGAGCAGTATTCAAGATGCGGGCGGACGTAGGCATAGTAAAGCGTTTTAATAGTGTGTAAATTAAAAAGTGATTTAGAGGTCCTTAGAATGAAACCCAACATTCCAAATGCTTTTTTCGTTATTGTGTCGATATGATCAATAAACTGCAGTTTGTCGTCCAATAGAATATTAGCGATATCTTACCGCTAGATAGTGCATCGTGCTTAGCACTTTTTATTAAATTTTTCAGAAAAAGAAATTTTTTAAATGTTCAAAAAAGTTTATTAGAACGTTATTATTATAAAAAGTACATTAAAATATATATTTTTTTTTTAACCCCTTGAGCGGCAAACGGGACAATTGTCCCACAATTGAAATTACCGTAGAGCGGCAAAGGGGACATCTGTCCCAGCCGATATCGGCGCCGATGTTTTCCAATTATTTACTCTTGATACCTCACATAAATCATACTACGGCCTGTGGTATGTGCGAAAAGAGTCGCCATTTTTCATACAGTCGCCATTTTTTAGTCTATGACCAAACCAAACCAAAAACTTCAATATTCATGTTGATTTTCAACACAGAATATTTTTTAATTTTTGTATGGGTATAAGTAAAATGAAGTCATAGGTTGAATGAAGCATATTATAATTATTATAAAAGTATTCACAATTTCTTGCATAGGGTGATTTATTTCCAGAAAAAACATAGAAATGTTGGACAAGGCAGTTTTTTTCTGTACCACAACTTTGACAGATAATTCTGAATAATGCTTATTGCTTTACAAAATGACGTTACACTTATCTAATATCAAATTTCAACAGGAACATAAAACAGGTCTTCTTTATACGATCCGTATAGTAGTTTCGGAGTAATCGTCGTTTTCCTGAAATGCTATATTTTTGTTGTGATGTAATCTTCTTCCTCGCGTTCTCTAAGAGAAACTACAATTCAAACGTCAGCGCTCGAGGGGTTAATGTCGTTTGGCAATTTGCTGACGCTCTCCCTTGCTAAGCTGGGGAGTAAAGTTTATCCTATAATATTTATCTACCGTGTCGACTTACTCTAAATAGAAAGCTGAATCCAAGAGCAAGCCTCGCAGGTGGAAGTAAATAGTTCTTCTTTCCTCTAATCATGAAGGATCCAGGAGTGAGGTACTGCCCAGCCGGTGGAGTCTTGGAGACCTGGGATCCGTGTACCCACCAGGAAGCGCTTAGGACCTGAGTCTCCCACATACCGCTGAGGAACAGATATGACAAAGGTTACAACATACATACACAGTAGTACGAGGGACATTAAAAAAACTGATAATGAGTTATAATATATACCTTTGGAACCATTTAAAAATCAATACTGTTATTATGCCCTGGGCGCTAAAAGGGGCTCCTGGACGGTCTGGGGGCTAAGAGGCTGTTGCTGAGTTGGCCACGAAGACCCATTCTGTTCAGGGTTGGTCACACTCACGGGTCAACACCCATCCGACGGCCTCCACGCATGAAGTGCGAGCCTGGTAGGACTCTGGTCTTTAGGGTTAGTTTCCCCTAGGAATCAACCTTCTGGCGCCCCTGGACGGTCTGCGCACTGTGCGGCATAAGCCAATCGAATGCGCACTCTGACTATCAGTTGGGGGAGTCTGGAAGCAGTACTGTTTCCAATAGAGCGGGGGTGGTTGCGGACCTTACGGCGACTGCTCTTGAAACGACCATCAGCTACCCGATCCTGAGTGAACAGCCGGGCAAAGGATGCCGTGGTCCGCGATAGATTCGGTATACACCATTTTACAGCTTCGTAAGGGAGAGGACCGCGCAAGCGACCTTGAACTCGTAACCAATCGAGAGACCGGAGTAATCTGGTCGCAATTGGAAGTAAGGGCGTGAGTGTAAGTCCGCTGGGTAACACTCCTGGCTATCTCGCGGTTAAGGCGTTGGCCTCTTACGAGTTTGTGGCGGATCTTGATGGTGGACTGTTTTGTCCAAGTCTTCTGCGCTCACTCCAGGGAGATAGAACGACTAATCGTTAAAACTTTCTGAGGTGACGGGCTCGCCCGTTGTAGTTGACAACTCTAGTTGTTATTATGCTCTAAAAAACAAAAACTGACTTTCTTTTTTAAAAGCTTTCATTTGCCTTGTAATGTTTGTCAGTATCTTTGTATAGGTCAAATCTTACAAGCAGAATTAGAACCACTTCCTCTTATACTATGAAGTTGAAATTTTACATGTTGGTTCAGTTCCGATGACAATGTATTTTATGGTAAGCATTTTTATGGTAAGATTCTGCACCCAGGATTGGCTCCCGAGGGGACTCCTCAACGGTCAACAGCAAAGAAACAAAATTAATGTATACGCATTTAATTATGATAGCCCGTTCTTAATTTTACCATGACATGGCTGCTGCACTCAGGGTTGGTTTCCAACGAGGGACTCCTCAATGGTCAACAGCATAGAGACGAAATTTTGTATAGGTATGCATTTTGTATAGGTATGTATTTCTTCGGCTGCGCAACATTCTGTCCAAAACAACCATAAGAATGGTATACATGGCCTTGTGTCAGAGTATTTTGTCCTACGGAGTCGCGGCATGGGGCGCTACTACTAATGATAATCTGGATAGATTGACAAAAGCGCAGAAATTATTATTGAGAGTAATTCACAGGAAAAACCGGCGTCATCCATCTGCCTTGTTATTTTCCCAATCCCATGTGCTATCAGCTAAACAGTTATTCATTAATAAAGCGCTTCTTGCATTCTACAAATCTAGAGATGACCACGCCCGAACTCAAAACAATCTGAACACAAGAATGTCCGCGAGTATCAATTATATAATTCCATCAGTCAGGACAACATTTGCCAGGAGACATATAATCTACATAGCCCCAAAATTATATAATTCCCTTAGTGAAGACATGAAAAATTATCCTAACATAAAAATATTTAAAGCAAACCTTAATAGATGGCTACTTAACCCGCTGAGCACGTAACATCCATTTGGGGACATGTATGGCGGCCGCCTACAATCCGAAACATCCAATTTTGGATATCGCGCTCGCCGCTGCGAAAAATGCAATTTACGATTCGAATCGTCGTACTTTAATGCTTTCTGACCGCTGGACGACATGGCCAAATAATCTTTCATTCGCCGGCCAACGACGATAACATCGACCGCCGATTTAAAAACTCAGCATTAAACGTCAAAACAGCAGTGTCGATCGGCCCCCCCGCGGCGGCGTATAGTTCCGCGACGTGTTTGTTTTGTGAAGTGTTTTGTGTATATAAGTGCAGTGTATACCGGATAAAAGTGAGTAATTTCCATTTTTAAGTAGTGTAGGCATTAGGATTATTCAATTTAGACAATCCATTTGCTGTTTTTCACGAATTTTCGAAGAAAACACTTTGGCAACAACAAAGGGCTCGCGAAAAAATGGCCGTTTTTATTTTGTAATGTTTGTGAAATATCCCTATATATCGCGAAACATGACGTAATGTCGCTTTAATTTACTAATAAAATAGGTATTGCTTCATTTACATCCTAAGTTATCACATAATTAGGCGTATTTTGAACATTATATGTTGTTTTTCTAATATGGCTCGCGAAAATGAAACTTGTTTTGATAATTACTATGAGAGAAAAAAGTGCGATTTTCCATAGTTTTTCGATGAAATGTGACTCTTTGGAGTATAGTAATTAGTTATTAGACATGATAAGTCTATGACAAGTCTATGATAAGACAATATAATTGAAAAAATCTAACGAATTTTATATTATGGGCATTCAAAGTTTATTATTAGGTTCGGACGCGGAAACTCTCAAAACTTTAGATTTTTCTATAATATCAGACAAAGGTCAAAGTTCTGGTGTGATTTCTAAGAAGAAGTGATGTAGTAAGAAAGTTATTTTGAAAGAATTTCATATAAAAAAATACCATAAGTAGTCACAAATTAAAAATTAAAAAAATTTTTTTTTACGAGAATACATAAAATTTTTCTTGGCTGAATAAATAAATATTTTTTCCGTATTTTTGTATGCAAATAAGTAAAAAAAAAATATCGTTTTGGTAAAGCATTTAATAAAGAACATAACTGTATTTACAATTTTTGATATTTACGAAAACTGTATTTACAAAAAAATCGAAATGATTTTATAGGCGAGTTTTTTTCAGTTTGCCAATTTTGTAATATTTATTCATTATTATCTTAATTGTTTTACGAGATAAGGTTATAATGTTTTATATGTCAAATTTCAATGCGATCATTTTTCTCTTTATCTTTTTTTATTCCGTTTAGTGGTTTATAAGTTATGATCGTTTTTCTCAAGGCCGTTGACTCGCGTCGATTTTTTGCGCGAATATGTCGCGCGCAAAAGTGATAGGTGAGTTTTTACCTCGCAACGTGAGGGGTTAACAAGGGATATGTAAAATCTGATCAACTTCTTTGCAACGCACGACAATTTATTTAGTATCACTTATCTATTTTTCCTAATTAAATTTTATTAAATTACAACTATAAATGTATATATTTATTACATAGCTATATTTTTTATAAAATTGGTATATTTATGTGTATATACAGGTGGTGGGTCCAAATAATTTATTTTAAAAAACACTTCATTTCTTAAAATTGCATAAAAATATGCACATCTAGAGGCGGGCCAAATTATCGCCTAGTTAGATGTGCTATTGGCAGTAAAGGTCATGTAAGATGTGTTAAACCTCCCTATATTAATTATTAAATAATTTATATAATTATTATAAGATTACATGACCTATGAATGAACTGTATACCTAATCCTATGTACCTAAATAAATAAAATTATAAATAAATTCAATTACTACAGGTAGTTCTACGTTTCACCAAGACAGGACTGCGGCCCCCAGGGTTGGCTTCTAACGAGGGGACTCCTCAACAGTTAACAGCGAGGATACGAAACTTTGTATTCGCATTCAATTATGGTAGCCCGTTTTAAGCTTCACCATGACATGGCTGCTGCAGTTATAAAAAAAAATGTAAAACGAATTTCGTTGAATTTATATCTTTTTGTTTAAATTTCCTTTCTATGGCACCTTTTTTGTTTTATAAAATGTTCATCCAGGTTTCTTTCTTGGTTGAAACAAATGCCTATTGATTCCGCTAGACTCCATAGTGGGAGAAATATTCGATTTAATTGTCGACTGACAGCTTTCGAGAAAGCGAGAGCGCTTCATCTGATTGTAAGTACTGGTTGCGGCATTTTAATTGAGAAAAATAGTTATCTCATAAAATCGGTGTTTGAAACCTTTTAAAATTAGTCTGTGGAATTAGTGCCAGTTCTTCAGTTCTTCATCAAAAAGTCCAGGAATACTGTGAGTTGTTTATTCGTTTTTTTTTTCATATTTTTGGGTATTGCGAAATTTTGTGCGGTCTCTCATGTAATTTTGGGTGATTTCGCAGGGCATTTATCTTGGGCTGGAGAACCACTGTATGAACATTGAGCTCTTCCTTGGACCAGCCATTTGACTTTCCCAGCCCCGGCTTTTTCGCAGTAGGTTTTGGCCTGAGGGAACTGAATTTCCGCGACGAAATCCGATATTTCGCCGTCGGAAGTAAAACCCTTATTTGTATTTTTTTTCCGTATTGCTGCCAACCATTCCGGAAGTTGCCGTTTTTGTAATTTGTAATTTAATTGTAATTTTTATTGTGTAATTTCGTTGAAACGGTTATGTAAACTTAGGTCTTTTAGTATGGGTACTAGGCCTCACATAAATAATAAGTTTTTTAATAAAAACCAGATGGAAACACTGATTGCTTTTAATTTACCTTTTTCACGACCCGTGTATTTGTTGACGTCTTTTTGCTCAAGCTAGCTTATTGTATTTCCGGCGCCCAATTCGAAATAATAAATAAAAACGGAGCTGCCATGGAATTCACCGACCGGAGTCGGACCCATCATAATACTATTTTTTTACACTTCTGGGGGGTGAGCAGTGGATTCCGGACTTACAAACCAGCTGTGGTATCGCAGTTTGTGCAAATCGCAGTTTTAGATAATTTTTCTAAGAACGAGTTGATTATTTTTCTGGAAAGGCCGAGATCTTTAAAGAGGTGAAATAGAGATTTAGCTGGCAGGCCACGAGCGCCAACTTCCACCGCGTGAAGGTGAACAGTGAAGCCGTTCCGGGTTACGGCATTTGCAAGATCATGGTATTTATTTAATTTGTACTCGTGGTCTTTTGGGTCATTTGATTCCCATGGAACTGTTAATTTTACAATAAGAGCCACCTTCCGAGATAGAGAGTAAAGAGTTATATCTGGACGGAGGGCTGTGCATCAGAGACTTTCAGGGAATTTATACTGCTTAGAGACCGAATCAACCTCCAGAGTCCAATCTGTAGCTTTCTCAATTGTTGAGAAAGGTTTTGTAGTTAAATGTTTTTTGCCTTTAGAGCCACCCCGCACAAACTGTATTGGGGGTTTGGAGGATACTGTCAAACCCTTGTTGGCACGAGCCACTGAGAGACTAATTACCTCGCGAATAACAGCGAGAACTTTGTCATGGCGGTAAGTGTACCGTCCTTGATCTAAGGCCACCTTGCAGCCAGCTAGAATGTGTCTAGCTGTGCAAGGGGTATTGCTACAGAGGGGACAAGAACTATCCTCGGCAAAGCTCCAACGAGCGAGGTTACTGGGGTCTGGAAGTGTATGCTGAAAGGCATTCAAATAAAATTTCAGCATCTCTGGCGTCCAGTCATAGAGCATTACCTTCCAGTGCATTGGAGGCGGAATGCAAAAGTCCCCAATTGTTGTCCAATCCTTCTGGCATTGGCATTTATATTGTTTTTTTTAAAAATCGTAACCCTTGCAGTTATCCTGCAAAAAGGCTACACATGATAATATAGATAAGTGAAATTCTCACCTATATGTTACAGCGATTAGACCAGCTTCATCGAGCGTTCTAGCTGGTACTGGAGCTTGCGTTGGATTTTTTATAATAACACTGGACGCTCCAAAGACGTCCGCGTGAACGTAGATATCTGTGCTTCTCAGGTAGCGTTTCACGAGCAGTTCGTTTTGCTGTCTGTCTCTTCCGCCGATGACCTGCGAACAATTAATAATAGGCTCTTGAGGGCAAGCAATGAATGCTAAACTTGTTTTTGAGGCATTTAGGGTTAGGACATGTCCTAAAATTCCATCCATTGGTTGCAACAAGATTGTGACGTTTGGCTGTAAAAACATTATTTTAAACTGGCCATTCCCTTATTCCAACAATTCTTTGGTGGGATAAGTTGGTGGATTATCAACAATCAGTACATTTCCGTGTTAATTCGGATAATCAGCGATTCGGATATCGGAGTTCGAATAATTGGAGTTCTACTGTATTAAAATAATCATTAAAATAAAAGAAACTTTCGCAATACTAAATAAAGACCTATAATGTTATGAGAATATAAATGATATAAAACCGGTTTTTTACAAAGTTTAATTTAACCCCTCAAGCGGCGGGTTTAAATCTTGGCAGTCACCTGTCATTTCTGAGAGTTGAAGGTCAAAATAGCACTTTAGAAAAGCGATCATAAGAAAGAAACTACTTGATGGATCATGAAAAGAAGAATTGTAGAATGATCGCATTGAAATTTGAAATACAAAACATTCAAAGCTCATTTTGTAAAACAATTAGATAATTATGAATTATTATTAGAAAGTTGGAGAAATGAAAAAACTCACTTATTCAGCAATATCGACATTTTATCTCAAAATACGAAACAATATCTAGAAATTGTAAACACATTTGTGTACGTTATTACATGCTTTACCAAATCTATTAGTTCGTTTTATTTATTTTCATACATATATCCGAAGAGAAGCTACATAATATCTGAAGAGAAGTCCAGATCCGAGCAGCGGCAGCACTCGACTAAGTGCCCCCAGAATACAAACAATTATATTAGGGATTCTAGACTGCGAAAAGCACGACTGAATGATCGTACAATACAGAATTTATCCATATTTCTCACACATATCTAACAGGGGGTGGTTGCACTGTGATATTGGTGTAAATTCAGTTCGTTTGTCGAGCCGCGCTTGTACCCGTTTTGGGACGTTACTGAGCATTGACTACAATACATCGTACCCGATTCGGGACGTCACTGTCTTGAGGGGTTAATAACCTTTACATACATACATACCATATATTTACTTGTAATCCTACTAATATTATAAACGCGAAAGTTTGTATGTATGTATGGATGTTTGTTACTCTTTCACGCAAAAACTACTGAATGGATTTTGATGAAACTTTACAATAATATAGCTTACACATCAGAATAAGACATAGGCTATAATTTATAAAGATATATGGTTTTCTATCATCATTATCACAATTTTCCATCACCACGCGGGTGAAACCGCTGGGCGCAGCTAGTATAATATAATGTAAAGTTTTATATTAGCACTCACCAAATAGTTATCGGATGAGATGAACCAGAAGAATTTCTCGAACCAGTACACTTTTCTAGCTTTCTTAATCGTGCCGATAGTTTGGGCTTCCTTCAACGTTTGCTTCGTCTTTTTTTCGGCACTTTTGATAGCTTTCGTTTGGGCTTCGATAGTCTTCTGCTGCTTTTTGGCGGCAGCTTTTTTGTTGTCGTAGTATCTGAGAAGGCAGTACTTATCATTTATTGGTGCCAGTATTGATTATAATACATAAAATACAGACGGTGCTGCCATGGAATTCACAGACCGAAGTATTACACACTATTATTACACTTCTGGGGGGTGAGCGGTGGATTCCGGACTAACGACCGGCTATGGTAGGTTCAGGACAACTGTCTTGCCGCATGTGAGCGTGCACCTTACCACCTATTCACTGCCCCTTCGAAGCCATAGAATTTGAGATGCGGAAATCGCAGTTTTAGATATTTTTTCTAGGAGGGAGTTGATTATTTTCCTGGAGATACCAGGATTTATAAAAAGGTGATGGAGATTTAGCTGGTAGGCCACGAGTGTCAACTTCCACCGCGTGAAGGTGAACATTGAAGCCGTTCCGGGTGATGGCATTTGCATGATCATTGTATTTATTTAATTGGTACTTGTTGTCTTTTGGGATATTTTATTCACATGGAACAGTTAATTCTACGATAAGGGCCATCTTCCGAGATAGAGAGTAAAGAGTTATATCTGGACAGAGGGCTGTGCATCCGAGACTTTCAGGGAATTTATACTGTTTAGAAACCGAATCGACCTACAGAATCCAATATGAATCTATTTACCTTCTAGCATTAGCGTAAGCAGATAAATTTAGGTCGACGTCTATGACCATCGGTTCCAGCGCCTCCTTTTCTTCGTCACCACTTAGGCTCGGATCTTCATACGGATCCGTCAGCAACAGAGAAACATGATTTATAGCAAATTTTATAGAATTTATTGATTTAGCAACTGGATCGCCTTGGTTCTTCGCATCGGCCACCCAATTCTCAATATCCGTCCAAGACATCTGCAAGAAAACGTAAACTTTACAGTACACGCTCATTCTAAAGTATACACCCTACAAAATTTAAACAGCTAGAGGACATAAAATTAAAAAGAAACATCAAGGAGATGCTGATAGGCCACCCTTTCTATAATCTGGCCGAATTTGAGGGCCATGATTTTTCAAATATTGTGCCTATTTAAATTACTTAAAAAATCGGCGGCAGTTCCACCTTAGTGCTTGTGAGATCCAGTTTACCTTCTCTCGGGCAGATAGCCTGTACGTGCTGGCTTTCGCCACCTGTTGCAAGTGAATGTGTAGGGGTGGTAAGTTCAGCACGCAGATGATATAGTTAGTTAGTTAGTGTCTGGGCTATTTCCCGCACTTGGCCTCTTGATTGGGCCGTTGTGCGTGGCTCATATTTCTATTTATGTTACTCCAGCCAACCCAGGCTGTCCCAGAAAGTTAGCAGCCTGTTTGGGTTGCTACAGGCCTCCGGGACAGATGCTGGAGATTGTAGTATTCTTGCCCGTTGCTCTGCCACGCTCCTGCATTCCATGAGCACATGCTGTGGCGTTTGTACTTCCTCCATGCATCCTCTGCATAGAGGGCTGTCTGTCACACCTGTGGTAAACAGGTGTTTGTTTAGGGGACAGTGGCCTGTCATAGTACCTATGACTTTACGGATTTTTTTCCCTTTTTAATCTGGTGAGGTTGCGGGCAAGTTTTTTAGACGCTTCCGGAACCGCATTCTTTGTTTGCCTGCATCCTGCGTTTTTTTTTTTCCATTCTTTAACCCGGCAGCTCCGTAACATCCCTTGCGGGACCAAACGTCGGCTCCCTCCATTTGCGCTCGCCGCTGCGAAAATGCACTATTTTGTAATATTTATTCATTATTATCTTAATTGTTTTACGAGATAAAGTTATAATGTTTTATATTTCAAATTTCAATGCGGTCATTTTACAGTTATTCTTTTTATGATCCATATAATGGTTTATAACTTATGATCGTTTTCCTGAAGGCCTTTGACTCTCGCCAATTTCATGCGCCAAACTGACAAAACAAATGGGACGGCCGAATTTTTTAACTTCGCGATGTGAAGGGTTAAAGTGGGTTTCGTCGGTGTTCCTGCGTAGCCATGTTTTTATTTGGGCCTGGGGTATGGGCATCAAGGGTTCCGGTCCATATACTATTTCCTTTGATCCCCTTTTGGCCAGTTCGTCTGCCGCGTCGTTGCCCAGTGAGTCGCTGTGCCCTTTAATCCATTGCAGGGTCACTCTATTTGACCTTGCAATGGATTGAAGCGCATTGTGGCATTCCAGTACAAGGACAGAGGTTATAGTATTTTTTGCTAGCGCTTGTAGCACGGAGGCACTGTCGGAGACAAGTGTGCTGCTCTGGTGATGCCAATGCATTCTGCTTGGAAGATCGTATTTAAGTTGCCTAGAGTAGTTGATATTTTGATGTTTAGATCATTTGAGAAGACGCCGGCTCCGTTACCTTGAGTGGTTTTGGAGCCATCTGTGTATATCCTTACTTAATTTGTACGCAGATGATATATCCATGAGACGGATATTTCCTTACCTGACTCGCAATAGCTACGTTTAAGGCCAGTATCACTTTATCGACGTGGTCTTGGTTTCTTGCAATCAATTCAGCCCTGTTGATATTACTCTGTTGTGTTTGAGTAAGCTCATTAACTCTTCTTATATTATCTTTCTGGACATGATTTAGCTTCTTCATGGCTTCCCTCTCCATTTGAACTATCTGTAAATGGAAAAATATAATAGAATAATTTTCCGATGTAGCGAAGTATCTCATTAAAATAAAACAGCCTCCAGGCTTAAAGACACATAACGCAGAATAACCTATTGGACATACCTTCAAATCTGCTTTTTGACTTGACAGAGTTGAAAAGAAATCATCCAAGGCTCTATCGAAGGTTTCGTACTCGGCATGCGCCACATTTTGGTGCTGATGGTACAGAATCGGGTGGAATTCCTGGTTTGTGATGAGAAACTGAGGCTCATCCGGTTTGTCCGGATTAGGAGCACGTTCTTCCTTCTTCTGAATAATATAACCCTGAAAAAAAAAAGATTATTGACAAATAACGATAACCCGTACAATACTATTCTGCAAGTGCTGCAGAGAGAGTATGTTATTTCTGATAAATAAAATACAAACGGAGCTGCCATGGAATTCACCGACCGAAGTCGGGCCCATCATATAGTGTTATTACACTTCTGGGGGGTGAGCAGTGGATTCCGGACTAACGACCGGCTGTGGTAGGTTTAGGATTCACCCCCCCTTTGAAGCCATAGAATTTGAGATGCGGAAATCGCGGTTTTAGATAATTTTTCTAAGAAGGAGTTGATTATTTTCCTGGAGAGACCAAGATTTTTAAAAAGGTGAAACAGAGATTTACTGGCAGGCCACGAGCGCCAACTTTCACCGCGTGAAGGTGAACAGTGAAGCCGTTCCGGGCGACGGCATTTGCGTGATCATGGTATTTATTTAATTTGTACTCGTGGTCTTTTGGGATATTGATTCCCATTAAACAGTTAATTCTACGATAAGGGCCATCTTCCGAGATAGAGAGTAAAGAGTTATATCTGGTCGCAGGGCTGTGCATCCGAGACTTTCAGGGAATTTATACTGCTTAGAGACCGAATCGACCTTCAGAATACAATCTGAAACCCCACAGTTGAATGCCGTACAACCAAGTAGGCTTAAGTACAGAGTTATAGATGAGGAGTTTGTTGTTGACAAATAGAATGAAGGTTTCACCCATAAGCCAATGCAGACTATGGTATTTGAGCTTCACTTCATCCCTCTTGTGAGGCTTGGAGATTTTGCCCTACCTCACACATTCTGTGTGAGGTAGGGGAAAATCTCCAAGCCCCACTGTTGGACAGGTTTTTCTTTTAACACTTCGAGTAGCAGCATAATTTCATGGCAGACCGCGGCAATTTATTAAAATTTATTGCAATATCGCCGCGCTCGACAAAAAGTACTATAAATATGAAAGTACTATAGCAATCATAAAAAGAATAACTGTGCAATGCTCGCATTGACATTTCGTATATACAATATTGAAATGTCATTTTGTAAAACAATTATATAATTATGAATAAATATGAGATAGTCGAGAAAGTCAAAAAAAACTCGCCATTTCTAAATTGTACTTGTCTCACGGAAAAATACGGGACACTATTTAGAAATTGTAAATACTATCGTGATCTTCATTAAATTCCCTATCAAATGTAATATTTCGTTTTGCTTATTTACATACAAAAATATTTAGATATTAGCTCATAAAAACCAATAAAAATTTTGATGATTTCTACAAAAAAAAAAATTATGATGTTTGACAATGGAATTTTACCAGAAATATCCGCAAAATGACGCGTGAAATTATTCTAGCGGCCGTCTATGTATCTATGGTAATAATGAGATATTTGATATGGATGTTAGGATGCTTTCGAATTAGAAAATAATATTACTGTGCGCTCCGGGAACAAGCCGCCAATATTGGTCGTTACGTAGTCAACGGTGTTCTGATGTGCAACCATATTTGGTCGTTACGTAGACGAAGGGTTAAGTGCAAATGTAATGTGACGAGACTTTAAGGCACATGCACAAAAACGTTATTTTCATAGCCAAGAAGGCGATATCATCAGCATAGGTTGCAACAGTTATATCTTCGGTGGTAGGTAGATCTGAAGTAAAAATATCGTTTAGGACAGGTCCAAGAACTGATTTCTCTAGACTGCAGTAATTTCTTATTCCATTTCAATTTTACCAATTTGAAAATAGCAGATCGTCAATTTTAGGCAGACCTTATTACTATTTAACCCTTCCAATCGCGAAGTAAAAATCAGCTGTCACTTACGCCGGCGACATTTTCGCTTGTAAATTCGGCGCAAGTAAATGAACTTGAGTAAAACGACTATAACTTGTAAACAACTATACGGATCATAAAAAGAATAACTGTAAAATGATCGCATTGAAATTTGAAATATAAAACATTGTAAGATTATCTCGGAAAACAATTAAGATAATAATAAATAAATATTACAAAGTTCGCGAACTGAAAAAAAGTCGCCTATTCAAATAATTTCGATGTTTTTATCACAAAATACGTAAAATATGCAAAAACTGTAAATACAGTTATGTTCTTTATTAAATACTTTACCAAAACTTATATTTTGTTTTACTTATTTGCATACAAAAACATTTAGTTACTCAGCCAAGAAAAAATCGATGTATTCGCCGAATGTCCGATGTGTGATGAAATCAAGTTGAATTGAGAAAAATATAGCCAATTTTGTGATTATATACGATGTAAATCGAATAATAGCTGTTTCATAAGCGAATTAAACGAATATTACGTCATAATTCGCGATTTTTCGTTATAATTCGGGAAAAGAAACGAACATTTTTTGCAAAGCTAACGTCAGACTATTTTACGCGATAAAACGTGAAAAAAGCAGATGAGCTGTCCCAAATTAGAAATTCTCTTTCGGAAATCTTCCCTAGAATGCAAATCACTTACGGTTTTGCAGGAAATAGCACAATAATAACACGAAAATCACAAATTCACAGACACTTTGGGCGTTGGCGGCTCGGCGACTCGGCCGGATGGCGGCCCGCGGGCGCCGCGCCCGGGCGACGACGCGAAACTGATTATTAAAAATAATTTATGACTAACAGTCGTCGACTAGAGTTCGACCATTCGACTTTTTCGATATCTGTTACTTTAAATATGCGGAAAGGATCGCAATTCGAGTAATAAATCGCATTTTACGCAGCGCGGAGCACCCTAACCAAAATTGATTAGCTCAAATCTTAGCGTTTGTAAGCGTCTAACCAAAAATGGTTAACTCGTATAGGAAGGGTTAAAATTAATATGTCAGAAGGTTTTGAAGTCACAAAATCAAAACAAAAAGAATTCAATCAAAATGAAACCTTAGAAATATTAGTCCTTGCTTCTTCGAACATTCGGCAACCGATTTGCAGGGCGGCAACGAGGCGTTCCATATCTTTCTCAGGATTAAATGATTTCTTATCAGGATCTGAAGATATCTGTAGATTTCCGGATAATCCTTGCTCAGCTAGGCAGTGTTCTATTAAGGCTGGACCAAATTCTTGAATAAAAGAAAAAATATTTGTTACTACATTGTGATTGGTCGCCGACACGGTATACCAGACACTGGGAGCAGTGGTAGACACAATGGTATTCCAATCTTAAAGCTGAGAGCTTGGAAAGGGCTGCTCACAAACGCAGCGAGTGTCCATCAACCACTGGAACAACACGCCAGGGTTGAATCATTCCCAAGCGCTTATTAAGGCTTACGACCGTAAGACGGCCCGTGAGGCCCTATCGCTAAATAGGAACAATCTACGCATACTGGTGAGGGCGCTCACGGGGCATTGTGGCCTGAACAAACACATGTTCAACCTCAAGCTCAGAGACACAAAAATGTGCAGGTTCTGCCAAGGAGCAGAGGAAACACCCCAGCACCTCATGTGCGAGTGTGGCCCGCTGATGCGTAAAAGATACACCCACTTGGGTGGTCACTACACTACCTCCAACCTGAGGAGGTAAAACAATCTGGCGCCAAAAGCCTGCTGCGGTTCTTAAATGATACGAGGCTTAGCGCAGAACTATAGTAGGTGGCGAACACAATAGATCAGCAATGGTCGCAGTGTTACAAGGCTCATAAAGACCTTAGAAAAGCCCCACTCAACAAATAAAAAAATAAAAAAAACGCAGCGAGTGGCGCTCCACAGTGACCACAAAAAATAAAGAGTTTGAGAAAGCGCAACAGCGCAAAACTCCACCGAAGCCCACTTACACATACACTTACAACAACTGTGGTGAACTCCACTGTAGTCGTTGTAATCGGACCTTTAACCCTTGGAGTAAATGGGTATTTTCATGGATGCATCTGTCTCTTTTGCAGGATTTTCGGCGACATCGACCTTAAAGTCCTATAACTACGAAACTACTACACCAATCATAAAAAGAACAACTGCACAATGATTGCATTGAAATTTCGAATATAGAATATTGAAATATCATTTTGTAAAACAATTAGATAATTATGAATAAATATGAGAACGTCAAAGAAGTGAAAAAAACGCGGAACCAGATCTGGTCGTATCATACTCAACGGATAATTGTTTCAGAACCAGATTTGGTCGTATCATACTCAAGGGGTTAAAAACAAACTGGGTTTATTGAGTCACTTCCGCGCTTCTTCAAAGAAGTCCTGTCAACCAAGTGGTCGCCGACGTCAAATCACGATGAGGAGGACATCTTACCAGACAGCAGCTTCTCTTAGAACAAAATTGAAATTGAAGCGAATATATTACGAGTCGTAAGGGCTCGGATATGGCCACCAGATGACTCGCTACTCGACCCACGACACGCTTCGCTGGGACATCCTACCTCACCCGCCGTACTCCCCTGATATTACGCCATCCGACTACTATTTGTTCCGGTCAATGGCCCATGGTCATTCCGAGCAACGCTTCCAGTCTTTCGAGGGTATTGAAAAATGGCTGGATTCTTGGATAGCCTCCAAGGACGAAGACTTCTTCCACCGGGGAATCTGTCTCTTGCCAGAAAGATGGGAGAACGTCATAGCTAGCGATGGACAGTACATTGAATTAAATGGACTTTCGAATTTGCTTCGAAATAAATGTTCAATAGCACAAAAAAATCGAAGTTTTCAATTCAAAGACCTAATAGTAGTGTTGGTTGTAAGAAATTATGGTACCTATGATAATATAACCACCAATTGCGAAATTTCACAATAAAAAGAAAAAACAAACAAACAACCAAATCTATTAGCATTTTCCTGTATACAATTCTGTCGATTGAATGCAATAACAAAGACACACACTTACACACATGTTATATGCACACATACATATAAAAACTTCATAGTAGGGTTGGTTGTAAGAAATTATAGTATTATAATAAACCCGCCCATTGCGAAATTTCACAAGAACACATCTATTAGCATTTTTTTGTATACGAACCTAATCGAGGATTTAACATTTTCTTAAGGTTGTCGCCCTTCTTCGGTTCTTTTAATATTTCCAATAATTGTTCAGAGGTTGGCGGCTCAGCCGAATACTTGGCTCGTTCCAGAGGATATTTTTCACGAACTGCAAATCTATAAAGCAAAGAAACTTGTTAAAATCATAATAATAATTTACATGAACATGTGACACAAGGAACGGTTATTTCTATGTTTTATCATCGAAGTAGCTAACTGACAAGAAGTTACTTTTGAGTTTTTATATTTGTAGTCAAATGAAGGTTTATCAGGACATTAAAAGCCAAGGTTTATTAAAGCCAAAATTGATTCCTGGCTAAAATATGACGCCCGGCAAAATATCCACAAATTAATATACCGAGACAATTATCCCTGACATTTCTTATTATTATTATTATTTTGTTTGACTTTTTTTATTTTTATTTATTACTATTACTTATTCATAAATTTTGGTGACTATTGTTTGATATCATTTGACATTTTATTTTATTTTTATTTTATTAACACGATTATTTATTTTTGTGTTTTATTTCCTATTGTGATTATTAGTTAGTGATTATTAGTTATAATTTGTAATGGTGACGGGAATATATATATTTCTTTTCCTTTTTATTTTTTTTTTATTCATTGCCGAATATATGTGATATAAAAACTAGAGAGCTAGCTGCCCTGGAACAAGTCCTGGCACTTAGTTGGGCAGCAGCAGTACTTAAATGCTAATGCTCATATCGGCCGTGTTTAATTTTAATTTTAATTATATATATATTTTTTATTGATATGATTATTAGTGATACTTGTGCACTTGTAAATGAATTGTTAAATTAAATAAATAAATAAATAAAAATAAATAATGAAATTAAACTGATATTATTATCAATAATATCAACTAAACATTAAAAATAATAAATAAATAAAATACAAACGGAGCTGCCATGGAAATCACCGACCGAAATCGGGTCCATCATTTAGTATTATTACACTTCTGGAGGGTGAGCACTGCAGTGGATTCCGGACTAATGACCGGCTATGGTAGGTTTAGGACAGCTGTCTTGCCACATGTGAGCGTTCACCTTACCACCCATTCACTCCCCCCTTCGGAGCCATAGAATTTGGGACGCGGAAATCGCGGTTTAAGATAATTTTTCTAAGAAGGAGTTGATTATTTTCCTGGAGAGACCAAGATCTTTAAAAAGGTGAATCAGAGATTTAGCTGACGGGCCACGAGCGCCAACTTCCACCGCGTGAAGGTGAACAGTGAAGCCGTTCCTGGTGACGGCATTTGCGAGATCATGGTATTTATTTAATTTGTACTCGTCGTCTTTTGGGATATTTGATTCCCATAGAACAGTTCTACGATAAGGGCCATCTTCCAAGATAGAGAGTAAAGAGTTATATCTGAACGCAGGGCTGTGCATTCGAGACTTTCAGGGAATTTATACTGCTTAGAGACCGAATCGACCTCCAGAATCCAATCTGAAGCTTTCTCGATTATTGAGAAAGGTTTTGTAGTGAAATGTTTCTTGCCTTTAGAGCCATCCCACACAAACTGCACTAGGTACTTGAGGGTACTGTCAAGCCCTTGCTGGTACGAGCCACTGAGAGGCTAATTACCTCGCGAATAACAGCAAGGACTTTGTCGTGGCGGTAAGTGTACCGTCCTTGATCTAAGGCCACCTTGCAGCCAGCTAGAATATGTCTAGCTGTGCAAGGGGTGTTGCTACAAAGGGGACATGAACTATCCTCGGCATAGCTCCAACGAGCGAGGTTACTGGGGTCTGGAAGTGTGTGCTGAAAGGCATTTAAATAAAATTTCAGCATTTCTGGCGTCCAGTCATACAACATTACTTTCCAGTGCATTGGAGGAGGAATGTAAAAGTCTCCAATTGTTGTCCAATCATTCCGGCATTCTGGCAATCTCAAATCGAATAAACGAAGAAAAATCTATGATTATACAAAAAGAATAAAAGATAGAAGCCTGCTGCTTCCAGCCCAGTATATTCGGATTGTATTTTTTAGCATTTTTGTAAATATGCTGATTCTTATGTTTGGACAGTATACCTTTCTGTTCTGTCCACTTCGTACATTTAGAAATATTGACACCTTCATCAATTTAAAAAAAGATGTGTGCTTTGTATAAAACGAATGTAATTTTTTGTTTTTTTTTTAATGGCTTCGATTATATAAGGTATGGTAGGTGGGGGTAAAGCCCCGCACGGGGAAAATCGACGCACGGGGGTTTTTGGAGGGAATTTTTGTTAATTACTTCGATAGCCGCCAGGTGGCTGACCTGTCTCAACAACTTCCAGTTCCACACCAATCCTCAAGAGCTTCGGTCGCACGTGAGCTTGGAAAATGCGGTAAGTCTGTTTTTTCGTGTTTTGATGTAATATTTCTTGTCCTTCCAAGCTGAGTTTTTCCAAAACGGTTTAAGCTGTTTCCGCAATTGAACTTACGGTGATGAACTGCCTGGTTTAGCTTCCCATTCGAGTGTCAAATTCCTCGATATCATTTGCTTACATAGTTGGAGACGACGCCACGTTGAAAGGGTGAAATGGTGAAGGTGCGTGGCTTTGCCCTATTTTTCGGGGCAAACCCCTGCGATTGTTTTTTATATATAATTTTAGATTTCTCTGCAACTGATGATTGAACATGCCTGATATTTTGAGGGGTAACAGGTAAGATCCTAATCTAAAACTCCTATATAAAACTCCTATATATCTCTAATTCTGCACAATTTAAAAAAAAACCAAAATTGCAGGGCCTTGCCCCCACCTACCCTATTACATTGCGCAATGCCATACTATGTTTTGGTAGCTAGGATTTTATTACAAATGTAACAAGTAGATGGCCCTCATAGTCCCAAGCAATGATTAATCTTACCTTATGTTCAATATGATGATGTTCGTAAGATGGCAGTATGGCGGTCTAAGCATGCCTATACCACAGTATACCAGACAGTAGCGTCTCTTAAAACACAACTGAAATCGAAGCGCATATGGCCGCCACACGTCTACTACTCCACCGACGCAGAAAACAAACATTTGAGAAATTTGCCAACCTTTGCACGCGCGTAATGCTAACCTAAGATGGGTGTTACGAGTAACATGTTACAGTCTGGCATCAGTTCAGTCCCCGACCTTGGATCATGAACTAACTGATGGACTGATAGAAATTATTAAAATGTATGAAAATCCATCAGTCAACGCGATAAACAATCAGTCTCCCATCAGTGTGACCAAAGTCACGGACTGAACTGATGCCAGATTGAAAGTGTATTTTTTTTTATTTGTTGTGTGGGGCTTTTCTAAGGTCTTTATGAGCCTTGTAACACTGCGGCCATTGCTGATCTATTGTGTTCGCCACCTACTATAGTTCTGCACTAAGCCTCGTGCCATTTAAGAACCGCAACAGGCTTTTGGCGCCAGATTGTTTTACCTCTCCAGGTTGGAGGTAATGACTACCCAAGTGGATGTATCTTTTATGCATCAGCGGGCCACTCGCACATGAGGTGCAGAGGAGTTTCCTCTGCCCCTTGGCAGAACCTGCACATTTTTGTGTCTCGGAGCTTGAGGTTGTACATGTGTTTGTTCAGGCTACAATGCCCCGTGAGCGCCTTCACCAGTATGCGTAGATTGTTCCTATTTAGCGATAAGGCCTCACGGGCCGTCTTAGGGTCGTAGGCCTTAATTAGCGCTTTGGATTGAATCAACCCTAGCGTGTTGTTCCAGTGGTTGACGGAATGTTCTAAACATATTTGTTTGGGAATTAGGTTTGCAAAGGATTTTTGGTACGCCACAGCAAGGTTCAGGGCCGTATAACGTTCCCTTTGCTCCCGTCTTAGCAAGTTTCTCGGCTTTTTCATTTCCCTCGAGTTCTGCATGGCCGGGAACCCATCTTAGAATTACCCTGTTCTTTTCTCCCAGGAAATTCAATAGTGATATGCAGTTTTGCACTAGCTTTGAATTAATGGTATTCGAGGCTAGTGCCATAAAAGCTGCCTTGCTATCCGAGTGGATATAGCTACGGTGGTTGGCGTAGTTCTTATGGAGGTTGATATCCGCACATTCAATAATGGTGTATACCTCTGCTTGGAATATGGAGGCGTATTTCCCAAAGTTTACACTTAAGTTTGGTCGCTCTCCATATATACCGCAGCCTACGTCCAGTCCCAATTTGGACCCATCAGTATACCATTTAAGGCTACCGTCCTCGTGCAGTTGGCTTTTTAGCCAGTCGTCTCTGGGTGGCAGTTCCACTGTAAAAAGTATTGAACGTTTAACACCTGTCTAAGACGTCCGTCGAGATGTACCCCTCTGCTCACTTCCCTCGCACCCTATACCCGCAATACCTTGTCAATCGATCGGATCAAGCGTTTGGGCGCTATCAAGGAGGAATACACATACACAAATAAACACACAGACCGACTTCAATCTGAAAATGGTCTTAATCGCGTCAAAGGGGCTCAAAATAAATATTTCCATCTTAATCGTAAAAAAAAATTGTCAGTTCGGGTGGTGAGCCAAGAAAGTAACATTGACATCTTTATGTAAATAATATTATAGTATTATTATTATTATTATTACATTTACAAACAGGCAGCATAATTGCTGATATGTCTGAATATAAAACTGAGTACAATTACAATTTCTGTTTAAGGTGTCCGTCTAATCTATTTCTGAATATGTTGACACTAAGCGTTTTTAATTATCTATTTATTTAAATATTTTATTTTATTATAATTATATATTTATAAATTTTATTTTTATATATATTTTTATTTAATATAATGTTTTTTTTTATTTTAAGTTTTTAAACTATTTTTCTTTTTTTGAATATGTTTTCTTTTTTAAACTTGTATATGTTTAAAATGTTTGCCCTAGAACAAGTTTTTACTTGGTTGGGGGACATGGGACCGATCTTTACTATAAGCGTGACACAACTTGCTGTGGGTTTTATTTAAAGTGTAGATATTAATTATGATTTGTTACGCTTGTTGCATATTATGTACATTACCATAAATAAATAAAAAAAAAATAAAATAGTGAAATCCTGGTCGCCAAATTGTAGTACGGCATTGAGCAATCTAATACGCTATTTAATCAATGATTACATTCAGCTCAGCCAATAGTTACGCTTGAGCAGGCGACACTAAACACTACGTAAAATCTCTGTAAAAACTCACTTGTATGTATCTTGCTCTGTGTGGGGTCTCAGAACGTTGAGGGTAATGTGGTCTTTGTCAGTCAACACAATATTTCCTTTGTCAAACAGTTCTAATATGACATGGTATGCGGCTTCGCCAGTGCCGAACTGTAAATCGATAATTCGATCCACGCCGACTTGTGTAATGCTTTCCAGGCGTTTATTCTTCAGGTGTTTCCGCAACTGAAAAAGAGAATGCTTTTTAATTTTTTATTTATATCCAAAGGCATTGTTTGGCATCTATTTAACCCGCTAGGCACTTAACATCCCTTGCGGGATATGTATGGCGGCCGGCTGAAATCCAAAATATCCCATACGGGATATCGCGCTCGCCGCTCAAGAAAATGTCGTTTAAATTTCGAAATGCGATTGTATATTCTATCGAATGATGCCATAATATAGCCAAATATGCAACACTATGAAATTGCTCGATTGCCGCATGCGATGTTAGAAATATGAATTACTACATCCCTTACAAAATCGATGACCTCATTTCTGACGACAGTCGCGAACGGCCCATTCGCGGCGGCGTATAATTCCGCGACGTGTTGTGTTGTGAATTGTTTTGTGTATATAAGTGCAGTGCATACCGGATAAAAGTAAGTAATTTCCATTTTTAAGTAGTTTAGGCCTTAGGATTAAACAATTTACACAGCCCATTTGCTGTTTTTCACGAATTTTCGAAGAAAACACTTTGGCAAAACCAAACGGCTCGCGAAAAATGTCCGTTTTTATTTTGTAATGTTTGTGAAATATCCCGTTATATCGCGAAACATGACGTAATGTCGCTTTAATTTACTAATAAAATAGGTATTGCTTCATTTACATCCTAAGTTATCACATAATTAGGCGTATTTTGAACATTATATGTTGTTTTCTAATATGGCTCGCGAAAATGAAACTTGTTTTGATAATTACTATGAGAGAAAAAAGTGCGATTTTCCATAGTTTTTCGATGAAATGTGACTCTTTGGAGTATAGTAATTAGTTATTAGACATATAATAAGTCTATGATAAGACAATATAATTGAAAAAATCTAACGAATTTTATATTATGGGCATTCAAAGTTTATTATTAGGTTCGGAAGTCGGAAACTCTCAAAACTTTAGATTTTTCTATAATATCAGACAAAGCTCAAAGTTCTGGTGTGATTTCTAAGAAGAAGTGATGTAGTAATAAAGTTATTTTGAAAGAATTTCATATAAAAAAATACCATAAGTAGTCACAAATTAAAAATTAAAAAATATTTTTTTTACGAGAATACATACAATTTTTCTTGGCTGAATAAATAAATATTTTTTCCGTATTTTTGTATGCAAATAAGTAAAAAAAAAATATCGCTTTGGTAAAGCATTTAATAAAGAACATAACTGTATTTACAATTTTTGATATTTACAAAAACTGTATTTACAAAAAAATCGAAATGATTTTATAGGCGAGTTTTTTCAGTTTGCCAATTTTGTAATATTTATTCATTATTATCTTAATTGTTTTACGAGATAAGGTTATAATGTTTTATATGTCAAATTTCAATGCGATCATTTTTCTATTTATCTTTTTTTAATCCGATTAGTGGTTTATAAGTTATGATCGTTTTTCTCAAGGCCGTTGACTCGCGTCGATTTTTTGCGCGAATATGTCGCGCGCAAAAGTGATAGGTGAGTTTTTACCTCGCAACGTGAGGGGTTAAAGACATACTAGGGGGTGTCAATCAATCCCATTGGGCGAATCCGTCACCCCAGGAAATCGTACGGCAGTGGGTCTGTTCTGTTCTGTTTCCCATGGATAACATGGAAGATTGTTTCCACTCTTTATTGTGAAAGGGCGTGATGGGCGGTTTTGGCCTAGAGACCAATAACGATGAGTGATGCGTCATTGGAAAGTTCAAGTTCAAGTTCTTTATTGTGTGAATTATTAAAAAAACATACAATGTATAAGTAACAAACTGCCCAGAGAGCATACAACATTTCGTTTTAGAAGAAACTTCATAAAGTATAAACTACATAAGGCGCAATCGACAAGAAGTAAAACTAAAACCATCAACAATTAAAATAATCAATATCAGAAATGATCAAACAAAAGCAATAATCAGATAATCAAACTAATGTTTATAATGTTTTGTCCAAGAAGAATCTAAATACATTGTAATTACATTTAAATATAAGATACCATATAACTAAAACAATCAATAAAATAATTAATTCAAGCTAAAATAATCAGTATACGCATTACATTAAAATAAAGGGGCTGTAAAAAAAGTCATTTTGTGAAATTTATAAATTCCTCAATAGAGTAAAACGTATTTGTTGTAAAAAATCCTTTAAAAGTTTTTGGAACGTTCTGAGGTTGCTATTGTCTTTTATGTTACATGGTAGGCGGTTAAAATAATAAGGCCCTGAGAATTGGGTACTTTGCCTAGCAGCGTTTAAAACCACGCATGGTAGAATGAAATTATTCTTGTATCTGGTGTTTTTGTTATGTATATCTTTAAATTTTACGTGACTTTCCTTTTCGGTGTAAAAATCCAATAATAGCCTATATAAGTAAAGTGGTCTGATAGTCATGATTTTCAATCTTTTAAAAATAGGTCTACATGTTTCTATATTATGTTAAGCGTTGGTGATAATCCGTAATGCTCTTTTCTGTAGGATAAATAAGGGTTCTCTGTGATAGGATAAATAAGTTCCCTTTTCTGTAGGATAAATGAGGTTTCCCAGGTCGTAATGGTGTAGCTCAGTATCGATTCAAAGTAGGAAAAATAATTACTCCTCATTTCTAATTCATTCAGTGTTTTCCTAACTATACGCAATGCATAACAAGCTCTACTTAACCCCCTCAGGCCCTGATTGACCGATATCGGCCACAACACGATTCAGCGTGACGGCCCCGTTTTAATTTTAGTTTTATTTAATTCGTATTATTTTACTATGTTTTATTATGTTAATATGTTTTATTTTAATTATGGGAAAGAGTGGTTTGGCAGTAATTAATGTTTTGGTGAGACAGTGTCGTAATTCAATTTTTTAACTAATTTTACTAAATTTTTTTGGGACAGCAACTTGTCAATCGGCTGAGGGGCCGAGGCCTGAAGGGTTAATTGAATCTCTAGTGCCTCGCAGTGTCTATTCCATTTCAAGTTATCGTCGACGTGTACACCTAGGAATTTGACGCATTTAGTCTGAGGAATGACATTTTTATTGATGTGCAAGGTTACTTGAGTGCCCGTATTGGAATTTTGTGTGCTTGAAAATACCATAAAGTTACTTTATAGATTTTTATATGTTCTAAAACTTTTTCTATAGAGAGAAATCTCAAATCGCTGTGGGAAAAAAATATGGATTTAAAAAAATGTATTGCTTTGGGCGCATTATACATGATGAACAATATTTTTTCAAGGATAAGGAAACTTTTCAAGGTCCCTAATAATACCTACTTAATACTCTTATAAAAACAATTATCTAAATTTTATATGAACAAAGCTTTTGGTTATTATTAAGATATCTATTATGTGCAATCTGAAATGAAAACCATTATGTGCAAAATGGATATTATTATTAATAGTGGACATTATTACTATAGTTCTAAAAAATAACATTACAAAAATGTTCTAAAAAACATTGTTTTTTTGTTTTCTTTGTATTGTATTGTTTAGCATATTTTGTAATCCTTATATAGCAAATAATTTAAAACATCATTGGCTTTACTACTGTTATATATTATGCTTATATGTTATTTTTTATGCTGTATGTTTTTAACAAAAAAATTAAATTAAATAAAAAAAAAAACATGTTTAACAGGCGATAAAAAATATATCTTTTTTATTTTTTATCCATATATATTATATTACAAGTAAATATATGGTATGTATGTATGTAAAGGTTATTAACCCCTCAAGACAGTAACATCCCGAATCGGGTACGATGTATTGTAGTCAATGCTTAGTAACGTCCCAAAACGGGTACAAGCGCGGCGCGACAAACCGCGCTCTCAACGAACTGGATTTACACCAAAATCCCATGTGTGAGAAAGATGGATATATTCTGTATTGTACGATTATTCAGTCGTGCTTCTCGCAGTCTAGAATCCCTAATATAATTGTTTGTATTCTGGGGGCACTTAGTCCAGTGCTGCCATTGCTCGGATCTGTGCTTCTCTTCGGATATTATGTAGCTTCTCTTCGAATATATATATGAAAATAAATAAAACAAACTAATAGATTTGGTAAAGCATCTAATAACGTACACAAATGTTTTTACAATTTCTAGATAGGGTTTCGTATTTTGAGATAAAACGTCGATATCGCTGAATAAGTGAGTTTTTTCAGTTCTCCCACTTTCTAATAATTATTCATAATTATCTAATTGTTTTACAAAATGAGGTTTGAATGTTTTATATTTCAAATTTCAATGCGATCATTCTACAATTCTTCTTTTCATGATCCATCAAGAAGTTTCTTTCTTATGATCGTTTTTCTAAAGTGCTATATTTTTGACATTCATTTCTCAGAGATGACAGGTGTTTGCATTTGTCTCAGAAATTTAACAGGGGTACGTGGGGATATAGGATTGAGAAACCCGATATAATTTTTATAACAAAGGATACTTATGTCTGGAGATTGTCTGCGTGATTCGGGATGGTAATGCACACAGTTCAGATTAAGCAGCTGATGTTCATTAACTGCCAATGTTCTTTAAGAACATGGCACTCAAAGAAGACAGAGTAACGTTACCTTCATGGAGAAACCAGATGGCGAGTTGTTCTTAGGCCAATCGTAACCGGTTGTATGTATTCTGTTGCCCGATTCCAAAACAAGGGTAACCTTCTCCTCGCTCCGGTGTAACCGGATTAAATACGTCTTGTGATCTATGTCATATACTTGGTTGACACGCATACCAACCGTTCTGAAATAAAAATAAATAAATTTTATGAAACCTACTTTACATATTCTAAAACATTTAATAGGTTTTATTAAACGAATACCCAACAAAATGTGTTTAGGATTCACGTATGTATGTTTTCCATTTCTTTTTTTCACCATAACTTCGCAACGCTTCAACTGATTTAGAAATGTGTTGTATTGTTAGAATCGTTATGTCGTCCCGAGTGTCATAGGGTATTTAAACTGTCCAAATGCTATACAAGTAATTGTCTAAATGTCCATTCAATAATTTAATTGGTTTTTATGAGCTATATCTGAATATCTGAATATTTTTGTATCTAAATATGCAAAACGAAATATTACCTTTGATAGAGAATCTAATAAAGATAACGACAGTATTTACAATTTCTAAATAGGGTACCGTATTTTTCCATATGACAAGTACAAGTTAGAAATGCGGTTTTTTTCACTTTTTCGAATTTCTCATATTTATTCATAATTATCTAATTGTTTTACAAAATGAGATTTCAATATTCTATATACAAAATTTCAATGCGATCATTGCACCGTTATTCTTTTTATAATTGCTATAGTAGTTCCATAGGTATAGTACTTTTTGTCGAGCGCGGCGATATTGCAAGAAATTCCAATAAATTGCCGCGGTCTGCCATGAAATTATGCCGCTACTCGAAGGGTTAAAGAAGCGTCAAACCCATACATTTCAGTAGGTTGTTATTTTTTTTTTAATAATACATAAACACCTATGTGGCAGTAGGATAGGTTTTTTTAAACAATTTAAATATCTAAGATATTTTTTTTGTAGGTATCTAATTTTGTTTCTTTTCTGTTTTGAAATAGTACTCGTCCGTGGCTTTTTTTTATCACATTTAGCATTACAATGATCAAAACCAGTAAGTGGTTGTTTTTTTACGATTTTTGAGAAAGGTCCTATACTGTAAATATTCAAAAAATGACCGGAATGCGCTGGAAAACTTGCACAATCGTTATTGAAAATTGAGCAATGTCACATTTCAATGATATACACCTAGCATATAGAAATTGAATAGCATATAGAATTGAAGAAGTTGATGGATGCCAAATATATTGCGGGGGCTGAAGGAATGGCGTGGTTTCCACTTAATAGTAGCTATTACAACCCGATCAAGAAAAACCATTTCAATTTATCGAAACGTTTTGTTTACAATATTAGAACAAATACGAACCTCTGCAATTCGGCGAGAATGCATATTATATCGTACGTACTGAATCTAGTCTTCATTTTGTAATGGTTTCACTTATTTTTTAATCATCAAATAACAAAAAGAAGACGATCTCCACGACAGAGGATACTACATACGAAACAAACCTACGACGACAGCATAACCTAAAAAAAAGTGACAGCTTAGCAGTATAATGCTACCATCTAGAAAAATATATTATAAAATGGAGAAAGTGGTAAATAATTGGGGGGCGCCAGTTTTGCATGCGGCAATTTTGCACAAATGTCACTTTTGACAGGTCCAAATTTGTTGAGGGCAGATTTGCAGGAGGCAACCTTGCAGGAAGCAACCTTGCAGGCGGCAACCTTCAGTACAGTTTTTAAGTTTTTCTGTTAGGTTAGGTTAGGTTAGGTTTTTCTTTCCCTAAAATCGAAGTGACATTAATTACCGGCATCCTTGTAGTGGATGACTTTTATACATCAAACTAAACATTAAAAAAAATGTTTTAAGTTTTTCTGTTAGGTTAGGTTAGGTCATTTTGACATTTGCAAAACTGCCTTCTGCAAGATTGCCTTCTGCAAAACTGCCGCCTGCAAGAATGCCGTCTGCAAGATTGCCGTCTGCAAATTTGCCTTCTGCAAGTTTGATGGGACCCGCCTATCGTCAGTAAACCGGAGGGCGCCAGTTTTGCATTCGGCAATTTTGCACAAATGTCACTTTTGACAGGTCCAAATTTGTTGAGGGCAGATTTGCAGGAGGCAACCTTGCAGGAAGCAACCTTGCAGGCGGCAACCTTCAGTACAGTTTTTAAGTTTTTCTGTTAGGTTAGGTTAGGTTAGGTTTTTCTTTCCCTAAAATCGAAGTGACATTAATTACCGGCATCCTTGTAGTGGATGACTTTTATACATCAAACTAAACATTAAAAAAAATGTTTTAAGTTTTTCTGTTAGGTTAGGTTAGGTCATTTTGACATTTGCAAAACTGCCTTCTGCAAGATTGCCTTCTGCAAAACTGCCGCCTGCAAGAATGCCGTCTGCAAGATTGCCGTCTGCAAATTTGCCTTCTGCAAGTTTGATGGGACCCAAATAATTTAGGTTGTGGGCACGGCGTTATGATTTATGATTACTAATAATTAACAATATAATTTTTGAAACATTATTTCTTGTATTATAGATTTCGTTTCTTTGCTGAAGTACAGAAGACGCAGTATGCGCTGTAGTAAATTTCAAGTGCTATCATTCGAAAGGTAGATTTTTCAAACCACCCTGCCTATACTAACGTACGCGATACGTCCGTTATATTATCGCCCGAACGCAACAAACCGTATCACGTACATGTACAAGCCGTATTGAGTACAAAAACAAAATAAAAAATTACGAAAAATCGAAACCAACAAGGTGTAGGTACGTGATACGTCAAATTATTCCTACGATTCTAAATACAAAAAGGATAATCGATTGGTCTATTGCGTAAAAAAATGTCTAGTATATTGTAAATAAGTATTGTTATTAGGAAATCGCATCAAAAGCCCAGCGATTTTTACCTACATACTTTTTGAAAATAACCCAAAGGTTAATGCCCGGTCGACACGTCGGCCAATGTTGGGCCACATCGTTAAGGTGGAAGCGAGTCGGTACCACTGTAACGTGTGAAATGTATGGGAAAGGATGAGAGAGATATAGTCAATGGCACATACGTTGGTTAATGTGTAGAGCGAGCTTAAGAATGTGAATACCTCAATATCGAAGGCGGACATCTGCCATTTAGTTGATATACCAAGTCCAGGGTGCGAAAGGAGGAGAGGGTGGTCGGCCGTCGCATCGATCAAAATCGGTAACCAAGGAAACCAGACAAGAAACCAACGGATAGTAAAAATATTCATTCCCGAAATCATGCTACCGCATTTGGGGCAGCCGATGCGCCAGCTCCGGTGACCAGAGACGCTGGTGAGAAGTGGGCTACTGGCTGAAAACACAAATATTTTACACCGAAATCGAACATTGAAATCGCCGCGTGGAATGTGCAATCAAGTCGGTCAAAAAGAAATCATAGCAATGGAATAAGCAAAATGCGAAATATCGATCGCCGCGTTATCGGAATTACGACTCACGGGATCGGGGACAATTACGATCGAGCCCCCAACAATCGACGAAACGATGACGCTATTTTATTCCGGTGGCCACAAACGAGACGCCGGCGTCGGCTCCATGGTCGATCGACGAGCTGCCGGCAGCGTTATTGCGTTTCAACCGATATCCGAGCGCTTGGGGGTTATCACCATCGATGGAACAATCAAGACTCGTATCGTTTCCGTTTACGCGCCATCATTTCCGTTTACGCGTTGATATTAATCGTTCTTCTCCGTGACTCTTAATTTTTATAATATTATAGTGCTCCTAAACGGGCTATACTTTTGTAGGCAATATGTGCCCGCAATATTTTCAACTGAATCCTATCACCTATAGGGGAATCCTATCACTGCATCATTTGAATACACGTATGGCTGGTAAATGTATATTTAGGCCATTCTCGGCAATATTTCTTCAAAAATATAGGCCATAATTTTGTATCGTTTGTACGAGACAAAATTATGTAACCCTTGTGGGTTACACCGTCGAGCAATAATGGCCGCCGAAATCATACGTGTCGCAGCGGCTTAAGAAAATTTAAAACGAAAAAAGACTAGAATGTGGATTTGACATTCCTTCAATGTGCGTGACACTAGATATCTAAGCCTGAATGTTTTTGATGATATAAATACAAATTGATAGATCTTCTTTATTATATATTATTCTCTATTTATTTATTTTTCTCTATTTATTATTCTCTATATCTTATTCACTAATAATAATAAATTCATAATTCAATTATCTATTATGACGATTTCAATACACTCATAAATAATATCAATTATTTCACGCAATTGTATATGCCATATCAGAATAGATAGTAATATTTAACTGATCAACAAAAAAATAATATTTATGTCGCAGTGAAAATGATCCCGTTCAAAACACCATTAGGCGCTGTGCCCACCTAAGTAACGTGACGCGTGATCTGGCGCGCAACTTGCCACTCGTTTCAACATTCGAATTAATTGTATGGAGAAGCGCCCTGCCCTTGTTGAACGAAAAAAGGCACAGTGTGGACATAGCTAAACGCATGCCCTTGTTGAACGAAAAAAGGCACAGTGTGGACATAGCTAAAGGCGCCCATTCACGCGGCGTGGCGTGGCATGATCTGACGTGCCATTCAGCGTGCTACTAGTGACGCATCGAAGTGGCACGTAACACGTAACTTGTAGTGACACGTTTGTGCAAAATGAAGGACGACCTAGAATTTAATATAAAATTCATTGAATTTATTCAAGAAAGGCCGTGTCTATACGATGCTTCTTCTTCTTTCTTCTTTATTATTTTGGCTATCAACCCAATGAGGATGATTTATGCCAGGGGGTAACCTATTTTTAAACTAGGTACTTAATTGTTAGTAGGACAGCACTGAAACAAACAAGCACTAAACTTATTAGAGAGCAATGTAGTTGAGGGAGATAAATTTACAGAGGATTTTGCCTTTTCTTACCTCTTTGTGCCTCTGACATGTGTCTCTAGTGGGTCCATCAAATGTCACGTCAGAGTCATGCTACATGCTACTTGAAAATTACGCCACTGTCACGTTACATAGGTGGGCACAGCGCCTTACGAAGTAAGTGACAGACATTCGTAATCGTGAACGCACCATCAAATCATAATTTCGAACGCACCACTCGTTAGCTGTCATCATCCGTCAGTCATGTCAACATGGCGGATGTTTGAATAATTGTTTTTCCGCGTTCGTGTTTTTCACAAAAAAATGGTGAAAACTTGCTGCGTTGCCGGGTGCAAGAGCGAAAGCTTTCCTGGCTGCGGCGTTTCATTTCATGCGTTAGTATGTTTTGAGTTATTTTTTGTCGCGCGCGCTCGCTCCTTTTGTAAGTTTGCGATATACCCCGACCGAACAGTGAGATCAAGCGATTTTATAAAACTGTTTTAACCAGTGATTCCTGAAGTGGTCTATATGGACCCCCACGGGTCGATTTCGATTCGCAGGGGTCCATGTAAGCGAAAAAAAAATCGGGGTGCACAAGATGTAAATGGGGGTCCACTTTAGTGGACTCCATCTAGACAGGTCACCATAAGCATTCAGGCGATTCGTTAATGTCGTATCACTTCTTAAACAGATTTTGTATACAGCATAATATTTTAAAATTATAATAATAGCAATAAACAAACGCGCGCATCACAGGTATCACGAAATGAAATCAACACTCTACTCAAATTGCATCACTAGTCGATTGAAGAGGCCAGCGCACATGACTAACGAGGGAAGGTGCGAATGAAATATGTGAAAAAAATGCGATTCAATGTGTGTTTGTTCGAATGAATAGGATAAACACGCCACATGAATGAGCAAGCGAGGACTCATACGTAGGACTATAACTGATATAACGAGGCTCCATAAGCTTTTGCACAATCGACTAGACTAGTCTAGAAAAAGTTCAATTTCGTGTGCCACCGCGACTAACGAGGAGCTCTCAAACATTTTCTGTTGTCGCTTGCAATAACAACATCGGCTCGAAAAGACCTCTTACCAGAATGCGTCACGTTTTTGATAAATCATGTAAAGGATTAGATGTATTTTATGATTCCAATAATTTAATTAAAGCCTATCTCTCTAATTTAATTAATTATACCTAGCCTATCTCCTTCTTAAGATTTCACTAACTGCCATCCTAAAGTACTGTATTTTATAACTATTATATTATATCATATTATGTATTATAAATATTAATATCCAATTATTCATACTTCTATTTTGCTTCATATATCCGTTACCAAACCAACCTTATTTACAACTTACTTTATTATTACCTTTCTTACCCTTATATTATTATTAGCCTTATTACATTTTTCCACTATCAACGTGTTCATGTTATTTCTATGTTAATTTGTAATGCATTGTAAACTATTCATAGGATAGTAAATTTGTTTTGTTTAAATATGTTTAAAAAATACTAGTATCATGTATTTACTATCTGTAACTTTACTATAAAATAAAAATAAAAAATAAATAAAATTTGGCACAGATGTTAGTAACAGTAGTACCAATAAATAAAATACAAACGGAGCTGCCATGGAATTCACCGACCGAAATCGGGCCCATCATATACAATTATTACACTTCTGGGAGGTGAACTGCGGATTCCGGACTAATGACCGGCTGTGGTAGGTTTAGGACAGCTGTCTTGCCACATGTGAGCGTTCACCTTACCACCCATTCACTCCCCCTTCGAAGCCATAGAATTTGAGATGCGGAAATCGCGGTTTTAGATAATTTTTCTAGAAAGGAGTTGTTTATTTCCCTGGAGAGACCAAGATCTTTAAAAAGGTGAAACAAAGATTTAGCTGGCAGGCCACGAGCGCCAACTTCCACCGCGTGAAGGTGAACAGTGAAGCCGTTCCGGGTGACGGCATTTGCGAGATCATGGTATTTATTTAATTTGTACTCGTGGTCTTATGGGATATTTGATTCCCATGGAATAGTTAATTTTACGATAAGGGCCATCTTCCGAGATGGAGAGTAAAGAGTTATATTTGGACGCAGGGCTGTGCATCCGAGACTTTCAGGGAATTTATACTGCTTAGAGAAAATAAAAGAGTGCCCAAATCGGCTAGCCCGCGAAGTTTAAATTGAATATTCACCTTAGTTTTTACCCACAGTGGTATATTTTATGACAGAGGGTGGTAGTTTTTTATAACCCGTAAATCTCATAGGTTTGCAATTTTTAGAAACGACGTACACTGTTCAGGATGGTCAGCGAAATAGACTTCTTAACTTTTGTATTCCTTTAAATTGCAGTATACCGAAGGCTGAAGATAAAAAAAGCATATGGCTGGCGTCTATTCCTGTGAAGACCGTTACGAAATACTCCAAAGTGTGCAGTTTGCATTTTAAGGTGACCGATTTTGAAGGCCCTAGAAATACCCTGAAACCGGAAGCGGTACCTGACGCTAAAGTAAGTTTTAGTGTTTTAATAACTAGTCATAAGGAAAAACGATCAATGTCTTTCATCTAAAATAAGGCCTTTCAAGACGACGGTCGCAGCCTCCTGGACGGCATCACGGGTTCCTTTGAGGTGACTCTTCATTTTAGGGAACAAGAAGAAGTCACAGGGGGCCAAGTCGGGGCTGTAGAGTGGATGCGGTAACGTTGGGATACTTTGTTTTGCCAAATATTATTGTTGGATTGTGAGAATTTTGGGCACCATCTTCGCACAGTGCTTTCGCATGTTCAAATTTTCCTGTAACATCTTCCCAATTGTTTCTATATTTATATTTAACTCGTATAATAACCCACGAAGGGTTAGGCGACGGTCAGACAGGACTAGCTCTCGAAGACGGTCGAAATTTGCATCTGGGATTCTTGAGAATTGGTGCTCCTGACCGCGGATCATCATCCAACGATTCACAACCATTTTGAACCACTTTGCCCATTCAAAGACACGTGATTGTGACAGACACTCACCTCCATACACCTGCCGTAATTTTCGTAAGATTGCTGCAGGTGTTCACCAGTTATGACAAAAAATTGATGATTGAATATAACAATACTTGATTAAGAATCTCATCTAGAGATGGAGATTGATAGGCGAAAGCTACCGTAGGCAGGTGCGGAGATGTAATGCCCGGAGGAGGGATGTATGTACGGAGCCGCTCTGGATGATAGATTGTATAAACCGTACCCCCACATTTGTGTAGCTTAGGAAGTCACGATCACCCACACAATTGTGTGTGTAGGGTCTGAAATACAATATCCAACTCATTGCAGAACCAGCAGATCACTCTGGTACAAATGAAGTAAGGATATACACAGATGGCTCCAAAACCACTCAAGGTACCGGAGCCGGCGTCTTCTCAAATGATCTAAACATCAAAATATCAACTACCCTAGGCACGGAGGCACTGTCTCCGACAGTGCCTCCGTGCTACAAACGCTAGCAAAAAATACTATAACCTCTGTCCTTGTACTGGAATGCCACAATGCGCTTCAATCCATTGCAAGGTAAAATAGAGTGACCCTGCAATGGATTAAAGGGCACAGCGACTCACTGGGCAATGACGCGGCAGACACACTGGCCAAAAGGGGATCAAAGGAAATAGTATCTGGACCGGAACCCTGGATGCCCATACCCCAGGCCCAAATAAAAACATGGCTATGCAGGAACACCGACGAAACCCACCTAAAAGAATGGAAAAAAACGCAGGATGCAGGCAAACAAAGAACGCGGTTCCGGAAGCGCCTAAAAAACTTGCCCGCAACCTCACCAGATTAAAAAGGAACAAAATCCGTAAAGTCATAGGTACTATGACAGGCCACTGTCCCCTAAACAAACACCTGTTTACCATAGGTGTGACAGACAGCCCTCTATGCAGAGGATGCATGGAGGAAGAAGAAACGCCACAGCATGTGCTCATAGAATGCAGGAGCAGGGCAGAGCAACAGGCAAGAATACTACAATCTCCGGCATCTGTCCCGGAGGCCTGTAGCAACCTAAACAGGCTGCTAACCTTCTGGGACAGCCTGGGTTGGCTGGAGTAACATAAATAGAAACATGAGCCACGCACAACGGCCCAATCAAGAGGCCAAGTGCAGGAAATAGCCCAGGAAAACTAACTAACTAGGGTCTGAAATAGTTAAGCCAGTTGTCTCTGCACTGTTGTGATAGTGAGATCTTACGTGTACTCTCTTTCAGGATATCACTGATGCGTGCCATCAGAGAATGTTCAAAGTGGAGAAGTTCTTCTGCCGAATATGCGCCAAGACGAACGTTGAACTCTTACCCATATTTGGCATCGGCGACAAGAACTACGCCGAGCTGATCAACCGTTTTCTACCCATTAGAGTCCAAGCACAGGACGGGAGGCCGCAGCATTTGTGTTCGATGTGTGCCAGCGGATTAACCGACTGGAGGACACTTGTCCAAAAGAGCAGGCAGTCGGATGAACAATTCAAGTTGCTCTACAAAGGCTCAAATAAGATTATAGATCTTCAGGTAAGTTGATATACATATACAATCTTACTATTTCCACCTGGAAACTATTGACGGTGCAATTGACTTTCATAGTATGATTTCACGATTTCACGCCAATGGGTTAGAAATAATAAAAACTCGGTTGTGTCACCCCCAGGACTTTCCCGGTAAACAGACAACCCCCTCAACCCCCAACCCGCCCCCACCCAAACTCCCAAAGTTCTCCTCAACCTCCCTCCTCACATCCCCCTCCCCAAAGCACTCCCCCACCCCCAACGCTACCCCTCTTACCCCCCACCCTCAACGCTAACCTCGCAATGCCCCCAAACACCCACCACTAAACATGCACCCCTTCTTCCACACCCTAACTTTCCCCCAATTCCCCCCCCCCCCCAAACATGACCCACCAAAACCCCTTTTGCATACTAAGCATCTTGGGTATCTAATACAGCACTCTAGAAAAGGCAGGATAGGAACCCATGGAAGAAGAAGAATATCGGAAGAAGAAGAATATTTTTGACCCCCCTCACCCCGATAGTGATTGATTATGACAGCAAATGTAGTTTTTGTGGTATTTCCGTGGTATTAAAATGGCTATTTTCCAATATGGTTCGTTTCTCGGCTAGCTACGTTAAATTTGAGTAAAATTTATAATTTATTTATGAAATTTTAGTATTTACAAACAAAATATATTTTTTTCCCACTTCAAACCCTTTATTCAGCACTAGCTGACCCGTGCCCACTTCGTTGGGCGGTAAAACTTTTTACTTGTGATTAAATTATGAGTGTGGTTCGGTTAGTACTGAGTGCTATGATTTATTTCCTGACTGCCAAAATAAGGGTTATATTTTTACTGCATATGTATGTATGTATTTGCGTGCCAATTTGACTATAATACCGTTATTTGTGAGTGAGCGTCTTATCTATTTAACTATTTATGAAAAGGGAAAAGTCTTTTGTTTTAAACACTTGAGACGATAAATTTACTTATTTTTGAGTGTCTTCTTGTGAGTGTCTTATTTGTGAGTGTATTATCTCTTTAACTATTTATGCAGTAAAAGGGATATTATATGCAGTAAAGGGAAAAGTCTTTTGTTTTAAACACTTGAGGCGATAAATTTACTTATTTTGATAAGAATTCATAATTGTTGATAATATGACCAATAAACATAACCTAACGATTTAAATTATTTTTTAAATATAAAATACTACTTTTTGTGACTTAAATATAAAAGTTAGACATATGCTGTCGCTGACTTTTTTGTAGGCATTATCAAGCTCTACAACTTTTCTCTAGAACTTAATCATATATGTCTCATCGTTAAGGCAGCGTTAGTTAGAAACGTTTTCGTTCGACCGCGTATTCTCTGACTTACTTTGCAAATCCGACTACCACGAAAAAGTCTGTACATTTTTCGGATTAATATATAGCCTATGACACTCATAAAAAACGTGGCTTTCTATTGGTAAAAGAATTTTCAAAATCGGTTCAGTAGATCCAGAGATTACTTCCTACAACGTCACAAACTTTACCTCTTTATAATATTAGTATAGATTATAGAGGATATCTGTCAAGGACTTTCAAGACTGCAAGGAACAGTGGAAAAGTCGCTATACTCGCTGTATTGAGGCTTAAGGTGAATAATATTGACAACAGTTGTAATTGTCATCAACAAATTGTTTAGTAATAAATAAGCTCGGATTTTTATTTATTTATTTATTTAGGAATTAATTACTATAAAACATTGATTAGCTTACAAAAATAACAGGAACCTAATGGCAAAACCTTAACCTTTTGCTTATTTGTTTCTGTCACACAACTGGGATTAGCCCGTTCTAGGGTGGACAGGACTCCAATATTACAATCAAATTTGCTTGATTGCTTGGTTGTTTACAAATGTACAAGTTTTATTAAAAAGCTAATGACACTAAATTGTCCCTAAATTGTGGTCTTCAGAATAAAATAAAAAAAATAATAATAAAAAAATATTAAAAGAAAATATAATAAATAAAATGCAATTCCATTATTTAATTGGCAATAAATATAATATAAAATTCGATTAAATAATATAAATAAAGTTATATGTGAGAAAAGAAAGAAACAGTCATTAATATTTAATATATGTTAAGTAATATAGGATTTAATATAAAAATACCTAAAAAAAGTCTAAAAAGTATAATTCATTGTCAAAGTCAAATAATTTTTGGTAGTTATTTCAATATTAAAATATACTCATATAAACATATATGTTTAAAAATATGTTAATAATTTGTGCACCTAAGTTTTATTATACTATTATTTCTAACATTCGATGTATGGTTAGTCTGTCATGATTCGATAACCATTTCTTTAATTTATTTTTGAATTCCCTAAATGTCAAAATCATTTTTATTTCCATATTGATCAGATTGTAAAATCTCGGCGCAATGAAAGAGTAATGTCTTTGTCCAAATGATGTTTTCCTTCTGGGTATTATTAAGCTATTTTCTAAAACTTGTCTCGTTGGTCGCCGGTTCTGAATTATTCCTAAATTTGAGTTATTGTCCAAAAATAGCCTTAAGAGGAAAGTTTTTAGAAAAAGTTGTCTACAATCAAGAACTTTAGCTTCCTTATAAAGTTCATTAGTGGGATGGCGATATGGTCTATGGTCTATTATTTTCTCTATGTCTCTTGTTCGGTTAGATGTATTCACCCTTTAATAACATTTATTTCTTAACTTTCAGAATGTTTCGGTCGAACTGCCAGACAAGAAACCTTGTACAAGGTCAAGCATGTTCTGTCAAGACTCCGGCAACGGTTTTCCAAATGCAATACCATCGTTCGTATGCAGTAAATGCAATTTTGAATTCAACAGTAAATCGCTTTTGGAGCTGCATTATAGGTATTGAACTGTGGTATTTTAAAACAATTTTATTAATCTTCTCGGTCTGTATACTTCATATCTTGCAACCGATCTTTATTATTATTATTATTATTTATTTCGGATAATGTGTCATCAGTAAAGTAGGTGACCTACGATGTGATTGCGCCTTGACGATCTGTAAAATACAAGTTGAACAAAACTGGACCCAGCACTGACCCTTCCTAGAAAAAATATCTAAAACTGCAATTTCCGCATCTCAAATTCCATGACCTCGAAGACGGAGTAAATGGGTGGTAAGATGAACATTCACATGTGGCAAGACAGCTGTCCTAAACCTACCAAAGCCGGTGCTTTTTCACAAAAAAAAAACAGTAAATAACTCAAAAATAGTGGGTGACTTACGTAAACAGCGATTTACTCATTATTTTCCGAAATTTCAAACGGCAGATACCAGTGTCCGTCCCGGCCTGTGAGAATGTCCAACCGTCTTTCCTTTTATGTGCCAAGTGGTCAGGTTGTACTGTGGGGCCGCGCGGATCACTTGTCTTAGTAATAACAATTGAAGTGCTGTCCGTTGTTTGCCTACAGGCTTTTGAAATGATCAAGGGTTGTGATCGGCCCCCTTGACCCGATATACTGGCAGTCACAAGGTGTCCGCCGTGGCCCACTGAGCTAAACATGGTTTTTAGTTTACGTTCAACGCGTTAATCTATTAACTGCAAAAAACATTTAACTACAAATCCTTTCTCAATAATCGAGAAAGCTACAGATTGGATTCTGGAGGTTGATTCGGTCTCTAAGCAGTATAAATTCCCTGAAAGTCTCGGATTCACAGCCCTCCGTCCAGATATAACTCTTTACTCTCTATCTCGGAAGGTGGCTCTTATTGTAGAATTAACTGTTCCATGGGAATCAAATATCCCAAAAGACCACGAGTACAAATTAAATAAATACCATGATCTTGCGAATGCCGTAACCCGGAACGGCTTCACTGTTCACCTTCACGCGGTGGAAGTTGGCGCTCGTGGCCTGCCAGCTAAATCTCTATTTCACCTCTTTAAAGATCTTGGCCTTTCCAGAAAAATAATCAACTCTTTCTTAGAAAAATTATCTAAAACTGCGATTTGCGCATCTCAAATTCTATGGCTTCGAAGGGGGAGTGAATGGGTGGTAAGGTGAACGCTCACATGTGGCAAGACAGCTGTCCTAAACCTACCACAGCCGGTTCGTAAGTCCGGAATCCACTGCTCACCCCCAAGAACGGTAAAAAAAATAGTATTATGATGGGCCCGACTCCGGTCGGTGAATTCCATGGCAGCTCCGTTTGTATTTATTTATATAAGGAACCTCCACAAGTACAAGTACAAACTTGGAGATCTGTTACACAGCGTTAATCTCAACCTGACAAAATTTAAATCTAATGCTCCTAGAAACATCCTTCAAAATAGGTGGACAAGTGGAATAAACTACCATTTGAAGTGATTAGTGCAAGCTCTGTCGATCAATTTTAAAACGGACATAATTTTTATCTAAATCTTTATTAACCCCTCCTCTCGCGAAGTAAAAATTCAGCTATCACTTTTGCCCGCGACATTTTCGCGCGTAAAATCGACGCGAGTCGACGACCTTGATACAAACGACCATAACTTGTAAACCACTATACAGATCATAAAAAAAATTAATGTAAAATGATCGCATTGAAATTTGACATAGGTATAAAAAAATATAACCTGGAAATTGGGGGAGTCGGCCGTTGGTCCCGCAAGGGATGTTTGGGAGTTACCGGGTTAACCTATCGAAAGCCAGCCGTCGCTTGCAAAAATTGCGCCACACCTTTTTTGATCGATTTTGTATATGAATACTATTAATATGGTTTATTTTATGAATTCTTTCTTGTTACCTAATAGGTAGTCTAATTAGTCATGTATATTACATATTTATAAAATACTAGCTGACCCGTGCCCACTTCGTTGGGCGGTGAACATTTTTACTTGTGATGAAATTATGAGTGTGGTTCGGTTAGTACTGAGTACTATGATTTATTTCCTGACTGCCAAAAGGAGGGTTATATTTTTACTGCATATGTATGTATATATTTACATGCCAATTTGGCTATATTACCAGGATTTAAAAATGAGTTAATGAAATGATTATGATTGAACAAATTACGTTTATTTTAATTGTTCAAAACTTCTCTGTGTACTATATTAGATGTAATGTTATTATTTGGTACCAAAATATATTATCTTTCAGGAATCCCAACCCGAGATACGGTCGCGGTTCCATACCTATGTCGTATTATCTCTTTAACCATTTATGCAGTATAAAGGAAATTATATGCAGTAAAAAGGGAAAAGTCTTGTTTTAAACACTTTGGACGATAAATTTACTTATTTTGATAATAATTTATAATTGTTGATAATATGACCAATAAACCTGACCTAACGATTTAAATATTTAAAAAAAATATAAAGTACTACTTTTTGTGACTTAAATATAAAAGTTAGACATATGCTGTCGCTGACTTTTTTATTATCAAGCTCTACAACTTTTCTCTAGAACTCAATCTTATATCTCTCATCGTTAAGGCAGCGTTCTTAAGACACATTTTCATTCGACCGTTTTTTCTCCGACTTACTTTGCAAATCCGACTACCACAAAAAAGTCTTTTTTTTCTCGGATTAATATCTAGCCTATGACTCACAAATAACGTGGATTTCTATTGGTAAAAGAATTTTCAAAATCGGTTCAGTAGATCCAGAGATTACTCCTTACAACCTCACAAACTCACAAACTTTACCTCTATAATATTAGTATAAGCTATATGGAGGCCAGCTGAAACGGCTACCTGCAGATCTTTCAACCTTTTTGGCGCCATAGCGGTTATTATTGTTTATGACTTATTTTAAAACCTGCATGTCCGGAATAAATAATAATAATCTTAAATAAAGTCACCTCTCGCGATGTTCTGTTACGTTTTTCTCTCATCTCTTTTTCGCCTTGAGATCATCTTCCTGAGATCTCTTTCGATCTTAGGCAGTTTTTACCAAGTTAGCCTCTTGTTAGACGCTCTGTGTTGGACTTTTTCGAGAAGATCTTTTTGTACTAAATTATTATTATTATTATTATTATTATTATATATTTAACAGGCAGGCTGCTTAAGCTGATGCGCCTGAGTCTGTGCTTGCATTACAATTTCTGTGGAATAAGTCCAGTTTATTTTTAAAGTCATTGACACTATTGGCATTGATCACGTCACTTGGGAGAGCATTCCATTCGTTTACCACTCTACTGCTGAGGAAATGTTTCTTGGGATTTGAATGGAATGATTCACGCTGGAGTTGCAGATGATGCCCACGCAGATAGGTGTTAGTGCTCATGGTGTAGATAGTCTGCAACCCAGGAACGTCATACGATGCAGTCAGGATCTTATATGCCTCGATTAAGTCACCCCGTGCCCTGCATTGCTCCAGAGTGGTCAAACCGAGAGCCGACAATCTTTTCTCATATGTTAGATGCTTCAAGTTAAAAGGCAATTTAGTCGCTCTTCGCTGGACCTTCTCTAGAAGATCGATATCCTTCCTAAAGTATGGATTCCAGATCTGATAGACGTGTTCCAAAATAGGTCTTACAAATGACTTATAGATTTTCAGCATCAGTTCCTCTGTGATATGGTGAAAAGCTTTTTCAATTAGAAACAATAGAGAGTTTGCTTTCTTTACCAATGCAGTCACGTTTTCTTCCCATTTTAGGTCTTCTTTTTCAGAGTCTGCAATGAGAAATGGTACCTCTTTCTTTTTCAGAGTCTGCAATGAGCTCAAATGCTACCGTTGCCATCTGACGTTCGACGCGCTCTACGATAATTATGCTCACCTCAAATCGTGCATTTTGTACGTGTGTCGCGGGTGCGAAGCGACGTTTATCACCGCGGCACAACATCGCGCGCACGCCGCCTCCTGCTCGGACGAGCCTCAAGACGCACTGCTCTCGTGCAAAAACTGCTCGTTCCACACGGTCTACTTGGACAACTTCGAAAGGCACGTCGCCGAGTGCTGGATGAATGATTTCGTCGATGGTTTAAACGAGGGCCGCGCATGCGAGAACTGCGATCGATACTTCTACCACGATTCCGAATACATGGAGCACGTCGAGGGCTGTTCCGTGTATTTATGCTCTTGCGGGATGCGCTTTCGGGGTTTGCCGGAGATGTTCGATCACGTTGCGAAGTGCGGTTCAAAGAAAGTCCGCCCGAAAGAGGAACCGAGCGACACGGACTCATTCTACGACGACACAGCGGTGAATTACGAACCCGACGAGGACGAAGATTGTTTGCAAGCCTACGAAACACGCATCGATGATCTATTCGACATGTTAAAGAGACGCAATTTTAACGTAAGAGCCGACGCGCAGTGCGTCGTCTGCGAAAAGTACTGCAAGACGAAGCGCAGCCTTCGAAGCCATTTAGTCACGAATCACGCGGCGTTCAAACTCATCACTCAGCACTTCTCCTGCACGTACTGCGATACGCCCTGCAAATCGGTACAGCAATTTAATGCTCATTCCTACTACAAACATGTACCGCGCCGCTGTCATTACTGTCCAAAAGTATGCTTGACAAAGTTCGACATGTTCATACACATCCGCAAGGACCATCTACAAAACGGTATTATCATTATCTTCTTATATATAAAAATGAATCGCCGTGCGTTAGTCTCGCAAGATCACGAAAATGACTCGACCGATTTGAATGATTATTTTTTTGTTTGGTTTGCCTTGATTCAGGGGTGGTTTACAAAAATAAATATTTAGGAAAAATTAAAAGAAACAACTGAAAATTGAAAAAATCGAGATTGGTCATTTTGGGAAATTGGCCACTTTCTAGATGGCTATCGCGGCGATCGTATTGTTTGACAGGCGCCATCCATAACTGTTATTCATTCCCGACAACGTGTAAAATTTTGAAAAGTCAAAAAAGTTGAAAAAGTCAAAAAAGTCAAAGGAGTGAAAAAAGTTAAAAAAGTCAATAAAGTCAAAAAAGTTAAAAAAAGTAAAAAGTAGGAAAAGCAAAAAAAATAAAAAAGACTAATAAGTCAAAAAAGTAAAAAAAAAACAAAAAGTAAAAAAAAATAAAAAGTAAAAAAGTTGAAAAAGTCATAAAATGGGAAAAAATCGAAAAAGTCGGAAAAGTACAGTGGTACGAAGTTCACCGGGTCATCTAGTTTTTAATATAAATTTGATTATACCTCGTTTGCAACTTAACAATTAAAATACTAAAAGGCAAGCTTATTGTCACATGGCAATATCTTCTAATGTACCTTATCATGCTTAGGTAAGAACGTTTATTCTTAGGTAAGAACGAATCGTGCCAGATCTGCCGCTCGATCGTGCCGAAGGACGAGATCGAGCAGCACCGGCGTTGGCATTACGAGGAGGACCGCAAGCAGTGCGAGGAGTGCGGCCGCATCCTGCTGGGCGTGCGCCAGTACGTCAAGCACATGTCCACGCACCGCTGCAACGCGCAGATCCTGTGCCCCGACTGCGGGAAACTCGTGTTCCGGTACTCCCTCAACGCTCACATGAGGACCCATTCCAAAACCACAGGAGCGATCAAACGGAGGACCAAATCGAGGTAAGCTGCTATTTTCATTAAACGAAGCGAAAACTCTTAGCTCCAAGTATATTTAGAACCGATCACTTGAAATGGTAGTTTATTTCACATTAGTTAGTTAGTTTTCCTGGGCTATTTCCCGCACTTGGCCTCTCGATTGGGCCGTTGTGCGTGGCTCATGTTTCTATTTATGTTACTCCAGCCAACCCAGGCTGTCCCAGAAGGTTAGTAGCCTGTTTGGGTTGCTACAGGCCTCCGGGACAGATGCTGGAGATTGTAGTATTCTTGCCCGTTGCTCTGCCACGCTCCTGCATTCCATGAGCGCATGCTGTGGCGTTTCTTCTTCCTCCATGCGTTCTCTGCATAGAGGGCTGTCTGTCGCACCTATGGTAAACGGGTGTTTGTTTAGGGGACAGTGGCCTGTCATAGTACCTATGACTTTACGGATTTTGTCCTTTTTTAATCTGGTGAGTTTGCAGGCAACTTTTTTAGGCGCTTCCGGAACCTTTTTTTTTTTTGCCTGCATCCTGCGTTTTTTTTCCATTCTTTAACGTGGGTTTCGTCGGTTTATTTCACATGTTCACCGCTCTATTTTGGAGAAAGTTCTTAAGAGGATTAGATTTAAATTTTGCATTTTTGCTGTGACCTCGAAGATTTGTGTTGACAGTGAATTCTCAGGTACGTTATAATCATTTGTGAGAATTGTATACGTCTGTCTTCATAATTCCTATCCTTTAGGATCTCTCATAATTCCTATTATTACCCCAGGCCCAAATAAAAACATGGCTACGCAGTAACACGATGAAACTCACCTTACAGAATGGAGAAAAAAAACGCAGGATGCAGGCAAACAAAAAACGCGGTTCCGGAAGCGTCTAAAAAACTTGCCCGCAACCTCACCAGATTAAAAAGGGACAAAATCCGTGAAGTCATAGGTACTATGACAGGCCACTGTCCCCTAAACAAACACCTGTTTGCCAAAGGTGTGACAGACAACCCTCTATGCAGAGGATGCATGGAGGAAGAAGAAATGCCACAGCATGTGCTCATGGAATGCAGGAGTGTGGCAGAGCAATGGCAAGAATACTACAATCTCCAGTATCTGTCCCGGAGGCTTGTAGCAACCCAAACAGGCTGCTAACCTTCTGGGACAGCCTGGGTTGGCTGGAGTAACATAAATTGAAACATGAGCCACGCACAATGGCCCAATCAAGAGGCCAAGTGCGGGAAAAAGCCCAGGAAAACTAACTAACTAATGTGAAAAATAACTTTATTACTACATCACACTTCTTAGAAAATCACACCAGAACTTTCCGCTTTGTCTGATATTACAGAAAAATCTAAAGTTTTGAGAGTTAGCGCCCGAAAGTTGATAATAAACTTTGAATGCTCATAATATAAAATTGGTTAGATTTTTTCAAATATATTGTCTCATTATATACTTATTATGTCCAATAACTAATTATTATACTCCAAAGAGTCACATTTCATCGAAAAACTATAGAAAATCGCACTCAAAATATTGTAATATTCTCATACTTATTGTCAAAACAAACTTCAATGTGCCACCTCATTTACGAAACAATTTATAATGTTCAAAATACGGCGAATTATGTGATTACTTAGGATGTAAATGAAGCAATACCTATTTAATCAGCGAATTAAAGAGATATTACGTCATATTTTGCGATATTTCGGAATATTTCATAAACATTACAAAACAAAAATGGCTATTTTTTCCCGACGCGTTTCAATTCGCCGAAGCATTTTGCTTAAAAAATACACGAAAAACAGAAAATGGACTATCTCAAATGACAAATGCTCATTTATAAACTCTTTTAAAATGCAAATTACTCACTTTTATGAAGTAAATCGAACTATAACACACACTAAAACATATTTATTTTCACTACACAACGGTACAATAACGGCGCGCACGACATGCCGTCCGACTGACAGCCAAGCCAACGGAAACTGATGCATTAGTAAATAAATTACCTACCGAGCGGTCTTGAAACGAAAAATACGAATAGAGATGGGCATTGCGTTATTTTGTAGCGCTCTCGGAAGCGAATATAACCGTATTTGGAGTTTTAATGAATTTTTTCGCAAACGATGAGCAATGCATCCAATATTGGAACGCTCACATTCCGCCGTAGTTAAGACTTGCATCCAGTGATGGACGGGTCACATCAGTCGGGTTAAGTCAATAAAATGCAATATATTGGTAGCCATTAGAAATTCTATTTTTGCGACGGCAAATGATCATGCAGCTTCCTTTCGTTACCATTCTATATAATTTCAAGGCATTACCCGACTAGAAGTTGTAATAAAGTATCAATTGGAGACACTTTTACAGCCGCTGGCTATATAAGGGTGGCTTATACCACCAAAAATAGCCATTATGACCGCTATTAAGCCACTATTCAGCTAAAAGCCGTATAAATGCGCCTAATTCGGTCATATAGCAGTCATATAAACGTTTATAAGACTGCTATATGACCAGTTCTTGTGACTTAAGATGTAGGGATAACATTGCCGTGACCGTTATATAGCCAATTTGTGCTACTTGGGATGTTATACCATATTCAAAGACGGTGAAAAATTTGGGTACCAGTATTAATCAGTTGGCAGTTACAGATCAAGGAAGTCAGGAAACGTTCCTTTACTGGTTTTATTAGCCTTGGGCGGTCGCAAAGATTTTTACTAGTGGAAGTTAGGAATACCACAGTTCCAACACGGTTATTACTTTTACTAGACTGTGCTGATGTGTGCCACCTTAAAGTCACCGAAGCTATCCTCAACTAATTGAAGCGGTTGGAAAATGTGTCCATTAGATAAAATCTATATTGCGAGACAATTTGATGACGTCTCTTGAGTATAGATGCAAACTTTATTGACTTCGAATACGTAAAAGTAGAAACCTGCATATTCTTGCCCTTCTTTATAATATCCTAAACAATCGGAGCTATCCACTGCTTAGAATAGGATTCATATAATAATGATTTCGTTTCATATTTACTTGTATGAACACAATGAATTAAATTAAGGAAGTACCTGGTAGAAGACTCCTCCGAATCTACCAGGTGAGGTTTGTGTAGTAATATGTATCTAGTATATAAAAAATATTATTTTGTTCTGCAGGTTCGACGAGAAATGCCCGCATTGCAGCAAACGGTTCCACCAGCGTCTCATATACGCGAAGCACGTGAAGGCACACGAGCGCGGAACGTATCTCAGCTACCGTTGCTCGCACTGCAACACTGCATACGCGACGCAAGCGGCTCTTTCCGCGCACGTTCGCTCGCACCACAAGGCGGAAGATCCGTACTGCGCAGAGTGCGATTTGCGCTTCGAGACTCTACAGGAAAAGTACCTGCATAAACGGACGGAGCATTCTACGTTTAAGTTTGTTTATCGATGCTGCGATTCGACATTCAGCCGCTACGGAATATTCGAGAAACACTTTATAGAGACGCATAAAGACGACGGGATGCAGACGGTCGTGAAAATATTTAAAGATAAGCCGTCGCCGTACGTTTACCAGTTCACGTACGCGACCCAAGAAGACGGGCAGCCAGCATTACACTTAGCATGCGGACACTGCGGAAAAGCGCTCAGCTCCATGGGTCAGATGAACCTTCACATCCGCATCGTCCACATAGGGGAGAGACTGTACCATTGCTCTCACTGTGGTCTCTCGTTCAAGAAGCAGTCAGCGCTGACCTACCACGAATACATACACCTGAACGTCAAGCCGTACAAGTGCCGGATATGCGATCAGGAGTTTCGACAGCCACAAGAATGGACGAAACACGAACAGAAACACCTGCAAGACGAGGCGTTACCAAGGAAGAGAAAACGTACTGAAGATCCCACTACGACAGACGCTTAACCATAGATTTACTTAAAATTAAGAATTAAATCAATTACTGTACTAAGAACGACTATTTATTTCAAGGGAAACACACGACTTTCTTAAGGCATTGATTGTATAGAATATCAGATTGCTTAATGCCATAGTATGTTTAGCACTATAATCAATGACGATTTCGAGAAAAAAAGAAACTGCTTTCCTAAAGTATTGATTTTAGAGGGTATGTATTAGATTGCTTAATAGCATAGTATGCTTTGGCAACTAACTTGTCTCCGACAGTGCCTCCGTGCTACAAGCGCTAGCAAAAAATACTATAACCTCTGTCCTTGTACTGGAATGCCACAATGCGCTTCAATCCATTGCAAGGTCAAATAGAGTGACCCTGCAACGGATTAAAGGGCACAGCGACTCACTGGGCAACGACGCGGCAGATGAACTGGCCAAAAGGGGATCACAGGAAATAGTATATGAACCGGAACCCTCGATGCCCAAATAAAAACATGGCTACGCAGGAACACCGAAGAAACCCGCCTTAAAGAATGGAAAAAAAACGCAGGATGCAGGCAAACAAAGAACGCGGTTCCGGAAGCCTCTAAAAAACTTGCCCGCAACCTCGCCACATTAAAAAGGGACAAAATCCGTAGTAATGGGTACTATGACAGGCCACTGTCCCCTAAACAAACACCTGTTTACTATAGGTGTGACAGAGAGCCCTCTATGCAGACGATGCATGGAGGAAGAAGAAACGCCACAGTATGTGCTCATGGAATGCAGGAGCGTGGCAGAGCAACGGGCAAGAACACTACAATCTTCAGCATCTGTCCCGGAGGCCTGTAGCAACCCAAACAGGCTGCTAACCTTCTGGGACAGCCTGGGTTGGCTGGAGTAACATAAATAGAAACATGAGCCACGCACAACGACCCAATCAAGAGGCCAAGTGCGGGAAATAGCCCAGACTAACTAACTAACTAACTATGCTTTGGCAACTAATGTGCCTTCCTTAAGGTTCTGTTGTCACTATCGACTTTGAGGTTTTGGAAGTTATCATCGATAGCTTTACTTGATCAACTTTTGCTTTTCATTAGTCCTGATCGTCGTCTTCATGTCGTCATTTGTTGTGCCATTAACCCTCCAAGCACGGGCAACGCGCTGGTACGAGTTTAGCTCCTTCCGTGCAAAATCGCAGGGCACGCTATTATAGGGTTCCATATTTTTTCGGGGTAATGTCTGTGTCAGGAGACGCTATTTCCCTATTAACATCAATATTTTCACATTCACAAGTTACACTTGCGAATCGGAATGACTGGTTTTTACAAGTTTGTCCCCTGTAAACAGACAAAAAATCACTCAGTCCTGTCGCTTCGCATAATTTACATTCAGTTGTCTGTTTGTTCTAGTCTATCTGTAGTCTAGTATATAGTTTGTTCTAGTATATAGTCAACGAGCTGAGTGACCTTCAAGCTGTGAAAGACTTTGTCTATCTGGGCTCCATGATATGCAACGACGGAAACTGTGAAAAGAAAGTCTCACGCAGAAGCCAGATGGCAAGATCGGCCATGAGCAAGCTAGAAAAGCTGTGGAAGAATCGGGGTATAAGCAAGCGGACTAAGGTCAGGCTGGTTCGAGCTCTGGTTTTCTCGATCTTTCTCTATGCATCGGAGACATGGACCCTGAAGGCTCGGATACGCACCAAAATCGATGCACTGGAGATGTGGTGTTGGCGTAAAATGCTAGGAATCCCATGGACAGCACGCCGCACCAACAAATCTGTCCTGGAAGAACTTGACATCCAAGTGAGACTCTCCACCGTATGCATGAGAAGGGTCCTGCAGTTCTTCGGTCATGTTGCCAGGAGAAACCCAGAGAATCTGGAGAAAATGCTTTCCGGGGGTCAAGTGGAGGGAAGAAGAAGCAGAGGCAGATCACCGGCCAGATGGAACGACCTCATCAAAGAAGTTACAAAAGGGTCAATACAATCTGCGACCCGCCATGCAGAAGACAGGTCGAAGTGGAGGAGCCTCGTAGGCAAACTGTTGTCTAGTGGCCACGATCCTCAGTAATGAGGGAACGACGCGGAAGAAGTATATAGTAGTCTATCTGTTCAGTTGTTGCGACCATACATTCATAGTCAATATGCCGCAACGCGTAATATCTTCTGAGTTGGGAATCGATGAATACAAAAAATTGGGAAGCGATTTTAGTTCTGTAGACTTTCAGTAAGTGTTGAGGAATCCGAGGACGACGTGGATCTAGCAAGTCGCTGTGTGTGGAATGAAGTTGATATGAATAATATGACGGCTGCTCCTCCAGCATTTACTTTCACTCCAACTTCGGAAGTAAAGGCAACAAAAACTGTTCAACGATATATAAACGCAAATATTTAAAATAGATACTGTATCGTCTTGCAAATTTGTACGAAAAAATGAGAAAATAACCTGCGGCTGGAGGGTTAAGAATAACTGTTTATTTCGAGGGAAACACACAACTTCCTTAAGGCGTTGATTACATATAATAACAGATTGCTTGATGCCAGTGTTTTGGCACTACAATCAATGACTATTTTGAGAAAAAAACCCACTGCTTCCTTAAAGTATTGATTTTATAGGGCATTAGATTGCTCAATGCCATAGTATGGTTTGGCAACTCATGCGCCTTCCTTATGGTTCTGTTGTCACTATCGGCTTTGAGGTTTTGGAAAATTATCATCAATAGTTTTACTCCATCACCATTTGCTTTTCATTAGTCCTGATCGTTGTTTACATTGTTGTACCATTAATTATACAGATTATTAGATTGCTCAATGCCATACCATGCTTTGGCAGCTATGATTTCACCATGAAGCACAACGTGTAGATGGCATTCATAGTTCCAAACATTGGTTATTCTTCTCTTAAAGTTCAGTAGCCCAATAGATCGCGTTCTAAATACATCTATATGGTAACCTATCTCAAAATAAAATAATATAAAATACAAATTTTTAAATCATACCTCTTAATATTTTAATATTATTTACATAAAGATGTGATTTTTAATTTGATATACAGGTTCGTGCTTTAGGGGATGTAGTTGGGGGTTTGTGTTGTGGGTAGTTGGGGGAAGGGTGTTACGGTAGGTTTGAAAGGGGAGGGTTGTTGCTTATTACGGTAGTTGAAATTGATAATTTCCGTGAAGAATGAATGTATTTTCCAAAATATTAAACGTCACACAAAACAGGACACAGCCACACACGAATGTCTCAGTTAATTGTTAACAACAATGGAAAATCCCCTCAGGCAGCAAAAACGCAAACCGCATGCAAATACACTTTGCCGCAAATGATGCTTCATAGTTTTCTTCTGAATTGGTAGATGGTAGCAAATATTTCAATTAACAGATGGCGCTACTTGATTTTATCAAACGGATAGCATTGTTTACTAAGATAAAGCATCTACCAACATTCCTATGCCAGCTACTGTTGATTCTTGAAAGTTGCCGGGAAAGTCTTGGGTTGACACAGCTTTCTTTAAATTTCATTATGCGAGTAAATTCAAGTTTGGTGGGTGCCACGCGCATTGTTTCAATGAATGTCCTCCCCCCTTCCCCCCCTAAACCTAAAGTCTGGATACGTGCCTGGCATTCACATGTCTTTCCAAGTCTCTCGGCGTAGTGAAAGCATGAGCACATTCCTGACACGCATACCTCTTTATTTTCTTATGTACGGCCTCTACGTGTCTTTTCAAGCTCGCCCCTTGAGTGAATGCTAGGGTGCAATCCCCGCACGCGTACTTCCTTATTTTCTTATGAATGGTATCTACGTGGATCTTCAAGCTCCCTTGCTGAGTGAAAGCACGGTCACATTCTCCACATGAGTACTTCTTAAACTTCATGTGAACTGCCTCTACATGCGCTTTCAAATGTCCTTGCTGGGTAAACGCACGCCCGCATTCTGCACACGCATACTTGTCCATTTGCTTATGAATGGTGTCCACGTGGATTTTCAAGGTTTCCTGTCGGGTGAACGCAAGGTCGCATTCCGCACAAGGGAATTTCTTCAGTTTTCTATGAACTGCGTCCAAATGCGCCTTCAAATATCCTCGCCTCACGAAAGCTCGGCCGCATTCGCCACATTGAAACTCCTTTTTCTTCAAATGAACCGCTGAAATATGATTATTTAAATTACCTTTGTGGGAAAACGCCCAGTCACACTCCGGACAAACGTGCGATTTCACTCGTTTAACATTCTTTCGACTATCGCCAATATTATTACTTCCAGACGGTTTTAGCTTTTTAAACTGAGTTTTATCTATGTATTCGACAACACTTGAAATATCAATATCGACGATATCCGTTTTAATTGTGACATTTTCCGCAATCCTACTTCCAGATGGTCCAGTTTCGATCGGTTCTGGCTTGTATTCGGCGACATTGCCCTTTCCATCTAGCGTGACATTCCTAAGCGGAATATTCACATTTGAAATATCAATATCGACGATGTTCGTTTTAATTGTGACATTTTCCCCAATTCTACTTCCAGATTGTCCAGTTTCGATTGGCTCTGTCTTTATGGATTGAGCTTTATCTATGTATTCGGCAACATTCCCTCGTTCATCCGGTATGAAATCCCTCAGAGGAATTTTCGCATCTGAGTATTCAATATCGACAATCTCCGTTTTAATAACGACATTTTCTTCAATCTTGACAGTCACGTTGCTGCAATCGTTCATCTTTTGTCCACTCATGTATGAACAAGTTACTGTTCCACCATTGATTTTATAAAATCAATGGTTCCACTAAGAAAATGGATTTGACTCAACAAATTAAAGCTAAAAGCATTGATTTTATATATAAAATCAATGCTAAAAGATTGCGGCTGCAGTGGTTAGGAGCTCACGAAGAAATACGATTTGACAGCTGTTACCAGTGTTGCTAGAATAGTTCTGCAGGGGGGGGCGCCAGTTTTGCATTCGGCAAACTTGCACAAATGTCACTTTTGACAGCTCCAAATTTGTTGAGGGTAGATTTGCAGATTTAAGGAGAAGAAGAAGAAGATGAAGAAGGGGAAAATAAAGAGAACTTCTTCTCAATATGTGTTTTTTTATAATCGCAGGTATATTCTAATTTTATTTACGATGACAATGCAATTGATCAGATTTTTTATTATTACTCATCAGCGACGAACGTTACTAATACGAGGTAGGTAACTGTACCAATGGATCTAAGTAAACCCAGAACAATAAAATTTCAACACTGGCAATGATTAAAATAACTCAGGGCAACTTCAAAGGCAACTTCGAGAAAAGTGACAGATATCAACAAATCGTATTCTTTCGCGAGCACCACCTCAGTGCAGTTTGAATCGTTTAACTTTAAAAAAGGCATATTAAATACTTCATACGAAGTTGAGTGATCGGACGATGGACGATTACAGCAACGTGACTGTCAAGATTGAAAAAAATGTCATGATTAAAGAAGAGGTCTACGATTCTGGTGATTCATATTTGAATATTCCTCTGAGCGAGTTCATACCAGATGACCGAGGTAACGTGGTCGAATTTTACGCCGATGGACATCGTTTCATAAAGCCGGAGCCAATCGAAGCTGGACCATCTGGAAGCAGTAATATCGGCGATAGCGGATCTACTGTTGGACGTGTCAAATCGCATGTTTGTCTGAAGTGCGATAAGACGTTCTTTTTGAATTGCCGTTTAAATCGACATAAGAATAGTGTTCATGATAAATTGAAGAAATACTCATGTGAGCAATGCGATCGGGCATTTGCAGCGAAGGGTGCTTTAAAAGTGCATATAGACGCAATTCACAGGAAGTTAAAGGCATATATACGTGGGAAGTGCGATCTTGCTTTAGCAAGGCAAGGACATGTGAAAACACACATAGAAGCAGTACACAGGAAATTGAAGAAATACTCATGTGAGGAATGCAATAGTGCTTTTGCAACGAACACTGCTTTAAAAACACATGTGGACGCGGTTCATAGGAAATTGAAGATATACTGGTGTGAGGAGTGCGATCGGGCTTTTGCAGCGAAGGATTCTTTAAAAAAACATGTACACGCGATTCACAGGAAGTTAAAAAAATACTCATGTGGGAAATGCGATCGTTCATTTTCCTCGAAACAAGGGCTGAAAATGCATTTAACTGTCGTTCATGAAAAATTGAAGAACTATTTATGTGCAGAATGCAGTCGGAGCTTCGGATATCGATCAGATCTGATTAGACATTTAATGAGAATACACACTGCATAAATATTGGCAAAAAAGAGCAATTCAAATGAGTTTGGTAATAGACACTTTGCTGTTATTAAAACCATTTACTGAAGTTTTTTCGTAAAAATACTAATCTGAAAAACCTGTGGACGATTAGTTAATATTTGAAGTATTACATTAGAAGTTTATTAGTTTAAGAAGAATTTTATTTAAGAAAAATAAATTTAAGTGTTATTTTAATTAATTAAAATTTTGTGTTACATATTTTTTAGTACCTAGTGAAGTATTTTTTGCTGTTATATAATTGGACTCTTAATATTGTACATTTTCATACATATTTACTAAAATCTCAGAACGATTCGGAATTTATCCTAAGAATTTTTAAGTAATCTTTTTTTTGTCAGTACAATATTTTATGAAATTAAACTTTTTTTAAAAAAAAATGCGTTTTTTTATGATACATTTTTTTGACAAGAAGATATTGTAAAAAAATCGTCGTATTATCCACGCATCGCAAGAGCTGCCGATTTTAGGGCCCTAAGACCTTGTCCAGAAGGAGCGAATTCTCTCGCGCGAATTCATACGCGCGTCGGCGAGGTACCTACTTGGGCGCTATACATTGCGTTCACAAGCATCGCGTGTGTTTGAAATTCGCGCGTAAATCGCGTGCAGTACGCCGGACTCTCGACTCGCGCGCATAACGCGCGTGTCTCGCGCGAGCCGAGATACTAGAAACTCCATGGTGCGTCCAGTTTACGTCAGTTTACGTCCCGGGTTCGTTGAAATGCCTCTCTTAAGTCCACAAGCAGTTTCTTCAAAGTAGGGACTTCTTTTTTCACTATATAAAAATCATTCAATTTGTGTCTGATTACACACACATCGAAGTAATCCCATTGCACTTTAGTGGATTTTCGTGGGCGTTTCTTTTCAGGCGTTCTCCAAATTTGCAATATTAGTCGAAATGTTATGGAAGAACTTTGAGAGCTACCCGTTGGTTTCTACAACTCACCAGTCGGTGAAGCAATTTTGTCAAGGAAAACCTTTTTTTTTCCTCCTCATGGTAAGGTAGTAGATTGCGCAAGTTTTCTACGGCTTTGCTAATTTTTAGTTTTACATCATTGTTTGTATCAAAAAATTCATTTGTCAACAATGAATAAAATGTGTATTTCAGATTCACATTTTATGCGATAACATACCACGTCAAGTTATATGTAAGGGTTTTTTTAACTGGGGTTTTCAATTTAAAAAAATCGGAAAGTTCCCAGAACACCCCCAAAAAGGATGTATTTTTAAATGTGATCGCGGGAAATCCAATAAAATGTCGGAAAATCAAAAACTTCCAAAAAGTCGACTTCTTGAACAAATTATCACGTGGTTTTTTAAAAATAATACTGCTTATACAATGAATAGAGCTGTCAACTACAACGGGCGAACCCGTCACCTCAGGAAGTTTTAACGATTAATCGTTCTATCCAATCCACCGTGCGGCGTAGGCCAATCGATTGATTGGCTTACGCCGCACGGTGCGCAGACCGTCCAGGAGCGCCGGAAGGTTGACTCCTAGGGGAAACTAGCCCAAAGGCCAGAGTCCTACCCGGGCTCACACTTCATGCGTGGAGGCCGCCGGATGGCTGTTGACCCGTGAGTGTGACCAACCCTGAACAAAATGGGTCTTCGTGGCCAACTCAACAAGGGCCCATTAGCTCCCATAGCTGCTTACACAATAAGGATACACCTGCTTACACATAGGTCTTTGAATAGTGTAGGTATATTAGTTGACGAACGACTTCAGTGCCTACGCCCAAATTGCGAGCGATCGCGGGCAGAAATTAGGCAAAGATTACGTCGTTCGCTGACTACATACAGGTAAATAAGTACCGAGCAAAAACAAAGTTTTCATAAAAAAAATGTCAAAAAAATACATAAGAAAAAATAATTGTTATGAACATCCAAAAACCTAACTTTTGAAAAAAGTTTGGGAAGCGTTGACTGAGTCGAAGCGTGAATAAACAATATCCGCAATATTTTATCTACCGCTAGATGGCGCAGCGCAATCAATGCCTTTTAAACTTTGGAAAAAAAAATATTTTAAAATTTTCAAAATCATTTTTTTTCCAGGAGTATTTTATCGAAAGTTGTGTTATTGCTCTACCGATTTGCCCACTTCAAGGGTGCCGGATAACAAACTCATCGTGCCTGAATATAGTGATATCGGAGGAAGCGATATTTCAGAAGAAAAAATCTAATGAATTTCGTTAAAATGCACCTAAATATTGGTAGTTGTACTGCAAATTTAGGAGCATGTCTATTATAGATACACGTTGATATCTCATGCAAATCTCATTAGAAATCTATTTAGAATTCATTCCATCTTCCTCTCTAACAATAACATAACCTGAAACGTTACTTCGTCAAACGTCAACCAATATTTATGAAATTTCTATAAAACGTATAAATTGGTAATTGTGTGTAAAAAAGAGGTATGTTTGAGACTCGTGTTTGAGACTATAGTATTTTTTAAATCCTATTTTTATATCAAATGCATACCGTTCTCGCTAAGGCTAGTACGTTTTCATTGGATGAAGATCACAAATTAGGTGATGAAGCTCAATTATTGAAGAGATTTATTTGTAACGAATGTAATAGTAGTTTTAAGTAGCATGGACTAATATTCCCAGATGTTAAATCCGCGGTCTGTGGTTCCGAGATCCGAGCTCAACCGTTTCGGCCGGCCTCCATATATGTATCCTTCTTCGTCTCCACGAATGAAGGAGAATAAGAATAAAAAGAAGAAGCATAAGTAGAAAAAGAAGGAGAAGAAGAAGAAAGGAGAAGTAAAAGGAGAAGAATAAGAAGATAGAAGGAGAAGGAGAAAGAAAGGGAGAACGAGAACAAGAATGTGAATTAGAACGAGAACGAGAAGGAGAAGAAGAAGAAGTTGTCACCTCCGCCCGGACTTGCCCCGACTTAGCCTACTTATTACTTTAGGTGTAGTACTTCTATGTAGTTCTATTTCCTTTGAAGTTGCATTCTAGATAAGGCAGAATAGGAACCCACGGAAAAAGAAGATTATCGGGGAAAGAATATTTTCGTCCATTTTGTAAATAGATGAAACATTTTGAAATATCCATTTTGAGCCCACCCGGGACGGTGATCGTTAATTATTAATCAGGAAATTTTGGACGAACAAAGAAAGTTTAATACGTTTCCAGCTACATAAAACGGATTCCAAGTTATTTAGCAAAATGTTTCAGAAACCAAAATAAAAATATAATTTTTAAATTAAATTACAAATATTTCTGGTATTAGAACCCATATTATGATGTTAAATATACCGTTGGAAAGCGCGTTTTATTCTGATGAATAATCACTTACAATATAGGCGAGTGTCAAAATACAAACCCGTTTTATATAGGAAAATGTACAATCGTGTCCCAAAAATTTGGCGACCATATTGATGACGTCATCAACGCCGCTAGAGGGCTATCTGAATCCAAAAGGGCGCATTGGTTGCCAGACGTGAAATATTTTGGTATAATTTCAGCTAAGACACCACTATAAAGAAGGCCTTGCTCGTCGTATTTAAGAAAATCTACATCGTTTTTGGAAAAAGACCATTTTAATACCAGAAAAATATGCTACGCTTGAATGTTAAATACATTTGAATAGAATGCTTATTTTCGTAGGTATTGCGCAATTCCTTTTTTATTTTGGATTTTGCTTAACATTTTCTTGTATCGTCGCCTCCATAAAAGACGGTGTTATGATTACGATGACGATACAATGCAGCGAGTTAAATCTCTAATTACGACTGATCGATGTCCAAAGCCACGACTGCATTCAGCACTATAAATTATTTCAGCTTCCTATGAACAGCACCTAAATGTATTTCTACATTCTGCTTCGAAGAAAATGAACGATCACATTCCCCACACGTATACTTCTTTATTTTCTTATTGATGGAATCCACGTGGAATGTCAACGTTCCTTTATGAGAAAAAGCACGAGCACAATGCCCACACGCGCATTTCTTTATTATTTTATGAATTGTATCCACATGGAGTTTCAAGTTTATTGGCTCAGTAAAAGCACGATCACATTCCCCACACGTATACTTCTTTTTTTTATTATGAATGTTATAAACGTGTCTTTTCAATTGTGTTTGCGTAGCAAATGCATGATTGTATTCTCCACATGAGTGATCAGTTGCATGTGAATTGTGTCTATATGACTTTTCAATTGCCCTCGACGCGTAAATGTATGCTGCTTTACTTTCTTATGAATGATATCAACATGATTTTTCAAGTTTCCTTGCGTAGCAAAAGCACTATTGCATTCTCCACATGAGTGTTCTTTCAGTTTTAAGTGAATTGCGTCTATATGTGATTTCAAATGTCCTGGATGTGCGAAAGCACGAGCACATACCCCACACGTATACTTCTTTATTTTCTTATGAATGGTATCTACATGGACTTTCAAGTATCTTTTCGTAGTAAAAGCACGACTACATTCACCACATGCGAAATCTTTTAATTTCAAATGAACATGCGATTTCCCATGTTCAACACTCGATCCACTTTCGCCAATATTAGTGCTTCCAGATGGTTCACCTTCGATCGGTTCGGGCTTCACGACTTGAGTCTCTCCTTCGTAGAATTCGACCACATTCCCTTGCTCATCTGGTATGAAATCGTTGAGAGGAATTTTCGAAACTGAATCATCCGCATCGGCGACCTCCGTTTTAATGGCGTCATTTTCCTCAATCTTCACAGTCACGTTGCTGTAATCGCCTACAATTTCCTCACTCATTTTCACACGAATAAGTACCTACACTATAAAATACTATATATTTGACTCAATATAATAAAGATACGCGATTGCAACTGCAGTGGCATGAAGCTCGCGAACAAAGATAATTTAATAACGCTCGCGAAGAAACACGATTTGACATCTGAACTCAATGTTGCCAGGTTAGCTCATTTGGATTCCTCAACCTCAGTACCATAAAACCCCAAAATGTATACTTTTCTATAAAACTCCCTTTGACACACTTTGGGGGTAAGGGGGGGGGGGTTGTCTTATATTAAACTTGCAAATTTAAACAGGGCAAATTATTTTGTCATGAAAAGAGTTATCATTTAGTATGTATTTTTTTATGTTTAAATGTACATAGGTAACGGAAAATAAGGGGGGCGCCAGTTTTGCATGCGGCAATTTCGCACAAATTTCACTTTTGACAGTTCCAAATTTGTTGAGGGCAGATTTGCAGGAGGCAACCTTGCAGGCGGCAACCTTGCAGGCGGCAACCTTCAGTACAGTTTTTAAGTTTTTCTGTTAGGTTAGGTTAGGTTAGGTTTTTCTTTCCCTAACATCGAAGTGACATTAAATTACCGGCATCCTTGTAGTGGATGACTTTTATACATCAAACTAAACATTAAAAAAAATGTTTTAAGTTTTTCTGTTAGGTTAGGTTAGGTCATTTTGACATTTGCAAAACTGCCTTCTGCAAGATTGCCTTCTGCAAAACTGCCGCCTGCAAGAATGCCGTCTGCAAGATTGCCGTCTGCAAATTTGCCTTCTGCAAGTTTGATGGGACCCGAAAATAATAATATTGGAATATGGAGGCCAATGGAGATTTAAGGGGGCTCCTAAACGGGCACACTTTTACGGCAATATGTGGCTGCAATATCAGCCACATTGCAACAATATATTGTAGCATGTGGCTGGAGAATATATAGCCCGGCCAGTATCGACAACATATCTGCAAAATTATGGCCCATAGTTTTGACTCGTAAACGGGCTACACAATAGGACAACAATGGCCGACGGAATCATACGTATGATTTGAATGCCAATTTTGAATAAAAATTTAAAACGACAAAAAGATGATATTGCGGATTCAACCTGACTTCAATAAGCGCGATACTTTAGATATCAATTGAACAATCTTCTCCATGAATTCATCCTAATAATAAATTCACAATACAATTATCTATTAGTGATGTATATACATTTAAATACACTAATAAATAATATAAATTATTTCACGCGATTGTACATAACATATCAGAATAGATAATAATATTTTATAGATCAAAAAAATACTCATTAGATGATATAAATACAAAATGAAGATGTCGTGCGTCGTTCCTCGCATTAGAAAGGGACGCACGCACTTATGGTGCAAAATGAAACAGCAATAACTCTGGCCGGGCAATATTGCAGTATTTGCGATTGCGAAGCGATCGACCAGCAATACTGGCCAGCAATATCGCCATTTGGAAAATTTGTGGCTATATGGCCAGGATAAACTAAAACTATTTCCGTATATTGTATAGTATGGCTGGTATTGCTAACAATGTTGCCGGGCAATGTATTGCAGCCACTTCTTGCACCGAACATAAAGCCCCATCAAAGGACGGTTTCAGGTCGCCGAGAATGTTGCCCCACGAGAATATAAATTACGAATAGGATAGAAAACGAATTTACCGCGTGAAATTTGTAGGACCCGACGTTTCGGTGACGTTGCAGCCGCCGTTGTCTAGGGTAGACTGAAGAGCAGTCAGTCCGTTGTTTTTCGGGTAGGCCGCAAACCGCTGCCGCCACTGCGTAGGTTATAACGGTGGTGGGGGGCCGGGCTCGGAGCGCGGGAATTTTGAAAATCCGTCTTGCACACAACACTCACTGTATCCTGTTTTACGTCTTTGCGTTCGGCGGCGGGAACATTTTAAGAAGAGGGTTCCACGTAGAAGAGAGTTTGTAGCCGTCGACTCTATTGAAGTTCGGAGTTTTTCTTATTTCAATGGCTTCCCGGATCATGCGAGGAAAGTAGAACCTACCCTAGACAACGGCGGCTGCAACGTCACCGAAACGTCGGGTTCTACAAATTTCACGCGGTAAATTCGTTTTCTATCCTATTTATAATGTCAAACAACCGCGATAGTCTTCGATTTTATACATAAATTACGGTTTCACGAAGTAATTAAAATAGGTTTTTTTTCCTATTATTTTATATCGCTAGAGTAGATCAAAATTATTGTTTAAAAAACATGCGTGTCAGCTCCGACACGCGACTGGAGTTTACTCTAAGTGCGATTGTCATTTAATATACAATAGACGTGTGTGCGAAAGAGACGCGCGCAGTCCTCGTTGCGCAATTTGCGATGCAAGACTGCGGCATAAAAGAATTAAAAAACACAACTCTCTCTCTTTCTCGCGTGCGTGCGTAAGAGACGCGCGCAGTCATCGCCGCGAAGTTTTGATCCACGTCAAGCAGTCTTCGTTTTAATTTTCGAACTTTACTGATAACGTAACGCTTTTTGTTAACGCTAGATTTTACTACCCATTGTTGTACCTGGGGCTTTAAATGAAATCTACTCATAAAGAGTAAACTCCAGAAGCGCCAATAAACCCCAAAAAAGACTTTTTCAAAAGTTTATGTGAGCAAGAGCAGAGAGCAAGAAGAGCGGAATATAAAATGAACGTTTGTCACTTTTTCAGCATAAAACCGCCTATCGAACATAAAGAGGCATCATGTAAGACCGCACGAAATTTGTTAAAAATGTTCGGCAGGTAGTTTTTGCGCGGGAAAAGATAACAGGTAGTTTTTGCGGGGAGAGATAATTCATTTTGCATTCTGCTCTGACGCACTGACACACATAAACTATTTCTCGATAATGATTCACGAAGAAACGCAATCGAGCCTATTGCTTTATTTATTTATTTTTAATGTTTCTCAATTGCGATATTCTTCGCCTGGCTGAATGTTTGATTAAATATTTTACTGCCAAGGATTGGTTGCATTCCGCACAACCAACTTCTTTTTGAGATGAACTTAGTTTATGTGTCTCCTTAACTCCTTGGTCCCCAAAATGGTGATTGCATTTATTGCTTCAACTTCCGGTGTACTAAATTGCCATGTCTAGTTCGGTCTTGTTGACTACAATTTTATATATTTAGGCATTTTCATAGTACGAAATGGTATATTTTGAACATTCGTTGGTATGTTCAGTTTTAAAATTTGGTCACTGAGCTGAACGTACCTTTAGCTGTCAGTTGTGATCCGCTCTTCGTGTTTCGAACAAAAATGGCGCCGGCTACGAAAATTATTTTTTCTTCGTGATTTTCCCGCGATTTTTCACAAGGAAAATGCTCTCCTGCTGTGTTATCGGCTGCAAAAGTGAAAGCTACTTCGGATGCGGTATTTCTTTCCATAGGTTAGTAGTTTTTAATTTGCCAAAAAATACATAGTAAAAAAAATATATAATGCAGTGAGTTTTTTTTCCGAGCAAAATTTAGAATTCGAGTTTCTACGTTTTGATATTCTGGATATCAAAATAATCATATCTGGAAATGACGGTCTGTCTGTGTGGTTGTATGTCTCTGTACCCGCTGTATCTAAAAAAACTACCCGACCAATTATTTTTATTTTATTTATTTTATTTTATTTTATTTTATTTGGTTAACAAACAGCGTTTATACATAACAAATACAAAATATAACAATAAAACTATGACTAATTATATGTTAACACTATCTATCTATAATGTGTACAGTACATATCTCCGTTATTATATCTTATTTATATATATACATTTTTTAGCAAATTTAATATTATAGAAAAAGAAAAAGAACAAAAAACAAATGGAAATGAAATTTTACATTGAGATTATATACAATATTAATTATTTTGTACCAAAGATACATTTTAAAAAACAAAAAATTGCAAAAACAAAAAATTACAAAAAAGCTATTCATGTAAACTATTCAAGCGATTAATAGTCATTATATGAAATACGAGGGACAAAGGACTGATAGGATTTTTTAATGGTTTCCTTAAAGTGACTTTTAACTGATGAAAAAATATCAATGTACCCGAACCTATCGTTATACGTTGTCATAGCTCTGTTTATTAAGGAATGTTTCGTGTAATTAGAGTTATATCTCTTTATATAAAACAGATTCGGGTTTCGAGTAATGCGAGGAGGAGCCAGAATGGATATCTTTTCGACCAGATACGCACTGTCAAAATTGTTATTTATTACGTTGTAGAGAAACATCATATCGCAAGTTGTACGCCTATCTTCAAGACTATCGAGTTTAAAAAGAGCTAATCTATCCTTGTACGATTCAGCAGGTCTATTTTCCCTAAAGCACAAGTGCCTTAAGAATTTTTTTTGAATACGCTCGATTCGTTGCTTATACACATTGTATTGAGGGGACCAAATACAAGATGCAAATTCAAGTATACTACGGACATAGGCTTGGTATATTACTAACAAGGTGGATATCTCGGAAAAGGGCTTGCACGCCCGTAGTAGAAAACCTAGCGATTTGTATGCTCTGGTGACAATACTTTCAATGTGCTGGTCGAATTTCATTTTGGAATCGAGTAAAACCCCCAAATCTCGGACAATGTTAGTCTCCTTAATGTTATCTAAACCAATTTTATAATTGTATAATATTTTATTTCTGTTTCTCGTAAACGTGATTCGATGGCACTTCTTGACATTAAGATCGAGCTTGTTCAAAACACAGTATTCGCTAAGACGGCTCAGGTCATCCTGCAGGCGTAAAGAGTCAGCCACTTTTGAGATAACAGAATAAACTTTAAGGTCATCCGCGTATAGGATAAACTGGCAAGATTTAAAACAGGAACCGATATCGTTAATATATATATTGAATAAGAGCGGTCCCAGGTGTGATCCCTGTGGAACACCCGAAGGAATCGAAATAAAGTCTGATTTAAATCCACCTACGACGACAGCCTGTTGACGATTATGAATATAAGATGTGAACCATCTTAACAGATCGCCGTGTATACCGAGTTTCTCAAGTTTAATTAATAATATAGAATGATTTACCCTGTCAAATGCTTTTGAGAAATCTGTATATATAACATCAGTTTGTATCCGATTGTTCATGTTATCCAGGATTTCGTTAGTGAATTGACTTAAGTTCGTGACTACAGATCGCTTACTCATGAAGCCGTGCTGATACGGAGAAAGCGAATTGCAAATGGCGGGATAAATCTGATCGTATATAATTTTTTCGAAAACTTTACTGAACACCGGAAGGATTGAGATGGGCCTATAATGCGATATGTTATTATTTAAGCCACTTTTATGTATTGGTACAATAAAGGCTTCTTTCCAACGAGAGGGAAATGTACCTTCATCCAGGGAACGGCGGAATAACAAGGCGAGTGGATGAGCTAATTGGCTTGCACAGTTTATAATATAGGTGGGAGGAATTCCATCACTTCCAGATCCTTTATTCTTGTCTAGCTTGCTTAAATACTTGCCGATAAGTCCCTTGTCGATGGCAATTTTGGATATACTACTTGTACTGCTAGTGTGCTCTTCAGGGGAGTCAGGAGCCGGAACAGCGTCCAGTCGTGTGCCCTTGTCAAACACCGATTCGAAGTACTTAGAGAAAGCTTCGCAGATTTCATGGCCCCCATCAATGTTAAGGTCCTCGTAAATCATGCGCTGAGGTAGCACGTGGTGACGACGGATACTTTTGACATATGACCAAATTTCCTTCGGGTTGTCCCTTATAGATGTTTCGCAACGGCTAATATACGATTAACAATTAAAACCAAAGTAGGTACACCAGTCTGATGAGAAATATCCGCCATTTTCACTCAGGTGACTGACTATGTAGCATAGTCACCTGAGGGTGGTGAGTGGGTTGATGGGGGGTGGTTGACGCGTGCGACGGCTGGGGGAGGGGGAGAGGGGTTGCCTGCTTTCCGGGAAAGTCTTGGGCTGACACAACCGTTTTTTATATTGTTTAGCATACCGAAGAATGATGATAGAAGAGCAGCATGGTTGGCGTCTATATCCACGAAGAAACTGTCGAAATACTCCAGGGTTTGCAGCAAGCATTTCAATCCCGGCGATTTTGACGGACCTAGAAATCTGAAATCAGGTGCAATTCCTACTGAAAATGTAAGTCACATAAAATTGTTTATTTCATTTAAGGGGGGGGGGGGGGTGGGGTATTCTGGTCTAAAAACTTTTAAAAAACGTTTTTTTTCCTTTGCATATTTTCAAAGTCTAGAACCTTTAGGAATACGTCCTTTAAAGGATTTTTCGAAATTCGAATTATTTTCAGAGTTGCAGCGACTTTTGTGACGAGGCAACTAAACCAATCGGGCCGGAACGAATCGCTCAATAAACCGTAGGTAATTCCCGACTACCTGAGTATGAAACTAGAAAAAGCTCACTTAGCTGAAAGAACTTCAGAAAATGTTAATTTTGAAGTAGAACCAAAATGAGTTTAAGTACCATTATCTGAGTTACCTACGCTCCCGAAACTATGTCTTAAACTATAAATGCTTTTTTCTCGAAACATCTTTTTTTGACCTACCCGACATGATTTCTCAAGTTCTGCTTTAACCCTTGGAGTAAATGGGTATTTTCATGGATGCATCTGTCTCTTTTGCAGGATTTTCGGCGACATCGACTTAAAGTACTATAACTACGAAACTACTACACCAATCATAAAAAGAACAACTGCACAATGATTGCATTGAAATTTCGAATAAAGAATATTGAAATATCATTTTGTAAAACAATTAGATAATTATGAATGAATGAAATATGAGAACGTCAAAGAAGTGAAAAAAACGCGGAACCAGATCTGGTCGTATCATACTCAACGGATAATTGTTTCAGAACCAGATTTGGTCGTATCATACTCAACGGGTTAAGGATTTATTTGCAATTTGGTGAAAATCATATTTGATTATCCCTCTGTATCCGGGAGCAAGGATTTTGGGTTTCTTTTTTTAACTATTTAAAAAAAAATGGAAATATCTAAAAACTGGCAATATTTTTTTTTTTAATCGTCGCCATTTTGCGGAAACAAAAATAATTTCTTTCCAAGGTCCGGGTCATAGCGACCTCCTTCCTAATCAAGATTTTTTGTTTTTGTTTGTTTTATAACACTACATGGGTTGGAAACATGTCGAGCAGGACGCATCATATTTTAGCCCCCACTGGCCTGCAACTCTTAGATTTTTTTTTTGTATTTTTGAAAAGTCAATCTTGGAAAAAATGGATTACAAAAATGTTTTTTTTATCCTACTCGGAATAACGCCTAAAACGTAGGCCTCTAGACCAGTGTTCCGCAAAGTGGTGTACCATGCTCATTAGTTGGTGTGCCACGGAAAATGACAAGTTTTGTGAAGATAGCTGAGAGTTATGCTGAGAGATAGAACCTACACCAGTGGCCGCGCTAGGCGTCGGCGACGTCGGCGACCGCCGACGGCCTCGTACCTGAGGGGACCTCGCAAAAGTTTTACAAATTATTTAAATTTTATTTATTTCTTCTTATTTATTTTCATACACTTGCGTGAGTGAGTAGTACTTTAGGGGTATTATCCAGAGTCCTCTGGCAACATTATGAAAGTTCGCGCGCGAGTCTCGGGACGGGGAATCATCGTCCCGAGACTCGCGCTATATGAAGAGTTGCAGCTTTTAAAAGCGAATTCACTTGACTTTGTCAACGACGCGAAACAACTCATTAAGTACATTTTAGAAAATAATTTGGAAGAAATATATCCAAATGTTTACATAGCAATAAGAATCATGCTCACAGTTCCCGTTAGTAGGTACAGCTTCCGCTGAGAGAAGCTTCTCAAAGTTAAAATTGATTAAGACCTACTTGAGAAGCACGATGACCCAAGAGAGACTATCTGCGTTATCAATTCTATCAATTGAAGCAAAAATATCGGCTAGTATTAGCTATGACATACGACAGAATACCCAAAACTATGATCTTCTGGAAAGAATATGCCATATCATTAACAGAAGACTCAAAAGAAGCACTGAATCAAACGGACCTAAGAATCTACACAGATGGATCAAAAACCAACAAAGGTACAGGATGTGGTGTCTTCTCGGAAGACCTAAATATACACATCTCCAAACCACTCGGAGCACACAGCACAGTATTCCAAGCAGAATGTATGGGAATAATAGAAGCTTGCAACGCAGTGAAACAACGACAGCTAAAACACGAAAACATATGTATTCTATCGGACAGCAGGTCAGTGCTACAGGCACTGGGAAGCGATAGATTTACATCCGGGCTCATATACGAATGTCATCAAAGCCTCCTCGAAGTATGCGGAAAAGGCAATAAGGTGACACTGCAATGGATCAAGGGACACAGTAACTCAAGAGGAAACGATGCTGCGGATGAACTAGCCCGTAAGGGCTCAGACACACCGGCATACGGACCCGAACCTATCGTGCCCCTACCATACTCGCACATAAACAACCAACTTGACAACCACTACAAACAACTACATCAAACACACTGGAAAGAGATAGACACCTGCAGACAAACCAAAGAAATAGTAATGGAATACAACCACAAACTTACCAAAACACTTCTAAGGACAAAAAGGCCCCAACTACGCAAACTAGTGGGACTGATAACAGGACACAACACACTAAACAAACACCTCTTCAAAATGGGCGGAACGAATAGCCCTATGTGCAGAGCATGCATGGAGGCGGAAGAAACCACAAAACACATTCTGCTAGATTGTAAACAGGTAGAAGTATACAGGACAAAACACCTTGGGACCCCAGGCACCCTGCGCGAGGCGGCAGGAAACCTGAAAGCCCTGCTGGCTTTCGTCGAGGAACTGGGGTGGGTGGAATAGCGCTACCCCCGTTACACGCAAAATAGGCACACTGGATGTCGACTTGCGGAGGAACGCCCAGTATAACTAACTAACTAACTAACTAGCTATGACATAATCCCGAAAAAGTTCAGTGAGGCCAAAAGCCGAAAGGTAGTCTATTTTAATTTCTATTTATGTAGTTTTTAACATCATTTGATTAGCAATAAAACTCGTTTTAGTTTCATTACAATTCGGCTCATGTAATCTAACGTTTTCTTTTTGACTGGGAAATAAAAAAGGCCTTGCGAACCTAATTTCGCCGACGTCTAAGTGTGGTCTAGCGCCGCCACTGACCTACACATAGCTGTTATTCGAGCAAAGCGATTTGCTGCACGAGGAGTAGGAAAGCCTCACCCGTGCCTGAGAATCTGAGAATGGACTCAAGCAATAAAATGGAATTATTTTTAGCGAATGGTTTCGTGCAGTGTGGGCCATAAGTTCCACCTTGGTCTCGGATCGGCCGAACTCACGATTCATATCATATTCAGATACCTCCTCGTATGGAAGTCTACCCCGGGTAAGACTCGCGTATCATGCCTCATGGCTGGTAGATCGGCTTCTCCTGGTGGGATTGCTTCCAGGCACTACTGGATGTTTTGCGCAATGTGCGGCAACTCTAATCGGATGTGCACTCTGTGGAGTCTAGAGACTATGGAAATATACTGTCTCCTTAGCAGCGGGGGTGGACGTTTACCTGTCGCCAACCACTCTTGAAGTGACTATTAGGCTACCTGATCCTGAATTCAGAGCCGGACAAAAGATGCCTTTGGTCTACGATAGATTCAAACTGAATCACCGCTGAACACAAGGCAGGTAGAGGTTCGCGCAGGCGACTTTGGACCCGTGACCAGTTGGGAGGTTGGAGGTATCCTGATGGTTAATTCCAGATGGAGATATCCTTCCAAAACTGGTAGACAGGGACGAGGCTGCCCACTGGGTACCTTACACGGTGCCTCGCCGTAACGCGTTGGTCTCTGTCGGGCTCGTGGATTTGCTGGACGGTAGGTTTGTGCCTTCCCAAAATCTTCTACGTTCATCGCATGGCTGAAATAATGATCACATATCGTTATACCAGCCTGGGGTATAACGATATCAACTACCCTATGCAACTTAAATACGATCTTCCAAGCAGAATGCATTGGCATCACCAGAGCAGCACAGGCAGTTGCAGCCAAAGATGTCGGAGACCTAAGCTTGAAATTTGTCTCCGACAGTGCCTCCGTGCTACAAGCGCTAGCAAAAAATACTATAACCTCTGTCCTTGTACTGGAATGCCACAATGCGCTTCAATCCATTGCAAAATCAAATAGAGTGACCCTACAATGGATTAAAGGGCACAGCGACTCACTGGGCAACGACGCGGCAGACGAACTGGCCAGAAGGGGATCAAAGAAAATTGTATATGGACCGGAACCCTTGATGCCCATCCCCAGGCCCAAATAAAGACATGACTACACAGGAATACCGATGAAACCCACCTTACAGAATGGAAAAAAACCCAGGATGCAGGCAAACAAAGAATGCGGTTCCGGAAGCGTCTAAAAAACTTTCCTGCAACCTCACCAGATTAAAAAGGGACAAAATCCGTAAAGTCATAGGTACTATGACAGGCCACTGTCCCCTAAACAAACACCTGTTTACCATAGGTGTGACAGACAGCCCTCTATGCAGAGGATGCATGGAGGAAGAAGAAACGCCAAAGCATGTGCTCATGGAATGCAGGTGCGTGGCAGAGCAACGGGCAAAAATCCTACAATCTCCAGCATCTGTCCCGGAGGCCTGTAGCAACCCAAACAGGCTGCTAACCTGCTGGACCAGCCTGGGTTGGCTGGAGCAACATAAACACAAATAGAAACATGAGCTATGCACAACGGCCCAATCAAGAGGCCAAGTGCGAGAAAAAAGCCCAGATAAACTAACTAACTAACCAGCCTGGGGTGACAGGTTCGCCCGTTGTAGTCGACACCTCCTAACAACCACTACCATAACATATGTCGTGGTACAACATATTACATGTTTTGTCTTTCAGGTTCTCAACGAAGCGCCCCAGCAGAGAACGTTCAATGTGGAGAAGCTCTTCTGCCGAATATGCGGCGAGACAAACGTGGAATTTTTACCCGTGTTTGGAGTCGGCGACAAGAACTACGCTGAGCTGATCAACCGATTTCTACCCATCAGAGTACAACCCCAGGATGGAAGGCCACAGCACTTGTGTTCGATATGTGCCAGCAGCTTAACCGACTGGAGGACACTCGTTCAGAAGTGCAGGCAGTCGGATGAACAATTTAAGTTGCTCTGCAAGGACTCACATAACACTATAGGTGGTCAGGTAAGCTTTACAGCTTTCAGGTAATATCTACAGTAGGGCGGTGTTGACTTCAACGGGCGAATCCGTCACCCCAGGCTGGTATAACCATATGCAATCGTTCTTTCAGCTGTGGAATGAGCGTAGAAGACTTTATAGAGACAAGACAATCTACTGTCTAACTCCGCCAACAAGCCCGTTAGAGCCACGCACAACGGCCCAATCAAGAGGCCAAGTGCGGGAAATAGCCCAGGAAAACTAATTAAGCCCGTTAGAGGCCAACTCCTTAACGGCGAGGCACCGGGAAAGGTACCCAGCGGGCAGCCTTGCCCTCTAACTACCAGTTTTAGAAGGATATCTCCGTCTAGAGTTAACCTTCAGGATACCTCCGTCCTCCCGACTGGTGACAACGGCCACAAAGACCCATTTTGTTCAGGGTTGGGTTAACACCTATCCGACGGCCTCCACGCATGAAGTGCGAGCCTGGGTAGGACTCTGGCCTTATGGTTAGTTTCCCTAGGGAATCAACCTTCTGGCGCTCCTGGACGGTCTGCGTACCGTGCGGCGTAAGCCATTTGACTGTGCACTCTGACTAACAATCGGGGGAGTCTGGAAGCAGTACTGTTTCCTATAGAGCGGGAGTGGTTGCGGACCTTACAGCGACTGCTCTTGAAACGACCATCGGCTACCCGATCCTGGGTGAACAGCCGGGCAAAGGATGCCATGGTCCGCGATAGATTCCGTATACACCGTTTCACCTCTTCGTAAGGGAGAGGACCTCGCAAGCGACCTCGAACTCATAACCAATTGAGAGACTGGAGTAATCTGGTCGCAATTGGAAGTAAGGGCTTGAGTGTAAGCCCGCTGGGTAACACTCCTGGCTATCTCGCGGTTAGGGCGTTGGCCTCTTACGGGTTTGTGGCGGAGCTTGACGGTGGACTGTTTTGTCCAAGTCTTCTGCGCTCACTCCAGGGAGACAATGACTAATCGTTAAAACTTCCTGAGGTGACGGGCTCGCCCGTTGTAGTCGACAACTCTAGTTGTTTGAACAATCCACACTCGTCTGATCTGATAGTCGGATCGTACGAATTACCTCTCGAATAACAGCAATACCCATATCATGGGGTAAGTCTGGCGTAGCCCTTGATTGAAGACCACTTTGCAGCAAGCTAGAATATGTAAATGTACCAGGGTGTTGCTACAAATGGGACAGGAACTATCCTCAGAATATCTTCAGTAGGTACGAGAGGTTACTGGGGTCTGAAGATGCTCAGCACTTAACCGACTGAAGGACACTTGTCCTCAAGTGAGTCGGATGAACAAATTAAGTTATTCTATAGGATGAGTTTTTAATTAGTGACATCCTTGAAGTGGGTGAATCAATACGATCAAATAAGGAACTTTTGATAACAAATTATTAAAACAAATAATATAATAAAATTATTTTAAAATTACATTTTATCCAAATGATTAGGAAAAGTTTGAGAATCGATCAGCTGTTTTATTTAACCTAGCTAATGGATCGAGGTCGTTGAACTCGGCGGCATGTGAATGGTGATCAATAACATAATAGTCGCGAAGCAAGGCCACAGATGGCTCTACAGAGTTATTTCTGATCAATGTATTTTGAATATTTGAGACATTTACCACCACTAAGTCGAAAAAGTGAAAAAAACTCCGCATTTCTAACTTGTACTTGTTTTCAATATATTGCTGGAAAGCCTGACCCAGTTCGACAAGAAGTGGGGTTACCGTTTTAAAACAGACAGCCAATACACCTCGTCGTGCCTCGCTTTTGCCGACGACCTAACTTTTATCACCAGGAACCCCAAGCAGCTTTCCCTGCTATTACAGAAAGTGGAGCTGTTCTGCGACTGGCCAGGCTGTATAAAAGTAAAGCCCTCCAAATGTTTTTGCCTTGGACTCGCCCGCATAGACACAAAATTTACGTCCTATGACCCAAAATTGGTCTATAAGGGCTCTATTATCTCCCTTATAGACCCAAATAGCCATTTGAAATTTCTTGGCAGGAAAATTACCTGCCAGGGAAAAGACCTCTCTGGCGATCATATTATAGAACATTTCAGTAGTTGCCTGGAAAAGATAGATGCATTGCTAATTTCTGGCCCTCGTAAGGCTTGGATCTATGACAACTATCTAACTTCACATTTGTCATGACCCTTTCTTATTTACGATTTTACCAAAACCCAACTGTCTCGTCTGGATGCACTGGTGGCAGCTAGTTTAAAATCCTGGTTGTCCTTAGCCAAACCAGCTGACTCCTCGACTCTCTTTAAGTCCAAACACAATTTTGGGCTAGCGCTAAAACTGCCCTTTCTGCTCTACGCTAACTCCAGAATAACCAAAAATTCGATTCTAAGGAATTCCAAGGATCCGGCAATATCGAAGCACGTAATAAGTGGCCGTAGTGAGTCAAATGGTCTAAAAGTTCCTTGCTGGAATCAGTCAGAACGGCAATGGTCTGGGGTATGGTAGTACAACCATGAGCGATGTGGACTTGAAGAAGTCTCTTTTGCGGGGAGATTACGACAGCAATAGTATGGCTCACGCTATTGGCCTTCAATGCCAGAATGATTGGACAACAATTGGAGACTTTTGCATTCCTCCTCCAATGCACTGGAAAGTAATGTTGTATGACTGGACGCCAGAGATGCTGAAATTTTATTTAAATGCCTTTCAGCATAGCTGGCTGCAAGGTGGCCTTGGATCAAGGACGGTACACTTACCTCCACGACAAAGGTTATTCGCGAGGTAATTAGCCTCTCAGTGGCTCGTGCCAACAAGGGTTCCACAGTATCCTCCAAACCCCCAATACAGTATGTGCGGGTTGGCTCTAAAGGCAAAAAACATCTCACTGCAAAACGTTTCTCAATAATCGAGAAAGCTTCAGATTGGATTATGGAGGTCGATTCGGTCTCTAAGCAGTATAAATTCCCTGAAAGTCTCGGATGCACAGCCCTGCGTCCAGAATACTGAATACTGAATATAACTCTTTACTCTCTATCTCGGAAGATGGTCCTTATCGTAAAATTAACTGTTCCATGGCAATCAAATATCCCAAAAGACCACGATTACAAATTAAATAAATACCATGATCTCGCAAATGCCATCACCCGGAACGGCTTCACTGTTCACCTTCACGCGGTGGAAGTAGGCACTCGTGGCCTGCCAGCTAAATCTTTGTTTCACCTTTTTAAAGATCTTGGTCTCTCCAGGAAAATAATCAACTCCTTTCTAGAAAAATTATCTAAAACTGCGATTTCTGCGTCTCAAATTCTATGGCTTCGAAGGGGGAGTGAATGGGTGGTAAGGTGACCGCTCACATGTGGCAAGACAGTTGTCCTAAACCTACCACAGCCGGTCTTTAGTCCGGAATCCACCGATCACCTCCCAGAAGTGTAATAATTATATATGATGGGCCCGATTTCGGTCGGTGAATTCCATGGCAGCTCCGTTTGTATTTTTTTTATTACGGAAAAATACGGAACCCTATTTAGAAATTGTAAATACTATCGTGATTTCTATTAGATTTGCTATCAAAGGTAATATTACGTTTTGCTTATTTACATACAAAAATATTTAGATATTAGCTCATAAAAACCAATAAAAATTTTGATGATTTCTCGAAAAAAAATGATGTTTGACAATGGAATTTTACCAGAAATATCCGGGAAATGACGCGCGAAATTATTTAAGCGTCCATCTATGTATCTATGGTAATAATGAGATATTTGATATGGATTTTAGGATGCGTTCGAATTACAAAATAATATTACAGTGTGCTCCGGGAGCAAGCCGTCAATATTGGTCGTTACGTAGTCAACGGTGTTCTGATGTGCAACCAAGTTTGGTCGTTGCATAGCCAAAGGTTTAAATAAAAAGCGAGAAGAATCATCTAAGTTCTTTTTATACTTTCAGGATGTTTCAGTCAAACCACCTGCAAAGAAGCCACATTTGTCAGGAACGCTTTGTCGACCTCCCCGTAACAGTTGGCCGAGAGCAGGATTCGAGGCCACGCTTCCGTCTTTCACATGCGCAAGATGCGAATTTGAATTCTATAGTAAATCTCTACTGGAAATGCACTATAGGTTAGACGATTTCTTCTTCTTCTTCTTTAATCGTGTTTAGTATCGGATGTAAGGTCTTATTATAATTCAGTAGATTCCGAAAATACCGGGTGGACCATCTAACGCAGGGTTTCCCAACCTTTTTTGCATGATGCCTCCCTGGATTATAAAAAACGAATCATGCCCCCCTATATTTTTTTTCATTGCTTCAATAAAAAACACAATTTATGTTTACGATATTTATTTCACACGATTTATTATTTATTAATGGGATGTTTGCGCCTGCATTTTTTGAACCAGTTGGTCGATATCAGGTTCTGTTATTGACAGAGCTATCATCAAATAATTATCGACTGCAAGACGATTTCGCTGCTTAGTCTTAATTTGCACTAATGCTGAAAATCCGGTTTCACATAAGTAAGTCGAAGAAAATGGCAGAAGTATTCGCAAGGCAAGAGTGGCAACCTTTGGATTAAGGAGAAAGCGTTTTATCCAAAAAAAATCCAAAGTCAAGAGTTGAAAGTCATCTTTCATTGTCGAATCTGTCTTCATTTCCAAAAATTCTTCTTGGACATCTTCTGGTAATTGCAGAACATTGACCATTGGAACTACGTGGCGCGACTAAATCTGTGTGTGTTTTAAATAATAAACAATGATAAGTAATTAGATTAAAATATCCGAACACTTCATGCCCCCCCCTAAGATCTCTCTAGCCCCCCCCCCCCCCCACGGGGGGCACGCCCCACCGGTTGGGAAGTTCTGATCTAACGCTTTTAATTTGAAATACCGATTCTTTTATTTTTGAAAGGTGACTTTAATTTATTGACAGAATTAGTTTTGTTTGAAATTTTCAAAATGGGACGCTATACGGTCGAACCAAACTGGGAAATATTAAAAACTCACTTCCAGAGCGGTGAGTCTTCGATTGCTTGGCAAGCGTTACCGTGCCATGCTCACCGAATTTTTGTTTCCAAAAGTTGTAGAGGATGACATGGACGACGTTTGGTTTCAACAGTATGGCGCAACTTGCCACACAGCCAACGTAACAATCGAATTTTTGGACACTGTTTTCGAAAACCGAATATAGTTTTCGTAGGAACAAATCGACGATCACAGTAAGCAACCATGGTAAAGTTAAAAATTTGCGTTATAAATAAATACAAACGGAGCTGCCATGGAATTCACCGACCGGAGTCGGGCCCATCATAATACTATTTTTTTACACTTCTGGGGGGTGAGCAGTGGATTCCGGACTTACGAACCGGCTGTGGTAGGTTTAGGACAGCTGTCTTGCCACATGTGAGCGTTCACCTTGCCACCCATTCACTCCCCCTTCGAAGCCATAGAATTTGAGATGCGCAAATCGCAGTTTTAGATAATTTTTCTAAGAAAGAGTTGATTATTTTTCTGGAAAGGCCAAGATCTTTAAAGAGGTGAAATAGAGATTTAGCTGGCAGGCCACGAGCGCCAACTTCCACCGCGTGAAGGTGAACAGTGAAGACGTTCCGGGTTACGGCATTTGCAAGATCATGGTATTTATTTAATTTGTACTCGTGGTCTTTTGGGATATTTGATTCCCATGGAACAGTTAATTCTACAATAAGAGCCACCTTCCGAGATAGAGAGTAAAGAGTTATATCTGGACGGAGGGCTGTGCATCCGAGACTTTCAGGGAATTTATACTGCTTAGAGACCGAATCAACCTCCAGAATCCAATCTGTAGCTTTCTCGATTATTGAGAAAGGTTTTGTAGTTAAATGTTTTTTGCCTTTAGAGCCATCCCGCACAAACTGTATTGGGGGTTTGGAGGATACTGTCAAACCCTTGTTGGCACGAGCCACTGAGAGACTAATTACCTCGCGAATAACAGCGAGAAGTTTGTCATGGCGGTAAGTGTACCGTCCTTGATCTAAGGCCACCTTGCAGCCAGCTAGAATGTGTCTAGCTGTGCAAGGGGTATTGCTACAGAGGGGACAAGAACTATCCTCGGCAAAGCTCCAACGAGCGAGGTTACTGGGGTCTGGAAGTGTATGCTGAAAGGCATTCAAATAAAATTTCAGCATCTATGCCATCATGTGCCCGTGTTTTCTATTACAGCTTCTTGCAGTCTGGCTATACAGTTCTGGCTATACAGGTACAATTAAGAACTGTAAACAATGATGATGAAGCTCGTGATTAAATAAATTAATAGTTTAAAAAAAAACACTAAAAGCACGCTTTTATAAATGATCTTATATCGTGGTCAAAGTTCATTACAAGACCTTTCTAACAAGTCCAAACACGGCTATGATACGATATTCTATCATGGAATGCCAGTGCCTATCTTTCGGCTTCATCATCAGACCTTGAAACCTAATCGTGGTCAAAGTTCATTCCAAGACTTTTCTAACAAGTCCAAACACAGGTATGATACGATGTGCCATCATGAAGTTCCAGTTAATATCTTCCGACTCCATCATCAGATTAGTTCGACAGTACCATATTATTGTATTGTCATCAGAACTACATACAGCTGCCAATTTTCAAGACGCTACGATCCTTGGAAGATGGTTAAATTAGTTGCCTTAGATTCCATTACATAGTTACATACAGGTCGACCTAATAAAAGCGTGTAAGCGAGCCTGGTCCATCGCTCATCGCCACTGCTTCTGCATGACAACGTATAACCACAGATTTCACTGCAAACAGTCGGAAAGTTGCAGGAGTTGCGGCTGGAGACTCTTGGTCACTCCCCGTACTTGCCAGACCTTGCTACACTTGAGTTTATTTTTTTCCAGAATTTAAAATAAATTTTTACAAAGGAAAAAAACAATTTTGAAGAGTCGGTGAAAAACGCCTTTAAAGCATTCACTGGTTCCTGTCCACGAAAGTTTTAAAGCAGAGAAATTAATCAACACCCATTAAATTGGGGATGGGGTTAAGAGGGAAGCGGAGAGGATGGCGTGGTGTTATAAGGGGGGAGAGAGGGGGATGATGGGGGTTTGAGGGGGACTCGGGGAGTGAAAGAGGGGGTTAGAAGGGGGGGTGGGAGTTTGAGGGGAAGGGGGAGGGAGACGGGTAAGGGGAGGGGGAAGCGAAAGAGGGGGTTGGGGGGGCGAAGGTTTGAGATAATCCCTGCTCTTCATGTTCCTCATGCTGGTACCATAGGCATACAACTATAGGCAAAATGCATTTCTGTGGCGAACAAGTGACAATTTCAATGATTTGATTAAACGCTTTGACTTTGATCTATTCTGTACGAGTATCAACTCAGCTAGGCAGCGGCTGAACAGTGAATTCTTTAGCATTAATCGTTGAATAATTTTTGATGTATCTTTAATCGATAGCTTTAATTGAAAGATCGTGAAAACCTTTAATTGGCTCTCTGTTATCCTACTCTGTCTTTTTGTTAAATTATAATTAGCTGTTGGTTTGCCTAAAAATAAATAAATAAATAAATAATGGAAGTGAGGAAAGGGTGGGGGAGGTGTGTAGAAGGAGGATGGAGGGTTGTAGGGGGTGGGTGGTGTGGGTTGAGGGGAGATGGGGGGTTGGGAGGTTAGGGACTTAGCGTGCGAGGAGGTTGTCTGCTTGCGGGAAAGTCTTGGGGGTGACACAACCGATTTTTTCCAGAGTCTGTGACGAGTTGGAATGCTATCGCTGCCTCCGCATCTTCAACGATATTTTCGACAATTACGCGCATCTGACAGAGTGCAAGTTTTACATGTGCCGCGGGTGCGAGGCGACCTTTCGTTCGTCTGCGGAGCAACGCGCTCACTCCGAGCGCTGCAAGGTCTGTAACCTACTACTTCTTTTTTCTTGTTTTACTTTTCCGGCATAGAGAAAGTGTTGTTAACGCACCTGTGTGTGACTATTCCTGCACGATAGCGCCCAAACGCTTAATCCGTTTGAGATGATATTTGGCATGCATGCATCATTTGATCATGGCAAGAGTTCAAAAGATTGTCATTGAACTTTGTCCACCAAGCTTCTCTTAGAACAAAATTGAAATCGAAGCGAATACATCTCGAATCGTAAGGGAGATATGACCGCCGCGTAAGATATGACCGCCAGATGTCCCACTACTCAGCCCACGCGGATATGCAAACGTTCAAAAAAGTCATCAGCCTTTACCTGCGGGTAACGCAAATCGAGCTGTAGGCCTCTGCCCAGATTCCTCGCACTCTCGCAATGCCTTGTAGCTCGATAGTAAATCTACTGTTTTGGTATGGGGCCATCCACATATTACGTAATCACCGAGGGGGAGAAGGGGGGTTGGAGCTGAGGCTTACGCTTGATTACGTGGGGGGATGTGCCTGTGCTGAGTACGTAATCAACTTTGGTCACCGCATCGCTTTTTTTTTGCGACATTGCGGCTCTCCGACGAATTGACACAGCCACTGTGGCTTAAAGATTAGTACCTTTGTGGTTTAAGAGTTTAACTTTCCAATTATTTTAGAAAAATAACGTGCATTTATAAATGCATTTTTTAATCTTGTTTTTAACGTACCATCTTTACAGGCACTGTTGTCTAAAGATTGGTATCTATATCCAAAGAATTAGACTTTCTTCTAATTGTTTTAGATCAAAAATTCACATTGTAAGTGCATTTTTAAATGCATTCTTAAATATTTTTTTCTCTTCAATACCGTCTTTACAGCCATTGCGGTCTGAAGATTGGGATCTGCAAAATAAACCAAAGAGTTTGAGATTTTGTAATTACTTTGAATAAATAAAAAAATAAAGAAATACAAATAGGGGGCAACCCCCCGCGCCCCAAAAAATGGGGCAAAGCCACGCAGTGCGTCAGAATCAGGGTTTGGGGAAAAAACCAAAACTAAAAAAACGCATTAATATCCAATAAACTATATATTTGCTAATTAACAAACATTACAGTGTTACGATTTATAGTCTTTGTCTTTAAACATTAATAAGAAATATTTTGACTCTTATCACAATTCAAACATGAAAAAACAAATGCCCTGAACTTTTAAAGTCTTAACCCCTCCTCTCGCGAAGTAAAAATTCAGCTATCACTTTTGTCCGCGACATTTTCGCGCGTAAAATCGACGCGAGTCGACGACCTTGATACAAACGACCATAACTTGTAAACCACTATACGGATCATAAAAAAAATTACTGTAAAATGATCGCATTGAAATTTGACATATAAAAAAATATAACCTGGAAATTGGGGGAGTCGGCCGTTGGTCCCGCAAGGGATGTTAGGGAGTTACCGGGTTAACATCTTAATAAATAAAACGTTAAGTCTCAATTTCTAACTTAAAAAGACTACTATATAAATTCAATGGCCTTGTGTAATGGCTAGTAAATGGTAAATGCAGACAAGTCTTCTGAGAATGAAAGCATTCTGTGAAATCTAGCACTATTGTTTTCAGTAGGCTTGGATAATCTGAAAACAATGACTATGTCCTCCTCATCGTGATCCGACGACGGCGACCTCTTGGTTGACAGGACTGCTTACAAATCCGGTCCGATGTTCAAAAACTAGAGGTCATCTGCGCGTGAATAGTTTACAGTGAGTAAGCGTTGCGCTGGTGCAGACTCACTCTCTCGTCCCTGCAATCCGTGCGCCAATGGAGCGGAGATCCTCCACGATTGGAGGAAAGAGGGATGCAGTTTCTGGCCGCCGGTTTTTAGCCCTCAACCGGACGCCCTAGGCCTTCCACGGTGCCGGGCTGTCCCGCCGCTTCCGTCAACATCCGTCGCTTATAAGCTGTCGAGTTGTCTTCTTCGCCGGGCCATTCTTTGTACACTATGCAGGAGATATCCGCAATCAGACCTGTCCGTCGAAGCGTGCAGGCCCCCCTCCACCAGGTTTAGCCCACGAGCCGATGTGGTTTACCGCGGTGTGGCTGCTGCGTATACAACAGCTACTTGGAGCCACTGGTGAGAGATTTGTAGAACGCCTGTGGACCAGTGTGGTTCTCCACCCTCCGTAACGAGAGCCAGCTGAAGTAACCCGAAAGGTGCTACCACTAGACGCTCTACTACACCGCATTAAAACAATGTCATCATCCTCAACATAAACTTCCTCATTGTTTTCAGAGAATTTTAAAGTGTCGCATTCGTTTGTAGAACACGACCTCATATCCGTCAGCATCAAAAGAAATTATTTGTCCATCCGTTCACGGAAACGGGGCTCTTCCTCGTCGAGTTATCCAATAGTGAGAAAATTATCTATGCGTGGGGAATGACGCTTGGTGGGGGAAAAAAATGGATTGTAATTCGGCGGCCCGAGTACCTGTAACTTACGATTTTAATTGATGGAATGGGGAAGATAATATGAAAACGGCGATTTCCTGGTTTTGGGGCAAATCCCTGTACTTGTTGATAATGCGGGGACTTGCCCCAAATAAGGTGCGTGGTTTTGCCCCATTTCACACTTTCAACATGGCGTCGTCTCTAACTATGTAAGCAAATGATATCAAGGTACTTGACACTCGAATGTGAAGCTAAACCAGGCAGTTCATCACCGTAAGTTTAATTGCGAAAATAGCTTAAACCGTTTTATAAAAACTCAGATTGGAAGGACAAGAAATATTACATCAAAAACTGTGTGACCCTCTTCTTAAAATGTTCCCGCCGCCTAACGCCGAACGCAAATACGTAAAACAGGATACAGTGAGTGTTGTGTGCAAGACGGATTTTCAAAATTCCCGCGCTCCGAGCCCGGCCCCCCACCACCGTTATAACCTACGCAGTGGCGGAAGCGGTATGCGACCTACCCGCAAAACAACGGATTGACAGCTCTTCAGTCTACCCTGGACAACGGCGGCTGCAACGTCACCGAAACGTCGGGTGCTACAAATTTCACGCGGTAAATTCGTTTTCTATCCTATTTATAATGTCAAACAATCGCGAAAGTCTTCGATTTTATATTACATCAAAACACGAAAAAACAGACTTACCGCATTTCCCAGGCTCACGTGCGACTGAACTTCTTGAGGATTGGTGTGTGACTGGAAGTTGTCAGCCACCTGGCGGCTATTGAAGTAATCACAAAAATTCCCTCCGAAAACCCCGTGCGTGGAATTGCCCCATGTGGGGCTTTACCCCCCACCTACCCTATATATTTTACTGTGATTGTAATTTTTTTACGAATTGTTACAGGTAAAGACGCGTAAAACGTTGCTATCGTGCAAAAACTGCAAGGAGAAATTTACACATATGGACAATTTCGAGCGACACATCGCCGAATGTTGGGAGAACGATTTCGCGGATGGCTTGGGCGACGGACGCTCTTGTGAGAACTGCGATCGATACTTTGAATACGGATTCCAATACGACGCACATGCTAAGCGTTGTTCGATATATTTATGCTCTTGCTTGATGCGTTTTAGAAGCGTGACAGACATGTTTGAGCATGTTGCGACGTGTACTTCTCGAGCGAACGACGAACGATCGGAAACGAGCGACTCGAGCCAGCAAGAAATTTACACAAACTGCTTACAAGCGTGCGAAAACGAAGTAGATGCTCTATTCGACATGCTTAAAAATTGTGATTATACAGTGACAACCGATACGCAATGCACCATCTGTGGAACATGCTTGAAGTCGAAAAGCGCCCTTCGAATTCACCTCCTTAGAACGCACAACGCGGCCAAATTGATCACTCGACATTTCTCCTGCTCCTACTGTGATATAGCATGCATGTCCATGCCGAGTTTCAAAGTTCACTGTTAGAACAAACATATCCAGCGCCTCTGCCAGTCTTTCATAAAATGTACTGGTAAGTGACCATCATTATCATTACATAGTATAAAAGGAAGTCGTTTTTTAACCGACTTCAAAATAGGGAAGTTATCAATTCGGTTGTACCTATCTTTTTTTTTTTTTTTTAATGTTCGTTACCTCAGAACTTGTTAACTGTTATTTATGAACCGATTTGGAAAATTCTTTTTTATTTAGACTTGCAGATTGCAGACTTTTTGACGTGACAACGTCTTACAATTCGATGGAGCGGCTGCACGCACGAAAAAACATGACTCATGCGGCGTTACCTCGCTCTGAGGCGTTCCATTTATTATATTTATTATTCAATATAAATGCTGCTATCTACCGGTTGCGACAAGAATTATTTACTAACCTCAGTCTAAAATAGTACGAATGAAAATCACTAGATTGATTTAAATTCTTGACATAATTTTATATGTATTCTTGATATACGGAATGTTATTACTGAACGGACAATTTTCTTGTGGGTACAACAAAGTGCAACGAAGTAAGCAACTTTTATTAAAAAAAAAAATTTAAAAGTGTGAAAAGCTATCATTACGATGCGCTATCTAGCGGTTGGTAAAATGTCGCTGATATTGTTTATTGACGACGTATTACCTACCGCTAGATGGCGCAGCGTGCTCAAACGCTTCTCAAACCGTTATTTAACAGTTTGAGATTTCAAACTTTCAAATACAAAAAAACAATAAACTTTAAACAATAAACAATTATACTGCTATACAATAATACATTTACATGTTGTAGTAAAATCGGTGAGTATAAAAGCGTATATTTTTGGGTGTTTGTAATAAACAATACCAGAATCTTAAATGAAACTGCTTCAAATGCAACCATTCCATCAGTATTTTCTTATGACGTTGTCACGTTCAACTATCGTAAGTAAACCGACTTTACAGACAACCATTTTTTTTACTTGCATATTGGTCTCATTTTTATCAAAATCCTGTTCTGATGATGGGATCCATGAGGAATTGAGGAAACTCCTCAAATATTGGTGGGTCAGTTCCGATGACAATGCTTTTTCTTTTTGGTATTTATTATTTTTTAATTTTTTTATTTGTCGAGTGGTGCTTTTCTAAGGTCTTTATGAGCCTCGTAACACTGCGGCCATTGCTGATCTATTGTGTTCGCCACCTACTATAGTTCTGCGCTAAGCCTCGTATAATTTAAGAACCGCAGCAGGCTTTTGGCGCCAGATTATTTTACCTCCTCAGGTTGGAGGTAATGACCACCCAAGTGGGTGTATCTTTTACGCATCAGCGGGCCACACCCGCACATGACGTGCTGGGGAGTTTCCTCTGCCCCTTGGTAGAACCTGCACATTTTTGTGTCTCGGAGCTTGAGGTTTAACTCGTGTTTGTTCATGCCACAATGCCACAAGAGCGCCCTCGCCAGTATGCGTAGATTGTTCCTATTTAGCGACAAGGCCTCACGGGCCGTCTTACGGTCGTAAGCCTTAATTAGCGCTTTGGATTGATTCAACCCTGGCGTGTTGATACAGTGGTTGACGGATTGTACTAAACATATTTGTTTGAGCATTAGGTTTGCAAGGCTTTTTGGTACGCCACAGCAAGGTTCAGGGCCGTATAACGTTCCCTTTGCTCTTGTCTTAGCAAGTTCGTCGGCTTTTTTTTGGTAAGCATAACCTGATTCTATACCCAGGGTTGACTCCCGACGAGGGTACTCCTCAACAGTCAACAGCACAAACCCAAATTTTGTATACGCATTCAGTTATATTAGCCCATTCTAAGTTTTACCATGACTGGACTGCGGCACCCTGGTTTTGGCTTCCAGCGAAGGAACTCCTCAACGATTAACAGCACAGACACGAAATTTTGTATACGCATTCAATTATGATAGCCCAACTGCAGTGAAACTCACCACAGAAAAACAAACTGTCCTAGTCCTCGCTTCAGTGTACATGCCGAGCGAGAGCAAAACTCCTTCAGGAGAACTAGCCAGACTGGTGCAGCACTGTGAAGCACACGACTGGGATCTGATCATATCTGCGGACTGCAATGCCCATGACTCTCTGTGGGGAAGCAAAGACACCAACAGAAGGGGAGAGTCCTTAGCAGAATATCTATTTTAAACATACCTAAACATTATAAACAGAGGTAGGAAACCTACTTTTGTAAACTCTAGGTACCAAACTATCATAGACATTTCCTTGGCAACGGACGCGGCGGCCAGTTTGATTGAGGGATGGCACGTATCAAACGAGCCATCGTTTGCAGACCACCGCCGCATCTGTTTTCAAATACGGTACAAGCTAACAGACCCTGTCCCATATCGTAACCCCCGTAAAACAGATATTACAAGGTACACAAATTTACTAAACAAAGCGTTAGGAGACAAACAACTAACTAACGCAGCACTTAGCACAGAAAACATAGAAACAAACGTACAGATCCTAACTACAACCCTTTTAAGTAGTTATGAACTGGCATGTCCTGTTGTAAAACCTAAAGACCCAGGAAAAGGCTCATGGTGGGGGCCAGAGCTGGAAAGGCTACGTCGAGGACTCAGGACACTCTTTAACCGAGCAAAAAATACCAGAACCAATGAGGACTGGGATAAATACAAAACGGCACAAAAACACTACAAGAAGCGGATCAGATTCCGGAGAACAGAATCCTGGCACAATAATAAATAAATACAAACGGAGCTGCCATGGAATTCACCGACCGGAGTCGGGCCCATCATAATACTATTTTTTTTACACTTCTGGGGGGTGAGCAGTGGATTCCGGACTTACGAACCGGCTGTGGTAGGTTTAAGACAGCTGTCTTGCCACATGTGAGCGTTCACCTTACCACCCATTCACTCCCCCTTCGAAGCCATAGAATTTGAGATGCGCAAATCGCAGTTTTAGATAATTTTTCTAAGAAAGAGTTGATTATTTTTCTGGAAAGGCCAAGATCTTTAAAGAGGTGAAATAGAGATTTAGCTGGCAGGCCACGAGCGCCAACTTCCACCGCGTGAAGGTGAACAGTGAAGCCGTTCCGGGTTACGGCATTTGCAAGATCATGGTATTTATTTAATTTGTACTCGTGGTCTTTTGGGATATTTGATTCCCATGGAACAGTTAATTCTACAATAAGAGCCACCTTCCGAGATAGAGAGTAAAGAGTTATATCTGGACGGAGTGCTGTGCATCCGAGACTTTCAGGGAATTTATACTGCTTAGAGACCGAATCAACCTCCAGAATCCAATCTGTGGCTTTCTCGATTATTGAGAAAGGTTTTGTAGTTAAATGTTTTTTGCCTTTAGAGCCATCCCGCACAAACTGTATTGGGGGTTTGGAGGATACTGTCAAACCCTTGTTGGCACGAGCCACTGAGAGACTAATTACCTCGCGAATAACAGCGAGAACTTTGTCATGGCGGTAAGTGTACCGTCCTTGATCTAAGGCCACCTTGCAGCCAGCTAGAATGTGTCTAGCTGTGCAAGGGGTATTGCTACAGAGGGGACAAGAACTATCCTCGGCAAAGCTCCAACGAGCGAGGTTACTGGGGTCTGGAAGTGTATGCTGAAAGGCATTCAAATAAAATTTCAGCATCTCTGGCGTCCAGTCATAGAGCATTACCTTCCAGTGCATTGGAGGCGGAATGCAAAAGTCCCCAATTGTTGTCCAATCATTCTGGCATTGAAGGCCAATAGCATGAGCCATACTCTTGCTGTCGTAATCTCCCCGCAAAAGAGACTTCTTCAAGTCCACGTCGCTCGTGGTTGTACTGCCATACCCCAGACCAGTGCCATTCTGGCTGATTCCAGTAAGGAACTTTTTGTGGAAGTCTACGCGGGCTTGTAGTTCATTTGAATCACTACGGCCACTTATTACGTGCTTCGATATTGCCGGATCTTTGGAATTGCACAGAATCGAATTTTTGGTTATTCTGGAGTTGGCGTAGAGCAGAGAGGGCAGTTTAAGCGCTAGCCCAAAATTTTGTTTGGACCTGAAGAGAGTCGAGGGGTCAGCTGGTTTGGCTAAGAACAGCCAGGATTTTAAACTAGCTGTCACCAGTGCATCTAGACGGGACAGTTGGGTTTTGGTAAAATCGTAAATAAGAAAGGGCCATGACAAATGTGACGTTAGATAATTGTCATAGATCCAGGCCTTACGAGGGCCAGAAATTAGCAAGGCATCTATTTTCGCCAGGCAACTTTTGAAATGCTCTATAACATGATCGCCCGAGACGTCTTTTCCCTGATGGGTGATTTTTCTGCCGAGGAATTTGAAATGATTGTTTGGGTCTATAAGGGAGATATTAGAGCCCTTATAGACCAATTTGGGGTCATAGGATGTAAATTTTGTGCCCATGCGGGCGAGTCCAAGGCAAAAACATTTGGAGGGCTTCACTTTTATACAGCCTGACCAGTCGCAGAAAAGCTCCACTTTCTGTAATAGCAGGGAAAGCTGCTTGGGGCTTCTGGTGATGAAAGTTAGGTCGTCGGCAAAAGCGAGGCACGACGAGGTGTATTGGCCGTCTGTTTTAAAACGGTAGCCCCACTTCCTGTCAAACTGGGTCAGGCTTTCCAGAAGTATATTAAAAACTATATTAAAAATCGTCGGGGAGAGGCAACAGCCCTGAAATAGTCCAATTGAATATGGTATAGAGCGGGTAGTCCATTCTTGCGTTTTAACATGGAAAGTCAGACAGTTGTAGTAGGAGGCTACAATGTCACGCACGACTGGTGGGAAGTTGTACCAGCGGAGTGCAAAGTGGAGGAGACTGTGTCGGACTGACCCAAAGGCATTCTCTAGGTCGAGCCAGCATACATTGATTTGGCGTTCGTGCTGTCTCGCATCCTTGATGGCAGCAGCCAGGAGAGAGTTGTGCTCGAGGCAGCCCGAGACGCCGCGCATGAAGCCTTTTTGAACTGATACTCCAAGGTACTCATTCCGGTGCATGAATTCGCTCATCCTCGTGTGGACTATGCTAAAAAAGATTTTGGCCACAGTGTCTGTGAGAGCAATGGGCCGAGCGTCCTTTGGTCCGGTGCAAACTGGGACCTTCGGAATTAAGATGACTGTCGCTCGGCCAAAATTCTGTGGGACTACACCGCTATTCCATATATTTCGGAAGATGGAGTAGTAGCATAAACTCAACGAACCAAGCCGGAAGAATAAAGAAAATCCTAGCTAAAGGTGAGCCCAACCTCCTAGGCTCTCTAAAAAAGGAAGATGGCACTTACACAAACACAGATGTAGAAACCAGCTCAGTACTCCTGGAAACACACTTTCCTGGATGCCAAATCACAGAAGATCCTGAGTGGCCAGACGAAAACTACAGCGCACTAACAACCCAAGAATGGGAAGTCGCGAACAAGATAGTAACTGCGGACAAAATAAAATGGGCCCTGAAAAGCTTTAAACCTTTCAAATCCGCAGGGCTGGATGGCATTTTCCCAGCATTACTACAATGGCAACCGAACCATGCAACAAAATACCTACTACCAATCTGTAGAGCCTGCATAGCCTTCAAATACATTCCAAAGGCATGGAGAGAGGCAAAAGTAGTCTTCCTACCAAAACCAGGAAAGGAGGACTACTCACACGCCAAATCCTTCAGACCCATCAGCCTAACGTCTTTCTTACTAAAGACGTTAGAAGGACTGATGGACCGTCACCTAAGGGATGGGGCACTAAGAAATAAACAACTACACCCACAACAACACGCCTACACAAAAGGCAAATCAACAGAGTCGGCACTACACATGGTGGTGCACAAAATAGAATCGGCTCTAACAAATAAGCTGTCAACAAGTTTATAGACATAGAAGGCGCTTTTGACAAAACCATGCACAACAGCATAAACCACGCCCTACAGGAATTTAAGGTGGAACCAGTTACCATAAAATGGATCACGGATCTGGTTAGCAAAAGGGCGGTCCAGATAGTAATGAATACTACCACAAGAGCGAAGGTAGTTAAAGGATGCCCCCAAGGGGGGGTCCTATCACCACTTCTATGAAACATACTAGTGGACAGCCTCATAAAAACACTAAATAAAAGGGGTTACACTACTATTGGTTATGCCTACGACATAACAATAATGATAAATGGAAACGCAGAAAATATGCTATGTAAAGTCATGCGCTCAGCTTTGCAGATAGTAGAAAAATGGTGTGACGAACATAAATTTTCAGTAAATCCGAAAAAGACAGAACTCATCCTCTTCACCAACAAGACGAAGTTACCAGAACTACAAGTACCAAAATTATTCAACACCAAACTCTCGCTATCAACACAGGTGAAATATCTGGGAGTCATCCTTGACAGTAAATTAAACTGGGCGAGTCATATCAATGCCAAAATAAAGAGGGCCTGCCTAACTTTTTGGCAGTGTCGGAGACTAGTGGGGAAAAAATGGGGTCTCAACCCAAAAATCACACTCTGGCTACACATCAGTCATCAGGCCCTCTCTGACTTATGAATCAGTTGTATGGTGGCCCAGAACACAACTGACCACAGTGAAAGCGAGACTCCAGAGCCTGCAACGCTTAGCGTGTGTAGCAGCCACTGGATGTATGAGAACCACACCATCGGCCGCACTAGAGTACCTCCTAAATATGAGACCTCTGGATCTTGTCATCCAAGAGGAGGCTAAGGCAGCCGCTCTAAGACTAAGAGCAAATGGACTGTGGAAACAAAACACAGAAACACCACACTCAAAAAATCTGAAACGGGTTCTAGAAGAAATACCTCTTCTGGACGCACCCATGGACAGAATAATATGCCATCATGTCTTTGATCGTAGATACAATATCCAACTCATTGCAGAACCAGCAGATCACTCTGGTACAAATAAAGTAAGGATATACACAGATGGCTCCAAAACCACTCAAGGTACAGGAGCCGGCGTCTTCTCAAATGATCTAAACATCAAAATATCAACTACCCTAGGCAACTTAAATACGATCTTCCAAGCAGAATGCATTGGCATCACCAGAGCAGCACAGGCAGTTGCAGCCAAAGATGTCGGAGACCTAAACCTGAAATTTGTCTCCGACAGTGCCTCCGAGCTACAAGCGCTAGCAAAAAATACTATAACCTCTGTCCTTGTACTGGAATGCCACAATGCGCTTCAATCCATTGCAAGGTCAAATAGAGTGACCCTGCAATGGATTAAGGGGCACAGCGACTCACTGGGCAACGACGCGGCAGACGAACTGGCCAAAAGGGGATCAAAGGAAATAGTATATGGACCGGAACCCTTGATGCCCATACCCCAGGCCTAAATAAAAACATGGCTACGCAGGAACACCGACGAAACCCACCTTAAAGAATGGAAAAAAAACGCAGGATGCAGGCAAACAAAGAACGCGGTTCCGGAAGCGCCTAAAAAACTTGCCCGCAACCTCACCAGATTAAAAAGGGACAAAATCCGTAAAGTCATAGGTACTACAACAGGCCACTGTCCCTTAACAAACACCTGTTTACGATATGTGTGACAGACAGCCCTCTAAGCAGAGGATGCATGGAGGAAGAAGAAACGCCACAGCATGTGCTCGTGGAATGCAGGAGCGTGGCAGAGCAACGGGCAAGAATACTACAATCTCCAGCATCTGTCCCGGAGGCCTGTGGCAACCTAAACAGGCTGCTAACATTCTGGGACAGCCTGGGTTGGTTGGAGTAACATAAATAGAAACATGAGCCACGCACAACGGCCCAATCAAGAGGCCAAGTGCGGGAAATAGCCCAGGAAAACTAAAAACTAACTACCTTGAATTTATTTATGAAATAAATATTCAGATGAATCAGTCCTTGGCTACTCGCCGGGAAGTCTTGGAGTGACACAACCGTTTTTTAATACTTATCAATTTATGATTGATGGCCACGGGCGTGGGCATTTTCTTTTGACAACACGGTGGGGGGAGATGGGGGGGGAAAAAAATAACTTTGGGAATCCCTGCCATAAGGTAGGTACTTAAGTATCGACAGTTGTCGATAAGGCTGTTAATATTTCTTGGGGAGTTAATGGGCTCTTGCTGAGTTGGCCACGAAGACCCATTCTGTTCAGGGTTGGTCACACTCACGGGTCAACACCCATCCAACGGCCTCCACGCATGAAGTGCGAGCCTGGGTAGGAGTCTGGCCTTGGTCAGTTTCCCCTGGGAATCAAACTTCTGGCGCTCCTGGACGGTCTGCGCGCCGTGCGGCGTAAGCCAATCGACTGTGCAGTCTGACTAACAGTCGGGGGAGTCTGGAAGCAGTACTGTTTCCTATAGAGCGGGGGTGGTTGCGGACCTTACGGAGACTGCTCTTGAAACGACCATCGGCCATCCGATCCTGGGTGAACAGCCAGGCAAAGGACGCTGTGGTCCGCGATAGATTCGGTATACACCGTTTCACCGCTTCGTAAGGGAGAGGACCGCGCAAGCGACCTCGAACTCGAAACCAATCGAGAGACCGGAGTAATCTGGTCACAATTGGAAGTAAGGGCGTGAGTGTCGGCCCGCCAGGTAACATTCCTGGCTATCTCGCGGTTAAGGGGTTGGCCTCTTACGGGCTTGTGACGTAGCTAGGCGGTGGACTGACAACCCAAATTGTTAATATTTCTGGTTTGTTTAACAGATTCGAAAAGATGTGTCCGCACTATGACAAGCGTTTCCAGCAGCACAACAAATATGCGAAACACATCAACGCGCACAAACGCGGAACACACTTAAGCTATAGTTGCACCTATTGCAACACGGCGTACGCGACGGACGGAGCCGTGTCGGCGCACATCCACTCCCAACACCAAGAGGAGGAACTCTACTGCGTAGAGTGCGACCTACGCTTTGATACCCTCCACGAAAAGTACTCGCACAAGAGAAGCGTGCACAAAAAGTATGATTTCTCATACCAATGCTGCGGTTTCTTATTCAACCGCTATGGCACCTTCGAAAGGCACTTCGTCGAGATGCATAAAAACGACGGAGCACAAACTGTCGTAAAAATGGTCAAAGATAAACCTACGTCGTACGTTTACCGGATCACGTATGCCGTGCCGGCTTTACACGTGGCGTGTGGCTATTGCCTTAAATCCATCACCCAAATGGGGCAGATGAATCTACATATACGAATGGCCCATTTAGGAAAAGGGACCGGTGGCTGCTCATAATGAGACAGCATATTCATCGGAAGCAGCGGGAATCCAACAAGCGCAAACAGAGACAACTTAAAGACAATGAATTAGCGAGGAAAAAAATGTAATTTGGCTAAATTAGAGTAAAATATGGCAAACGAGTTATTTTAATGATTTAATTCATGGTTGTTATGTTATCAAAATGTTAAAGTTTGTATCTGATGCATCTATAACGCGTTTAAGATAAGCCCAAGACTTTTTAATTTTTGTTTAAAGTGTTGAGTTTTTCGTTTCTCTGATTCATGGAAAATATGGCAGATAAGTTTTGTTTATCAATTATTTAAAGTTTGTAACGTTATTAAAAAGATCTGATGCATCTGTGATGCAATTGAAATAAATCCACGAATATTAATTAATGTTTTTGTTCAAAGTAGAGCTTTTTGTTTTTCTAATCGTAAGATAATATGGTAGATGGGGTAATTTAATCAATTATTAAAATGATATTTAAATGTTATGATATTAAAATGTTAAATCTTTTTGTTTCTCTAATCGTGGGATAATATTGCAGAAGAGGTAATGCAACAAATTATTTCAATTTTGTTGTTCAGCAGCTTGTTGGTTTCATGTACTTAAGTCGTCCAGATTAAAATGTTTGTTTGCATCTGACGCTGCTGTAATGCGATCCAAATAAACCCAAGAATATTATAATTTTTTGTTCAAAGTAGAGGTTTTTGTTTTCCTAATCGTAGGATAATATAGCAGTAGAGGTAATTTAATCAATTATTTCAATTTTGTAGTGTTAATAAAATGTTAGTTTTGTTGTTCAGCAGTTTATTTTTATGTACTTATGTAAGTCGTCCAGATTATAAGGTTTGTTTGCATCTGACGCTGCTGTAATGCGATTGAAATAAACCAAAGAATATTATAATTATTTGCTTGAAATCTGCTTTAAATACCAATCACTGCGCGCAAGCACACATTGTTATTTTATTTTATTTTCTTAAGAGGCCGTGTACGAAATCGATGTGGGCCGTGATACCTCTATAATCAATGGTATAATATAACTATAGGTAGGTAGGATTTTCGGAGCCAAAGAAATACGTCCACCCTTTGGAAGCGCTCGGCGGGGACTAGCTGACTTGAGGCGTGAATCGTATTATAGGCGAGTATCATAACGCGAGAATTAGTTTGTTTTAAAAGACTTTATTGCCAATTTTAATTAATGTTTTGCATTTCTTTTTGAGGAAATGGATTGATATTGAACTAAAGTTTATTTCTGTTGTTTTTATTTTATGAACGAGAGTTCTAAAAGGCCAAAATCAAAAGCATTTCTTCGCCCATTTTCTAAAAAAAATTACAAAGTTAAATATTTTTTTTATCGACAATTTTATATGAAAGTAGTAAAAAGTGATTCACTTATTATATAGAGGACTTTCACAACAATACGTTGTAATTTTTTTATACCGTTTAGATGTCAAAACGATTCGTAAATATGTTATATTCTAAACCTCTTACAAAAAAATTCACAAACAGTCGCCGGTTTAAGGTCAATTAATCAAAATTCTATAATAATTTTCAAAAAAGTAGCTCACTCATTAGACAATAATATAAATGATCTTTTATGTTGTGCAATAAAACATGTAGAAATACAGTATTTTAACCTTAAATTCACGTCTGCAAAATTACTTAAATTCACGAAATGCGCAAAATTTCGTATACGGCCTCTTAAGGATAACTTACAGCCAATAATTTTGTAGTGAACAAAAATAGGAAGCTTAGAGCCATTTACAAGTTACCACTGATAATGATAATAATAATAACGTGAATTTAGAACTGATATTAAGCATAAAGAAGATATTAAACAAGAAGATACTAAATTGTACAGTAGAAAACATGTTGACATAAACAAGACTGTAATAAAAGAAGAAAATGCTAAGCCTGGTCACAGATCACAAAATCGCCCTACAACCTGCTTCCTTATAGTATCTATATTCGTGAAGAAGGGGTCAATATCAATGTCAGCATTCAGGGTGTTGAAAGTTTCGCATACCCTTATAAAATAAGAATTACGCCTGTATTTGGTTTCAAAGCCAGGTACAAGAAGGAGTGCCCTATTTCTAAGTGCCCGGCTAAGAGTGCGGAGATATATTTCAGATAGTAGTTCAGGACAATCAATCGAGCCATTTAAAATTTGTAGTAAAAGTGAGATGTCAGCTATGTTTCTTCGCAAAGCCAATGGCAGCAAATGATGGCGGATACAACGAGAATAGTAGTCTGGATCACGTATACGACATTTGTATTCTATGTAGTGCAGAAATTTTCTTTGGATGGTCTCTATTCTAGATGCATACATCTCGTAACAAGGGTTCCATAACTGGGATGCATACCTATTCAAGATGACTGCGGACGTAAGCACAATAGAGAATTTTTATGGTTTTTATGTTACTGAAGTGTTCGCTGGATTGTACCCTGCTAAGAACACACGATCAGCGCAGATATAGTGCCCAGGAGAACTACATCGTTTGGAAATTGGACAACTCCATTATTATTACCTTGTTCCGAGTTTGTCTCCGACAGTGCCTCCGTGCTACAAGCGCTAGCAAAAAATACGATAACCTCAGTCCTCGTACTGGAATGCCACAATGCGCTTCAATCCATTGCAGGGTCAAATAAAGTGACCCTGCAATGGATTAAAGGGCACAGTGACTCACTGGGCAATGACGCGGCGGACGAACTGGCCAAAAGGGGATCAAAGGAAATAGTATATTGACCGAAACCCTTGATGCCCATTCCCCAGGCCCAAATAAAAACATGGCTACACAGGAACACCGAAGAAACCCACCTTACAGAATGGAAAAAAAACGCAGGATGCAGGCAAACAAAGAACGCGGTTCCGGAAGCGTCCAAAAAACTTGCCCGCAACCTCACCAGATTAAAAAGGGACAAAATCCGTAAAGTCATAGGTACTATGACAGGCCACTGTCCCCTAAACAAACACCTGCTTACCATAGGTGTGACAGACAGCCCTCTATGCAGAGGATGCATGGAGGAAGAAGAAACGCCACAGCATGTGCTCATGGAATGCAGGAGCGTGGCAGAGCAACGGGCAAGAATACTACAATCTCCAGCATCTCTCCCGGAGGCCTGTAGCAACCCAAACAGGCTGCTAACCTTCTGGGACAGCCTGGGTTGGCTGGAGTAACATAAATGGAAACATGAGCCATGCGCAACGGCCCAATCAAGAGGCCAAGTGCGGGAAAAAGCCCAGTCAAACTACTAACTAATTAACTAACCTTGTTCCGAGATTAATGAATATTTTCAGAAAACACTCTGATATTTTAGGACTGACACAGGTGATTTTGTGATTTTGACCCAACGACCAAGTACCAAATTATCAGAGTACCAAAATTCAAGTCCAATATTTCGAGATTCAAGTATGACTAGTACGGCCCCTGGTGGACCGATTCCAACCACAATCTCGTTGACTCTTGCCATGATCAAATTAGGTCTGCATGCCAAATGTCAGATCAATCAGATTAAGCATTTGAGCACTATCGTGGAGGAATACACACACAGCAGACTTCAGTCTGGAAATGATCAGGTAGGGGGGAGAAGTCAAAACGGATATTTTCGACAATCTCAAAAAAAATGTTTGCGTGTTCACAATACTTTCTCTAACCGCTCGCAATTTCTGCCCAAAAATGGGGATGAAAAAATGGGTAATGTTGCAGTTCGCTGCTAAGACCTATACGTTCAGCACAGATCCGGCGGCCTCCACATATGAAATGCGAGCCCGGGTAGGGGGCTCTGGTCTGGGGGTTCCTATTTTCACTAGGAGTCGATCTTCCGGTGCTCCTAGACGGTTCGCGCACCGTGCGGCGTCAGCCAATCGATTGTGCATTCTGACTGTCAGCTGGGGGAGTCTGGAAACAGTATTCTCCTATAGAGCGGGGGTAGTTGTTTACGTTACGGCGACTGCTCTTGAAACGGCCAATCGGCCACCTGATTCCGGGTGAAAGCCGGTTAAAAGGTGCCGTGGTTCGCGATAGATTCAGCAAATGCCGTATCACCGCTTTGTAAGGGAGAGGACTGTGCAAGCGACCTCGAACCTGCAACCAGTCGGGAAACCTGAGTAATCTGGTTACAACTAATAGTAAGGGTGCGAGTGGCACTAGCGTGTAACTTATGGCACTAGCCTCGAATACCATTAATTCAAAGCTAGTGCAAAACTGCATATCACTACTGAATTCCCTGGGCGAAAAGAACAGGGTAATTCTAAGATGGGTTCCCGGCCATGCAGGAATCGAGGGAAATGAAAAAGCCGACGAACTTGCTAAGACGGGAGCAAAGGGAACGTTATACGGCCCTGAACTTTGGTGTGGCGTACCAAAAAGCCTTGCAAACCTAATTCTCAAACAAATATGTTTATAACAATCCGTCAACCACTGGAACAACACGCCAGGGTTTAATCATTCCAAAGCGCTAATTAAGGCTTACGACCGTAAGATGGCCTGTGAGGCCTTGTCGCTAAATAGGAACAATCTACGCATACTGGTGAGGGCGCTCACGGGGCATTGTGGCCTGAACAAACACATGTTCAACCTCAAGCTCAGACACAAAAATTTGCAGGTTCTGCCAAGGGGCAGAGGAAACTCCTCAGCACCTCATGTGCGAGTGTGGCCCGCTGATGGGTAAAAGATACACCCACTTGGGTGGTCATTACCTCCAACCTGAGGAGGTAAAACAATCTGGCGCCAAAAGCCTGCTGCGGTTCTTAAATGACACAAGGCTTAGCGCAGAACTATAGTAGGTGGCGAACACAATAGATCAGCAATGGTCGCAGTGTTACAAGGCTCATAAAGACCTTAGAAAAGCCCCACACAACAAATAAAATAAAAAAATAATAAGGGTGCGAGTGTCGGCCCGCTGGGCGATTAACCTGTTTATCTCGCAGTAAGGCATTGGCTTCTTATGGGCATGCAGCGTACTTGACGGTGAACTGTTTTGTCTTCTGCGCTCACATCACGGGAAACAGAACGATCAATATCGTTAAAACTTCCTGAGGTGACGGGCTCGCCCGTTGTAGTCGACAGCTGTAGTTGCCAAAAAAATGGTCAGTGCCATTCCCGCAGCCTTGACGAATTTGACTAATGAAGGACTGGAAAGGACGGAAGAAGTAGGGGTGATAAAAAATACAAGTAAAAATATATTCCTTTATTAAATAAACGGTATCAAAAAACTACTAAGAAAACCCATTACTTTACTACTACCAAAAAAAAGTTGTATAAAAAGCTTATCATTAAAACATTTTCCGTAGAAAGCCTCTCTCCGCCGCAGATTTTTTTCGGAATGAATAGAAAATGCAGAAAAAAATATGCAATAAATTATTTATAAAAATCCATAACCATTTTTAACATAGAAACTTAACAACAAAGGTGAAACCATTCATATTAGATTGCTCAAATCCACAGTACAATTTGGCAACCTTTCTGCGCCGGCGAAAAGCATTGACAGCCAAACTATTAGCAATTTATTTGGCTATTTATTATAACATTGATAATGAACTTTTTTATAAAGGACTAATTGATGATGAAAATCCAATAATTTAAACAATGATAACAATAATAACATTCAAGCAGTATGGCCATCTATCGAATTTTTCGTTTAGGCTGATTACGTCACAGAAATAATAGAGGAGAAACTGAATGAGAGACAGAATGCTATCTGTTATAATGTCTGGGAGTTAATGGGCCCTTGCTGAGTTGGCCACGAAGACCCATTCTGTTCAGGGTTGGTCATACTCACGGGTCAACACCTATCCGAAGTGGGTAGGACTCTGGCCCTATGGTTAGTTTCCCTTGGGAATCAACCTTCTGGCGCTCCTGGACGGTCTGCGCACCGTGCGGCATAAGCTAATCGATTGCGCACTCTGACTAACAGTCGGGGGAGTCTGGAAGCAGTACTGTTTCCTATAGAGCGGGGGTGGTTGCGGACCTTACGGCGACTACTCTTGAAACGACCATCGGCTACCCGATCCTGGGTGAACAGCCGGGCAAAGGATGCCGTGGTCCGCGATAGATTTGGTATACACCGTTTCACCGCTTCGTAAGGGAGAGGACCGCGCAAGCGACCTCGAACTCGTAACCAATCAAGAGACTGGAGTAATCTGGTCGCAATTGGAAGTAAGGGCGTGAGTGTAGGCCCGCAGGGTAACATTCCTGGCTATCTCGCGGTTAAGGCGTTGGCCTCTTACGGGCTTGTGGCGTAGCTAGACGGTGGACTGTTTTGTCCTCAAGTCTTCTGCGCTCACTCCAGGGAGATAGAACGACTAATCGTTAAAACTTCTTGAGTTGTTATGTCTGAATATAAAAGCGCGTAATTATTAGGGGCCATCCACATATTACGTAATCACCGAGGGGGAGGGGGGTTGGAGCTGAGGGTTATGCTTGATTACGTGGGGGGAGGGGGTGCCCATACTGATTACGTTATCAACTTTGGTCACCGCATTGCATTTTTTTTGGTCTAAACCTGCACATTAAATGTACATTTTTAAATGCATTTTTAAATATTTTTTTCTTTTTAATACCGTCTTTACAGCCATTGCGGTCTGAAGATTGGGATGTGTAAAATAAACCAAAGAGTTAGAAATTTTGTAATTACTTTGAATTAATAAAGTACGTTTTAGAGCATTCTAAAATGTTTTTTTCCACTTACTGTCTGAAAAGTTTACAAACGCTGAGTTCATGATTCTTCACATTTTCCGCAAATTCGGTTGATTACGTAATCTTGGGGGGGGGGGGGGGGGGTCAGGCCTCTGATTACATCTGCTGACATAGGGGAGCAGAAAGAATGAAAAAAAAAAACGCAGGATGCAGGCAAACAAAGAAGGCGGTTCCGGAAGCGTCTAAAAAACTTGCCCGCAACCTCGCCAGATTAAAAAGGGACAAAATCCGTAAAGTCATAGGTACTATGACAGGCCACTGTCCCCTAAACAAACACCTGTTTACCATAGGTGTGACAGACAGCCCTCTATGCAGAGGATGCATGGAGGAAGAGGAAACGCCACAGCATGTGCTCATGGAATGCAGGAGCGTGGCAGAGCAACGGGCAAGAATACTACAATCTCCGGCATCTGTCCCGGAGGCCTGTAGCAACCTAAACAGGCTGCTAACCTTCTGGGACAGCCTGGGCACAACGGCCCAATCAAGAGGCCAAGTGCGGGAAATAGCCCAGGAAAACTAACTATAGGGGAGCGGGAGGTCGAAAATCCCAAAAACAATCCATCCACGTAATATGTGGATGGATTCTTATTATTTTAATATTATTTACATAAAGATGTCAATTTTTCGTTTGGCAAACAGGTTTCAATATGTAATAATTACGCACTTTAACCCTTTGAGGACCATAAGCTTTGGTAAAACTGTTAAAGGGCAATGTAAATAACATGTCAAGTTTTGTGAAAATTGGTTCAACAGATTTTGTATAAATTGATGGGACATAAGTGTCCCTGTGGGGAGGGGGAAGTCGAACATCCCAAAAACGTGATTATATAATTTCTAAACGGGCCTTTACCTACGTGGAACCCGTATATCAAATAAAAATCTGACATCTTTATGTAAATAGTATTAACATAATAAGATCTATGACTTAAAAATTACTTTGTTATTATATAGCTATTTTATACCATATAGGCTTATTGAAAGCGCCATTTACAGTGCGCCCCCATTCTGTTATACCATGAAAATCGCCATCTATACTAATATTATGAAGAGGTAAAGTTTGCGACGTTGTAGGAAGTAATCTCTTGATCTACTGAACCGATTTTGATAATTCTTTTACCAATAGAAAGCCACGTTATTTGTGAGTGTCATAGGCTATATATATATTAATCCGAAAAATAAAACGACTTTTTCGTGGTAGTCGGATTTGCTAAGTCGGATAAAAAACGGTCGAACGAAAACGTTTCTAACTAACGCTGCCTTAACGATGAGAGATATATGATTAAGTTATAGAGAAAAGTTGTAGAGCTTGATAATGCCTACAAAATAGTCAGCGACAGCATATGTCTAACTTTTATATTTAAGTCACAAAAAGTAGTATTTTATATTAAAAAAATAATTTAAATCGTTAGGTCATGTTTATTGGTCATATTATCAACATTTACGAATTCATATCAAAATAAGTAATTTATCGTCTCAAGTGTTTAAAACAAAAGACTTTTCCCTTTTACTGCATATAATTTCCCTTTTACTGCATAAATAGTTAAAGAGATAATACGCTCACAAATAAGACACTCACAAATAATGGTATTATAGTCAAATTGGCATGCAAATACATAAATACATATGCAGTAAAAATATAACCCTTCTTTTGGCAGTCAGGAAATAAATCATAGCACTCAGTACTAACCAAACCGCACTCATAATTTCTTCACAAGTAAAAAGTTTTACCGCCCAACGAAGTAGGCACGGGTGAGCTAGTATTTTATATAATGATAATAGAAGATTATTCAATATTTTGAAATATGACTGCCATGCACACTTTGCCTTTGGTAGTATAACTCTGGTTGCCAAATCGTAGTATGACATTGAACAACCTAATACGATATATAAACAATGGTGAAACGGTCACATATATGGGTTTTAATAAAGTACGTAAGGTCTCCAAATGTTAAATCAGTTCTTTCAAGAGTAAACCGTGTTGAGACACTACAATTAATAGGATAAAACGTTGTATCTGGAGTAGTTGGAATAGGCAGTCCAATCGCCTGCCACTATCAATGGAATCTATACAGAGGAGAGATAACTTACGCATCTCCCTGTCTTTCACTGCATTTAAATACTACGATTTATCAAAGGCTTTTGATCAAGTTAACAGATTTGGATATTGAAGATCTTACGCATTTATTCTATTTTTTTTAACAACTGCGAGTATTGCTTAGTTTATTAGTGAGTCGATGTTCATTTACAGCATTTTCCTGACCATGTAGTTGAGTATTCCTCCGTTTCTGAAGTAAGTCAGGTCGACTTCAGTATCGAAGCGTACTTTCACTTGGAAACTGCGACCGTCGCGAATCTGAAATTGGGCAATGAGGGAATTACATATTTGAATATGAATGTTTCTGAAAAAATACAGTGCAGGCTACAGGAGTCGCTTTGGAGTTGTCAACCATTATGGGCGAGCCCGTCACCCCAGGAAGGTGTTATTGATCGTTATAATGTTATTGATCGTTCTTTCAACCGCGGGGTAGACGAGGAGACTTGGGGATGAAACAAACCACCATCTAACAACGCCAACACGCCCGTAAGGGCCGGTCTACACAATGCGGTGAGGCGCTGCACCGCAAGGATTATTATTATTATTATTATTATTTATTCTGGACAGGCAGCATAATTTCATGGCAGACCACGGCTATTATATGATAATAATAAAGGTCGATTCGGTCTCTAAGCAGTATAAATTCCCTGAAAGTCTCGGATGCACAGCCCTGCGTCCAGATATAACTCTTTACTCTCTATCTCGGAAGATGGTCCTTATCGTAGAATTAACTGTTCCATGGGAATCAAATATCCCAAAAGACCACGAGTACAAATTAAATAAATACCATGACCTCGCAAATGCCGTCACCCGGAACGGCTTCACTGTTCACCTTCACGCGGTGGAAGTAGGCGCTCGTGGCCTGCCAGCTAAATCTTCGTTTCACCTTTTTAAAGATCTTGGTCTCTCCAGGAAAATAATCAACTCCTTTCTAGAAAAATTATCTAAAACTGCGATTTCTGCGTCTCAAATTCTATGGCTTCGAAGGGGGAGTGAATGGGTGGTAAGGTGACCGCTCACATGTGGCAAGACAGCTGTCCTAAACCTACCACCGCCGGTCGTTAGTCCGGAATCCACCCTTCACCTCCCAGAAGTGTAATAATTATATATGATGGGCCCGATCTTTCGAAACCGAAAGGTTTGTCTCTTTGTTCCGGATAACTATAATCGGGCCCGGTCACTTACTCTATCTGCGGAGCCGTCCTCGCGAACTAACTTAAGTCGATGGTATCTTCTTACGCGTGCCTTGCGACACATAAATGTGGCATGTTCATCAGCGTCAGACCTGGACATTTTTACAGCAAGGTCACATTTCTTTAACCCCTTGAGTATGATACGACCAAATCTGGTTCTGAAACAATTATCCGTTGAGTATGATACGACCAGATCTGGTTCCGCGTTTTTTTCACTTCTTTGACGTTCTCATATTTATTCATAATTATCTAATTGTTTTACAAAATGATATTTTAATATTCTATATTCGAAATTTCAATGCAATCATTGTGCAGTTGTTCTTTTTATGATTGGTGTAGTAGTTTCGTAGTTATAGTACTTTAAGGTCGATGTCGCCGAAAATCCTGCAAAAGAGACAGATGCATCTATGAAAATACCCATTTACTCCAAGGGTTAAGGTATGGGCATCGCTCAACCTGTTTATGCTAGAAAAAGATCGATTGTTTTTATTTTTTTATGTATTCTGTTACTCTTACTATTTTTAATGCTTCAGCTTGCATATTTAATGCCTTTTTATATTTATGTATATTAACCCGTTGAGTAAGAGTCAACCAAATCTGGTTGCGAAACAATTATCCGTTGAGTACGAGTCGACCAAATCTGGTCGCGCGTTTTTTTCACTTCTTTGACGTTCTCATATTTATTCATAATTATCTAATTGTTTTACAAAATGATATTTGAATATTCTATATTCGAAATTTCAATGCAATCATTGTGCAGTTGTTCTTTTTATGATTGGTGTAGTAGTTTCGTAGTTATAGTACTTTAAGTCGATGTCGCCGAAAATCCTGCAAAAGAGACAGATGCATCCATGAAAATACCCATTTACTCCAAGGGTTAACATCTCAACAAATTGGTGTATAAACTGTAATGTTGATTCGTTAACCCTTCGAGTAGCGGCATAATTTCATGGCAGACCACGGAAATTTAATAGAATTTCTTGCAATATCGCCGCGCTCGACAAAAAGTACTATAACTATGGAACTACTATAGCAATCATAAAAAAAATAACTGTACAATGATCGCATTGAAATGTCGTATATAGAATATTGTAATCTCATTTTGTAAAACACTTAGATAATTATGAATAAATATGAGATAGTTGAAAAAGTGGAAAAAACTCGGCAGTACTTGTCTTACGGAAAAATAGGAATCCCTATTTAGAAATTGTAAATACTATCGTGATCCTTATTAGATTCTCTATCAAAGGGAATATTTCGTTTTGCTTATTTATATACAAAAATATTTAGATATTAGTTCATAAAAACCAATAAAAATCTTGATGAATTCTCGAAAAAAAAAATTATAATGTTTGACAATGGAACTTTACCAGAAATATTCACGAAATGACACGCAAAATTATTCTAGCGGCCGTATATGAATCTATGGTAATAATGAGATATTTGGTATGGATTTTAGGATGCGTTCGAATTAGAAAATAATATTACTGTGCGCTCCGGGACCAAGCCGCCAATATTGGTCGTTACGTAGTCGAAGGGTTAAATCACTAGTTAGTTAGTTAGTTATACTGGGCGTTCCTCCGCAAGTCGACATCCAGTGTGCCTATTTTGCGTGTAACGGGGGTAGCGCTATTCCACCCACCCCAGCTCCTCGACGAAAGACAGCAGGGCTTTCAGGTTTCCAGCCGCCTCGCGCAGGGTGCCTGGGGTCCCAAGGTGTTTTGTCCTGTATACTTCTACCTGTTTACAATCTAGCAGAATGTGTTTTGTGGTTTCTTCCGCCTCCATGCATGCTCTGCACATAGGGCTATTCGTTCCGCCCATTTTGAAGAGGTGTTTGTTTAGTGTGTTGTGTCCTGTTATCAGTCCCACTAGTTTGCGTAGTTGGGGCCTTTTTGTCCTTAGAAGTGTTTTGGTAAGTTTGTGGTTGTATTCCATTACTATTTCTTTGGTTTGTCTGCAGGTGTCTATCACTAAATGAATAACTAAATAAATAAATTCAAACAGACGGCCAATACACCTCGTCATGTCCCGCTTTTGCCAACAACCTATCCTTCATCACCAGGAGCCACAAGCAGCTTTCTCTACTGCTACAGAAAGTTGAGCTGTTTAGTGACTAAAAAGGAGAATTCCTCCAAATGTATTTGCCTTGAATTCGCCTGCATAGACAGAAAATTCACTTCATATGAGCCCAAATGGTTCTATAAGGGCTGTAGTATCTCCTTTATTGGCCCAAATAATCATATTAAATCAAATAACATCCCTCTCCCTCACCTGAACTTTAAGTAGTTGGCCCGGTTTGATGTCATCCGGTATATGTATGTCGAATAGTTCAGTTCCGTTGAGTCCCAGAGAATCGGCGTTTTGTCCTTGCAAGTATTGGAGTGGTACGATCCCCATCCCCACCAGATTGGAGCGGTGGATTCTCTCGAACGATTCAGCGATCACAGCTCGGATGCCCTGAAAAGCAAGAATAATTAGAACTAGGAATCGGTATTAGGTAAAAAGACATTAATAATCGCTTGAATATTTAATTGTTTATTTTATTTAACCCGTTGAGTATGAGTCAACCAAATCTGGTCGCGAAACAATTATCCGTTGAGTACGAGTCGACCAAATCTGGTCGTGCGTTTTTTTCACTTCTTTGACGTTCTCATATTTATTCATAATTATCTAATTGTTTTACAAAATGATATTTCAATATTCTATATTCGAAATTTCAATGCAATCATTGTGCAGTTGTTCTTTTTATGATTGGTGTAATAGTTTCGTAGTTATAGTACTTTAAGGTCGATGTCGCCGAAAATCCTGCAAAAGAGACAGATGCATCCATGAAAATACCCATTTACTCCAAGGGTTAATAATACACACAAAAAACCGACCCCAAAAATGTTTTATACGTACAGCAGTCATGTCATGGTGATTGATATATAGGATCTATCGATCGGGCTATCATAATTGAATGCATATACAAAATGTTGTGCCTGTGCTGTTGACATTTGAGGAGTTCCGTCGTTGGAAGGCAACCGTGGGTGTCGCAGTCCTAATGTAGCTAATGGGCCCTTGCTGAGTTGGCCACGAAGACCCATTCTGTTCAAGGTTGGTCACACTCACGGGTCAACACCCATCCGGCGACCTCCACGCATGAAGTGCGAGCCCGGGCAGGACTCTGGCCTTAGGGCTAGTTTCCCCTAGGAGTCAACTTTCTGGCGCTACTGGACAGTCTGCGCATCGTGCGGCGTAAGCCAATCGATTGTGCACTCTGACTAACAGTCGGGGGAGTCTGGAAGCGGTACAGTTTCCTATAGAGCGGGGGTGGTTGCAGACCTTAGGGCGACTGCTCTTGAAACGACCATCGGCTACCCGATCCTGGGTGAACAGCCGGGCAAAGGATGCCGTGGTCCGCGATAGATTCGGATTACACCGTTTCACCGCTTCGTAAGGGAGAGGACCGCGCAAGCGACCTCGAACTTGTAACCAATCGAGAGACCGGAGTAATCTGGTTGCAATTGGATATAAGGCGTAAGTGTAAGCCCACTGGATAACATACCTAGTTATCTCGCAAATAAGGCATTGACCTCTTATGGGCATGTGGCGGAACTTGATGGTGGACTGTTTTGTCCAAGTCTTCTGCGTTCACTTCACGGGAACTAACAACCAATCGTTAAAACTTCCTGAGGTAACAGGTTCGCCCGTTGTAGTTGACAGCTCTATTTTTTAACCCTAGCTTACTAGCTAAGGCTATAACATCGCCGAAACGTCGGGTGCAACACGCTTTATGAGCTCAAATCGTTTTTATCTTATTTATAATGTTAAACAACCGCGATGTACTTTGATTTCATACAGTATTATTAGTATTTTCTTACCAGTAAGTAAGGTCCTTTAGCCGCCCAATCGCGGCTAGAACCAGAGCCATAATCTTTACCGACTAAAGCAATCAACGGCACATTCTCCTCAGAATACCTGAAAGTTTAAAAATCAAAAATGAAGCACTCAGTACTAACTGAACCACACTCATAATTTCATCACAAATAAAAAGTTTTACCGCCCAACGAAGTGGGCACGGGGGGTCAGCTAGTACGGATATAAAACGGACAATACGAAAAACGTCGATTAATGGGCCTGGCCACCCAGGGTTAAACATTCGAATTTCGAACGAGCAACACAATGCAACAAAGATTCAAATTTCGAAATTGCATCGCGCAATATCAAACGTGCAACGGTACAAATTTAAATATTTGACTCCTCCATACATTTGCATGACAGAATTTAAACATTGTTTGTGTAGCTTGTATATGAGATATTCCAACCAACATTTCACAATGTGATTTCGGTCCAACAAGGTATCTGTGTATCAAACAAATCTCTAAGTCCAATATTTCTAGGATGGCTAGTGCACCCTGTGTTAAACCGATTTCCACCGCAATCTTTTAAACTCTTGCCATGACTGAATGATGCCTGCATGCCAAATTTCAGCACAATCGGATGAAGCATTTGGGCGCTATCGTCGAGGAATACACAGAGACACTGAAGTGCGTTCACAATACTTTCCTCTGCCGGGATAGTAAAACAAGTTCATGAGTTACATACACTTGAGATACATACAAGAGATACAACCTTACACTGCTTGTGTATAATATATTATACAAAAATACAAAAATAACACACTGGGGTGGCGGGTTCACTCGTAGCAACTGACATCCCTCAATGTTGCTCTTTAAGCCGTCTCTCACTAATTTTATCAGGGGTTTTTAGACTACTGTCAAACCCTCATCGATGTAAACCACTGAGAGGCTAATTTCCTCGTAAATAGTGAATGATTGTACCTGATGGCAGCGTCGTATACATCCATGAGGTCTCCGCTGGGCTGATGAGTGGTCCTGGGTCCTGGTATGGAGTTGGGCACCAGTTTGTTGACGAGGCGGATGTTTGCAAATGTTCCTCGCACCATTACCGCGTCGTTGCCTCTACGCGAGCCGTAAGAGTTGAACTCGCGTGGTGTCAACCTGTACACAAAGTAAACATCCCAAAGTTAACCAAAAATTATATTACATTACATTAGATTCATATCCAATTGGCGAATTTACCGCTCTTGGATGTGTCACAATATACTAAAAATAAATTAAATATAAAACGGAACTGTCATCCATCATAATACTATTTTATTACACTTCTGTGAACGGTGGACTCCGGATTAACAACCGGTAGTGGTAGGTTCAGGACGGCTGTCCTGAAACGGCTATACGATTCCGGGTGAACAGCCAGGCAAAGGATGCCGTGGTCCGTGATAGATTCGGTTGACACCGTTTCACCGCTACGTAAGGGAGAGGACTGCGCAAGCGACCTCGAATCAGTCCGGAGACCGGAGTAATCTGGTTGCAACTGGAAGTAAGGGCGCGAGTGTCGGCCCGCTGGTTAACATACCTGGCTATCTCGCGGATAAGGCGTTGGCCTCTTACGGGCTTGTGGCGGAGCTTGACGGTAGGCTGTTTTTGTCACCTCAAGGGAGACAGAACTTCCTGAGGTGACAAGTTCGCCCATAGTAGTTGACAGCTCTAGTTGTCCTGACACATGTGAGCATTTATCCTACCACCCATTCACTCCCCCTTTGAAGCCATAGAATTTGAGATGCGGAAATTGCAGTTTTGGATATTTTTTCCAAGAAGGAGTTGACTATTTGACCACGAGCGCCAACTCACCCACCGGAGGCCAGCGCCTTACGGCGAGGAGGCCACCTCGTCCCCTGGCTACCAGTTTCGGCCTGATTTCTCCGGCCTCCAGACTGGTTACGGGTTTGAGGTCGCTTGCGCATTCCTCTCCCTTACGAAACCGCACGGTGTGCAAACCGTCTAAGAGCGCCCGAAGGTTGATTCCCAAGGGAACCAGGATCGCACATCTGCTTAAAGGTTATCGGATGGGTGTTGACCTGTGAGTTGGGCCGACCCTAACACATGGGTCATAATAGCCTAACTGCACTGGGTCTATTATCTCCATAATATACTCCGTGATATTTTCATAATTTCTGACGCCATGAATGAAGCTGATAGCAATCTTTCCACCTGGTGGCCAGCTCTTCTATGAGATCGTGGAAGCCCCACCACCGTGAAGTAGCAAGGATTGGCAGATTGTCTCTTTACTTTTGTCTGGGAGAAAATTTTGTAGCCTCCACAGTGAATGTTATCTGTCGAAGATCTTCCCACTCATCTCCCTAATATGGTGCTGCCAGGTCCGATTCTGGTCGAAATAGTTTTTCTAGTATATGCTATACGCTGGCATGCTATAATCTTCTCCGTCTTCATTTATCAACAAAGTCATTTTATTGTATCAACTACGTCGGAATTATATGCTACAATAAGCTACCCTCTACTATCAAAAAAATATGCCGCGAAGGAAAAATGCCCCAATTAAAAATTAACTCAAATTATATCTCATTGAAAGAGAATTGTACGACATTAACGATCTCTAAAAACTGTATGCACCTCGACTATATCTCTTTCTGTAATAGGTTTTTAATCGATTTTCAATTTTACTAAAATGTATTGACTATTTATATTATTAGGTAGGCACATATTAACCCTTCGAGTAGCGGCATAATTTCATGGCAGACCGCGGCAACTTATTGGAATTTCTTGCAATATCGCCGCGCTCGCTATAACTATGGAACTACTATACCAATCATAAAAAGAATAGCTGTGCAATGATCGCATTGAAATTTTATATATAGAATATTGAAATCTCATTTTGTAAAACAACTAGATAATTATGAATAAATATGAGAAAGTCGAAAAAAAGAAAAAAACTCGGCATTTCTAACGTGTACTTGTCTTACGAAAAAATACGGAACCCTATTTAGAAATTGTAAATACTATCGTGATCTATATGAGATTCTCTATCAAAAACAATATTTTGTTTCGCTTATTTACATACAAAAATATTTAGATATTAGCTCATAAAGACCAATAATTTTTTTTGATGATTTCTCAAAAAAAAAAATGATGATATTTGACAATGGAATTTTACCAGAAATATCTGCAATATGACACGCGAAATTATTCTAGCGGCCGTCTATGTATCTATGGTAATAATGAGGTATTTGGTATGGATTTTAGGATGCGTTCGAATTAGAAAATAATATTACTGTGCGCTTCGGGAGCAAGCCGCCAATATTGGTCATCACGTAGTCAACGGTGTTCTGATGTGCAACCAAATTTGGCCGTTAGGTAGCCGGAGGGTTAACGAATTTACCGCTCTTGGATGTGTCACAATATACTAAAAATAAATTAAATACAAACGGAACTGTCATCCATCATAATACTATTTTATTACACTTCTGGGGGGTGAACGGTGGACTCCGGATTAACAACCGGTAGTTGTAGGTTCAGGACGGCTGTCCTGACACGGCTACCCGTTTCCGGGTGAACAGCCGGGCAAAGGATGCCGTGGTCCGCGATAGATTCGGTTGACACCATTTCACCGCTACGTAAGGGAGAGGACTGCGCAAGCGACCTCTAATCAGTCGTGAGACCGGAGTAATCTGGTAGCAACTGGAAGTAAGGGCGCGAGTGGAATAAACTCAAATTATATCTCATTGAAAGAGAATTGTACGACATTAACGATCTCTAAAAACTGTATGCATCTCGACTATATCTCCTTCTGTAATAGGTTTTAAAGCGATTTTCAATTTGACTAAAATGTATTGACTATTTCTATTATTAGGTAGGCACATATTAATTATATCTTGACTCTTTTTATTTGCAATATAATAAATAAGACATTTTATTTTACTTTTTGACTTTGTCACATTTTTTTTGTTCTTTTTGACATTACATTTATTAATTTTATACTAAAAAAACTTATTTTTATCGGTATTTTAAAGAATTAATTATGTTCCTTATAACCTTATTTTTTTTCTCATTACATTATTTATTATATTCAATGTAATAGAATCACTACTTATTGAGTTAATTTCGTCTCTATATCTTACTTTCTACATATCTTAATCTTTGTTTTTTATCTGGTAAACTAAATGGTGAGACTCGATTTAATTCTACAATAATACCTTCTTTATTCTTACGAGTAACCTTTTATGTTTTGATTATTAATAGAAGAATTTGATCATTAATGAAGAATTCAATCATATCACGGCCAAATGTAAATGTAATACAACTGTCTATACAATTATGTATTAGTTTTTAGGACAACTAGGGCTGTCGACTACAGCGGGCGAGCCCGTCACCTCAGGAAGTTTTAACGATTATTCGTTCTATCTCCCTGGAGTGAGCGCAGAAGACTTGGACAAAACAGTCTACCGTCTAGCTACGCCACAAACCCGTAAGAGGCCAACACCTTAACTGCGAGATAGCCAGGAGTGTTACCCAGCGGGCTTACACTCACGCCCTTACTTCCAATTGCGACCAGATTACTCCACTCTCTCGATTGGTTACGAGTTTTTAGGTCCTTTCCCTTACGAAGCGGTGAAACGGTGTATACCGAATCTATCGCGGATCACGGTATCCTTTGCCCGGCTGTTCACCCAGGATCGGGTAGCCAATGCTCATTTCAAGAGCAGTCGCCGTAAGGTCCGCAACCAGCCCCGCTCTTTAGGAAACAGTACTGCTTCCAGACTCCCCCGACTGTTAGTCAGAGTGCACAGTCGATTGGCTTACGCCGCACGGTGCGCAGACCGTCCAGGAGCGCCAGAAGGTTGATTCCCAGGGGAAACTAACCATAAGGCCAGAGTCCTACCCAGGCTCGCACTTCATGCGTGGTGGCCGTCGGATAGGTGTTGACCCGTGAGTGTGACCAACCTTGAACAGAATGGGTCTTCGTGGTCAACTCAGCAAGGGCCCATTAACTCCCAAAGGACGTCGCCGGACAAGTTTTTAGGACAATAAATGATCTGATTTGATTTGATTTGATTTATCAACATAATCTCCTGCTTCAGAAATGCACTATCTAAGTTGACAGAGGCCAGTGAGGAAAACAGCAATTATGTAAGTAAGGACCTAATTGAGTATCTTACCCTCTAGAAGCCAGGAATCGCGCCGCAGGACTGTTCCTCGCAATCGACCCTGCTGGAGATATGTGGTCAGTCGTCACCGAATCCCCCAGATTTAACAGGCAACGTGCCCCCACTATTGGCTTGAAAGCAGGCAGATTCTGTAAAAAAAAGAAATATTTATTAAAATTGCAAGGCGATTGTCTCCTGTAAGGCGAATGATCCTCTTCTGTGTGAAGTGCATTAATGGGGAGTTAATGGGCCATTGCTGAGTTGGCCAAGAAGACCCATTCTGTTCAGGGTTGGTCACACTCACGGGTCAACACCCATCCGACGGCCTCCACGCATGAAGTGCGAGCCCGGGTAGGACTCTGGCCTTAGGGTTAGTTTCCCCTAGGAATCAAACTTCTGGCGCTCCTGGAAGGTCTGCGCTAAGCCAATCGATTGCGCACTCTGACTAACAGTCGGGGGAGTCTGGAAGCAGTACTGTTTCTTATAGAGCGGGGGTGGTTGCGGACCTTACGGCGACTACTCTTGAAACGACCATCGGCTACCCGATCCTGGGTGAACAGCCGGGCAAAGGATGCCGTGGTCCGCGATAGATTTGGTATACAGCGTTTCACCGATTCGTAAGAGAGAGGACCGCGCAAGCGATCTCAAACTCGTAACCAATCGAGAGACCGGAGTAATCTGGCCGCAATTGGAAGTAAGGGCGTGAGTGTAAGCCCACTGGAAAACACTCCTGGCTATCTCGCAGTTAAGACGTTGGCCTCTTACGGGTTTGTGGCGGAGCTTGACGGTGGACTGTTTTATCCAAGTCTTCTGCGCTCACTCCAGGGAGATAGGACGACCAATCGTTAAAAATTCCCGAGGTGACACCTATCGTGCCCCTACCCTACTCGCACATAAACAACCAACTTGACAACCACTACAAACAACTACATCAAACACACTGGAAAGAGATAGACACCTGCAGACAAACCAAAGAAATAGTAGTGGAATACAACCACAAACTTACCAAAACGCTTCTAAGGACAAAAAGGCCCCAACTACGCAAACTAGTGGGACTGATAACAGGACACAACACACTAAACAAACACCTCTTCAACATGGGCGGAACGAATAGCCCTATGTGCAGAGCATGCATGGAGGCGGAAGAAACCACAAAACACATTCTGCTAGATTGTAAACAGGTAGAAGTATACAGGACAAAACACCTTGGGACTCCAGGCACCCTGCGCGAGGCAGCAGGAAACCTGAAAGCCCTGCTGGCTTTCGTCGAGGAGCTGGGGTGGGTGGAATAGCGCTACCCCCGTTACACGCCAAATAGGCACACTGGATGTCGACTTGCGGAGGAACGCCCAGTACAACTAACTAACTAACTTCCCGAGGTGACAGGCTCGCCCGCTGTGGTTGACAACCCTAGTTGTGTGAAGTGCGCATTGGGAGATAATGGGCCCAGTGCAGTTGAGCAATTATAACCCATGTGTTAGGGTAGGCCCAACTCACAGGTCAACAACCATCCGGCAGCCTCTAAGCAGAAGTGCGACCCCGGGTAGGTATCTGTGCCTGCGGGCCAGTTCCCATGAGAATCGTTCTTCGCAGGGGCGGATCTATATAAGGGCTTTTTGGGCTGCAGCCCAGGGCCCCGTGGATATAAAGGGCCCCAGCCTCCATTGAAAATAATGGACAATATTGTGGATTAAAAAACAAAATCTCAAATTTTCAAAAATCCTATCATAAGGTTGGCAACCCTGACACCAAATTCTCGCATCTATTCCGGGGGATTCCCCGCCGCTTGTTTTCAATGTGTTTTCTCGCAAACGCAGCAGTCATTCGCAGCTAACAAGCTTCATGTATCAATTTCTCGGTGGATGGGGCGGTCCGCTAGCGACAAATTCTTTTGCTATACCTTTTTTTAAAAATCTTTATTCATAGAAATAACACCTATGTATAGCAGTTGAGTTCCTACCGAGGCTAGTGCCTTGTCAATAGGTAACTAGTAATGAATGTTTGTTTAAATTTTACTTATATTAACCCGTTGAGTATGAGTCAACCAAATCTGGTCGCGAAACAATTATCCGTTGAGTACGAGTCGACCAAATCTGGTCGCGCGTTTTTTTCACTTCTTTGACGTTCTCATATTTATTCATAATTATCTAATTGATTTACAAAATGATATTTCAATATTCTATATTCGAAATTTCAATGCAATCATTGTGCAGTTGTTCTTTTTATGATTGGTGTAGTAGTTTCGTAGTTATAGTACTTTAAGTCGAGCGCCGTCGATGTCGCCGAAAATCCTGCAGATGCATCCATGAAAATACCCATTTACTCCAAGGGTTAACTAGCTTTACAAATAATATTACTACTTGCTTAATTAAGCTACTAATTAAGATATTATTACAATTACTATTAATGTTGTTTTGTATATTTTAATGAAAATTTGAATGTTTGTGTGTGTCAGTTGTGTTTGTGTGTCTGTCATATTAAACAAATAAATATTGTATTGTCCTCTTTTTTAATATATTGTGTACCTAGTGACCTAGACATCATTATCAAAAACAGTTTTTTGGCAAAATGGCAATTAGTTGATTAATTAAGCCGGCCCTCAAGTAATATTAGCCCAGGGCCCCACAAACGCACGGTCCGCACCTGGTTCTTCGGGTGCTCCTGGACGGTTTGCATACTGTGCGGAGTTAGACATTCGACTGTGCATTCCGACTGATAGCCGGGGGAGTATGGATCGACTTTGTTTTCTATAGAGTGGGGGGGGTTGTTTACCTTGCGGCAGTCGCTCTTGAAACGACCATTCGTTGCCCGATACTGGGTAAAGAGTAAATTTGTCTCCGACAGTGCCTCCGTGCTACAAGCGCTAGCAAAAAATACTATAACCTCTGTCCTTGTACTGGAATGCCACAATGCGCTTCAATCCATTGCGAGGTCAAATAGAGTGACCCTGCAATGGATTAAGGGGCACAGCGACTCACTGGGCAACGACGCGGCAGACGAACTGGCCAAAAGGGGATCAAAGGAAATAGTATATGGACCGGAACCCTCGATGCCTATACCCCAGGCCCAAATAAAAACATGGCTACGCAGGAATACCGACGAAACCCACCTTAAAGAATGGGAAAAAAACGCAGGATGCAGGCAAACAAAGAACGCGGTTCCGGAAGCGCATAAAAAACTTGCCCGCAACCTCACCAGATTAAAAAGGGACAAAATCCGTAAAGTCATAGGTACTATGACAGGCCACTGTCCCCTAAACAAACACCTGTTTACCATAGGTGTGACAGACAGCCCTCTATGCAGAGGATGCATGGAGGAAGAAGAAACGCCACAGCATGTGCTCATGGAATGCAGGAGCGTGGCAGAGCAACGGGCAAGAATACTACAATCTATCTGTCCCGGAGGCCTGTCGCAACCTAAACAGGCTGCTAACCTTCTGGGACAGCCTGGGTTGGCTGGAGTAACATAAATAGAAACATGAGCCACGCACAACGGCCCAATCAAGAGGCCAAGTGCGGGAAATAGCCCAGGAAAACTAACTAACTAACTACTGGGTAAAGAGCCGGGCAAAGGACCCCGAATCACCGTTACATAAAGGTGAGTATCCATTAGATTCGCGCATCAATTCTGCTCCGCGCATCTCCAACTGTTCAAATGGAGACGGTTTGCGCATCAACTCAAGAACAAAGAGTGCTCAGCAGTTTTCATTCAAACGTTGAGCGAACATGTGGTCGCCAGAATTTATTTTTAAATTTATCATCATTCGGATCCCACAGCACTGTATAATTTCGGTACCCCGCCGATTAGAGCTAGACGTTTCTCTTCAGCCCACTTCATAGCGATGGATTTGCGTTTACTCAAGGTCGAACTTGATGCGCGAGACGAACACACTGTGCACCACTTTGTGTTCGCGCATTTACCGCCACCGCTTGGAGCACTCGCTGTGGAGCGTGCAACGTTGCTCGCTCCAGGAGCGCGAACGTATCCACTACTGGAGCATTTGCAGATGCGCGGAGCAGAGTTGATGCGCGAACTTAATGGATAACAACCTTAAGGAAGAGCACCGCGCAAGCGTCCTCAAACCTATAACCAGTCAGGAGGCCAGAGAAAATGGTTGTAACTGGAAGCAAGGGTGCAAGTGTCAGAGACAGAACTAGAAAATAATATTACTGTTTGAATTAGAAAATAATATTACTGTGCGCTCTGGGAGCAAGCCGCCAATATTGGTCGTTACGTAGTCAACGGTGTTCTGATGTGCAACCAAATTTGGTCATTACGTAGTCGAAGGGTTAAAAATAAACTGGACTTATTCCACAAAAACTATAATGCAAGCATGGAATAAGGTTTATCAGCATAAGCTGCCTGCCTGTTAAATATATAATAATAATTGGAGATACTAGTGATACCTTGGTCATTCCGTCGAAGAAAGGTGGTCTTTTAATATAGGTTGAGCTTCCGTCCCACGGGTAGAGCTTTCCTTCAGGAGCTACCAATTGCTGCCAGGAATCCGAGCCCGTTTCAATCATTCCATAAACCTGAAAAAATAAATAATTTAGTATGAACTTCAGAAAAACCCTTTGGAAGGTCGCAACGCCTTGTGAATAATACCGGTTGTATAGTGTCTAGGTCGCCTGATTTAACATTGCAAGGTTCAGGGTTCGATTATGTGATAAAATTAACAGATTTTTTTTACAGTACTAAAATCAACAGAACTCATGTAATAGAGCGTTTCAGTATGCCTTACCAATTGCTGGCCCTCGAAGGCGTTGATCTATGACAACTACCGAACTACTCATTTTTCATGGCCCTTCTCATTTACGATTTCACCAAAACCGAACTATTCCGTCTGGATGGTAGCGAATTGTTTCGTGCAGTTCGGGCCATAAGATCCACTTTGTTTTCAGGGTCGGTCCAACTCATGATTCAGCTCCTATTCAGTAGATCAAATGACCATTCATCCTGAGTTCAGAGCCACGCAAAATATGCCATGGTCCGCGATAGATTGAAACTGAATCACCACTAAACATACGGCAGGTATAGGACCGCGCAAGCGACCTCAAACACCTAACTAGACGGCAGGACAGCAGCAGGGGGGAGGGGGGGGGGGGGGGGTTGAGGGGGGTGCTTGTTCACTTGCCGGGAAAGTTTTGGGGTGACACAACCGTTTTTTTTTCTTGTTCATTTTAATGGTGGTGAACGGTTTTGTGCAGCTTGGGCCACAAGATCCATTTTGTTCTCGGATCGGCTCAACTCACGATTCAGCTCCTATTCAGAGGCCTCCTCGAGTGAAAGGCTACCCCGGGTAAGACTCCCGGGTCTCAGAGCTGGTGGACCGGTTTCTCCCGGGGGTATCCTACCGGTTAAATCCAGACAGATATCCTGCCAAAACTAGTATTCAGTTGGCGAGGTAACCCGCTGGGTTACCTTTCTAGTGCCTCGTGATACATATTTTGGTATATTAACAAATAAATAAATAAATAAATAAATAAGTAAATAAATAAACTGCCAAAATAAGGCGAGGAAAGGGAGGCGATAACGGAAAGGTTAGAATTTATGGTTCATATTTATTGTGAAAGGAAGTGCTTTTTCAATGATTGCTTAAAGGTGAACAGCGAGCAAGCGCCTCTAATAGTTGAAAGGAGCTGATTCCACAGGAGTTCAACCTCAATGAGGAATTCAAAACTACCTAACTGTTGTCCAATCATTCTGGCATTGAAGGCTAATAGCATGAGCCATACTGTTGCTGTCGTAATCTCCTCGCAAGAGTGACTTCTTCAGGTTCACAAATCGATAATTACTGAATGTAAATTTTTGAACCATTTCAGAGAGATATTGAACAAAAAACAACTATGAGTAATTGCTATATTTTGAGACAGTTTACTTTTCAGCTTTTGGAAATTCAGTTGTACTTTGAAGTATTTTATATATTATATTTATTAATGAAGTTTACTGCTTAGTTACCTCTTTGAACATGGATGGGATGACATACTGTTGTTCCACCGCCTGGATCTCGTCTCTGGTTGGCCAGATATCTCGCAGGAATACGGAAGAACCATCGGCTCTCTTACCTGAAAACAAACAGATATATTTTTTTGTAATTTTCAGGGGGGGGTAGCCAACTGGGACAAACCAGTTCCAGGGTTAAGGCTATCGGAGTCACTTCGTCCAACATACCCACAACAAAGAAGTAATTTCTATAGAATCGAAACCGCAAATACGCTCGAATATACACGAGCAAACTGCAATTGAATTCCAGCTAAATTCGGCATTTTATGCACAGTCAACCGATGACTCATGCCATTTCTTCTGATCGATACGAATTGACACAGTTATTCTCCCCAACTGGTGGATATTGCATCATTACATACTATATAAAAAGCAGTACATTCGACACATATTTTATCATTCCCTTGGTGGACATCATTCCCCTAGTGGACCGTCGCCCGCTCTAAGTACGCGCTCATACATCGATCAGTCATATATTATCCGCGATCTTCAAACTTCACACTTCGGCTACACAACCACGACACCACCTCGAGCCCACACTATCTACACACCGGCGAAATATCAAGCAAGGCGTTACAAACTGGCAACCGACACAGACCTTCTGAATAAATACTTCAACTTCAACGACATCGACTTTCAATAACGGAGAAAACTTATTGATGAGAACCACCGTTCGCTCACAAATAATTGGAGTCTAGTGAAGGGTGGCCACTCTCACAAGGCTAAGTGTATGCTGAGACGCAGGTGACGCAGCGCAACATAGTACAGATTTTGCGAGGCAGGGCAGTCGAGGCAGACATAGGCCACGAGCGTATGCTGCGATGCAGCCAAATGACACATATGCATTCATTTGCATCCAAGCTAGTACAAAGAATACAATTTTCGAGTTTGGCGAGAAAAATGAGTTCAGATTCAGTTTGGTAATGAAATTAATGAATTGTTGCTACTGTGCAGTTTGTCAAAGCGTAGAAAAACTATTTTAAAAAGTGATTATCTGGAAAAACCCTTTACTAATAAAGATTTGTACTCAGGAGAGAGTTATCTGACAAACAGTTTGAGAATTTAATTAAATGTTTGGACATTTTTGCAACAAAATTATAAAATCTACCTAAAACTCGTTCCGACTTGCATGCGTCGCGCAGAAATCTGTACTGGCTGGAAAAACAACAAGGCACAGAGCAGGATAGACACATGTCTGCGTTTCACATGCCTGCGCCGCAGCGTACGCAGCTCTCAGTACGTTCATGCATTACAACATCTGCTCTGCCTTGCGCTTCCTGGAACTGCATCGCCTGCGTCTCAGCATACGCTTAGCCTCAATGTTGGCCAACATATTTTTTAAATAATAAACAGGGTTGCCTAGTATTGCTTACTCTAAAGTCATCTTCTAAACGAACATCTTCTATCGCTGAGGAACAAACCATACGAAGTACGACTTCGCCTGACAACATTAGAGGAACGTAGGCAGCGAAGAGACCTAATAGAAAGCTATAAAATGCTTCACGGTTATTACAGTGTGCCCAACCTCGAGAGCATGTATACCCTGAACACCAATAAGCAACTGCGTGGACACTCGTTGAAGATAAATAAGACGATTAAAGCATCGAACCCCAGGAAATATTTTTTGACAAATCGTGTAGTGGATGCTTGGAATGCGTTGCCAGAGGAAGTGATCAGTGCTATCTCTGTCAATAGCTTTAAAAACAAACTGGACATTTTTCTTAGTGCAAAACAGTCGCAAGTTTAAAAACAAGTGCATGTGATATACACGCATCAGCCTTAAGCTGCTAGTGTATAATAATAATAATAAAGCAGGGTTGTCCAACATTAGGCCCGCGGGCCGCATGTGGACCGCAACCTCAATTTTCGCAGGCCTCTAAATATGTATAAATTACCCTCAAATACGAATTTTTTGCATTAATGATAAAATACAAATAAAATAACGTGTGACGCCACTGGCGACAAACAGAAGGTAGCAACGAGGCTCTTTGACAGATTAAGAGTGTTGCCATATGCGAAAAGTCCGGTTAGGCTTTTCAACAGGGCAACACCGCATTATTAAAGTTAAGAATGTAAGCAGATCCATTTTATCAAGGAAGTACTGAAATTGGATAGTACTTTTTTAAGTTGCTGCCAGAAGAATGATACCCCAACTTGCAAAACATAGGGCTTACACTAGGCTCAATGCTGGAAAGCATGTATCTTTGCGAAAGCAGCTTTTGCAACATGAATTTTTAGCAACAGCTTTTGCAAGTCAAAATATAGTTGTTCCCACTCTGATAAGTCACTTACTCAGTTTTTATTTATTTATTTTTGTTTATTCACTTATTACTAATCAACATAACAGTAAAACCAAGGCATTGAAAAGTAAAATTAATAAAGATATTACCATAACTATACAAATAGAATGACACTTATAATACTAGCTATCATGTAAAAATAAATAATTAATAGCTTGCAATTTAAACAAGTGAGGGTTGGCGGTAAAAATATCGAAATCTGGTGCCATCGAGTGAATTTCATTTAAGCGCCGCAAAGCACTCGCCAACAAGTTCCACCTTGTAAGGTTAGTGCGCGAGAACGGCTCCGCGAAAAGATGGTGCGATTGAGCACGGAGATAATTATTTGGTATGAATAGATCCACCTTTGCTAGTAAGCTAGGGTTATCAGTTTTACCACGAATTAGATTGAAAACATAGGACATGGTCAGCATTTCTCTTCTGAGACAAAGAGAATTATAGCCAACCATGCCTGTGATAAATGCAGTCGGATACAAAAATGGATAATATCCATACTGCTTGAAGTACAGAAATCTCAAAAAACACTTCTGTACCTTTTCCAGCATGAGGGTACAAGTATCTTCATGTGGATTCCAAATAGCTGCATTCGTTTCCATGCGACTTCTAACAATCAAGTTGTACAACGTGCGCATAACCCGAATATTATTGAAGTGCTTGGATTGCCGTATCACAAACCCTAGAAGCTTGAAAGAAGTTGTAGATAGTTGCCTAATATGTTCCTTGAAGTTTAACTTGGGGTCGAAAAAAACTCCCAAGTCCTCGACTTCAGTAACTCTGGGAAGCACACATCCAGTGATGGAGTAATCATACATCAGATGAGCAGGCGATCTTGTGTATGTCATCACTGCACATTTGTTAATATTGAAGTGAAGGTTGCGAGCTTGGCTCCATGCATAAACTGCATCAATATCACGCTGGAAGAGCTCGCAGGCCTCAGCACTTCCAGTTGATAAAAACAATTTGACGTCATCAGCAAACATTAAACAATTTGCAGATGTGACTACTTTACTCAGATTATTAACAAATAAGTTGAATAACAAAGGCCCCAAGTTTGATCCTTGGCTAACCCCCGATTGAGTGTTATATAGTTTGGATTCAAAATTGCCAAATTTAACGAATTGCTGGCGGCCCCCCAACGTTTAGCAACAAACAAATATTAAAGCTACTATTGATGCATTAGTTAGTAAAAACCAACATCCTCAAATTTCCCACTTTTTTTTGTAATTTGATATTTTTTAAATAAATTAAAATAAATAATAATACGAACGCGTTTTTTTTTATATACCATACCTATTAAAACTCACTGATAAAAATGCGTACGAGTCCAAAATGTTTGCATTCGGTTTATCCATGGCCTCAGAAAATTTGACCACATCACGGAGTACAGAGAGAAGCTTCACTGGCTGTCGACCCGGGAAAAAGGAGACATGCGAGTTCTCTGTATGCTTTTCAAGATCTTGGATGGCGTCGCTCCCAATTATCTTACTCGCAGATTTACTGCACTATCCCTATCCCTATTTGCTAGTTTTCACCCTCTGCAAACACTCAGAAGATTTCTTCCTATGGACACAAAAAAATCTCTTGCACAGTCTCTCCTCTTGCCTCTCCTTGACTATGCAGCTGTGGCTTATCTCGATTTATCAGAGGAACTGCTCAACAAACTTGAACGTTTGCAAAATGTATGCATACGATTCATCTTCGGTCTACGTAAGTGTGATCACGTGTCCGACTATAGGGCACAGTTAAAGTGGTTGCCAATACGCCAAAGAAGAAATGTTCATATACTGGCTCTCCTATATCGTGTACTCACCCAATTAACACCATCCTATCTCCAGGAGCTTTTTGAACCACTAAGTTCCCACGGTCTCGTACTTCGGTCAGCCTCTGACAGTTTATTAAAAATTCCGAGTCATAATAGTGATTTCTATTCCTATTCTTTCTGTGTCCATGGTGCAAGACTCTGGAACGATCTCCCAGCAAATATACGAAACTCGCCTTCTTTACCATCGTTCAAGACTCACCTTAAGGATTACTACCTTTCTAAGAAGTAACTAGTTCTTCCCTTTCTCTCCTGTTCCTCTCCCAATTTCCTCTCCTCGGGCACGATTAGTCTTAAATTCTTCCACTTGTCTGTATGTTATGTAATAATCTTTATTTTCACTATGCGCGCATGTACCACTATGTTTAGGTTAGCTGTAAGACATTGCCATGTGGCAATAAGCTAGCCTTTTTTGTATACTTTTTTTAAGTGCAAATAAAGAGTTTATTATTATTATTACTATCGGCTCATGAACGACCGCTGAGATCAAAAGATAACTTGCTACTCTCTATCCCTAGTCACAGCAGTGACTTCTTCTCATCCTCTTCACTGTGCATGGAGCCCGTCTTTGGAATGCTCTGCTGAAAAATGTGAGAACCGCGCCAAGCATAACAACTTTTAAAAACAGACTAAAAGCATTTGAAGTCTTCCAGATAAATTCCCTTTCCCCTCCTTTTTAAACTTTAGTCTCCTTATAGGTGTTAGATTATTTTGATATGGCAAACCTGTGCCCACAAAGAGTGAAGTATATATTTCTTTCTATCTTTTATTTTATTTGTCATACTCTTTATATGTTAAGTTATGTAGTCTACTCGCAAATAATATTTATTTATTTATTTATTTATTTATTTAAGAATTAATTACTATAAAACATTGATTAGCTTACAAAAATAACAGGAACCGAATGGCGAAACCTTAACCTTTTGCTTATTTGTTTCTGTCACCCAACTGGGACTAGCCCGTTCTAGGGTGGACAGGACTCCAATATTACAATCAAGTTTGCTTGATTGCTTGGTTGCCTACAAATGTACAAGTTTTAGTAAAAAGCTAATGACACTAAATTGCCCTAAAATGTGGTCTTCAGAATAAAATAAAAAATAATAATAATAAAAAAATATTAAAAATATATAATAAATAAAATGCAATTCCATTATTAAATCGGCAATAAATATAATATAAAATTCGATTAAATAATATAAATAAAGTTATATGTGAGAAAAGAAAGAAACAGTCATTAATATTTAATATTATGTTTTAAGTAATATAAGATTTAATATAAAAATACCTAGTCTAAAAGCATAATTCATTGTCAAAGTCAAATATTTTTTGGTAGTTAGTTCAATGTTAAAATATACTTAACATATAAGTTTAAAAATATGTTAATAATTTGTGCACCTAAGTTTTATTATACTATTATTTCTAACATTTGATGTATGGTTAGTCTGTCATGATTCGATAACCATTTCTTTAATTTATTTTTGAATTCCCTAAATGTCAAATTCATTTTTATTTCCATATTGATCAGATTGTAAAATCTCGGCGCAATGAAAGAGTAATGTCTTTGACCAAATGATGTTTTCCTTCTGGGTATTATTAAGCTATTTTCTACAACTTGCCTCGTTGGTCGCCGGTTCTGAATTATTCCTAAATTTGAGTTATTGTCCAAAAATAGCCTTAAGAGGGAAGTTTTTAGAAAAAGTTGCCTACAATCAAGAACTTTAGTATAGGGTAGCTCTAAAATATTGCCTGCAGAGCTACCCTAGTATAGGGTAGCTCTAAAATAAGCTCGCCTTTTCTTAAGAACAAAGAGTTTTATTATTATTATTACGAAGTATTTTATAATGCGGCCCTCCAAAAAGCATTTTTTTAAAGCGGCCCTTGGGGCACTTGCAGTTGGACAGCCCTGTTCTAAAGTATCGTGAGAATGCATTATTATTATTATTATTATTATTATTTATTCTGGACAGACAGCTTTGCTGATACGTCCAGATCAGATCTTGTAAAGCTAAACAATATTAACAATATCATAATAACCAATATTAACAAGTTTTTAGGTACAAATCAAGTCTGTTTTTAAATTGATTGACAGAGATTGCACTAATCACTTCAAATGGTAGTTTATTCCACATGTCCACCACTCTATTTGGCAGAACGTTCTTAAAAGGATTAGATTTAAATTTTGTACGGTTGAGTTTTTTGTTGTGACCTCGAAGATTTGTGTTGACGTTGAATTTGTAAATATTCTTCAGTGCAGGTACATCGTAATAATGTGTTAGAATTTTATGTCTCAATCAGGTCCCCTCTTTGTCTTCTTTGTTTGAGTGTAGTAATTCGAAATTTAAATTCTAAATGTCACCATATATTTTGAAATTCTCTCAACAATAAATAATAATTAAATAATAAATTTAGTTAATATAGTGTAATTCGGCGGTTAAGTAACCCGACCAGGTTGCCACAAGCCTAGGAAATGGAAATATTTTCCTGAAAGTGTGGAACTCGCCAAGACGTGAGGCCAATGTGGCAGGTATCGGGCTAAATGACTCCAATCATGACGAACAGTACAACCTTATGACATCAAGGAGACAGCTGGACCTGTCTGGATGAGGGAAACGGACAACCGATCCGGATGGAGAGTGATTGGAGAGGCGTATGCCCAACGGTAGGTGAATGCACCCTGATGAAGAAGTAGGAAGAACAATTCCAAGTAATTTCAAGCGATCTTCATAATTCCTGTTCTTCAGGCCCACTGGCATTTTGGTTGCCCTTCGCTGTACCTTTTCCAGAATATCTACATCTTTGCAAAAGTAAGGGTTCCAGATCTGATAGCCATACTCAAGAATAGGTCTCACATATGCCTTGTAGATCTTGATAAAAACCTCTATTGATAGATGTTGGAAAGCCTTCCTTATTAGATAGAGAATAGAGTTGGCTCTTTTAGCAATTGCAATTATGTATTTCTCCCATTTGAGATCATCAGTAATTGTTATTCCAAGATCTTTTTGTTGCTTGACTGCTTCTAGTTGGGCGTTTGCCAGAAAATATTGTTTGTTGGGGTTGCTTTTCCCGATATGAAGCACTACACATTTCTCAACGTTTAAGGTAAGCAACCAATCTTCCGTCCACGCTTTGATCTTGTCATGTGAAATACCAAGTATGTAAACCGTATCGACTTCAGTGTCCTGCAACACGACTAAAGACGCTTTCAATGTGCCATTGCCCAAAAACATTAAGAATCAATGCCTTACCCAAGGGATCCTTTTCGAAATCAATGTCGACAGTGCCAGCTAAAGCGTAAGCTATAACCAGCAGGGGGGACGCCAGGTAGTTTGCTCTAGTGTTCGGGTGGATGCGGCCTTCGAAGTTCCTGTTTCCGGAGAGAACCCCGCAACAGACCAACTCGTTCTGAAATGAAACCTTGGCTTATAGCATACGGCATAGGTTTGGTCATTGATTATACAGCGTGAGTTTTAATTAACCGCCATCTTTGAAGGGGGTGAATCAGTACGAGCAAATAAGCAACTTTTGATTAAAAACTGTGGAAAAATAAAAATAAAAACATTTTTTTCATTTTTTGAAAATTTCAAATATTTAATTTTCTGAAAAATATTATAAAAAGCGCTGATCATGATGCACCATTTAGCCGTGGTTAAAATATCGCAAATATTGTTTATTAGGAATATTTTACCTTTTGTCAAACTTTTATTTAGAAATCATGTTAAAAAAAAAAAAAATTTAAAAAATTAGAAAAAAAAAAAATATATATCATTAAAAGCAGCCTAGTTGCGCGTGCAAAACTGCATATCACAACTGAATTCCCTGGGCGAAAATAACAGGGTAATTCTAAGATGGGTTCCCGGCCATGCAGGAATCGAGGGAAATAAAAAAGCCGACGAACTTGCTAAGACGGGAGCAAAGGGAACGTTATACGGCCCTGAACCTTGCTGTAGCGTACCAAAAAGCCTTGCAAACCTAATGCTCAAACAAATGTGTTTAGAACAATCCGTCAACCACTGGAACAACACGCCAGGGTTGAATCATTCCAAAGCGCTTATTAAGGCTTACGACCGTAAGACGGCCCGTGAGGCCTTATCGCTAAATAGGAACAATCTACGCATACTGGTGAGGGCGCTCACGAGGCATTGTGGCCTGAACAAACACATGTACGACCTCAAGCTCCGAGACACAAAAATGTGCAGGTTCTGCCAAGGAGCAGAGGAAACTCCCCAGCACCTCATATGCGAGTGTGGGCCGCTGATGCATAAAAGATACACCCACTTGGGTGGCCATTACCTCCAACCTGAGGAGGTAAAACAATCTGGCGCCAAAAGCCTGCTGCGGTTCTTAAATGACACGTGGCTTAGCGCAGAACTATAGTAGGTGGCGAACACAATAGATCAGCAGTGGTCGCAGTGTTTCAAGGCTCATAAAGACCTTGAAAAAGCCCCACTCAACAAAAAAAAAAAAAAAAATAGTTGCGCGTACTGATTTATCTCCTTAAAGGATGCCAGTTAATAAAAACTCACCCTGTATAGGATATTAGATTGATCGTCTTACTAAAATTTGGCAACCAGGATTTTACCACGAAAAGCAACGTATAGATCAGAGTTCCCAAACTTTTTTCTCATAGTCCACTTTCAAAATTTTACTGGTTTAGGTGGACCCCTGCTGCTACATTTCTACCATATTCCCATTCATTTCTACCATATTTTTCACGCCAACGCAGACCCCCGTCGAGTCTCCCGTGGACCCCCAGGGGTCCACCTGGACCACTGTGGGAATCACTGGTATAGATAGACTCATAGTTAAAAAACATATTAATCTACAATTATAATGTTCCATATGGCGACTTTTGCGGTATAACAGTATGGCGGCGCGCTGTAGACGGCGCTCTAAAAACGACTAAACGGTATAAAATAATAATATATATTATTCATATTCATACTCATATTCATTTTATTAATATACTGGTATACAAGTCAGATACATATTAGCAAACAAACATTTTTTTTTATCGTAAAGAAAAGATAAAATAAACAAAACAAAACGACGAAAAAAACACAAGAATAATGTAAAAAGAAGAAATACAAGACAAAATGCAAAGAGATCATTAAATATATTAGCCGCCAAAGCATTTTAGACTTCACTCGAGTAATATTTCTCCAGTGAGTAAAACGCCTTATCAGTAAGGTATCTCTTAAGGCGTCTCTTAAACACGTCAAGAGATTGCGCCTGCCTAATGTGCTCGCTGAGTTTGTTGTAAACCGCTGGGCCGGGGATATAGGCTAGCCTCTCCGACCTGAATAATGCATGACTTACCGAACGTAGCATGCTACGGGATGTCGTTGGATACCGATGATGCACACCATTCACTTCAAAGTCGGCTAGATTTCTGCGAACGAACAGCGCTACTTCCATTATATAAATGGACGGCAGCGTCATGATGCAGAGATCTCTAAACAGAGGCCTAGCTGGCGTATCAAGCGCCACACGCGCTATTGTGCGGACTGCACGCTTCTGCATAACGAAAGCCATCTGCCTGTCGGCAGCTCGCCTCCATAACTTCGCGCCGTACGTTAGCAGTGAATAAACGTATGCAAAGTAACACATGCGCAGCGCGGATAAATCGAGAAACGAAGCGATGCGATAGAGTGCATAGCACGCTCTTCCCAATTTATCACATAAAGCATCAATATGTAGGTGCCATCGTAACTCATTATCGATTACGAATCCCAAGAACTATAATAATCTACAATAACAAACAAATTTTGAAATCATAGCTCCTTATATTTTAATATTATTTACATAAAGATGACAATTTATCACTTGATTTACAGATTTCAATACGTAATAATTACGCACTTTAAAGTTCAGATAGACTGGCACTGGTCTAGGGTATGACAGTACAACCATGAGCGATGTGGACTTGAAGAAGTCTCTCTTACGGGGAGATTATGACAGCAACAGTATGACTCATGCTATTGGCCTTTAATGCCAGAATGATTGGACAACAATTGGGGACTTTTGCATTCCGCCTCCAATGCACTGGAAGGTAATGCTATATAACTGGATGCCAGAGATGCTGAAATTTTATTTGAATGCCTTTCAGCATACACTTCCAGACCCAGTAACCTCGCTCGTTGGAGCTATGCCGAGGATAGTTCATGTCCCCTTTGTAGCAATATCCCTTGCACAGCTAGACATATTCTAGCTGGCTGCAAGGTGGCCTTAGATTAAGGGCGGTACACTTACCGCCATGACTCCAAGTCCTCGCTGTTATTAGCGAGGTAATTAGCCTCTCAGTGGCTCAAGCCAACAAGGGTTTGACAGTACCCTCCAAACCCCCAATACAGTTTGTGCGGGATGGCTCTAAAGGCAAAAATATTTAACTACAAAACCTTTCTCAATAATCGAGAAAGCTTCAGATTGGATTCTAAAGGTCAATTCGGTGTTTAAGAAGTATAAATTCCCTGAAAGTCTCGGATGCACAGCCCTCCGTCCAGATATAACTCTTTACTCTCTATCTCGGAAGGTGGCCCTTATTGAAGAATTAACTGTTCCATGGGAACCAAATATCTTAGAAGACTTGGAGTACAAATTAAATAAATACCATGATTTCGCAAATGCCATCACCCGGAACGGCTTCACTGTTCACTTTCACGCGGTGTTGGCACCTTCAGGTGGAAGTTGGCGCTCGTGGCCTGCCATCCAAATCTCTATTTCACCTCTTTAAAGATCTTGGTCTTTCCAGAAAAATAATCAACTCTTTCCTAGAAAAATTATCTTAAACTGCGATTTCCGCATCTCAAATTCTATGGCTTCGAAGGGGTAGTGAATGGGTGGTTAGGTGAACGCTCAAATGTGGCAAGACAGCTATCCTAAACCTATCACAGCCGGTCGTTAGTCCGGAATACACTGCTCACCCCCCAGAAGTGTAATAACACTAGATGATGGGCCCGACTCCGGTCAGTGAATTCCATGGCAGCTCCGTTTGTATTTTATTTATTTGTGTTTTTTTAATGGATGGAATTCTATCTCTCCGTATTATTTCTGTGATGTAATCAGCCTATATAAAAATGAAATAGGTGGCACTAATAATTCAATGTTATTATTGTTATCATTCGTTAAATTATTGGGTTTTTATAATCAATAGGTCCTTTATAAAAAACCATTCATTAGCAATGATATTACAGATGGCAAAATAAATTGCTATTAGTTTGACCATCATGCTATCAGCAACACCTGCATGTCGCCGTTTCGGAACGGTTGCCAAATCGTTTTGTGAAGTTGAGCAATATAATACTAAATATATTCAATGGTTTGGTTAACTAAATGAAATAATATACCTTTTCGATCGTATTGGCAATATTGTCATCTATCGGTCCAGAGTTTCCGATGCATGTCATACAGCCGTAGCCTACAATGTCAAAGCCCAGTTTTTCCAAGTATGGTATCACTCCAGATTCCTTAAACAAAGAAAAAACAGAGGATACAGTTAGGTTATTGAGGTGAGTCTTCTTGTTGGTCTGAAAGGCGAGTGTCCCCTGTCTCCTACAGGCCAGTTGTTTGTTTGAAAAACTTTATTGCGCACACGATAGAGTACAACACGGTGGGCCTATTGCCAAGTGGCAATATCTTTCGACCATACCGCCAGGATTATTGTGACTAAAGGTTTATGTGGGCAAATTGATTTATAAAAGAAATAATTTTATAATTTAGTTATATAATAATACGACTAAATTAATTATGACCAAATAGGCTTACAAATTAACCCTTGGAGTAAATGGGTATTTTCATGGATGCATCTGTCTCTTTTGCAGGATTTTCGGCGACATCGACCTTAAAGTACTATAACTACGAAACTACTACACCAATCATAAAAAGAACAACTGCACAATGATTGCATTGAAATTTCGAATATAGAATATTGAAATATAATTTTGTAAAACAATTAGATAATTATGAATAAATATGAGAATGTCAAAGAAGTGAAAAAAACGCGCGACCAGATTTGGTCGACTCGTACTCAACGGATAATTGTTTCGCGACCAGATTTGGTTGACTCATACTCAACGGGTTAATCATCATAAAGAAAATAAAATGTGTGTCAACTCGATATCGAAGGGAGGTGTTTGAGCCAGATTTTGGATACAATCTAACGAGGCATAACCGTAGAAGCGAAATCCGAAAAGGATAATTGTTGTCACCCGTATTTACGGTAGCTGCATATACGATGAAGTGAGCCGTCATTCGCGTACGCGTTGAATCGGTCATATCGAGGGTAGCTCTCTCAGCTCATTTGCGGAAGAAATAAGTTTGGTGGAATAAGTTTTTTTGCACGAAAAACGCATTTTACGGACGTTTTGTCGAGGAAAGGTTTTCTTGTGCTTCATTTTTACTTCTCGGTTAACATTTCGCGACGAACAGTTTGGTGAGAAAGGTGTGTGGCAACCTGGGAAGTGAAGCAAAGGTACCTACGACCTAATTGACGTCATAGAGCAGTCCAGACCGAGGAATATTCCAGAATTAAGGCGAATAACTAGGTGAGCAATACAGTTATACCTTGTATTTGTTGGAGTGCATCTAAAGTTTGGAGAAAGCCCCTGGCTGAAACAGGAGGAATGGTATATATGGACAAGGAAAGGAAACGGGAGGGGAAAGGGAGTATTCATGAGTTGAGTAAATATATATATTTTTTATTTATTTAATAACCATTTTTTAAATACAGCTTTGTATAAAATCCAGCCAAGCCTAAGGCTTACCTGCTGGAGATTATGATAGGGTGACTGTCAGTGCAACTTTAGTGGCCATTTTGACCATATTATAATATATCTGCTGCATTATCTGCTACATTAGTAAGGATTAGTCGGCACAGAAAGCCACCCCCTTGATAATATTTACATAAAAAGATGAATGTACTTAATGTTAATAAAATAAAATATGAATTTCACTTTCACTTATTTTAAAGCTAACTATTTTAATTCTTTTTTTTGTTTTTTTGTACATTTTTAAAAGGTTTTTAAATTAAGAGGAATTTTGTTGAATAAATGAGGGATTAGCCAATTCAATCTTCTTTGGCCCTAAAGGTTGCGAAAAGGAGGGACGAGTAGCCGTTCATTTTATATCTGTCTAGTGCTGTGTTTATGTTGGACATAAATTCGGAACTCGTCAGTCTCGAAATATTGAACTGTCAATCTATAAATAAATAATACATTAGCTGGTAATATGTCACAATACTTGAAAAGTCCTATCTGGTCGTTTCTGAATTTATTTCGAAATAAATTCCGGTCGTTTCGAATATCTCTTTAGAGATTTTTTAAATCCGCTTAGGTTGTCTTATGGACAAAGGCACGTAATTTCAGGAACTTCAGAATTTCAGGAACAGGCATAGAATTTCAGCTGCACTGCGAAAGATCTGGACATGAAAGTTTATGAATGCCCAGCATTCATGAACTTTCATGTCCAGATCTCTCTCAGGAAAATCTCTTACTGACTATACGCAGTAACAGATTTTCCTGAGAGTGCAACGGAAGGCCATGGGATGAAAGCGGAGAGGAGATTATACAAATAAGACGACTTCTAGTTTACTCGTGATAAAAATTCATGCTTAAGAAAGATTGTACGCATGAATGGTTCATTTGCCCAAAGACAATTCAACTATATAGCACCTAAAATATTCAACCGTCTTGTTGACAAAATAAAGGAAATAGAAAATACCATTTTATTAAAAAAAAATATAAAAAAATGGCTTCTTGAATAGGTCGTTCAAGGACAGAGAAAGAACTTCTGCAAGTCATATCTTTAAAAAAATATATATATATTTCTGCATAACTTTACTATTATACTATATAATATGATATAAGATATTAAACAAAAAGAATAATACTATAATATATTAAGATCGTTATATTTATATATTAGTGTATGTATGTATATGTATGTGTATATGTGTATATGAGTACCTACGTCAGTTAGGCTTCTCTACCTAAGTCAGAAAATAAGTCGTATGCCCAGATAAAGGCTATATTTGGCCTAGTTGGGTATGCGCTGAGCATGGTCATGTGAATGTGGGCCATAATAAGGCAATAGTATAGCTTTATAGTCCCAGAGCGGATGCAAGAGTTTGTCTCTTTAATACTATCATTTATCCTGATAGTTGCATACATTGAAGGAGGCAGCTATGTCTTGTAATGTGTCTAACGCTACATGTAAATAAGACAACTACAAACATTGAAACACGTTTGAGTTTATAGTTTTTGCCTTTCAAAGTTGTTCTTTTTAGATTGTTGAAGGAGTATACTAAATATACTATATCAAAGGCTTTTGCTAGATTGCAATTTTTTAATTTCTAATTTTGAATATTTACATTACTAAATACAATCATTGATTATCAAAGATGGATTACAATATTTAAAAAAATATTGACTATTTCTATTGCGACATTGTTATTGATTTAATTTTATATTTTTTATATTTTAATTTTACTGTTTTATAACCGACTCTTCGTTTTTATATTTTGACTATCTGCAGTATTTTAGAAGCTCCAATTATTTTAAAAAGATCTTAAATCTTTATTTTAAATTGAAATGTTAATTGTTTTACAATTTTTAAAAAATAGTCGATATTTAAAAAAAGAATTATACCACATAAGGTATAATACCAGTTATTCAATTTGACTATATCAAGAGTAGGGATTCCTACCAACTGGCTTATAAAAAAAAATCACTACAATGAAGGGCAGTGAGATATTTGAGGTGTATCAGGCTACAAGGCAAGTGTCTCCTTAAGCCAGTTGTCTCTCCTCTGAATCAAGTGCATTGACAGTGGGAAACAAAATGATTACTCTAACAAATCAACAAGAGCTCTAGCTCAAGTCTAATCAACTTTAATCAACCTCAGATTGCTGCTAACTACTAATCGTAATGTTAAAAAATAAGAGACCGATGCTGATTCCATTATAAATCCAGTGGTTATGGAGCATTCCTCTATATAATTGTGTTCAGTCAAGCAAGGTTTTAAATACCTTTAGATAATAGGTCACAACTCCAGAACCCGGTGAGAGAGATGTCTTGATGTATGGAAGAACTTGGAGACCGGCTTCGACGGCCTTCTTAGCCAGAATACCTGTGAAAATTAGACCAAGAAATTTTACCTTACAAGTCTGCATTGTCTCCCTAACCGAGGATAGACTAAACCAATATGTTAAATATTGTTAATGTAAGTGGACAGTTGTAGAAACTTTTAGTACCTCACATCTATAAGTTTCTCGTTATTTTTATATAATAAAAAAACTTCACTTCAATTTTACCCTACGTAAAGGCGACTGTTCACCAATCATACTTAGGGGCCCTCCACATATTACATAATCTCGTTTTTGGGATTTTCGACCCTATCCCCCTCCCCCATATAAAAAGATGTAATCAGCGGTCTGACCACCCCTCGCCCCCCAAGATTGCGTAATCTACCAAAACTGCGGAAAACTGAAGTATCATGAACCCAGCGTTTGTAAAGTGTTTGAAGACGGTAAGTGGAAAAAAACTTTTAAAAATATACTTCATTAATTCAAAGTAATTACAAAATCTCAAACTCTTTGGTTTATTTTACAGATCCCAATCTTTAGACCGCAGCGGCTGTAAAGAGAAAAAAATATTTAAGAATGCATTTCTTTTTAAACTGCCCCCACTCCTCGTTGGCCCGCCGTTGATCTTCCGCTCCCGAGAGGAGTGAAAACGCTTTGGTGTATGTACTGAGAAACTTCATTACAAATCCGCCATAGTTGATGTGCCACACAACAACTTTAATCTTTCATACATCGAGTTGGAGCGTGCAGCGGCGCGCTAGTCTAGAGTTGCAGCGGCGCGCCTGCCGTGCCGTGCCAACGCAGAGCGGCCACCGGCTTGCCAGCATGCGCTGGAACAGGCCCAGGCTACTTGATAATCGCAGACGACTATCAAGCACATTGCACGAAGGGGTATCTTCAGAGCGGCACTGCACTATTTTCAGGCAGGGTTAGGCCAAAAAAATGCAATGCGATGATCAAAGTTGATTACATAATCGGGACGGGCACCCACTTTCGTAAGTCTCAGCTTCAACCCCCCCTTCTCCCTCGGTGATTACGTAATATGTGGACGGCCCCTTAATGGAGAACAGATTTAAAACGATGTTACAGCTAAATACCTGTAAATACATCTGGATAGGAGACTAACTTGGCAAAAACAAATCTGGAGTAAGAACAAGACATTAGACGCAAAACTTAGAAGCATGTATTGGCTGATTGGTAGAAAGTCTCAGTTAACTAATGAAAGCAGTTAGTTAGTTAGTTAGTTAGTTAGTTTGTCTGGGCTTTTTCCCGCACTTGACCTCTTGATTGGGCCGTTGTGCGTGGCTCATGTTTCTATTTATGTTACTCCAGCCAACCCAGGCTGTCCCAGAAGGTTAGCAGCCTGTTTGGGTTGCTACAGGCCTCCGGGACAGATGCTGGAGATTGTTGTATTCTTGCCCGTTGCTCTGCCACGCTCCTGCATTCCATGAGCACATGCTGTGGCGTTTCTTCTTCCTCCATGCATCCTCTGCATAGAGGGCTGTCTGTCACACCTATGGTAAACAGGTGTTTGTTTAGGGGACAGTGGCCTGTCATAGTACCTATGACTTTACGGATTTGTTACGGTTGCGGGCAAGTTTTTTGGACGCTTCCGGAACCGCGTTCTTTGTTTGCTTGCATCCTGCGTGCTTTTTCCATTCTGTAAGGTGGGTTTCTTCGGTGTTCCTGCGTAGCCATGTTTTTATTTGGGCCTGGGGAATGGGCATCAAGGGTTCCGGTCCATATAATATTTCCTTTGATCCCCTTTTGGCCAGTTCGTCTGCCGCGTCGTTTCTACTAATGAAAGCAAGATGGCTACAAAACCATATTAAAGCCGGTTTAGACCTACGGCATAGAACTTTGGGGAACCGTAAGCACCAGCAACATAGAGATCCAGAAAATGTTTCAGACAAAAGCTATTAGGTCCATGTTCAACATCCCTAAATGTATACACAACAAATACATCTTACATGATTTGAAACTCAACAAGGTCAATCAAGAGATCGCCTCTCTTAGCCAAATTTACCAGCAGAAATTAACAAATTATGTTAATGCTCTGGCGGCCAATCTATCTCACAATCAATCTCATACAAAACTGAGGAGGAACAGTGTTCCGAATCTTATAAACCGATCCCTCAAAGAAAAGCAAGAGTGGTCTATGGACAATCCCTCGCTGCTAAATAAACAAAATAAATATACAGACAGTGATTAGATAAAGGAGCAACTAGAGCTGTCGACTACAACGGGCGAACCCGTCACCTCAGGAAGTTTTAACGATATTGATCGTTCTGTCTTGGAGGAAACAGTCCAGTCTAGCTATGTCACACGCCCGTAAGAGACCAACGCCTTACTGCAAGATAACCAGGTTAATCACCCAGCGGGCCGACACTCGCGCCCTTACTACCATTTGCAACTAGATTACTCTGGTCTCCCGACTGGTGACGGGTTTGAGGTCGCTTGCGCGGTCCTCTTTCTTAAGTAGCGGTGAAATAGTGTTTACAGGATCTATCGTGGACCACGGCGTCCTTTATCCGGCTTTTACCCAGAATCGGGCAGCCGATTGGTTGTCAAGAGCAGTCGCCGTAGGGTGAACAACTACCTCCGCTCTATAGAAGACAGTACTGTTTCCAGACTCCCCCGACTGTCATCTTGCGGTGTCGACTACAACGGGCGAGCCCGTCACCACAGGACGTTTTAATGATTAGTCGTTCCTGCAGTGAGCGTAGAAGACTTTGGACAATAACAATCAGACGTCTAGCTACGCCACAACCCGTAAGAGTCCAACGCCTTACCGCGAGTTAGCCAGGAATAAACCCGGCGGCTCGAGATACTCGCGCCCTTACTTCCAATTGTGACCAGATTTCTCCGGTCTCTCGATTGGTTCCGAGTTCGAGGTCGCTTGCGCGGTCCTCTCCTTTACGAAGCGGTGAAACGGAGTACACCGAATCTATCGCGGACCAAGGCGTCCTTCCCGATCCGATCCCGATTCAGGCCCGGCTCTGAATCGGGATCGGATGGCCAATGGTCATTTCAAGAGCAGTCGCCATAAGGTACGCAACCACCCCCGCTCTATAGGAAACAATACAGTTTCCAGACTCCCCCGACTGTTAGTCGGAGTGCACAATCGATTGGCTTGCGCCGCACGGTGCGCAGACCGTCCAGGAGCGCCAGAGGTTTGATTCCCAGGGGAAACTGATTCCAGAGTCCTACCCAGGTTCGCACCCCGTGCGTGGAGGCCGTCCGATGGGTGTTGACCCGTGAGTGTGACCGACCCTGAACACATGGGTCATCGTGGCCAACTCATCATGGGCCCGTTAGCTCCCACAATCGATTGGCTAACGCCGCGCGGTGCGCAAACCGTCCAGGAGCGCCAGAAGATTGACTCCTGGGGGAAACTGGCCCCCAGGCCATAGTTCTACCCGGGCCCGCACTTTAACCGTGGGGGCTCGGACTTCATACGGATGGGTGTTGACCCGTGAGTTTTACCGACCCTGAACATATGGGTCTTAGTGGCCAACTGCAACAGGGCCCATTGGCTTCCAGAGCAGCAGACAAAGGAGTAGTTAAATGTTGAAAATCAGATTGGCTGTGACAAGAAAGATATAAATTTTTAAAAATTAAACAATAAAAATTATATACTAACCAGCTCCCAGCATAACCGATGGATTAGAAGTGTTGGTGCACGATGTTATAGCAGCTATTATAACAGAGCCATGAGTGATAGTGTACTGTTTTCCGTCGGAGAAGCTGAACGAACCATCGGCCTTGAGCTGGTCACCGCTGAGGCCATAACCCTTGAATCCAACCTGAAAAGACAGGAAAAAATGGTGTCAAAACATCTGTTAGTGTCAAAGAGCTTGATCAGATTTAAATGCTGTCTAGGAAAAAGATCCTATTTTAAGGGCTTTCATCAACATATCATTTTATTTATTTATTTAACCCCTCAAATGAATGGCGATTAGCTCGGGTTGCCTACGGCAAAATGTATATAAATTTATATTTACATTTACATTTACATTTACATAGAGCGGGGTTTACTATAGAGCTATAGCATTACTATAGAGCGGATTACTATAAAGCGGCGCACATTTACATTTATATTTACATTTATATAAATTTATATACATTTTGTATACATTTTGCCAAGGCATCCCTTAAGGGACGCCTCACATTTGAGGGGTTAAGAAAATATATAGGAATTATTTGAACACAATGATAAATTAAAATATGTCATATTTTCCCACTTAAATTTATTGAATACTAGCTGCGTCCAGCGGTTTCACCCGCGTGGTGATGGAAAATTGTGATAATGATGATAGAAAACCATATATCTTTATAAATTATAGCCTATGTGTTATTCTGATGTGTAAGCTATATTATTCTAACGTTTCATCAAAATCCATTTAGTAGTTTTCGCGTGAAAGAGTAACAAACATCCATACATACATACAAACTTTCGCGTTTATAATATTAGTAGGATAGTAGGATAGAATTTAAATTTCGAATGTCAATTTCTTAGATTTTTTTCCTACTTACTTGACAGTTATCGTTATATTTTAGATAATTCAAGCTATATCTTTATAAATTATAGCCTATGTGTTATTCTGATGTGTAGGTAAGCTATATTATTGTAAAGTTTCATCAAAATCCATTCAGTAGTTTTTGCGTGAAAGAGTAACAAACATCCATACATTCATACAAACTTTCGCGTTTATAATATTAGTAGGATAATGTAAAGCTTATATTTTTTTAGTCCTAATTGCAAAGGTATTTTTTCTACTTTTTATTTTACTTTTTATTTTACTTTTTATTTTACTTTTTATTTGCGTAAAAAACACATTTGTTAGATTTTATAATCTTTGAAAATTTAAATAAAATGCGTCAAACATACAGTAGGCACAGTATACCAAACAGTAGCTTTACTCTCGAACTACAGGGCATTGACATTGTATTTGCAGAATCAGCCTAACTCGGCCATAGCCCAAACTAAGGAAGACAGGAAAAATACAAAATGTGATAAAATATAAAACGGATAAGTGAATTCAAATTAAACTTGTAATTATATTTAAATATATCATGATGATGAAAGTAATTATGTTATGATGATAAGATCATGTAATTATATTTAAATAATATCATGATCATGATCATACAGCATGATCATGAAAATAAAAACTAATATAAGATGTCGTAATATGAAGTTTTTAGAACAAATAAATAAATAATAGTTTATAGAACAAATAAAAAATATAAATGTATGTATGACGAATATAATAATGCAAAGACCTTTACTTTAAAATATGACATACCTTTTCCACCTCATTCCTCCCAAGTTGACGTAAGTGTTGTGTAATTTAACATTTTGATGGGATTGACTTAATATATTGCTATGTTTTATGTTGCATCCCAGCGCCACTGGACGGTTTGCGCACCGGTCGGCGAAGCCAATCGGCTGTGCATTCTGACTAATTGCTGAAGGGGTCTAGAGACTATGGAAATACACTGTTTCCTAAGCAGCGGGGGTGGATGTTTAACCTGATGTCATGCCACTCTTTAAATGACCTTGGGCCACTCGATCCTGTGTGGCACAACGGGCAAAGAACGCCCAGGTCCGCGATAAATTCAAACTGAATTACCGCTGTAATACAACAGGTAAAGGTTGCGTAAGCGACTTCAGACCCGTAACCAGTCGGGAGGACAGAGGCATCCTGAAGGTTAATTCCAGACGGAGATATCCTGCCAAAATTGGTAGTTAGGGGGTGAGGCTGCCCGCTGTGTTCATTTCCCGGTGCCTCGCCGTAAGGCGTCGGTCTCTAACGGGTTGTTAGTGAACTAGACAGTAGATTGTCTTGTCCCTAAGTCTTCTACGCTCATCCCACGGCTGAAAGAACGATCTATATCGTTATACCAGCCTGGGTTGACGGGTGCGCCCGTTGTAGTCGACACCGTCATCCTGGGTTCGCACTTCATGCGTGGAGGCCGCCGGATGGGTGTTGACCCGTAAGTATGACCGACCCTGATAGATCTTCGACAAATAAATCTTCGTGGCTAACTCCAACAGGGCGCATTAATTCTCATATATGACTAACAAGATCAAATTAGGTAACGAGAGGGAGTTCATGAAAAAACGATATTGTTAAAATCGACCAAATATACAGTGCCGTTTTCAACGTGCGAAGAATGGCTTCCGACATATTAACCCGTTGAGTGTGAGTCAACCAAATCTGGTCGCGAAACAATTATCCGTTGAGTACGAGTCGACCAAATCTGGTCGCGAGTTTTTTTCACTTCTTTGACGTTCTCATATTTATTCATAATTATCTAATTGTTTTACAAAATGATATTTCAATATTCTATATTCGAAATTTCAATGCAATCATTGTGCAGTTGTTCTTTTTATGATTGGTGTAGTAGTTTCGTAGTTATAGTACTTTAAGGTCGATGTCGCCGAAAATCCTGCAAAAGAGACAGATGCATCCATGAAAATACCCATTTACTCCAAGGGTTAAATCCAAACGGCTCTAAAAATAAAACCGAACACGTGTAGCCAAATGAACAGCTATCCCCCATGTCGTCATTATCGTCATTCGAAGAATAAAACTAATACGCTTCACATTCGAAGAAATAAAATAGCCAACTGTGAAAGACACATTTGAAAGACTCGCTAAGGCGTGCACCGTGTGACAATTTTAAACAATAGAACACTTCCAAGTAATTGAATACGCAAAGCGTTAACGATAGCAAAGTTTCAAATGTCGTTTTGTTTTTCTAGAAACAATAACTGCAAGGTCTGTAAGATGTATTCGAAAAATAATCTAACTAAAGAAGGCGATAATTTTGTACTAAAAAAATCCATTATATAGAATACATTTACAAAGAAATTTAGGAACATTTTCTATGAAAAAAATATTTAACTAAGTAATTTATTACCCTTCTAATATATACAAAAAGAGTTTGTATTTATCAGCATCCTTGAAGGGGGTTAAACATTATGAGCAAATAAGCAACTTATGATAAAAATTTGAGAGAAAATCTAAAAAAAAAGATTTTGGTAAATCATTTTTTTTAATTAGAAAATTTTATATTTTGAATAATAGTATAAACCCCGCTGAGCACGATGCGCCATCTAGCGGTAGGTAAAATATCAGTAATATTGTTTATTAGTGATAATTTACCTACCACTAAATGGCATAACGGTAACTAAAATATCGCTAATATTGCTTATTACCGATAATTTACCTACCGCTAGATGGCGCAGCTTACTCAAACGCTTGTCATACATTTATTTAACAGTCAAGTTTTTCAAATTTTCAAATTAAAAAAAAAGGAATATTTTTGAAAAATACATTTTTTTTGTTTTTTCTATATTTATTTGATCGAAAGTTGTTTACTTGCTCGTACTGATTAACCACCTTTAAGAATCCCGGTTAATTAAAACTCATCCTATATAGTCCGGGAGCATAATGTAAAAAATCGGTTGTGTCACCCAAGACTTTCCCGGCAAGCAGACAACACCCCCATTGCATGCCAAATTCCTCCAACCCCTCCTCCCCCCATACTGCAACCACCCCTCCACCTTCCCGAATCCCCCCTCGCCCCGTCACCCGATAGTGATTGTGTCAAGTGACTATTATAACAAAAGTAGCATATTTTAGTTTTTTTGCGGTATTTCCGTTTTATTAAAATGGTGATATTATACAGTATTTTCTTAAATACCGCAGTATTTATTTTTTTTTAATTGCGTCCCTTGTATATGAGATATTCCAATGAATTTTTTTCTTGAAATGAAGGCGGATAAAGACCATTTCCAGACTAAAATCTGTCTGTGTGTGTGTTTTTGTTTTAATTTAAATACCACGGAAAATACTTCAAATATACTATGAATTGTTGCGTGAGGGGAGGGACAGTTGCCGCTCCACTGGAGGAGGGGTGTTGGCGAGGGCTTGTCTACTTGCCGGGAAAGTCTTGGGTATCACAACCGTTTTTTTTTACATTTGATAACAAATCTATATATCACAGTTAACATATATAGATTTTCTATAAATATGCATCTTGAATCCATAAATAAGAATAAGAATTATTACAAATTACAAATTATTTATTGATTTCAAATTATGAGTAGATTCAATATACAAAATATACTTAACCTAACTAGGCTGCCGCCTGTTCCAAGTTAGACAATTTATTTTAATTATCCTAAGAAATCTATAATATTATATTTATATAAATAAACAAAATCATACATAATGTAACAGAAATATCTTAATTACCTAATAAAAAATTCGTAAGAAAATGTCATGAAAATTGTCAATAACCTATTATTTTATTTTAAAACATGATAAAAATTAATATATATTTATATATGGATATATAAGTATTAATATGTATTAATAATATACAAAATAAATTCACAATAACAAAAATAAAATTATATTTTGAAATCATCAATTTATATTACTACATATACTATTATGGTTTTATTATAAAGAATAAATTTATTTTTGTAAGTAATGTTCCAAAATGTAATTCAGGCCTAAAAGGTCTGCCTAACTAGGCCGAAGCCCGTACCAAGGTAGACTCGACTAGGTCACTTGTAAGTTTTATATTGTGCGTTCACTTATTAAAGTAGGTACTATTACTGAGAAAAAGAAATGTGCATCATGAATCTAGAATCTATAATCATCAAAAATAGACTAAAACAACATATCTGAGATTTTTTGGATACGTTTTGATTCTTCCAAACCTGATTCAAAATAGTAAACAAATATTGGAGTTTCGAAGTCTTTGTTGAAGGCAATATTTCTTTTATATAGCATTTGCTCCACGATATTAGATCTGGCCAGATCTAATATTAGATGTCCAAGGCCGTGCCCAGGGGGGGGGTCAGACTTATTGCTACATAACAATATCTTCCAGTCATGGCCATGCCCAGGGGGGGGGGTCCGAGGGGTCCGGACCCCCCCCCCCGAAATGAAGAGGATTTACACTAGATAGAATCGACTTTCCAAAATGAAATAGATCTACACTAGATAAAATCGACTTTTAGGTGCAAAAAATACATTAGGAGTATTCCGCTAAACTTTTTTTTTTTTGGACCCCCCCAGAAAAAAAATTCTGGGCACGGCCTTGGATGTGGCCTTAGATCAAGGACGGTACACTTACCGCCACGACGAAGTCCTTGCTGTTATTCGCGAGGTAATTAGCCTCTCAGTGGCTCGTGCCAACAAGGGTTTGACAGTACCCTACAAACCCACAATACAGTTTGTGCGGGATGGCTCTAAAGGCAAAAAACAGTCCCATCTGGGACTAGCCCGTTCTAGGGTGGACAGGACTCTAATATTACAATCAAGTTTGCTTGATTGCTTGATTGCTTACAAATGTACAAGTTTTAGTAAAAAGCTAATAACGCTAAATTGCCCTAAAGTGTGGTTTAAAAAACATAATAATAATAATAATTAAAATTATTTAAAAAAAATTAAAGATAATATAATAAATAAAATGCAATTCCATTATATAATCGGCAATAATAAAAAATTGGATTAAATAATATAAATAAAGTTATATGTGAGAAAAGAAAGAAACTATTATGTTAAATAATAAAGGATTTAAAATATAAAAATATCTAGTCAAAAAAAGTACAATTCATTGTCAGAGTCAAATAATTTTTGGTAGTTAGTTCAATGTTAAAATATACTCAACATACATGTTTAAAAATATGTTAATAATTTGTGCCCCTAAATTTTATTAAACTATTATTTCTAACATTTGATGTATGGTTAGTCTGTCATGATTAGATAACCATTTCTTTAATTTATTTTTGAATTTCCTAAATGTCAAATTCATTTTTATTTCCATATTGATCAGATTGTAAAATCTTGGCGCAATGAAAGAGTAATGTCTTTGTCCAAATGATGTTTTCATTCTATTTTCTACAACTTGTCTCGTTGGTCTTTGGTTCTGAATTATTCCTAAATTTGAGTTATTGTCCAAAAAGTTGCCTACAATCAAGGACTTTAGCTTCTTTATAAAGTTCATTAGTGGGATGGCGATATGGTCTACGTAGAATAATTTTTAATATAAATTTCAATGGCTCTAGCAGGGTTTTACCACATCCACCCCATTAAATTATGCCATAAGTAATAAGCGATTCACATAAAGCATAATACACAGTTTTTAGAGTTTTGGAATCCAGAATATTCCTCAGTTCTTTGAAAACATATCCAAGGATTCGCACCTCCAAGGATTCGCATATCCAAGGATATAAAACTTCAATTTCCGCATCTCGAATCCTATAGCTTCGTAGGTGCACGCTCACATGTGGCAAGACAGCTGTCTAAAGCTACGATAACCGGTCGTTAGACCGGAGTACACGGCCCAATTCCGGTCGGTGAATTGCATAGCAGCCCCGTTTGTATCTATAGGCACTAATCTATTCTTGGATACATTTATTTTTGAACCTGTATGGACTTGTTGTTTATTTTTTTCAGTGGGAATGCATTGTTTGTCACGTACCATTCCGAACTTATCAGAACCAGATGACTCATATTCAGCACAAGCTTTTTGTTTTGGCTTTCGGCACGTAGCCATTGAGATTACGAGCGGACGCTTGAATTTGAGAATATTTTTGTATTGTATGATTACTGTCAATAGAGGTATGTATAAAGATATACAATAAAAAATAAAATACAAACAGAGCTGCCATGGAATTCACCGACCGAAGTCGGGCCCATCATATAGTGTTATTACACTTCTGGGGGCTGAGCAGTGGATTCCGGATTAACGACCGGCTGTGGTAGGTTTAGGACAGCTGTCTTGCCACATGTGAGCGTTCACCTTACCACCCATTCACTCCCCCTTCGAAGCCATAGGATTTGAGATGCGGAAATTGCGGTTTTAGATATTTTTTCTAAGAAGGAGTTGATTATTTTCCTGGAGAGACCAAGATCTTTAATAAGGTGAAACAGAGATTTAGCGGGCAGGACACGAGAGCCAACTTCCACCGCGTAAAGGTGAACAGTGAAGCCGTTTCGGGTGACCGCATTTGCGAGATCATGGTATTTATTTAATTTGTAATCGTGGTCTTTTGGGATATTTGATTCCCATGGAACAGTTGATTCTACGATAAGGGCCATCTTCCGAGATAGAAAGTAAAGAGTTATATCTGGATGCAGCGCTGTGCATCCGAGACTTTCAGGGACTGTATACTGCTTAGGGACCGAGTCGACCTCCAGAATCCAATCTGAAGCTTTTTCGATTAATGAGAAAGGTTTTGTAGTGAAATGTTTTTTGCCTTTAGAGCCATCCCGCACAAACTGTATTGGGGGTTTGGAGGGTACTGTCAAACCCTTGTTGGCACGAGCCACTGAGCATATGCGAGACCTATTCTTGAGTATGGCTATTAGCTCTGGAACCCCCTTTTTTTGCGAAGATGTCGATGTCCTGGAAAAGGTGCAGTGAAGGGCAACCAAAATGACAGTGGACAAATGAATAGGATCTAAGTAGATCGGTTGTTATTTTCTGGATCAACTACTCTCAAACAAAGACGCCAAAGACCAGAATGAGACATGTAAAAATCCCAAAAATTGTTACAATGTACCCAGGCTAAGAAATATTTACAAATTCAATGTCAAATTCAGTGGCATAGTGGTTAGATCGCCCAATCTTACATTGTAAGATCCCGGGTTCGATTCCCGGCTGGGTCACCATTTTTCGTTGGGATCAAATTAACGGAATTGCATTTTCACTTCTGTCGGTCGAATGCAATAACAAGACACACACTTACAGATATGTTACACGCACACATACAAATAACACGTCATAGTAGGGTTGGTTGTAAGAGATTGTTATATAACAATAAACCCGCCCATTGTGACATTTTCACAATAAAGAGTATAAACAAACAAACAAACGTGATTATTCGCAGCGGGTGATCTGCGTATTTATACAATTATCGGCTCTATTTCTAACTATACTGCGGTCAAAGTCGCCTATCATTGAATAAGCGACCATTATAAGGGTGAGTTTTTAACCCTTCAGGCCTCAGCCCCTCAGCCGATTGACAAGTTCCTGTCTCAAAAAAATTTAGTAAAAATTAGTAAAAAAATTGAATTACGACACTGTCTCACCAAAACATTAATTACTGCCAAACCACTGTACCCATAATTAAAATATAACATATTAACATAATAGTTAGTTAGTTAGTTATACTGGGCGTTCCTCCGCAAGTCGACATCCAGTATGCCTATTTTGCGTGTAACGGGGGTAGCTCTATTCCACCCACCCCAGTTCCTCTACGAAAGCCAGCAGGGCTTTCAGGTTTCCTGCTGCCTCGCGCAGGGTGCCTGGAGTCCCAAGGTGTTTTTTCCTGTATACTTCTACCTGTTTACAATCTAGCAGAATGTGTTTTGTGGTTTCTTCCGCCTCCATGCATGCTCTGCACATAGGGCTATTCGTTCCGCCCATGTTGAAGAGGTGTTTGTTTAGTGTGTTGTGTCCTGTTATCAGTCCCACTAGTTTGCGTAGTTGGGGCCTTTTTGTCCTTAGAAGCGTTTTGGTAAGTTTGTGGTTGTATTCCACTACTATTTCTTTGGTTTGTCTGCAGGTGTCTATCTCTTTCCAGTGTGTTTGATGTAGTTGTTTGTAGTGGTTGTCAAGTTGGTTGTTTATGTGCGAGTAGGGTAGGGGCACGATAGGTTCGGGTCCGTATGCCGGTGTGTCTGAGCCCTTACGGGCTAGTTCATCCGCAGCATCGTTTCCTCTCGAGTTACTGTGTCCCTTGATCCATTTCAGTGTCACCTTATTGCCTTTTCCGCATACCTCGAGGAGGCTTTGGTGGCATTCGTATATGAGCCCAGATGTAAATCTATCGCTTCCCAGTGCCTGTAGCGCTGACTTGCTGTCCGATAGAATACATATGTTTTCGTGTTTTAGCTGCCGCTGTTTCACTGCGTTGCAAGCTTCTATTATTCCCATACATTCTGCTTGGAATACTGTGTTGTGTGCTCCGAATATTAACATAATAAAACATAATATAATAAAACAAATTAAATTCAAATATAATTAAATGGAGCCGTCACGCTGAATCTTATCGTGGCCGATATTGGCCAATCGGGGCCTGAGGGGTTAATTAGTGATATCCTTGAGGTTGGTGAATCAGTCCAAGCAAAAAAACAACTTTTGGTATAAAAATAAAATAAAAAAAAGTATTTTTTTCTTTTGGTAAATAAAAAACCTGACTGATAAATAAAAGTGAGACAAGCGCTGAGCTCGCTGCACCCTCTAGCAATAGGTAAAATATCGCAAATAATCAATATTAGAGATATTTTACCTACCGCTAGATGGCGTAACCCACCTAACTCTTTTTATGCTATTTTTCAAAATATACAATTTTTGACATTTTCAAAAAACAAATTTCTTTTCGTTTTTTTTTTAATCAATTTTTTGACATTAAAAGCTGCTTATTTGCGCGTATTGATTCACCCATTGCACCATCTAGCAATAGGTAAAATATCGCGAATAAACAATATTAGCCATATTTTACTTACCGCTAGATGGCGCAACTGTTTTTATACTATTTTTCAAGAAAGGAATAAAAACGTTTTTTTTTATATCAAGTTACTTTATTTGCTTGTATTACTACAAGGGTGTCACTAATTAAAACCTCGCTCTGTATATTAATATTTTTCCTCTAAAAACAAATTTTTGAGTGGTTGAAAACATGCCGTCGTGAGTCGAAAATATTCGGTTTTTTAAGTTGTTTTATAAGTATTATTTTGTTATAAATTCATGACAATTTTCTTTAGTAGTGTATAATATTTATGGAGGTTTACGTATAAATAAATATTAAATATAAAATAACAGTCCAAAATAAGTCAAAGACAATTTTTGATTCGTATTTAGGAGAAAACCATCGATTGTTTGGTAAAATTACCTACCCTGGACGAAGTATATATTACCTACTAGCTGCGCCCCGCGGTTTCACCCGCGTGGGGATGGAAAATTGTGATAATGATGATAGAAAACTATATATCTTTTTAAGTTATAGCCTATGTGTTATTCTGATGTGTAAACTATATTATTGTAAAGTTTCATCAAAATCCATTCAGTAGTTTTTGCGTGAAAAAGTAACAAATATGTATGGATGATACATACGTTCTTACAAACTTTCGCGTTTATAATAGTAGTAGGATACATAATATACATGACTATCAAAATCAATTATTTGGTAACAACAGGGAATCCATAAAAAACGATATTGTTGGTAATTATATACAAAATTGACCAAAAAATACAAACGCGCGGCGTCGTTTTTTCGCGCGAATTTTGCGTCAAAATGGTTGGACTTTAAATGGTTAAGGACGTTCTGCAAAATAACACACTCGCCATTCTGATACATCATTCTTCTGTTTACACGCACTCTTTTACAGTCCATTCTGCTCGTTTATGGAATCAGCTCCCTCACTCTATCAGGCATGCATCTTCGTTGCATACTTTCAAAAAGTTGTTGAAGAAACATTTATTTTTACACAGCCACTAACCAAATACCTCACCTTCTTCTCTCCTTTATCCTTCCCTAGGCAACCTTAACATAAGTTACTGACATATATTTGTATAAGTTTATTTTAAATTTAACTTTACTACTTCTATGTGTATTGTACTGTGAAAATTAAGGATTATTTTATCAAATGGTTGACTGTAAGAGATCGCTAGAGCGATAAGTCCGCCATTTGTGCATAAATTGTTTGTGTATAATTGTGCACGATAAAGTTATTATAAGAATGCTAGACATGTGGAATAAACAACCATTTATTCTGGTCTAGGAATTTGAAATCATCGTTTATTTCCTATGCATATTTCTAAAGTTTAGACCTTTAAGAATATGTCCTCAAAAGGATTCTCCAAAATTCAAATTATTTTCGGAGTTACAGCGACTTTAGTGACATGGCAAATAAACCGATCGTGCCGGTATAAATCGATCAATAGACCCCCGTACCACAGTATAATAACAACCAGTACGTTCACTCAAGAGCTACGAGGCAATGTGGGAAGAGGGTGCGACGAAAGTGGGGCCAGGGGTAAGTCATGTCGCTTCCTTAGACCAATGGTTACGGCGCTATGGGCTGTGACGCGCTGCGGGCACAGTTTGTGTCCGCTCTTACCATTACTTTTTTGTGGAGATTTACGAGTCGACGCCATATGGTATTCTCAAAACAAATCGGTAGCATAATAGCATCTGCGTCGCCGGGGCACCGTAAATGTGGCCGGGACGATGCTTCAAAAAGACGAGTAATCATTAAATAAATTATCTTTATTCTGTTACTGTTTTCCAAAAAAATAAAAACGAGCGAGATTTGTCTTCAGTTTTTGAAAAACCTAGAGATGATTCTCAATATTAAAAAAAATACTATTTACACCAGCATGGTCTATTTGCATAGTACCAAGACAGTTTTTGGAACTTCCATACAAAAAATATTTTTAAAAAATGTTTGAAATTACGTAATTTCCAGAAATGTTATGGCCAAACATTATTTTTTTCTATTTATTAAAGATACTTTTGAGTGATATAAAAAATACCACAGTGATCTTAAGTTATTTTATTATTGTAATCTAATTTTTACATTATAAAAAACTATTCATTTGATAATTTATTATATTATAATTGAAAAGCCGAATCGACTGTATTAGACGACGCGCGAAGCCGAAATCGTCATTCGTAATTGGACACTGCCAACGGTGGGACGTATTCCCTTGTCGCCGCGGTATACCTATACATCTTTATGTGTATATCGAAAGCGCGCGGTCGCGTGGCATTGCAAAAATATGTAAATTTTTAGTCGCGTCAACTCGGAAGGGAGCCTTAACTCTTTTTTCTCGAAACTACTTTTTTCGAACTAGTTGACATATCTCAAGTTCTACATAAACGATTTATTAAAAATTTAGTGAACGGCATCTTTGCTTATCCCTTTGTATCCGGGACCACGAATTTTGAAAAAAAAATACAATTTAAGAAATAAAAGTGGAAAAATAAAAAGGAATAAAAAGGAATATCTTTATTTCCAAGGTCCGGGCCTAGCGACGTCCTTACTAATCAAGATTTTTTTATACAAGGGTTGGAAGTTGGACATGTCAATCAGGACGCTCTTTTTTTGACCCCACTTTACTAGCTTTGTATTTTAAAACTCTTTAATTTGTTGTTTTTTTTTTGTTAGTGTTTTTTTTAAATTATTTAAACGTCAATGAACATTTTGTAAAAAAAAACGGATTGTAAAAAATGATTTATTCTTTTTATCCTTCTTGAAAAAACGCCTGAAATTTAGGCCTTTAGACCATAATACCCCCTTAAAGTAATTAGTGCAAGCTCTGTCAATCAATTTAAAAACAGACTCGATGTGTAGGTAACAAACTTGTTAATATTGTTTATGACTAAAGAGCCCTCTAGACGATCATCGCATGGCAAGCTGGGAGGGGATCGTAAACCGCAGGAAATCCTACTAATATTATAAACGCGAAAGTTTGTAAGAATGTATGTATGGATGTTTGTTACTCTTTCACGCAAAAACTACGCAATGGATTTTGATGAAACTTTACAATAATATAGCTTACACATCAGAATAACACATAGGCTATAATTTATAAAGATATATAGTTTTCTATCATCATTATCACAATTTTCCATCACCGCGCGGGTGAAACCGCGGGGCGCAGCTAGTATGCAAATATTTATGTTAAATATTTACGAAAAATGCCTAATAAACTAGACATTTTTGGTAGATATTACAAAAAAATATTTGCATATTTCCTGCGGTTTATCCCCTCCCTACCCGGGACGCGAAGCTTGTCAAGCATGCTTGATCGTCTAGAGAGCCCCTAACATTATAACATTTGATCTGGAAGTATCAGCAAAGTTGGATATCCAGAATAAATACTAATTAAATAATTATAATAATAAGCGAAATAAATCATTAAATATATTTATGTGTATTCCTGGCGTTCGTATCAAGCTTACTATACGGAGCTTCAGTTGCTAAAATTTCAGAGAATCGGAAATATATAGGAGTGAAGCAAAAATTATACATTTACAGCATGTTTAGAAATGAAAGTCAATCTTGATATAAAATTTTACTACATTTTAGTAGAAAACTAGTACATTCTGTTTGAACTTTTTCACTGGCCTACAACACGTAATTATCATAGCATTTAGGAGTTTCAACAAAACACATTTTTAAAAACAAGCATTTATTATATTGCTGTCCCGCCGAGCCAAACCCAGATGCAGCAGCCATGTTATAGTGGGACTTAGAACGGGCTATCATAATTAATAGAATAGAATAGAATAGAATAACTTTATAGTGCTATAAAAACATAACTTAATGAATATTACACTGGTTTTATAAAAAAAGGCAATGTATGCACAAATGGCGGACTTCTCTTCGCTCTAGCGATCTCTTACAGTCAATCATTTGATAAAACAATAGGAGGGTGAAGTGGGGTTATTGAGTATGTTGTAGAGTAGCGACAACGTATGCTAATTTCTTCGATCGCGAATAGGAAGCCAATGAAGTTGCTCACGAAAGCAGCTAACGTGGTCGAACTTTCGCAAATTAAAAACACCTAAGATATTTTGCAGACGCTCCAGCTTATTCAAAATAACCTCACTGGCATCTATATAACAAACATCACCGTAGCCAAGTATAGGCTTATCTTATCAAAAGTAAAGGGTTATCAAAATAGCTTATCACAACTTCTAATATCCACCGTCTCCTTCAAAATAGCCCTTTTGGGTATTGATACAGCGATTCCGGCGTTTTTCCAGGATTCTATGCATCAATGGAAGTCTGCAAGAGTAAGTGTTCGAAGCACATTCAGCGTTTTCCTGGATCTTCTCAATTGTGTTAAAACGACGGCCTTTCAATTCTATTTCGGGAAAGATAACGTTGGGGAGATAAAGCTAGGGTAAACCCTAGAGTGCTATGTGTAAAAGTAAAACTTTTTTGTGGTACAAACGATTTAAAGATGGACGAACGACAGTCGACGACGAATAGCGTTCAGGACGACCGTCAACATGCACAACACCAGAAAACATCGCTAAAGTGCGAGAGGCTATTGTTGCAGATCGTAGACAAACAATCCATGATGTTTGTGCAATCGTACGAATGTCATTGGGGTCCATGCAACGCATCTTGTCAGACAATTTGTACGTGAGACGCGTTGCTGCAAAATTCGCACCGAGACTGTTGTACAGCGACTAGAAAGAAAATCGCGTAGCTGACTGCAGTGAATTGAAAAATATAGCAACGGATTTATCTCTTGCTACGGGGATTTATCTCTTGCTACAGAGATTTATCTCTTGCTATCTCTTGCTACAAGAGAACGTTAGGGAGATAAAGCTAGGGTTTACCCTAACGTTCTCTTGTAGCAAGAGATAGCAAGAATTGAAAAGGTTGTGGTTGAAATCGGTTCAGTGCCCACAAGGGGAAGTTATTGACCATTTTGAGAAAGACTGGTTACAGTGTTCTTCAACTGTTCTTGACTCATTTTACATCTATATAGCGATTAATATGATTTTATTTTATTTTATTCTGGAACCAAACAGAACTACATACAATGCAATAAAAACCTATTTAAAAATGACAAAAATCCATTAATGTAATTCCGAATATAAAGTATACAAAATGAACGCAATATAATTTTATATTGTTTCCGCTTGAGAATGGGGGGAATACGGATGGGAAGTGAGGTGAAAGGAAGAGACAAAATAGACAAAAATATATATTATGTTTTTGATTAGTGTAATATGTCCATACTTAAACAGTCTGTATTATATCTATGACACGCTCTGTATAGAAGTGCATTTTGAGATGCGTTGGTTTTCACTACAGGGAGATGAAATAGTCGATGCGATCGAACAGGGCGGGGAGGAACATAAAATTTAATGCGCTCCAAAATCGCGTTCGCACATCTTCACACAAAAACACCCTTTTTAAGCTATTATGCTTCCGCCTCAGTCCCTTCGTTTGTCTTTGAACTATTAGTGTAAATAGATATTTTAGTGGAGGTTTCTGTAGTAACAAGGTCAACACCCTCAGGACGAATTGAATAACTTTTCTTAGAATTGTACTCAGATAGTATAGGGCATATTGAGATGTCAACCACATCGGGCGAAGCCGTCACCGCAGGACGTTTTAACGATTCTTCGTTCTATCGACCGTGCAGTGAGCGTAGAAGACTTTGGACATATCAAATCCGACGTCTAGCTACGCCACAACCCGCAAGAAGCCAACGCCTTTACCGCGAGATAGCCAGTATGTTACCTGGCGGGCCGACACTCGCGCCCTTGCTTCCAATTGTGACCAGATTTCTCCGGTCTCTCGATTGGTTCCGAGTTCGAGAGGTCGCTTGCGCGGTCCTCTCCCTTACGAAGCGGTGAAACGGTGTGCACCGAATCTATCGCGGACCAATGCGTCCTTTGCCCGGCTCTGAACCGGGATCGGATGGCCAATGGTCATTTCAAGAGCAGTCGCCGTAAGGTAGGCAACCACCCCCGCTCTATAGGAAACAATACAGTCCCCCGACTGTTAGTCGGAGAGCACAGTCGATTGGCTTGCGCCGCTCGGTGCGCAGACCGTCCAGGAGCGCCAGAGGTTTGATTCCCAGGGGAGACTGGTTGACCCAGTGTCCTACCCAGGTTCGCACCCCGTGCGTGGAGGCCATCGGATGGGTGTTGACCCGTGAGTGTGACCGACCCTGAACACATGGGTCATCGTGGCCACCTCATCATGGGCCCATTAGCTCCCTAGATAGGGCAGGTAAAGTTCTAGAGCGCGTCCGGCAGTACAAATATCTCGGTGCACGGGTGAATGAAATTTGGGACTCCGATCAAGAAATTAAGACCCGAATAGAAATCGCCCGAGCATCATTCAATAAAATGAGAAAAGTCTTGTGTTGCCGGAAAATAAATATCTAAGACTTAGAACTCGGATCCTGCATTGCTACATCTGGCCAGTGGCTTATAAAAACCAATAAAAATATTGATGATTTGTCGGAAAAAAAATGATGATGTTTGACAATGGAATTTTACCAGAAATATCCGCGAAATGACGCGCAAAGTTATTCTAGCGGCTGTCTATGTATCTATGGTAATGATGAGATATTTGGTATGGATTTTAGGATTGCGTTCGAATTAGAAAATAATATTACTGTGCGCTCCGGGAGCAAGCCGCCAATATTGGTCGTTACGTAGTCAACAGTGTTCTGATGTGCAACCAAATTTGGTCGTTACGTAGCCGAAGGGTTTAAGATCAAAGTGGTTACGAAAATGTTATAGTAAAATTAAAAAAAAAACAACAAAATAATCATTTTTAAAAATCAAAATAAACCAAATATAAAATATTACGTGATAAAAATAAAAATCTGAAATCATTCTTGTATACAAGCTAAACAGTTATGAGGATCGGTTGTCTTATTTTGAAATGCTGTCATTAAAGGAACGTAGAATAAGTGCAGACATCTCGTGTCTCTACAAACTTAATAATAACAAGCTAGACAGTCCGGCCAGCTTAGCTAAAATTCCAATCCGCGTTCCCCAGAGGCATTCCGGAAATAATAACACATTTGCCAACCTATTACATGCAAATAATTTATCGTATAATAAACCTATAAGTAGGATGTGTCGCGCGTTCGATATGAACTGCCAAGGAAACGACATATTCAATGATACCTTTGCGAACATCAAAAAGTCCATACACTCTAAAACATTAGTGTAATGTAAAAAAAAAAAATATATAATATGTAAAAATAAAAATATATGTAGATATGTATGTGTGTGTATATGTATATATGTATGTGTGTGTATGTATATGTATATGTAGATATGTGTGTATATATTTATGTATGTATATGTATATGTGTATGTGTATGTATATATATATATATATATATATATATATATATATATATATATATATATATATATATATATATATATATATATATATATATATATATATATATATATATATATATATATATATATATATATATATATATCTTGATTAGAGCCTTATTAACGGATGCATTGTAACAATATTATAGGATAGTAGGTTAGAGCATATTATGTAAGGCACTATGTTATTAATGAAATGTACCACCTATTATCTGTTTTGTTGCAAAAAAATAAATAAATAAATAAATAAAATACATATACAGGTAAGTAATGAGGCATGAGGCGAAGGTTTCAATATTGATTTCCGGTTATTTCTGTAGACAAAATCAATGTTTCATAGAAATAAGTTTTATAAATAACATAAATAAATATACAAAACCACATTTAAAACAGAACAATAATTTTGAAACACACTATAGATGATCAGAACACGTGTCTGAATAAAGTACGTCATTAGGAGTGGGGTGTTCTGCCTATATAAGATGCAGTCTTTGTCTGAGGGAGTCAGTCAGTTTTGTGGAAGTTAATTAACAGTTAAGTAATAATTAACAGTTAACTATGAAAATGATTTGAAAGTGTGGCAAATTGGCGAGTGCTTCGATTACTGCATATTAAGTAAGTGACAACTTTTAATTACTTGGTATGAAATTGCAATTAATATACAATTATCGAGTAACTAGTGATGACTTCCTGAATAAATACGAACTAAGCCATAATGGAATTCGCCTGACAAGGTCAGGTTATTTTTTATTTATTTTATTTGTTGAGTGGGGCTTTTCTAAGGTCTTTATGAGCCTTATAACACTGCGACTATTCCTGGTCTATTGTGTTCGCCACCTACTATAGTTCTGCGCTAAGCCTCGTGTCATTTAAGAACAGCAGCAGGCTTTTGGCGCCAGATTGTTTTACCTCCTCAGGTTGGAGGTAATGAACACCCATGTGGATGTATCTTTTACGCATCAGCGGGCCACACTCGCACATGAGGTGCTGGGAGTTTCCTCTGCTCCTTGGCAGAACCTGCACATTTTTGTGTCTCGGAGCTTGAGATTGTACATGTGTTTGTTCAGGCCACAATGCCCCGTGAGCGCCCTCACCAGTATGCGTAGATTGTTCCTATTTAGCGATAAGGCCTCACGGGCCGTCTTACGGTCGTAAGCCTTAATTAGCGCGTTGGATTGACTCAACCCTGGCGTGTTGCTCCAGTGGTTGATGGATTGTTCTAAACATATTTGTTTGAGCATTAGGTTTGCAAGGCTTTTTGGTACGCCACAGCAAGGTTCAGGGCCGTATAACGTTCCCTTTGCTCCCGTCTTAGCAAGTTCGTCGGCTTTTTCATTTCCCTCGATTCCTGCATGGCCGGGAACCCATCTTAGAATTACCCTGTTCTTTTCGCCCAGGGAATTCAGTAGTGATATGCAGTTTTGCACTAGCTTTGAATTAAAAGGTAGGGTTATACGAGGGAGCATTGATCACTACTAGCTGAGTTTTCACTAGGAATCAACCTTCTGGCGCTCCTGGACGGTCTGCGCACCGTGCGGCGTAAGCCAATCGATTGCGCACTCTGACTAACAGTCGGGGGAGTCTGGAAGCAGTACTGTTTCCTATAGAGCAGAGGTGGTTGCGGATCTTACGGCGACTGCTCTTGAAACGACCATCGGCTACCCGATCCTGGGTGAACAGCCGGGCAAAGGACGCTGTGGTCCGCGATAGATTCGGTAAACACCGTTTCGCCGCTGCGTAAGGAAGAGGACCGCGCAAGCGACCTCGAACTCGTAACCAATCGAGAGACTGGAGTAATCTGGTCACAATTGGAAGTAAGGGCGTGAGTGTAAGCCCGCTGGATAACACTCCTGGTTATGTCGCGGTTAAGGCGTTGGCCTCTTACGGGTTTGTGGCGTAGCTAGATGGTGGACTGTTTTGTCCTCAAGTCTTCTGCGCTCACTCCAGGGAGATAGAACGACCAATCGTTAAAACTTCCTGAGGTGACGGGCTCGCCCGCTGTAGTCGACAACCCTAGTTGCCGCAGTCCTATCGATTTATATCGATAGGACTGCGGCTAAGAACGAACTATATCGTTATACCAGCCTGGGGTGACGGGTTCGCTCGTTGTAATCGACACCGCCCTCCTGCCGCAGTCCTTTCTTGGTGAAACTTAGAACAGGCATTGTCGTAATTGAAAGCATATACAAAATTTCGTGTCTGTGCTGTTGACCGTTTAGGAGTCCCCTCATCGGGAGCCAACCCTGGGTGCAGCAGCCATGTCATGGTGAAAGTTAAAACGGGCTATTATAACTGAATGAGTATACAACATTTCGTGTCTGTGCTGTTGACCGTTGAGGGGTCCCCTCGTCGAGAACCTACCCAGGGTGTAGAATCAGATCATGCTTACCATTAAATAAATTAATATTTAAAAAAAAACCACTAAAAACACGCTTTTATAAATGCACGTAAAAACCAAAAAATCCGGCTTCATCATCAGACCTTGAAACTTAATTATGGTCAAAGTTCATTACAAGACCTTTCTAACAAGTCCAAACACGGCTATGATACGCTATTCCATCATGGAATGCCAGTGCCTATCTTCCGGCTTCATCATCAGACCTTGAAACCTAATCGTGGTCAAGTCCAAACACAGCTATGATACGATGTTCCATCATGAAGTTCCAGTTCATATCTTCCGACTCCACTATCAGATCAGTTCGACAGTAGCATATTATTGTACTGTCATCAGAACTAAACACAGCTGCGAATTTTCATGACGCTACGATCCTTGGAAGATGGTTAAATTAGTTACCTTAGATTCCATTACATAGTTACATACAGGTCGACCTAATAAAAGCGTGTTAAAAAATGCAATATCATCGGAATTGAACCACCATGTACATTTTCAACTTCATATGATAATATTTGAGGAGTTCCCTCAATTCCTTATGGACCCCATCATCAGAAAAGGATTTTGATAAAAATGGGACCAATCTGTAAGTACGAGCATATCCATTCAAATATTTTTTTTTCCAAATCGGAGTCGGTTAAAAAGGATACATAGATGAACCCTGAACACGTATTTATTCGGAGGTTGTGTGAAAAAGACGACGATGTTGCAAGAAAAAGATGACACAGAAGGTGTCTAAATAAATATTTTTAACTTTCTTGTTTGTTTGTTAATACTTAATGGCGTTTATCTGTATGCATCAATTAGTATTACTGTATAATATTCTACTGCAAACATTTTGTAAATTTAATGAAAAGCTACAAACAATGACTGTTATATCTTAACCAATAATCGCTTTAAGGCGAATTCACAACTGATAACAATATCACCATTTTCTTAATCACACTTACGTTTTCATTGATTTATCTTAAAGAAAGGTATTACCATAAAATCCATATCGCATAATCAAATTAAAAGGCGTATTTGGACCCGTTTTATTGATAAACTAGCTGACCCATGCCCACTTCGTTGGACGGTAAACATTTTTACTTGTGATGAAATTATGAGTGTGGTTCGATTAGTATGAGTGCTATGATTTATTTCCTGACTGCCAAAAGGAGGTAAGGCTCTACTTTTTTAAGTAATTTAAATGGGCACAATATTTGAAATATCATAGCCCTGAAATTCGGCCAGATTATAGAAAGGGTGGCCTATCAGCATCTCCTTGATGTTTTTTTTTAAATTTTATGACATCCAGCTGTTTAAATTTTGTAGGGAGTAGATTATAGAATTTAATGCTAAGGTACAAGTAGCTTTTCTGTACTTTTGCCAGTCGTATTCGGGGTACGCATAAAAGGGAGCTACCGCGGGTATGATGCGAGTGAATGTCTGCATTAATTGCAGTTTCTGCGTGGTGCTCACCATTTTATTATTGGTGTTCTCCTTAGAACAGGCTCTGCCTAAATAGGAGAGCCACATAATATATTTAATTTAAATACCTACTATGTAATTTTTTGATCTTAGAATAAAGAAAAAATAAAATAAAAAATATACGGGGGCCAGCCAAAACGGCTACGCGCGGATCTTGAGAGAAAATGACAAATGACACAAAGTGCCTATAGGCACTGTTAGCTTCCGAAGGCTTAAGAAGAGTCAATAAAAAAGTAAGTGTGAGTAAGAAAATGGTGAAATTGTGACCACTTGTGAATTTGCTTTAAAGCTTTTCTGTGATTCGCCATAACAGTCACTGTTTGTAACATTTCAATAAATTTGCAAAATGTTTGCAGTAGAACATTACACAGTAATACTAATTGATATACACAGATAATCGTCATTAAGTATTACAAACAAACAAGAAACTCGACAATATTAATTTAAACAACTTCTGTGTTATCTTTTTCTTGCAACGTCGTCGCCTTTTTCTAATGATTAGAGCGATATCGAACGTAGGCAACCATGACGGGATTCTCACTTATCTATACTAATATTATAAAGAGGTAAAGTTTGTGAGTTAGTGAGGTTGTAGGGAGTATTCTCTGGATCTACCGAACCGATTTTGAAAATCCTTTTATCAATAGAAAGCCACGTTATTTGTGAGTGTCATAGGCTAAATATTGATCCTAAAAATAAAAAGACTTTTTCGTGGTAGTCGGATTTGCAAAGTCGGAGAAAAAACGGTCGAACGAAAACGTTTCTAACTAACGCTGCCTTAACGATGAGAGATACCTAATTAAGTTCTAGAGAAAAGTTGTAGAGCTTGATAATGCCTACAAAAAAGTCAGCCACTGCATATGTCTAACTTTTATATTTAAGTCACAAAAAGTAGTTTTTTTATATAAAAAAAATATTTTAATCGTTAGGTCATGTTTATTGGTCATATTATCAACGATTATGAATTCATTATAAATAGGATAGAAAACGAATTTACCGCGTGAAATTTGTAGGACCCGACGTTTCGGTGACGTTGCAGCCGCCGTTGTCTACCCTAGACAACGGCGGCTGCAACGTCACCGAAACGTCGGGTCCTACAAATTTCACGCGGTAAATTCGGTTTCTATTCTATTTATAATGTCAAACACCCGCGATAGTCTTCGATTGTGAATTCTTTTCAAAATAAGTAAATTTATCGTCTCAAGTGTTTAAAACAAAAGACTTTTCCCTTTTACTGCATAAATGGTTAAAGATATGGTTTCCCTTTTACTGCATAAATGGTGAGATAATACGACATAGGTATGGAACCGCGACCGTATCTCGGGTTGGAACTCCTGAAAGACAATATATTTTGGTACCAAATAATAACATTACATCTAATATAGTAAACAGAGAAGTTTTGAACAATTAAAATAAACATAATTTATTCAATCATAATCATTTCATTCACTCATTTGAAACCCGGTAATATAGCCAAATTGGCATGGAAATACATAGATACATATGCAGTAAAAATATAACCCCCCTTTAGGCAGCCAGGAAATAAATTATAGCACTCAGTACTAACCGAACCACACTCTTAATTTCATCACAAGTAGAAATGTTTACCGCCCAACGAAGTGGGCACGGGTCAGCTCGGGTCTATCAATATACGACGGTTGCTATGACGTCACTGAAGCCAACCTCAACAAAACCGTAGCGCTTGAAAAATGTGTGAATCATGTATATCTACAATGAGAGAAAATTTGTTCACATCTCTGGGTACAGAAACAGACTTCATTGGCTTCGAATACGTGAACGTAGAAACCTGCATATTCTTTCCCTTCTTTATATAATATTCTCAACAATCCCACCCGCGCTCTCTCCTACCTAACCACCTACCACATGCTTTCTATAATCTGGGTGATTTTTTTGAGCATGCCAATTCTTTCAAATGAGAATAACATTAATATATAATTGTCAGGTAGCTCATTTTAGTTCTTATTGTTTAATAATAATATTATGAATTTAATATTTAATATGTAGATTACAATGTGTAATGTAACATACCTGATCATATACATACCTACGTTGTTTTTTCCAAGTTTGTTTTGATACTTCCTATTGTGTGATTATTTTTTGTATCAAGTGCCTAAGATTCTATCAAGTGCCTAATATTCTTATAATAATTATCTATTTTATATGTATACTCATGTAAATGGATTCAGCTCTATTTTTTTAAATTTTATTCTCTGCCGTCTTATTTGTCTGCCGACTTTAGTCAACGCTATTATCGAATTAATATTTATGCTTTAATAGTTTTATATCTACGTAATATTAATATATTACTAGCAACTGACGAATTCTAATATGCGATAATTAGCTTTAATTCATAATTCATGCTTTTATTGTATATTCTGAATGAATAAATTGAATACTGAATACTAACCGGAAAAAAAACACTCAGAAAGTTTGTTTGTTCGTTTGAAAGCGTACAATGTGGTGGGCCTATTGCCAAGTGGTAATATCTTCCGGCCATACCGCCAGGGTTATTGTGACTAAAGGTGTATGTATGTGGGCAAATTGATTTACATGTCATAAATTAATACACTTACATAATAGTCATCATAGTATAAAATATAAAACAGCGATTAGTAACGAATGCCAACTCGATATCGAAGGGAGGAGTGGAATATAAGGACTAGCAAAGAAGAAGGGAGAGGAGGGGGATATTCAAGAGTTGAGTAAATGTTTGTTTGTTTGTTTATACTCTTTATTGTGAAATGTCACAATGGGCGGGTTTATTGCCATATGACAATCTCTTACAACCAACCCTACTATGACTTGTCATATGTATGTTTGCGTGTAACATGTGTGTAAGTGTGTGTCTTGTTATTGCATTCGATCGACAGATTTGAAAATGCAATTCCGTTAATTTGATCCCAACGGAAAATGGTAACCCAGCCGGGAATCGAACCCGGGACCTTACAATGTAAGATCAGGCGACCTAACCACTATGCCACCGGGCCGTGTGAGATTTTGTAGTCGTGGTCTTTAACGTCGTGGTAACTTTAAAGTCGTGGTCTTCCACTCCGTTCCAGTCAGGATAGTAAAATTGCGATTCCTACTCATAATTCTTTAAGTAGGAATGTCCGAGGAGAAGAAATTAATATAAAAAGGAGAGAGAAAGGGAAGAACTGGTTACTTCTTAGGAAAGTAGTACTTTTTTAGGTGAGTCTTGAATGACTCTAAAGAAGGCGAGTTTCAAGATGGTATATTTCGCAAAAATCACATTTTCTCGATATTTCTTCGCATATTACTCATAAGATATAGGTACCTAAATAAGATTATTAAGTAAACTTATTTCCTTGAAACTTTACACCTTTATCTAAGTATTCGAATGATATGTGTAGCTAAAACGTCTGTAATTACGCCTTTTATCTTGGTTATCCATCATCTACTCAATCAGAACTTTCATTTGATAATGAACACGATATATTGATGTTAATTTATTGATATTTGGTCATTTGGAAATTTATACAACTACTTACTTGTTATTTGGACAGTTAATGAACCCCATGACACTCGGGAGGATAAAACGATTTTAACAATACGACACACTTCTAAATCGGTTCAAGCGTTTAGAAGTTATGGTGGAATAAAGACACGGAAAACATACATAGATGAATTCTGAATACATAACACGGCGCAGTGATACACGCGCGCGTTATGAAAATAAAGATTTATTAACAAGTAAGGTTGTTTGCATAAAATACACATTAATACTATATTTAAAACTAAGAATGTCCGAGGAGATGAAGAAGGAGAGAGATGGGAAGAACTGGTTACTTCTTAGTAAAGTAATACTTTTTAGGTGAGTCTTCAATGATTCTAAACAAGCGAGTCTCGTATATTTTGTATATTTCGTAAAAAACACATTTTCTCGATATTTCTTCGCATATTACTCATAACATATATACCATTATTAAGTAAACTTATTTCCTTGAAACTTTACACCTTTACCTAAGTATTCGAATGATATGTGTAGTTAAAACGTCTGTAATTACGCCTTTTATCTTGGTTATCCATCATCTACTCAATCCGACCTTTCATTTGATAATGAACACTTGGATGCATTTCTATTTAATATATTATTCTCCCTGACTCATCACATTAGCATATTTTGATTATTTGTATGTAGGTAATATTGAATATAATATTACAGCCATGACAACTATCACGATAGTTATGTTTTTAATAATGAAATTTTTAGCATTTAATTTTGTGACGCATCCAAGTGTAGGAATGCCTATCTACTGGAGTAGTTGATTGTATTGTATTGTATTGTAACACGATATATTTATGTTAATTTATTGACATTTGGTCATTTGGACATTTAGACAACTACTTACTTGTTATTTGGACAGTTAATTAACCCTATGACACTCGGGAGGATAAAACGATTCTAACAATACGACACACTTCTAAATCGGTTTAAGCGTTTAGAAGTTATGGTGGAATAAAGACACGGAAAACATACATAGATTAATTCTGAATACATAACACGGCGCAGTGATACACGCGCGTTATGAAAATAAAGATTTTATAACAAACTAGCTGACCTTGGGCGGTAAAACTTTTTACCTGTGATGAGATTATGAGTGTGGTTTGGATAGTACTGAGTGCTATGATTTATTTCCTGACTGCCAAAAGAAGGGTTATATTTTTACTGCATATGTATGTATGTATTTGCATGCCAATTTGACTATATTACCGTTATTCGTGAGTGTCTTCTTGTGAGTGTCTTATTTGTGAGAGTCTTATCTCTTTAACCATTTATGCAGTAAAAGTGAAATTATATGCAGTAAAAGGGAAAACTATTTTGTTTTAAACACTTGAGACGATAAATTTACTTATTTTGATAATAATTCATAATTGTTAATTGATAATATGACCAATAAACATGACCTAACGATTTAAATTATTTTTTTAATTTGAAAAACTACTTTTTGTGACATAAATATAAAAGTTAGACATATGCTGTCGCTGACTTTTTTGTAGGCATTATCACAACTTTTCCTTACAACTTTTCTCTAGACTTAATCATATATCTCTCATCGATAAGGCAGCGTTAGTTAGAAACGTTTTCGTTCGACCGTTTATTCCGACTTACTTGGGAAATCCGACTCCCACGGAAAAGTCTTTTCATTTTTCGGATTAATATATAGCCTATGACACTCACAAATAACGTGGCTTTCTATAGGTAAAAGAATTTTCAAAATCGGTTCAGTACATCCAGAGATTACTTCCTACAACGTCACAAACTTTACCTCTTTATAATATTAGTATAGATAAGGTTGTATGCATACAATACAAATAAATCGATATTTCTTCGCATATTACTCTTAAGATATAGAAGATTATTTATTAAAACTTATTTCCATGAAACTTTACACCTTTATCTAAGTATTCAGACGATATGAGTACCTAGTTAAAACGTCTGTAATTACGCCTCTTATCTGCGATATGGCGTTTATGGTGATCCATTTCCGAGGAATTAAAAAGCACGTAAGTATGGATTTTGGTGCGTATCCGAGCATGAAGGCTCGGATACGATCCAAAATCGATGCACTTGAGATGTGGTGTTGGCGTAAAATGCTAGGAATCCGATGGACAGCACGCCGCACCAACAAATATGTCCTGAAAGAACTCGGCATCCAAGTGAGGCTCTCCACCGTATGCATGAGAAGGGTCCTGCAACTTGGGTTGTCGACTACAACGGGCGAGCCCGTCACCACAGTGAGCGTAGAAGACTTTGGACAAAAACAATCCACCGTCTAACTACGCCACAACCCGTTAGAGACCAACGCCTTACCGCGAGATAGCCAGTTATGCTACCTGGCGGGCCCGACTCTCACGCCCTAACTTCCAATTGTGACCAGATTTCTCCGGTCTCTCGATTGGTTCCGAGTTCGAGATCGCTTGCGCAGTCCTCTCCCTTACGCAGCGGTGAAACGGTGTATACCGAATCTATCGCGGACCATGGCGTCCTTTGCCCGCCTCTTACCCGGGATCGGATGGCCAATGGTCATTTCAAGAGCAGTCGCCGTAAGGTACGCAACCACCCCCGCTCTATAGGAAACAATACAGCTTCCAGACTCCCCCGACTTTTAGGGAGCTAACGGGCCCATGATGAGGTGGCCACGATGACCCATGTGTTCAGGGTCGGTCACACTCACGGGTCAACACCCATCCGATGGCCTCCGCGCATGGGGTGCGAGCCTGGGTAGGACACTGGGTCAACCAGTCTCCCCTGGGAATCAAACCTCTGGCGCTCCTGGACGGTCTGCGCACCGAGCGGCGCAAGCCAATCGACTGTGCTCTCCGACTAACAGTCGGGGAAGTCTGGGAACCTCGAACTCGGAACCAATCGAGAGACCGGAGAAATCTGGTCACAATTGGAAGCAAGGGCGCGAGGGTCGGCCCGCCAGGTAACACTGGCTATCTCGCGGTAAGGCGTTGGCTTCTTGCGGGTTGTGACGTAGCTGGACGTTAGATTTGTTTCTGTCCAAAGTCTTCTACGTTCACTGCAGGGCGACAGAACGAGAAAATCGGTAAAACGTCCTGTGGTGACGGGCTCGCCCGTTGTAGTTGACACCGCAAGTTGTTAGTCGGAGAGCACAATCGATTGGCTTGCGCCGCACGGTGTGCAGTGTGCAGACCGTCCAGGAGCGCCAGAGGTTTGATTCCCAGGGGAAACTGACCAGGGCCAGAGTCCTACCCAGGTTCGCACCCCGTGCGTGGAGGCCGTCGGATGGGTGTTGACCCGTGAGTGTGACCGACCCTGAACACATGGGTCTTCGTGGCCAACCCATCATGGGCCCGTTGGCTCCCTAAATGCATGAGAAGGGTCCTGCAGTTCTTCGGTCATGTTGCCAGGAGAAACCCAGAGAATCTGGAGAAAATGCTTTCCGGGGATCAAGCGTAGGGAAGTAGAAGCAGAGCCAGATGGAACGACCTCATCGAAGAAGTTACAAAAGGGTCAATACAATCTGCGACCCGCCATGCAGAAGACAGGTCTAAGTGGAGGAGCCTCGTAGGCAAACTGTTGTCTAGTGGCCACGATCCTCAGTAATGAGGGAACGACGGAGAAGAAGAAGAAGAAGTATGGATAAGAAATGGTGAAATTGAAATCGATTGTGAATTCGCTTTATATTAGATACTACATAACAGTCGTTGTTTGTACATTTACAGTAAATTGACAAAATGTTTGCGGTACCATATTATAAACTAATACTATGTAATTGATTTGCATAAATAATCATCATTAAGTATTAACAAACAAACAAGAAAGTCGAAAATATTAATTTAAATACATTGTTTCAACATAGTTGCCTTTTTGTAATCTTCGTGCAATATCGAACGCAGGCAACTATGACTGTAATTCTTAAGATACAGAGTACCGTGCGAATTTATTGGAACAAAGAGTATTTTTAAGACGCTTTTATTAGGTCGACCTGTATGTAACTATGTAATGGAGTCTAAGGTAACTAATTTAACCATCTTTCAAGGATCGTAGCGTCATGAAAATTGGCAGCTGTATGTAGTTCTGATGACAATACAATAATATGGTACTGTCGAACTGATCTGATGGTGGAGTCGGAAGATATGAACTCGAACTTCATGATGGAACATCGTATCATAGCTGTGTTTGGACTTGTTAGAAAAGTCTCGGAATGAACTTTGACCACGATTAGGTTTCAAGGTCTAATGATGAAGCCGGAAGATAGGCACTAGCATTCCATGATGGAATATCGAATCATAGCCGTGTTTGGACTTGTTAGAAAGGTCTTGTAATGAACTTTGACCACGATTAAGTTTCAAGGTCTGATGATGAAGCCGGATTTTTTGGATTTTACGTGCATTTATAAAAGCGTGTTTTTAGTTGTTTTTTATTTTTTATTAATTTATTAATACATTTACTTGTTTGAATGTGGCGTCATTTAAAAAAATGCGTGTCTGCATTACGATGAATTTAACTCGTGAAAATATTTTCTGCGATTTGAAGTGTAATTTGATTTCTCAGCATTCTCGCTCGGCTTCAAACTGATTTTGGCGATGAAAAAGGCTTCAAAACGACGATGTATAGCTGGTTTGCGAATTTTTAACTTTTTAATGACATCATGCGCTCAATATACAAGCGATGACAAAGGACAGATAGGCAAATGATATACAAAAGGTCCAAAGTTTCATGTGATTGAAGTTTTAATTAATTACTTTATACAGAACCGAGCAAATTAATTGGAACAAAGAGTATTTCTCTTCGAAAAGTGCTTTATTGGACCTAAACACACACAAACAGTACTGGCAGTTATAGATTGTTAGTTTTAATATAGAATGTGTCCTCATTTTGCGTTGATAACACCTTTCAACATTGTAGGCATAGAATTTAGTAGGTTTTGACAGCTTCCTTTCAGTTCATCATCGTGAAACCAGATTTAAATTACTGCACTGATCTTATTGCAGTTTTTTTTTTAAGGTTTAATACTTTATTCATTTAATTTTTGTACATTTAGCCCCATTGTTATCAATGTTATAAGTAACTCGGAAAAATTGAACACCGAAATGCAGCTAATGCTCATTGCCCACCTAACTAGGACTAAACTGTCCCGTATCTAGGCGGAATTCAAATCTGACTTGCAGTAATTCAATTTTGGTTTACGTTGTACAATCCATCTTGGAGAGCCGTATTTTGCAAATATATCTGGTTGGAAATGGTAGTAAGGGCGCGAGTGTCGGCCCGCTGGGTAAGGCGTTGGCTTCTTACGGGCATGTGGCGGAACTTGACGGTGGACTGTTTCGTCCCAAATCTTCTGCATTCACCTCACGGGAGACAGAACGATCGAATTTTGTTAAAACTTCCTGAGGTGACGGGTCATGATGAGTTGGCCACGATGACCCATGTGTTCAGGGTCGGTCACACTCACGGGTCAACACCCATCCGACGGCCTCCACGCACGGGGTGCGAACCTGGGTAGGACTCTGGAATCAGTTTCCCCTGGGAATCAAACCTCTGGCGCTCCTGGACGGTCTGCGCACCGTGCGGCGCAAGCCAATCGATTGTGCACTCCGACTAACAGTCGGGGGAGTCTGGAAACTGTATTGTTTCCTATAGAGCGAGGGTGGTTGCGTACCTTACGGCGACTGCTCTTGAAATGACCATTGGCCATCCGATCCCGGTTCAGAGCTGGGCAAAGGACGCCTTGGTCCGCGATAGATTCGGTATACACCGTTTCACCGCTTCGTAAGGGAGAGGACCGCGCAAGCGACCTCGAACTCGGAACCAATCGAGAGACCGGAGAAATCTGGTCACAATTGGAAGCAAGGGCGCGAGTGTCGGCCCGCCAGGTAACATTACTGGCTATCTCGCGGTAAAGGCGTTGGTCTCTTGCGGGTTGTGGCGTAGCTAGACGTCGGATTTGTAATGTCCAAAGTCTTCTACGCTCACTGCACGGTCGATAGAACGATTAATCGTTAAAACGTCCTGCGGTGACGGGTTCGCCAGTTGTGATCGACAGCTCTAGTTGTTAGTCATGTATATTATATATTTATATAATACAGTTCCATGCGAATTCATGAAACAAAAAATGTATGTATATGTATCGATGGATGGAAGTATGTATATGTATATTTATGTGTATATGTTTATGTATGTGAGCTGTATTGTTACTTTTATTTAATATTACAACGATTGGCTGTAAGAAATCGTAAAACGATAAGCCCGCCGTTTGTACTAAGTTCAAATAGAATTTAAGTTCTTTTTACCAATGTAATTATTTTCTTTTTACTACAATAAAGGTATTTTTCATTTTTCATTATGTATGTACTAGCTGCGCCCAGCGGTTTCACCCGCGTGGTGATGGAAAATTGTGATAATGATGATAGAAAACCATATATCTTTATAAATTATAGCCTATGTGTTATTCTGATGTGTAAGCTATATTATTGTAAAGTTTCATCAAAATCCATTCAGTAGTTTTTGCGTGAAAGAGTAACAAACATCCATACATACATACAAACTTTCGCGTTTATAATATTAGTAGGATAGTAGGATAGAATTAAAATTTCGAATGTCAATTTCTTAGATTTTTTTCCTACTTACTTGACAGTTATCGTTATATTTTAGATAATTCACACTATCTTTATAAATTATAGCCTATGTGTTATTCTGATGTGTAAGCTATATTATTGTGAAGTTTCATCAAAATACATTCAGTAGTTTTTGCGTGAAAGAGTAGCAAACATCCATACATACATACATACTTTCGCGTTTATAATATTAGTAGGAAGTAGGATAGTAGGATAGAATTTAAATTTCGAATGTCAATTTCTTAGATTTTTTCCTACTTACTTGACAGTTATCGTTATATTTTAGATAATTCACACTATATCTTTATAAATTATAGCCTATGTGTTATTCTGATGTGTAAGCTATATTATTGTGAAGTTTCATCAAAATACATTCAGTAGTTTTTGCGTGAAAGAGTAACAAACATCCATACATACAACATACTTTCGCGTTTATAATATTAGTAGGAAGTAGGATAGTAGGATAGAATTTAAATTTCGAATGTCAATTTCTTAGATTTTTTCCTGCTTACTTGACAGTTATCGTTATATTTTAGATAATTCACACTATATCTTTATAAATTATAGCCAATGTGTTATTCTGATGTGTAAGCTATATTATTGTAAAGTGTCATCAAAATCCATTCAGTAGTTTTTGTGTGAAAGAGTAACAAACATCCATACATACATACAAACTTCCGCGTTTATAATATTAGTAGGATAGTAGGATAGAATTTCAATTTCGAATGTCAATTTCTTAGATTTTTTTCCTACTTACTTGAGAGTTATCGTTATATTTTAGATAATTCACACTATATCTTTATAAATTATAGCCTATGTGTTATTCTGATGTGTAAGCTATATTATTGTAAAGTGTCATCAAAATCCATTCAGTAGTTTTTGTGTGAAAGAGTAACAAACATCCATACATACATACAAACTTCCGCGTTTATAATATTAGTAGGATAGTAGGATAGAATTTCAATTTCGAATGTCAATTTCTTAGATTTTTTTCCTACTTACTTGAGAGTTATCGTTATATTTTAGATAATTCACACTATATCTTTATAAATTATAGCCTATGTGTTATTCTGATGTGTAAGCTATATTATTCTAAAGTTTCATCTAAATCCATTCGGTAGTTTTTGCGTGAAAGAGTAACAAACATCCATACATACATACATACTTTCGCGTTTATAATATTAGTAGGAAGTAGGATAGTAGGATAGAATTTAAATTTCGAATGTCAATTTCTTAGATTTGTTCCTACTTACTTGACAGTTATCGTTATATTTTAGATAATTCACACTATATCTTTATATATAGCCTATGTGTTATTCTGATGTGTAAGCTATATTATTGTAAAGTTTCATCAAAATCCATTCGGTAGTTTTGGCGTGAAAGAGTAACAAACATCCATACATACATACATACTTTCGCGTTTATAATATTAGTAGGAAGTAGGATAGTAGGATAGAATTTAAATTTCGAATGTCAATTTCTTAGATTTTTTTCCACTTACTTGAGAGTTATCGTTATATTTTAGATAATTCACACTATATCTTTATAAATTATAGCCTATGTGTTATTCTGATGTGTAAGCTATATTATTGTAAAGTTTCATCAAAATCCATTCAGTAGTTTTTGCGTGAAAGAGTAACAAACATCCATACATACATACAAACTTCCGCGTTTATAATATTAGTAGGATAGTAGGATAGAATTTCAATTTCGAATGTCAATTTCTTAGATTTTTTTCATACTTACTTGACAGTTATCGTTATATTTTAGATAATTCACACTATATCTTTATAAATTATAGCCTATGTGTTATTCTGATGTGTAAGCTATATTATTGTAAAGTGTCATCAAAATCCATTCAGTAGTTTTTGCGTGAAAGAGTAACAAACATCCATACATACATACAAACTTCCGCGTTTATAATATTAGTAGGATAGTAGGATAGAATTTCAATTTCGAATGTCAATTTCTTAGATTTTTTTCCTACTTACTTGACAGTTATCGTTATATTTTAGATAATTCACACTATCTTTATAAATTATAGCCTATGTGTTATTCTGATGTGTAAGCTATATTATTGTAAAGTTTCATCAAAATCCATTCGGTAGTTTTTGCGTGAAAGAGTAACAAACATCCATAAATACATACATACTTTCGCGTTTATAATATTAGTAGGAAGTAGGATAGTAGGATAGAATTTAAATTTCGAATGTCAATTTCTTAGATTTTTTCCTACTTACTTGAGAGTTATCGTTATATTTTAGATAATTCACACTATATCTTTATAAATTATAGCCTACGTGTTATTCTGATGTGTAAGCTTTATTATTGTAAAGTTTCATCAAAATCCATTCAGTAGTTTTTGCGTGAAAGAGTAACAAACAAACATACATACATACAAACTTTCGCGTTTATAATATTAGTAGGATTGGGCTCGATTGCGTTTCTTCGTGAGCTAAAATCGGATATTAGTACATGTGAACGAGACAGGGCAATACGCTAGAGCGGAGTGTGAGATGACCGGTTGTCACTTTTTCGCATTAAAACTGCCCGCCAAGGTCAAATCTTACACCGCACGAAATATGCTCGAATTTATTCGGACGAGTAAAAGTTCGGCAGGTAGTAGGTATTTATCGACGATCGTTCGTTTAATATTCCGCTCTAACGTATTGCTCTGTCTCGTTCGCTTGGACTAATTTTAATTTTAGTTCACAAAGAAACGCAATCGGGCCCATTGTTTATTTATGTATATTTACGGAATGTACTCAATCAGCCTTTCATCTATACTAATATTATAAAGAGGTAGAGTTTGTGCGGTTGTAGGAAGTAATCTCTAGATCTACTGAACCGATTTTGAAAATTCTTTTACCAATAGAAAGCCACGTTTTTTGTGAGTGTCATAGGCTATATATTAATCCGAAAAATGATAAGACTTTTTCGTGGTAGTCGGATTTGCAAAGTAAGTCGGAGAATAAGCGGTCGAACGAAAACGTTTCTAACTAACGCTGCCTTAACGATGAGAGATATATGATTAAGTTCTAGAGAAAAGTTGTAGAGCTTGATAATGCCTACAAAAAAGTCAGCGACAGCATATGTCTAACTTTTAGATATAAGTCACAAAAAGTGGTATTTTATATTTAAACAAATATTTAAATCGTTAGGTCATGTTTATTGGCCATATTATCAACAATTATGAATTCTTATCAAAATAAGTAAATTTATCGTCTCAAGTGTTTAAAACTTTTCCCTTTTACTGCATAAATGGTTAAAGAGATAAAGACACTCACAAGAAGACACTCACAAATAACGGTAATATAGTCAAATTAGCATGCAAATACAGACATACATTAAAAATATAACCCTTCTTTTGGCAGTCGGGAAATAAATCATAGCACTCAGTACTAACCGAACCACACTCATAATTTCATCACAAGTAAAAAGTTTTACCGCCCAACGAAGTGGGCACGGGTCAGCTAGTTTGACAATAAAGACGATACTTAATACTTGGACAGTTAAGGTATTCTATGGCACCCGGAATAACATATCGATTCTAACAATAACACTAAAGCGTTTATAAGTTATGGTGAAACAAAGAATGTTCATGATGTTTATGTTCATAATCGGCGATATGTTCAGTGATGGTTACTGGTTTTGAGTTATTTACCTTTTTCGTACTTTTACCTCATCTCCCGATTTTCTTATTATTTCCTTTTTACTAGTCTAACTAAGTGTTTTACTAAATATTCCTAATTCAAGTAAAATTATACTAGAAAAAAAACATGACATTTAAGGTTTAGACGGCCAAAACAACTTTTTTTAACTTTGTTAGTTGCAGATTGTTGTAAGTGTAAAATAAATTACTACTTTTCTTTAAAGAAAACTTTAACCCCTCCTATCGCTGGGTAAAAATTCAGCTGTAACATTTGCGCGCGACATTTTCGCGCTTAAAATCGGCGCGAGTTGACGACCTTGATAAAAACGACCATAACTTGTAAACCACTATACAGATCATAAAAAGAAAAACTGTAAAATGATTGCATTGAAATTTGACATATTAAACATTATAACCTTATCTCGTAAAACAATTAAGATAATAATGAATAAATATTACAAAGTTGGCGAACTGAAAAAACTCGCCTATTAAACGCGTTTTTCTCAAAACCATTTTTTTCTGTGCTGCGTCGGTGGTAAAAATATAATTACTAGACGTATCGATTTGTTTAAAAACAATAAGATTATTAAATTCACTTCTATATGATTTTTTAAAATAAGTCAGAAAAAATGTTTTCAAAAATTTTTTACTAGTTTAACACAAACTTTGGCGACGAAAATGTGATACTTATTTCTGTATCCTTTAGAGTAGTGTTTTACATCCTTTTTTTGGTCCACCACCCCCTTTTGCTAAAAAAAAATAAACTCTTACGCGACCCCCCCCCCCCCCCCTAAGACTGTAACTTGGTTATCTCACCCCCCCCCCCCCTCAGTCTCCTCCACAGCTGTAACTGTAAATATTGAGTTTAAAAAAACTGGTAAAACATAAAGTTGAATTTCTAAAGTTGAATTTCTTGCAATATCGCCGCGCTCGACAAAAAGTACTATACCTATGGAACTACTATAACAATCATAAAAAGAACAACTGTGCAATGATCGAATTAAAACTTTGTATATAGAATATTGAATCATTTTCTAAAACAATTAGATAATTATGAATAAATATTAGAAATTCGAAAAAGTTAAAAAAACTCGGCATTTATAACTTGTACCTGTCCTTAAATACGGAACCCTATTTAGAAATTGTAAATACTATCGTGATCTTTATTATATTTTCTATCAAAGCTAATATTTCGTTTTGCTTATTTACATTAAAAAAATATTTAGATATTAAAGATAAATAAAAAATATTTAGATCATAAAAAACTGATTCTCGAAAAAAAATATTTAGATGATTTCTCGAAAAAAAATATGATGAAGTTTGACAATGGAATTTTACCAGAAATATCCGCGAAATGACGCGTGATATTATTCTAGCGGCCGTCTATGTGTCTATGGTAATAATGAGATATTTGGTATGGATTTTAGGATGCCTTCGATTAAGAAAATAATATTACTGTGCGCTCCGGGAGCAAGCCGCCAATATTGGTCATTACGTAGTCAACGGTGTTCTGATGTGCAACAAAATTTGGTCGTTACGTAGCCGAAGGGTTAATGCGAATTTACACTTGGAAAACCAGGAAAAACACTCGAGTTTACATAAACATAAAAAAACGCAATAAAAAGTAACATTGTAATTCCCAAAGTGTGCGGCTATGTTTATTACCAAAAATATTTTTTATATTTGGGCTTCTAATTTTGCAACCTGTTGCCATCACAAATTAAAAAAAAACTTTAGGAGTTGCATTTAACAAATGCATAAAAAGGAAACTAGCCATGCATCTCTCTATAATTTGGATGATTTTGACATGATTTTAAAAGATAAATATAGTATTTATCAAATCTATTTGTCTATTCCCGAAATAAAAAAAATAATATATACTTATATGTGATATGCTTATTTATGTAACCTTTAGAGTAGTGTTTTACAACCTTTTTTTAAACCGCGACCCCCTTTTGGTAAATAAAAAATAAAACTCTTATGCGACCCCCCCCCCCCCCCCCCTAAGACTATAACTTAGTTCTCCTCCCACTTCTCAGTCTCCTCCACAGCTATAACTGTAAATATTGCTTTTTTTTTTAAAACTGGTAAAACACTAGCTAAAACCACATTATTATTAACTGTTTTCCACTTTCGAAGCTGTACTTAAATATTTCCATCTTAGATCAACATTAAGTTGTGCAAAAGAAATAGCAAAAAACACATAATAAATATGTCTCTACCGAAGCTGTAAATGTTGGCATATTACATAATAAAGCTTTCGTAATATTTTCCATTTTGAGACTCATCACGACCCCCAAGGGGGTCGCGACCCACTGGTTGAAAAGCACTGCTTTAGAGTATTATTTTTTTGAAAATTAATTTTGTTTTGCATTTGTTATATTACTATAACTTATGGTGTTGTTTATTCTTGAAAAACTTCTGGATTATTTTAAATTTTTATTGATTACTGGCTGACCCGTGCCCACTTCGTTGGGAGGTAAAACTTTTTACTTGTGATGAAATTAGGTGTGTGGTTCGGTTAGTAGGTACTGAGTGCTATGATTTATTTCCTGATTGCCAAAAGAAGGGTTATATTTTTACTGCATATGTATTAGCATGCCAATTTGACTATAATACCGTTATGTGTGAATGTCTTATTTGTGAGTGTTTTATCTCTTTAACCATTTATGCAGTAAAAGGGAAATTATATGCAGTTAAAGGGTAAAGTCATTTGTTTTAAACGCTTGAGACGATACATTTACTTATTTTTTTATGAATTCATAATTGTTGATAATACGACCAATAAACATGACCTAACGATTTAAATTATTTTTTTTAATATAAAATACTACTTTTCGTGACCTAAATATAAAAGTTAGATATATGCTGTCGCTGACTTTTTTATAGGCAATATCAAGCTGTACAACTTTTCTCTAGAACTTAATCATATATCTCTCATCGTTAAGGCAGCGTTAGTTAGAAACATTTTCGTTCGACCGTTTTTTCTCGACTTACTTTGCAAATCCGACTACTACGAAAAAGTATTTTCATTTTTCGGATTAATATATAGCATATGACACTTACAAATAACGTAGCTTTCTATAGGTAAAAGAATTTTCAAAATCGGTTCAGTAGATCCAGAGATTTCTTCTTACAACCTCACAAACTTTACCTCTTTATAATATTAGTATAGATTATTGATATTTCTGTAATTCGATGATGATTTTTTTTGTAATTGAAACGAAAGTATATAAAAAGTATGCATATGAAAAAGTATATGCAATGAAGTTAGAATAATTCACACTAATTTAAAATGACGTATCCCCAGTCTATAATGACGTATCCCCAGAGAGAAGCTTCACTGGCTGTCGACCCGAGAGAAAAAGACATGCGAGTTCTCTGTATGCTTTTCAATATCTTGGATGGCGTCGCTCCCAATTATCCTACCGGCAGATTTCCTGCACTATCGGCTCATGAACGCCCGCTGAGATAAAAAGATATCATGCTACTCTCGAGTTTGAGACTGCAGTTGCAATAGAGTTGGTTGATTTTGATACACGCAGCTCAAACTTGTTCGATGCGACATCTGACTTCCACACTATGGTCTTCTTGAACAGTTACAATACAATACATTCTGGTTTACATATGGGCAATTTATATTGTTAGAGATGTGAGGGTGTGTAAATTGTGTGTCTGTGTAAATGTATTGCTAATATCAAGCATCGGTGCGGATGAGGTCCCTTTCAGTTTCGAGGTTAAAAACCTCGGTGTCCATATGGACGACAACCTGTCGCATTTCTCGGCCTCACAGAGGAGTTATCCACCAAAGTTGAGCGTCTCCAAAATGTTTGCATTCGGTATATCCATGGCCTCAGAAAATTTGACCACATCACGGAGTACAGAGAGAAGCTTCCCTGGCTGTCGACCCGGGAGAAAAGAGACATGCGAGTTCTCTGTATGCTTTTCAAGATCTTGAATGGCGTCGCTCCGGCAGATTTACTGCACTATCGGCTCATGGACGCCCTCTGAGATCAAAAGATATAATGCTACTCTCTATCCCTAGTCACAGCAGTGACTTCTCATTCTCTTTCACCGTGCATGGAGCCCGTCTTTGGAATGCTTTATCAAAAAATTTGAGAAGCGCGCCAAGCATAACAAGTTTTAAAAACAGACTCAGAGAGTATTTGAAATCTTCCAGATAAACTCCCTTTCCCCTTGCATTCCCCTCCTTTTTAAGCTGTAGCGTCCTTATAGGTGTTAGATTATTTTGATGTGGCAAATCCTGTGCACACAAAGAGTTAAGTATATATTTCTTTCTATCCTCTTTTATTTTATTTGTCACACTCTTTATATAGGTTAAGTTATGTATCATCTACTCGCAAATAATGTTCACACAATAGTAAAGGTTAGCTCTAAAATATTGCCTGCAGGCAATAAGCTCGCCTTTCTTAAGAATAAAGCGTTTTCTTATTATTATTAGTATTATACCTTTTTGAAAATATTAAACTATGACTATTCTTATAAAAGACTATTCACTGAACACGCGATTAATAGGCCGTGTACGAAATCGATGTGGGCCGTGATACCTCTATAATCAATGGTATAATATAACTATAGGTAGGTAGGATTTTCGGAGCCAAAGAGATACGTCCACCCTTTCGAAGCGCTCGACGGGGACCAGCTGACTTGAGGCGTGAATCGTATCATAGGCGAGTATCATAACGCGAGAATTAGATTGTTTTAAAAGACTTTATTGCCAATTTTAATTAATGTTTTGCATTTGTTTTGAGAAAATGGATTGATATTGAACTAAACTTTATTTCTGTTGTTTTTATTTTATGAACGAGAGTTCTAAAAGGCCAAAATCAAGAGCAATTCTTCGCCCATTTTCTAAAAAATTTGACAAAGTTAAATATTTTTTTTATCAACAATTTTATATGAAAGTAGTAAAAAGTGATTCATTTATTAGTGTAGTACTTTAACAACAATACATTGTAATTTTTTCATACCGTTTAGATGTCAAAACGATTCGTAAATATGTTATATTCTAAACCTCTTACAGCTAAAATTCACAAACAGTCGCCGGTTTAAGGTCAATTAATCAAAATTTTATAATAATTTTCAAAAAAGTAGGTCACTCATTAGACAACAATATAAATGATCTTTTATGTTGTGCAATAAAACTTATATAAATACAGTATTTTAACCTTAAATTTACGTCTGCAAAATTACGTAAATTCACGAAATGCGCAAAATTTCGTGTACGGCCTCTTAAATTGTATATACATAAGCTCAACTTCAGATATGCAACACGATAAACTCAGTAGTTATTGAATGTTATTTGAAACTGGGCGATTTGGCCCATGGTACGAATCTGCGAAATGAAGAAACTAGAAATGCAACATATTTTCGACTTTCGTGTTTCATCGCCACAATTACTTAATAATACTTTCAAAATAATGATTATATCCATTAGTGGATAACAGTTATCTGTTACAATAATCTCTATTTGCGATTTCTTTGAAACGTTGATTCGGTGTGCGTTCTTAAGGAGACGATTTCAGGGGACCGGGAGAGTTGTGTCAACTATAGCCGGCGAACCAGTCACCCCAGGAAGGTATAAAGATATTGTCATCGGCAGTCTATGCTATAAGAAAGGTGAAATTTCTGGCTGGCGAACGTGCAGCGATCAGTGTGTATCACTCCTGCTTCCATTCAAAGATGTCTTATGCGATACTACTATGGGGTGATGCAACCGATACCCATCGCGTTTTTGTGCTACAAAAGCAAGCCGTTAGGACAATTTTTGGTGTAAGCAGAGAAACACATTCCGCCCCTTTTTTTATTAAAGCTGGTATCCTTACCATGTCGTCTATGTACATATATCAGTGCCTTTTATACGCCAAAGAGAATGTTTTAAATTGCGAGCTTCACTCCACTCGGCATAGCCATAATACGCGACATAAGAACAATGTGTTATTGCCTAAAGTACGCTTGACTAAATATCAAAAAACATTTTTATATATTAGTTTTAAATTGTTCAATGCTTTGCCATCATCAACGAAAAGACTTGAGATGGCAACATATAAAATCTGCTTGAAAAATCAGTTAGTCAAACATGCCCTTTACAAACTGGACGACTTTTATGATATTGCGTCCACAATTGCTTGATTATAAATAACCATATTATGACTATACTTTCGAACTAAGTTTTAGATTTTATTGACGTTGTTTTTAATTACGCATGTTTCAGAATTTTTCTTTTTATGGTATTGATTATTATTTGTTTGATTATTGATTATTTTGTAAATTTGACTATTTTTAAGTAATCACCTCTGATTACAATTATTTTTTTTCCTTTTAATTAATCAAAGCGGTTTTATCATCCGGTAAATTATAATTGTAAAATTTGACATGTTCCTCAGTATTGTGAAATGCTTTTATGGAATGAATAAATGATGATGATGATTGATCTTTCCTTCAACATGGGATGAAATTTATAAACTTTGGGACGAAGACAGTCCAGCATCTAGCTACGCATTACCGCTATACACCGGAAAGTTGATCACTACCAAATTTGGCAGCATTTCACCGTTTTCCCGTGAGGTTCCGGGTACGAAGTCGCTTGCGCGGCCTCTACCTGTTGTCTGTCCTTTGGGAGCTAATGGGCCCCGTTGCAGCTAGACCACTAAGACCCATGTGTTTAGGGTGGTCAAACTCACGGAATCAACGCTCGGGAGCCATTGGACGGTTTGCGCACAGTGTGACGTCAACCAATCGATTGTGCATTCCGACTGACAGACGAAGGAGTCTGGAAATAGTAGGTACTGTCTCCTATAGAGCGGGGTAGTTATTCACCTCACGGCAACTGCTCTTGAAACGACCAATCAGCTTCCCGATACCAGGTGAACAGCCGTGCGAATCGGTAGACTGCTACGGTATCACTGCTACGTAGAGGACCGCGCAAGCGACCTCGAACCTATAACCAGTCTGGAGACCGGCGTAATCTGGTTGCAACTGGACGTAGGGGTGCGAGTGTTGGCCCGGTGGGTGATTAACCTGGTTATCTCGTGGTAAAGCGTTGGTCTCTTACAGGCGAGTGGCGTAACTAGACAACTAGAGTTGTCGACTACAGCGGGCGAGCCCGTCACCTCAGGAAGTTTTAACGATTAGTCGTTCTATCTCCCTGGAGTGAGCGCAGAAGACTTGAGGACAAAACAGTCTACCATCTAGCTACACCACAAACCCGTACGAGGCCAACGCCTTAACCGCGAGATAGCCAGGAGTGTTAGCTGTTAGAAACTAGCCCTAAGGCCAGAGACCTGTCCGGGCTCGCACTTCATATATGGAGGCCGTCGGATGGGTGTTGACCCGTGAGTGTGACCAACCCTGAACAGAATTGGTCATCGTGGCCAACTCAGCAAGTGCCCATTAGCTCCCGTGTAGTAACAGCAGCAGTTTTCCGACTGACCGCAAAAAGAAACGGAGGACGATTGACAGCACTTCAGTTTACCCAGGTAAACGGCGGTTGCAACATCGCCGAAACGTCGGTTGCTACAAACTTCCCGCGGTAAATTCGCATTTATCATATTTATAATAGTATTTTTATCTGTCAAAGGCCTAATGGGCCCTTGCTGAGTTGGCCACGAAGACCCATTCTGTTTCAGGGTCGGTCACACTCACGGGTCAACACCCATCCGATGGCCTCCACGCATGGGGTGCGAGCCTGGGTAGGACACTGGGTCAACCAGTCTCCCCTGGGAATCAATCCTCTGGCGCTCCTGGACGGTCTGCGCACCGAGCGGCGCAAGCGAATCGATTGTGCTCTCCAACTAACAATCGGGGGAGTCTGGGAACTGAATTGTTTCCTAAAGAGCGGGGGTGGTTGTCTACCTTACGGCGACTGCTCTTGAAATGACCATTGGCCATCCGATCCCGGTTCAGAGTCGGGCAAAGGACGCCTTGGTCCGCGATAGATTCGGTGCACTCCGTTTCACCGCTTCGTAAGGGAGAGGACCGCGCAAGCGACCTCGAACTCGGAACCAATCGAGAGACCGGAGAAATCTGGTCACAATTGGTAGTTAGGGCGCGAGTGCCGCCCGCCAGGTAACATACCTGGCTCCTGGCTACTCGCGGTAAGGCGTTGGTCTCTAACGGGTTGTGGCGTAGCTAGACGTCGGATTTGTTATGTCCAAAGTCTTCTACGCTCACTGCACGGTCGATAGAACGATGAATCGTTAAAACGTCCTGCGGTGACGGGTTCGCCCGTTGTGGTTGACATCTCAATATGTCAAAGGCCTTCTCGAAACTATTATGATGAGTCATTTACCTAATCAGTAAATGTCGGAAGAATCCGATCATTATTTTCCAAATTTTCACAACTACAACCGACTGACTGATAGCTAGAATACCCAGAAAAAGACTACGCAGATTAAAACTGGCCACACACTCAAGAAAAGTCGGTGCAGTGATGACCTCACTGAGGATCATTGAAGATCCTCAAAGGATACTATAATTGCCTCGAGATGTGGGAGTTAATAGGCCCTTGCCGAGTTGGCCACGAAGACCCATTCTGTTCAGGGTTGGTCACACTCACGGGTCAACACCTATCCGACGGCCTCCACGCATGAAGTGCGAGTCTGGGTAGGACTCTGTCCTTATGGTCAGTTTCCCCTAGGAATCAACCTTCTGGCGCCCCTGGACGGTCTGCGCACCGTGCGGCGTAAGCCAATCGACTGTGCACTCTGACTAACAGTCGAGGGAGTCTGGAAGCAGTACTGTGGTTTATAGAGTTTACGGCGACTGCTCTTGATATGACCATCGGCTATCCGATCCTGGGTGAACAGCTGGGCAAAGGACGCTGTGGTCCGCGATAGATTCGGTAAACACCGTTTCACCGCTTCGTCAAGGGAGAGGGCCGCGCAAGCGACCTCGAACTCGTAACCAATCGACAGACTGGAGTAATCTGGTCATTGCACAATTGGAAGTAAGGGCGTGAGTGTAAGCCCGCCGGGTAACACTCCTGGCTACCTCGCGGTTACGGCGTTGGCCTCTTACGGGCTTGTGGCGTAGCTAGATGGTGGACTGTTTTGTCCTCAAGTCTTCTGCGCTCACTCCAGGGAGATAGAACGACTAATCGTTAAATCTTCCTGAGGTGACGGGCTCGCCCGCTGTAGTCGACAACCCTAGTTGCTCGAGATGTCTTCAATCTTCGAACGGAACCACACGCATCACCTGCGAGGACACGACTTTCAAAGTGGAGAAAACACGATTCTACATGAAAACCAGGAAATACTTTCTAGCCAACCGGACTGTCTACCAATGAACAGTTTACCTGCTGAATTACCTGTTAAATCGTGTAGTGTTAACGTATTTAAAACTTTGAGTAGCGGCATAACTTCATGGCAGACCGCGGCAATTTATTGGAATTTCTTGCAATAACGCCGCGCTAGACAAAAACTACTATAACTATGGAACTACTATACTGCCGTCGTAAATAAAAACAGTAACTTCATTTACTGTGCTTATACAAGTTTGGTTCTTTAAAATCACGAGTCGGAGTACTATAAGGCAAATTTTTCGGTTTGTCTGTCGATGGATAGTTACCGAGATACCTTAGATAAAAACACAGTATTTTTTTAAGAATCTGAATATTTTTAATAAAAAACACAGTATGTATAATTTTGTAAGTTAAAATACAGTAACCTATTATTTACTGTGATCTTTTTAAATATTTATAAGCATTTAAGAAATATTTTTGTTTGGCAACACGGCTTCTTCAGATACTGTGGTTTTAGGTAAAATTTTGTAAAAAGTTAATTTAATAATACACGAATTAATCACAGTATCTCAATTACTGTGTTTAAGGTGCTGCAGTTTTTTATTTCTTTAAAAAATACATATTTGTTTTACATGGTTAGAACACAGTAATGGGTAAATTTTACCTATAACACAGTAACCACTCAGTTACGGTGTTATAGCTTAAAAATATAAAATTTATCAAATTATTTTCCTAATTTAAAACACAATATCTAATTTAATTAATTAAACAATTATAATTTAATATATATTTTTATGCAGAATTGAAGTTCTGACCATTTTTTAACATTAAAGATTAAACGAAATAATCTATATTGATTACTTTGTTCATGAAAACAAATATTTAACAACTGAACTTTGACCACGTTTTTCTCAAAACGTCTTTTTTCAAGTTACTGTGTTTTCATTTACGACGGCAACTAGGGTTGTCGACTACAGCGGGCGAGCCCGTCACCTCAGGAAGTTTTAACGATTAGTCGTTCTATCTCCCTGGAGTGAGCGCAGAAGACTTGTGGACAAAACAGTCCACAATCTAGCTACGCCACAAGCCCGTAAGAGGCCAACGCCTTAACCGCGAGATAGCCAGGAGTGTTACCCGGCGGGCTTACACTCACGCCCTTGCTTCCAATTGTGACCAGATTACTCCAGTCTCTCGATTGGTTACGAGTTCGAGGTCGCTTGCGTAGTCCTCTCCCTTACGAAGCGGTGAAACGGTGTTTATCGCGGACCACAGCGTCCTTTGCCCGGCTGTTCACCCAGGATCGGATAGCCGATGGTCGTTTTGAGAGAAGTCGCCGTAAGGTCCGCAACCACCCCCGCTCTATAGGAAACAGTACTGCTTCCAGACTCCCCCGACTGTTAGTCAGAGTGTACAATCGATTGGCTTACGCCGCACGGTGCGCAGACCGTCCAGGAGCGCCAGAAGTTTGATTCCTAGAGGAAACTGACCATAAGGCCAGAGTCCTACCCAGGCTCGCACTTCATGCGTGGAGGCCGTCGGATAGGTGTTGACCCGTGAGTGTGACCAACCCTGAACAGAATGGGTCTTCGTGGCCAACTCAGAAAGGGCCCATTAACCCCCGACAGTTAGACATACAGACAGACAATCTGGAAATGATCTTAATCGTCTAAGGGGGCTCAAAATAAATATTTCCGTGTTCATCTCGAAAAAAATGGCATTTTTCCAAAAACGCATTTTTCAAAAAAACTCCATTTATTAAATATGGCGGACTTTACATATTATTTGTGTCGCTTCTATACGAGATATTCCAAATAAATTTTCAGAACGTGATATTCGCCTAACAATGATCTGGGTACCGAATTTCAAGTTCATAAGTACAATACTTCAAGATTGTAATATAATTAGTGCGCCCCTGGTGGACCGATTTAAACCACGATTTTTTCGACTCTTGCCATGACCAAATGATGCCTGCATGCCGAATTTCAGCTCAATCGGATTAACCGTTTGAGCGCTGGATCATGGAGGAATACACACAAAAACAGACATACGCACACATACAGACTTCAATCTGGAAATGATCTTAATCGTCTCAGGGGGGCTCGAAATGGATATTTCCGTCTTCATTTTTGCGCGTTTACAATACTTTCCCTCCTGTTCTAATGGTGGGCAGGAAGAGAAATAATCAAAGTAATTACATATATAATAAATACGTAGTTACTTTTATAGATGCTGTTTTTCAATTACAGTTGATTATTGTATTATTAAGACTAGCTGACCTGTGCCCACTTCGTTGGGCGGTAAAACTTTTTACTTGTGATAAAATTATGAGTATGGTTTGGTTAGTACTGAGTGCTATGATTTATTTCCTGACTGCCAAAAGAAGGGTTATATTTTTACGCATTGCTTTATTTGTACGCATTATCAAGCTCTACAACTTTTCTCTAGAACTTAATCATATATCTCTCATCGTTAAGGCAGCGTTAGTTAGAAACGTTTTCGTTCGACCGTTTTTCCGACTTACTTTGGAAATCCGACTACTACGAAAAAGTCTTTTTATTTTTCGGATTAATATATAGCCTATGATACTCACAAATAAAGTGGCTTTCTATTGTTAAAAGAATTTTCAAAATCGGTTCAGTAGATTCAGAGATTACTTCCTACAACGTCACAAACTTTACCTCTTTATAATATTAGTATAGATTTAGAGAAAAAAGCGCGCGAAATGTCAATAAAAGAAGGAACTGTGAAATCGGTTCCTTAACTATATTATTTATTTAGGCTTCATTAATTATTTGTATTGTATGAAACAATTATTTATATATTTATTGTAATATTTTGTATGTGCAATAATCCCTAATGGGATTTGTATAGTTGCAGAGAAAGTCTGAGTGCATTATTATTTGTCTTTTTCTGTTGCACGCGCGGCGGGTATCGCCATCCTTGTCAAATACGGTATAAGAAGACGGGCGTGGACGGCAGAGCGTCACAATCGGCTCGAACGTCGAGCGGTGCGCACGCGCATCGAGTCCCCGCGCGGCGAAATAGTGTTAAAAAAGTGAGTTATAAGTGATATAGTGCAAATCTTGGATTTTGGTAAGGTTTTGGGTTTTATTGTTTGTGATTTTGCGTATTTTGGATCGATCGAGCTCGGAGCTGGGCGCTGTTTTGGGCCTGTGCGTTGATTTTCAGCTCAGTCAGCGGTTCAGTTGCGGGTTTTGTTGTTCCAGAACCGACGTCTTCATCTGTTTCGTTATATGTTTTTGTTGTGAGGCTTGCTCTTCCATGTATTTCCGGTTTTTAAGTTGTTTGTTTCTGTACACTTAAAGCTGGTAAATGCGTGAAGTAGAAGGTTTCTAAAAATCATATTAAATATCTGTGTAAATTGTTGCTTACTTCTTTACAGGTATTTATACGATAGTGATAACTTAACGAAATTCAGTATTCAATTTATTCATTCAGAATATACAATAAAAGCATGAATTATGAATTAAAGCTAATTATCGCATATTAGTCAGTTTAAATGTCGATATAAAACGATTAAAGCATAAATATTAATTCGACAATAGCGTTGACTAAAGTCGGCTTTACACGGCAGACAAATAAATTTAAAAAAAAATCAAAAATAGAGCTGAATCCATGTACATGAGTATACATATAAAATAGATAATTATTATAAGAATATTAATAGTCATCAAGCACTTTATACAAAAAATAATCACACAATAGGAAGTATCAAAACAAAATTGGAAAAAACAACGTATGCATATAAGAATAAGAATAAATTTATTTTCGTAAGTAATTTTCCAAAAACATTATTCACAAAGTCTGCCTAACTAGGCCGAAGCCCGTACCAAGGTAGACTCGACTAGGTCACTTGTACGTTTTATATTGTGCGTACACTTATTAAAGTACTATTACTGAGAAAAAGAAAAATTAAAAAATAAATGAAATATAGTAAATCTAATAACTCTAATAAATACTTAGCATAAATTTCAAGAGTTATTTTAATGATAACTAATACCTAAATTATAATCATGTTGAAAAATAAAAAAGTAATAATGAAATCAAAATATATCCAGTAAAAAAATTGATAAAATAATTATAATAATAAAATACAATAAAATTATAATTGCAGTGATAATCAGTAAGTAGAGAAAAATAACAGGGTAATAATTTGAAAAATAAAAAAAAATAATTAAAATAAAATAAAAAGCCAGTAATTAAAATAGTCAAGTAGCTAGTCAATAAATAAAACAGAATAAAAAGATAATAATAATGATAATAATGATCAGGTATGTTACATTACACATTGTAATCTACATATTAAATATTAAATTCATAATATTATTATTAAACAATAAGAACTAAAATGAGGTACCTGAAAGTTGCATATTAATGTTATTCCCATTTGAAAGAATTGGCATGCTCAAAAAAATCACCCAGCTTATAGAAAGCATGTGTGGATTGCAGCTTTTGTTTCATAAATCTTTTAAACGCCTTTGTTTCCATCTTTCTTGTGGAGAGTGGTAGCTGGTTAAAGAGCTTATAGCTCAAATATCCAAAGGACTTTTGTGTCTGCGTAAGGCGTACTTTAGGCAGGATAACGTCATCACGTCTGCGTGTATTGTGGGGGAAATCGAAGACTATAGAGGAATTAGATTTTATACTTTACTCGTCACTGCTCAGTCCCCGTTTTACAGATGTATTTCTGGTTCTTAAGTTGTGTTTTATGTACTCTTAACGCTAGTAAATTCGTGAAGTAAATGGTTTCGAAAAGCAAAAGTTAAATATCTGTATAAATTGTTGTTTATTTCGTTATTGGTATTCATATGATGCATTAGTAACTACGAAATCGAATAGAGGTTATTGGATATACTCGTTACTGTTCAGCCCCCGTTTTACAGATATATTTCCGGTTTTTAACTTGTTTTTTTTGTGTCCGCTTCAAGCTGGCAAATGTGTCAAATAGAAGGTTTCTAAAAATTAATTGAATATCTGTGTAAATTGTTGATTTCAATTTTATTTTATTTATTTAAGAATTAATTACTATAAAACATTGATTAGCTTACAAAAATAACAGGAACCGAATGGCAAAACCTTAACCTTTTGCTTATTCGTTTCTGTCACCCAACTGGGACTAGCCCGTTCTAGGGTGGACAGGACTCTAATATTACAATCAAGTTTGCTTGATTGCTTACAAATGTACAAGTTTTAGTAAAAAGCTAATAACACTAAATTGCTCTAAAATGTGGTCTTCAAAATAAAAAAATAAAATTAAAATAATAATAGAATAATAATAATAATCTAAAAAAATAAATAACAATGGCTGCCCCGTATGGTATAGTAAACCTCTTATAAACGTAATTAAGGAGAAATCACTGTACCACCGCAAATGGAAAAAATATAAAAACCCATTAGACTATGAATCCTTTTCCATCCTACGCGCTAGACAGAAAATTATTACGAAAAACTGCTTTAATCAGTATATTGATGCGACTCAGCAAAATATAAAAAACGATGCAAAATCTTTTTGGCGTTTTGTCAAAACTCAACAGTCAAGTCCCGCCTTCCCACAGACTATGCATTATAATGATCAGTCCGCGAGTAACGTAAATGATATAGCCCAGTTATTTTCTAATTATTTCAACTCCGTCTATGAACATTCCCCAAATCAAGGTGACTATGAAGCTGCACTTTCCCATCATAATGATATGCCCATAACAGATGTGATCATATCGGAAACTATGACGCTAGCTTATCTTTTAAAATTAGATCCCAGCAAAGGAGCAGGGTACGATAATATACCTGCCTTTTTCGTTAAACATTGTGCTTACTCATTATCTAAACCTCTCAATATTATATATAAAAAATCTCCGCGAACAGGCACTGTACCCTCTCTATGGAAATATGCATTGGTAACGCCAATCTTCAAAAGCGGAGACAAGTCAAATGTGTCAAATTACCGGCCTATCTCAAAATTATCCACATTTGCGAAGGTTTATGAAAAAATTATATGTGATTCTATCCTTACATACATTAAAAAACATATAAATAATGAACAGCATGGTTTCTTCCCGGGCAGGTCAGTCGATACTAATTTAGCGAATATGTACAATCGAATACGAATTGACACCGTGTATACGGATTTTGCCAAAGCATTCGACCGCGTAAATCATGACATATTATTAAAAAAGATTTACTCTATTGGTATAAGAGGTGACCTTTACAGATGGCTAGTATCGTATATTAAAAATAGGTCGCATTGCATCTCCATCGGTTCTGTTATGTCACAATGTGAATTGATACCTTCTGGTATCCAACAGGGATCACATTTAGGACCTATACTTTTTATTCTGTACGTTAGCGACATCGGTGAATGCTTCAAACATTCAAAATTCCTGATGTATGCAGATGACTTAAAGATATATAAAATTATTAAATCTGAAAACGATTGTGTTCTCCTCCAGAAGGATCTCGACTCTTTGGAAATATATTGTAACAAAAACAGGATAAAAATGAATGTAGCAAAATGTTTCCACATAAGCTTTACGCGAAATAGAAACAAGATTAACTATTCATATCAGATCGATGACATTCCTATCGCGACGTGCACTTCTATTAAGGACCTGGGTGTAGTTTTAGATGACAGATTAAGCTTTCGGGCTCATATTGCAGCTATTGCCGAAAAAACTAGTAAAATGCTTGGCTTCATAATTCGCGCATCGAAACCATTCACCGATCCATTAATATTGAAGGTATTATACAATGCGTTTGTTCGATCTCACCTTGAGTTTGCTTCTCCAATATGGTCTCCCTATTATCAGGTCCACATTAACAGACTGCAAAATATCCAAAATAAGTTCGTTCGATACTTAAATTTCAAGACGAAAAGTTATTGTAATACTACTAATGAGGCGGCCTTACTATTTAAAATAAATTCGCTATGTTATCGGCGCAACTTGAATGATGCTCTGTGCCTCTATAAAATAATGAACGGTATATTCGATTGCTCTGACCTGGTGGGAGCGATCAATATTAACGCCCCAATGAGGACCACACGCCAATTTGACCTGTTTCGATTGCCGCGCTTTAAAACTAATGCATCAAGGAATGGAGTACTCACACGCTGCTGTGAGCTTTATAATACCCATTTAAATGGTATTGATATGTTTAATAATTCCATAATCACTTACAAATACTCCGTAAATCAAACCCTAACCGATACAATAAGCTGACTTGGTTTTTAGTTATTTTTATTGATTATTATTATTATTATTATTATTATATTTTATATACGCCATTACTAATATCATACCCGCTCACACTCCACACTTACACGCTCAACACACTCCCACAAACACATACACACACCCTGCATACTCGACTCTTATGTACTTCTAAAATTAAAAAAAAATAAATTGAAGGTACGTTAGTTTTATTAAGTAGTTAAAAAAAACGCAATTTATGTAATTTTATTGAAATCCGTAACCGGTTTTATTTGTTGTAAATCTGCATACATTTAAAAAAATATTATTACTGTAATACTGTGTGATTTCTCAATAAAGAATTGAATTGAAAAAAAAATGAATTAAAAGAAAATGCAATTCTATTATATAATCGGCAATAATATAAAATTCGATTCAATAATATAAATAAAATTATATGTGAGGAAAGAAAGAAACAGTCATTAATATTTAATATATGTTAAGTAATAAAGGATTTAATATAAAAATACCTAGTCAAAAAAGTACGATTTATTGTCAGAATGAAATAATTTTTGGTAGTTAGTTCAATGTTAAAATATACTCAACATACATGTTTAAAAATATGTTAATAATTTGTGCACCTAAGTTTTATTAGACTATTATTTCTAGCATTTGATGTATGGTATGGTTAGTCTGTCATGATTCGATAACCACTTCTTTAATTTATTTTTGAATTCCCTAAATGTCGAATTCATTTTTATTTCCATATTGATCAGATTGTAAAATCCCGGGGCAATGAAAGAGTAATGTCTTTGTCCAAATGATGTTTTCCTTAAATATTGTATAAATATTGGTATCTATACGATAGTGCATTGATAACTACGAAATCGAATACAGGTTGCTAGATATACTTTACTTGTCACTGCTCAGTCCCCGTTTTACAGATATATGTCCGGTTTTTATGTTCTTTTTTTTGCACACTTTAAAATGCGTGAAGTAAAAGGTTTCTAAAATTCGTATAAATTGCTGCGTATTTCATTATTGGTATTCATACGATAGTGCAATCCTTCGGCTACGTAACGACCAAATTTGGTTGCACATCAGAACACCGTTGACTACGTAACGAGCAATATTGGCGGCTTGCTCCCGGAGCGCACAGTAATATTATTTTCTAATTCGAACGCATCCTAAAATCCATACCAAATATCTCATTATTACCATAGATACATAGACGGCCGCTAGAATAATTTTGCGTGTCATTTCGCGGATATTTCTGGTATAATTCCATTGTCCAAACATCATTTTTTTTTTTCGAGAAATCATCAATATTTTTATTGATTTTTATGAGTTAATATCTAAATACTTTTGTATGTAAATATGCAAAACGAAATATTACCTTTGATAGAGAATCTAATAAAGATCACGATAGCATTTACAATTTCTAAATAGTGTTCCGTATTTCTTCGTAAGACAAGTACAAATTAGAAATGCCGAGTTTTTTTTTCCACTTTTTCGACTTTCTCATATTTATTCATAATTATCTAACTGTTTTACAAAATGAGATTTCAATATTCTATATACGAAATTTCAATGCAATCATTTCACGGCTATTATTTTTATGATTGCTATAGTAGTTCTATAGTTATAGTACTTTTTGTCGAGCGCGGCGATATTGCAAGAAATTCCAATAAATTGCCGTGGTCTGCCATGAAATTATGCCGCTTTTCGTTGGGTTAAATCTGGTAAATGCGTGAAGTAAAATATTTCTAAAATTCGTATAAATCGCTGCGTATTTCATTATTGGTATTCATACGATAGTGTCACTGCTCAGTCCCTGTTTTACAGGACATCTACATCTTTGCATAAGTAGAAGCATTACAGGACATCTACATCTTTGCATAAGTAGAAGCATTACAGGACATCTACATCTTTGCATACTCAGGAATAGGTCTCGCATATGCCTTGAAGATCTTTATAAACACCTCTATTGACTGAGGTTGAAAAGCCTTCCTTATCAGATAGAAAGTAGTTGGCTCTTTTAACCCTTGACTACACTTGCGGGGTACAAACGTACCCCACGAGATCTATTTCACACTCTAATTCTGTAGTTGCCCGGCGTCGGTGTTGCACGTCCATGTAATCTCAGAAACGACATTTATTTTATGAAACGACTATTATTTTAACGACTATTATTTAAACTATTATTTTAACAAAAACATTTAAACATGATTAAAGGTTGTGTATTTTCTTAGCCTAACTAGTATTTCCGGTTGTCTGTGTTAAAATTTTATATCAGTTTTGTTATGTTTTACCAATTGGAATAATATCAAATGGCGTTTTATTCCTATGCTAAAATAAGAAATGTATATAATTTCTCTTTTATATTAAAATTTTCATAAAAAAGAAAAGAGGTACAAAACAACCCCACTAGTGGACATATGTGTGCCAAAACCGCGAGTGTAGTCAAGGGTTAACAATCATGACTGTAAGGTCATTTCCAATTTGAGATCATCACTAATTGTTATACTAAGATCTTTTTGTTGTTTAGCTGCTTCTAATTGGGTGTTTGCCAAGTTGATAACGCACACACAAACTTTCCCCAAAAACTCTAACGAACACTGAACACCGCGTCGAAATCAGGCAAGTGGTTCTTGAGCGTAGCGCGATAACAGATAAGACATACAGACGTTTTTCCTATATTCATCACATGCCCCAGTGACTGCAAATGGTCGCCTTATCGATGTTTTGAAAAAAAAAATTGAAAAATATTTATTTGCAGCTGTTGTTATAAAAAACATATACAAAAAAAAAACAAGAACACACAGATTAAAAATTAAAACTGTAAATAAACAAAGAATATGAAATAAAGCTACAAACGCTGCAAATTAGGGGTATCCTCAGGATATCTCTTATCCTGGTTTTCAGGACACACCAATTAATTATTGGTACATGTATGATTTTAAAATAAAATAACCAAATCAAATAAATCTTAAAATAAAAAATTCCAAATAATCATAATCAAATAAATACACAAATCGAATAATCAAAATCAAAATATTTAACATAAATAAATACAAACGGAGCTGCCATGGAATTCACCGACCGGAGTCGGGCCCATCATAATACAATTTTTTACACTTCTGGGGGGTGAGCAGTGGATTCCGGACTTACGAACCGGCTGTGGTAGGTTTAGGACAGCTGTCTTGCCACATGTGAGCGTTCACCTTGCCACCCATTCAGCACCCATTGATATTAAAAGAAAATAACGTAATTACTTAAATTTTAAAATCTACATACAAATCAAAAATAATCAAGATCAAAATATTTAACATCAAATAATCACGTTATAAATTAATTAATAAACGAAGACAATAGTAATAATTTAATTAGCAAATAGTTATTTTAAAATAAAATCAAATTTTGACATCTAAATATCTACCTTTAATAATAAACTTTTAAAGTGGTCCTTAAATACTGCAATTGATTTCGATCGCAAAGCCATTCCCAACCGATTCCATACAACCGCAGAATAATAGGAAAAGCTGCACTGGAAATGTGTAGTTTTGTGCTTGGGTATTATAGCAAGTTGTTCACGTGCCCGTGTTGAATGGACATGCCGGTTACGGGACCACGTCATAATCGAGTAAAGATATTGCGGCTGTTTATTGCGTACTACCTTGAGTACAAGGGTCGCAAGATGGAGCTGCCTTCTTTTACTCATATTCAACATGGAAGCTTTCGCAAGGAATGGTGACACATGATGACGTGGAGGAATCCTAAAGCAAAATCTTGCGCAGGCATTTTGCAGTCTCTGAAGTCTCCGCTCAGTCTTCCTATATAGACAGGGGCCGTACACACAGTCGCCATAGTCCATTATAGACAATATAAGGGCATTTACAAGTAGTATTCTGATTCTGACGCTGAGGTACTCCCGAATTCTGTATAAGGCCTTTAGACGTGAGAAACCCCACCCAACGCTTTTGCTGACATGTTCCTCAAACCGTAATTTTCCATCAAATAGAATACCCATGAATGTTCTCTCGTATTTAGTTGTAAGCGTCGATATAATCCGCTGTTTTCTATCTGGGGTGCGCTCGGTGTTTTGTAATAATATAAGAATCACTGGGTGAACTTCAGATAGGGGACCCCGGAACGAACTACGCTGGATCACAAATCACACCGCTGGATCGTCAACACGGAGTACTCCTTCGAGAAGTCGGATATGTTCTGGTTGGAGCTGATGTTAGACTTCACCGGGTTGTATTCGCCTGCTCGCGGCAGTCGCACCTCATCTAAAAGTGTTATGTTTTAAGTGATGTGAGAACGAATCTCTGTCGAAACGTCTAGAGTGTGTTAAGTCAAGTGATGTGCGGTTGATTTTCATGTTTCTTAAGTTGTTTATGTTAAGTTCCGAAATATATCGGTGAGTCACTGTATCAAATGCCTTCAACAAATCGCTTCTATTCCAACAATTGATGGTTAGTTATTTGAGGAGTGAGTCGCGTTGGTCTGAGATGCGAGTATTCCCTATAAGTCATATGTATCTTCTCTGTATGAAGCGCATTGAATGCAGCTGTTTATGACAGCATCACTGTTTTTGTTATTTGTTACTATCGTCTTTCTTGATCATTGTATTGAAGTTATTATAGGCTAAATAAATTGCTATTAGTTTCGCTAGACAATGCTATCAGCGCCACCTGCATGTCGAAGGGTTGCAAAAACGTACTATGGCATTGAGTTAGGGAGTTAATGGGCCCTTGCTGAGTTGGCCACGAAGACTCATTCTGTTCAGGGTTGGTCATACTCACGGGTCAACACCTATCCGACGGCCTCCACGCATGAAGTGCGAGCCTGGGTAGGACTCTGGGCCTTATGGTCAGTTTCCCCTAGGAATCAACCTTCTGGCGCTCCTGGACGGTCTGCGCACCGTGCGGCGTAAGCCAATCGACTGTGCACTCTGACTAGCAGTCGGGGGAGTCTGGAAGCAGTACTGTTTCCTATAGAGAGGGGGTGGTTGCGGACCTTACGGCGACTGCTCTCGAAACGACCATCGGCTACCCGATCCTGGGTGAACAACCGGGCAAAGGATGCCGTGGTCCGCGATAGATTCGGTATACACCGTTTCACCGCTTCGTAAGGGAGAGGACCGTGCAAGCGACCTCGAACTCGGAACCAATCGAGAGACTGGAGTAATCTGGTCGCAATTGAAAGTAAGGGCGTGAGTGTAAGCCCGCTGGGTAACATTCCTGGCTATCTCGCGGTTAAGGCGTTGGCCTCTTACGGGCTTGTGGCGGAGCTAGACGGTGGACTGTTTTGTCCTTAAGTCTTCTGCGCTCACTCCAGGGAGATAGAACGACTAATCGTTAAAACTTCCTGAGGTGACGGGCTCGCCTGCTGTAGTCGACAACCCAAGTTATGGCATCGAGCAATCTAATACACTATATAATGAATGGCGCAGCAGAAGACGTTCCCTATCTCAGTGTGGAAAGCAGCTCAAGGAACCAATAAGTCAAGTAAGTAATGTCTCGCATTTTAGCCATTCAGGAACTGTTTATTCCTTGATTGTTCGAAGGAACTGTCAGTATGGTACATCTACATTGAATCGTGTATCACATTGGCATGTTCTTACGAACCGTTGAGGTCGCAACACAGAACCTTGCGGGACACCCTTTCGACTTCCCTGCAGGGGGCACCGACGTGTGGACATGTCTTTACGATCATCATGTACACAGTCTTTGGTGTTTCTTGTGTGGAGCGGACGATTTGGGAATTGATACCGGAATAACTGATGGGAGGATCGATTACTTGGATGCTCATATTTGGTGGCTTTTGGCGTATCGTGATATCGCGCTTAAAGCTGACAGCATACGGGCGTTCACGTTCATCGAAATTCAAGCCTTTCAACATACACTTCCAGACCTTCGAAAGATTGCTCGCTGGTTCTCTACAGAAGGACAGTTCTCCGATGTAATTATACTTTAGAGATTCGTTTCTAATAACCATGATTTCAATTATCAATGACAGCATGTAAATATTAATTATTTTTGGCTATATAACTGGGCGGTTTGTGCACCGTACGGCGTCACCCAACCGTTAACATAATCCGGGGTAGTCTGGAAACGCATGTTTTCTAAGAAGCAGGGGTAGCTTCTGACCTGGTGTCATCTATCCTGAGAAATGATCCAACCGCCACCCGATACATTGTGACGGGCAAAAAGCGCCTCGGTTCAGGATCCGGAGGGAACATCTCGGGAAGAACTGGGCGGTTGGAACGGCCTTGGGAGCTAAGGGGCCCTTGCTGAGTTGGCCACGAAGACCCATTCTGTTCAGGGTTGGTCACACTCACGGGTCAACACCCATCCGACGGCCTCCACGCATGAAGTGCGAGCCTGGGTAGGACTCTGGCCTTAGGGTTAGTTTCCCCTAGGAATCAATCTTCTGGCGCTCCTGGACGGTCTGCGCACCGTGCGGCATAAGCCAATCGATTGCGCACTTTGACTAACAGTCCGCGGAGTCTGAAAGCAGTACTGTTTTGTTGCGGACCTTACGGCGACTGCTCTTGAAACGACCATCGGCTACCCGATCCTGGGTGAACAGCCAGGCAAAGGATGCCGTGGTCCGCGATAGATTTGGTATATACCGTTTCACCGCTCCGTAAGGGAGAATTCGACTGGAACTCCTAATCAATCGAGAGACTGGAGTAATCTGGTCGCAATTGGAAGTAAGGGCGTGAGTGTAAGCCCGCTGGTTAACACTCCTGGCTATCTCGCGGTGAGGCGCAGGCCTCTTACGGGTTCGTGGCGGAGCTTGATGGTGGACTGTTTTGTCCAAGTCTTCTGCGCTCACTCCAGGGAGCTAGAACGACTAATCGTTAAAACTTCCTAAGGTGACGGGCTCGCCCGTTGTAGTTGACAACTCTAGGTTGGAACGGCTTCGTGCAGCTTGGGCCACAAAATCCACTTTGTTCTTGCATCAGCTCAACTCACGATTCAGCTCCTATTCAGAAGCCTCCTCGTGTGGAAGGCTACCTCGGGTAAGACTCTCGAGTCTCAGGCCTCAAACCTGGTGGACCAGTTTCTCCAGGTGGAATTGCATCCCGGCGCCACTGGACAGCTTGCGCACCGTTTGGCGAAGACAATCGGTTGTGCATTCTGACTAATTGCTGAAGGAGTCCGGAGACTATGGAAATATACTGTCTCCTAAGCAGCGGGGATGGATTTTGAGCTGTTGTCATGCCACTCTTAAAATGATATTGGGCCACTCGATCCCGTGTGGCACTACGGGCAAAGAACGCCCAAGTCCGCAATAAATTTAAATTGAATTCCCGCTGTAGTACAACAGGTAGAGGCCGCGTAAGTGACTTCGGACCCGTAACCAGTCGGAAGGACGGAGGTATTCTGAAGGTTGGACTGAGTTATCCTAGCTGCTGGCGAGCTAGACAGTAGATTTGTCTACTGCGCAATTCGGCGAATAAACAAGGGAGTCTGGAGACGCATGTTTCGTAAGACGCAGGGGATAGTTGTTGACCTGGCGTCACATATCTCTAGAAATGACCTGATGACCACCCGATCCCCGAGTGACCTTAGCTGGCAAAGAGCGCTACAGATCTGCAATGAATTCAACATGAATTACCGCCAACATTAGGTAAAGGCCGTGAAAGCAACCTCAAATCTGTGACTAGACTCGAGGATGGAGAAAACCGTCCTGGGTGCACTCTCCAGTGTCTCGAGGTAAGGCATATTTTAACTATGAATTGTGCTGTCCACTATTTTTATGTTCACAGAATGGCATATTGTCGATATAACTCCCTGGAGTGACATTGCAATTGACAACCCTCAATGCTATGTGAGTATATCTGGTTATATCGCTCTAAATTACTTTTCTTTCACAGGCTCGTGCGAAAATTACATTTTGATCCAATCGGTATTAGGAACTGCATTCGTGGTACGTTTTCATTAATTTTCGTACCCTGTCTGTAGTTTCTGCTATCTGTTGTGGATCTAATCGACCTTCGATCATTAGTTCCACTCTTATTCGTTAACTGAAACAGTTCGTTACAGAAAGTGAACTACTGTATCAATGATTATATTTATTACGGTTTTTTTTATGAAATATTTGTAATTTATGGATAAAGGATAAAGGATAAAAAGTATATATTTCCAATACAATCATACAATTGTGTAGGAATGACAGTAATTAATCTTAAACTAGTTACTCAATTTAGACAAGAGATGATATACAATATATAACTTTAAACTTACCAATTTACAAAAACATAGACTATATGATAACAGTTTACAACAAAACAATTAACGGTAAATAATATCTATTAGATTAAATGGGTAGATACGATGCTATGTATTTTCAAAATATTTTAAGAAGTCGTTATGAGCATACATGTTGATTTTAAGCAGATAGACTCGGATGGATCTCTTGAAAATATCGATGTTTTTAATTGCTTTTAATCTTTCGGGCAATTTATTGAAAAGTTTGAGGCCTAAGTATCGACTAGTCGCCTGGAACTTGGCAGTACGTGCTACGAACGGTTGGAGATACAGGGTTTTATTCCTGGTGTCATGCCGATGTACTTCCTCGTGGGATATGGCCGAGCTCTTATTGCAATAGAATTCGCAAAGAGCTTCTTGAGCAAAAATCGCATATAAGGTCAATATCCCTAGTTTTAGGAAGTGTTCATGACATGACTGCCGTGGACCAATACCTACTATCGCACGTATGGCTCTTTTCTGGAGAGTGAATACACTGTTGATGTGCGCTGCATTACCCCATAAAAGAATACCATAGCGCAAGTGTGACTCAACTAGCGCGTAATAGGCCGATATTACTTCATATGTCCATATAGATACATGTCTATTTCAGGAATTTACTCAATCAGACCTTAAGACGATATATTATATTAATTTATAAATATTTGGACATTTAGACAATTATTACCCTAATATTTGGGCAGTTAAAGTACACTGAAACACTCGGGATGATTTATCGATTCTAACAATAGCAACTTCTAAATCAGTTGAAGCGTTTAGAAGTTATAGTGGAATAAAGAAACGGAAAACATAAGTAGATGAACCCTGAGCACATTAGCCTTTAGAAGGGCTATAAAGGCAAAAAACATTCAACTACAAAACCTTTCTCAAGAATCGAGTAAGCTTCAGATTGGATTCTGGAGATCGATTCGGTCTCTAAGCAGTATAAATTCCCTTAAAAGTCTCGGATGCACATCCCTCCGTCCAGATATAACTCTTTACACTCTATCTCGGAAGGTGGCCCTTATTGTAGAATAAACTGTTACATGGGAATCAAATATCCCAAAAGACCACGAGTACAAATTAAATAAATACCATGAACTCGCAAATGCCGTAACCGGAAACGGTTTCACTGTTCACCTTCACGCGGTGGATGTTGGCGCTCGTGGCCTGCCAGCTAAATCTCTGTTTCACCTCTTTAAAGATTTTTGTCTTTCCAGAAAAATAATAAACTCTTTCCTAGAAAAAATATCTACAACCGCGATTTGCACATCTCAAATTCTATGGCTTCGAAGGGGGGGGTGAATGGGTGGTAAGGTGAATGCTCACATGTGGCAAACAGCTGTCCTAAACCTACCACAGCCGGTCGTTAGTCAGGAATCCACTGCTCATCCCCCAGGACTGAAAAAAATAGTATTATGATGGGCCCGACATGGCAGCTCCGTTTGTATTTTATTTTATTTACACTCCTTTTTCGTCAAGCAGTCAGCTTTTGTCGTCTATCTGACGGAGACCCCGATTTGAGTCGATGAATGGGGTTTTGTACTTAAATAAGGGGCTTGAGATAAACGGGTAGATATACACATAGGAGGCTTGAGATAAACACACAAATAATCAAAATTAATTATTTATTATGCATAAAATATTCTATAAAAACAATTTACCTATTTCTTAATATAATTTCTTAATATAAAAACAATTTACCTATTTCTTAATATATTTCTTAATATAATCTTAATATAATGAAGGGTTCGCTCTCCTCGTACGTTCGAAATCCCTCGTGTGAATACTAGTTACGCCCAAAACTCTGTTATGCACCGCTTGATGACCACATATAATAGACGATTCGAAGATATCGACATTTTTTACCTGAATCAACCTAAATTCAGCGAAGCTGTCCTTAGCTCACTAGGCGTCTAGGAAGTGATTACACAGTGAATATAATTTGAATATCTATATCCTATCCTACATATATCCCATCCCTCTCCTTTCCTATCCTTACAATAGTTCAATTGCAATTTAATTTAATTTAATTTAGTGCAATGCAATTTTTTGATCTACCGTATAAGAAAATAATGTAGGAAACAATTAATCGGCCAGCGAAACTGTGTATTAGAATAATTAGTAATAATTAATGAAGCGCTGTATGTTTCCCGAAATAAATAAATAAATAAATAATGACATTACGATGTATTGTAGTCAATGCTCAGTAACGTCCCAAAATGGGTACGAGCGCGGCGCGACAAACCGCGCTCTCAACGAACTGAATTTACACCAAAATCACAGTACAACCACCCTCTGTTAGATATGTGTGAGAAATACGGATAAGTTCTGTATAGTACGATTATTCAGTCGTGCTTCTCTCAGTCTAGAATCCCTAATATAATTGTTTGCATTCTGGGGGCACTTAGTCGAGTGCTGCCATTGCTCGAATCTGTGCTTCTCTTCGGATATATAAATGAAAATAAATAAAACAAACTAATAGATTTGGTAAAGCATGTAATAACGTACACAAATGTGTTTACAATTTCTAGATAGGGTTTCGTATTTTGAGATAAAACGTCGATATCGCTGAATAAGTGAGTTTTTTTCAGTTCTCCAACTTTCTAATAATTATTCATAATTATCTAATTGTTTTATAAAATGAGGTTTTAAATGTTTTATATTTCAAATTTCAATGTGATCATTATCCAATTCTTCTTTTCATGACCCATCAAGTAGTTTCTTTCTGATGATCGTTTTTATAAAGTGCTATATTTTTGACCTTCAACTCTCAGAAATGACAGGTGACTGCCAAGATTTACACCCGCTGCTTGAGGGGTCAATAACAACACTTGATTCACTTCGTCTAGAAGTCCGTTTTATGAGAATATTTTAAATGTATGTGTGCATTGTACAATGAACGAAGTACACACATACAAATACGAAGAATACACTGTATGTAGAGTCCGCGCTCCGAAGAATCGGGGGCCGGGAAAACGATCGGATTGCGTCGCCTCTGACCGTCGCTTCATACCCCGCACTCTCCCAGTACTAGTACTGGGAGAGCGCGGGGTGTGGAGCGACGGTTTGGGGTGGCTTAATACGCCCTTTTCGCCAGCTTCCGATTCTTCGGAACTTGCGTGCGGTCTGTAATCAACCTTAATATACAGGGTGAGTTTTAATTAACCGGCATCCTTAAAGTGGGTGAATCAGTACAAGTTACTTTTTTTTTGAAAATTTAATAAATATTTTTTTGAAAACAGTGTAAAATGCGCTGAGTACGATTCACCATCACGGTAGGCTATCACTAATATTGTTTATTATCGATATTTTATCTACTGATAGATGGTGCAGCGCGCTCAACACTGGTCAAATTATTATTTACCAGTCAAGTTCTTCAAATTGACAAATAAATAAATAATTTACAATAATACAAAATCGAAGACTATCGCAGTTGTTTAACTTTATAAACAGGATAGAAATGAATTTACCGCGTGACATTTGTAGCACCCGACGTTTCGGTGACCTGCAGCCGCCGTTGTCTAGGATTGACTGAAAGAGCTGTCAATCCAAGACGGATTTTTCAAATTCGCCCGCTCCATGCCCGACTCCCCTCCACACCGTTATAACCTACGCAGAGGCGGCGCAGAGGTATGCGGTCTACCCGCGGAACAACGGATTGACATCTCTTTCAGCCTACCCTAGACAAGGGCGGCTGCAACGTCACCGAAATGACGTAAATTCGTTTCTATCCTATTCATAATTTACAATAAAATAAAAAAAGAAGAAAAAAAAAACAACATTTTTTAACACTTTTTATAAAAACTTGCTTACATGCTCATACTGACTCACCCTCTTCAAGGATGCTGGTTAATTAAAGCTCAGCCTGTAGATGTCTGTATGTATGTAAATCTATTTGTGAATGTGTATATGTATGTATATGAGTACTTACGTATTAAAGTATTCAAATTTAAAAAAAAAATAAAAAGTTTTTTTTAAATTTTATTGTCAAAAGTTGCTTAGTTGCTCATACTGATTTCGGTTAATTAAGACTCACCCTGTAGATTTTTCTCAGCAGGAATAAGGACGTGGAAGACTTTCTTCTGAATAGTATGTAACGATTATTCGTATTTACTTGCTTTTTGATGGTTTTCAAAGTCCTAAAGCTGGTATATGCGGGCATTCGTGCATTCTAATACATCGGACTCTATGACACTGCAGAATGGAATTGTGACCCCGCACTGGACACAGCGAAGCAATCTTTGGAACCGGAACGAGATCTACGATTGCTTCAACTCAAACCTATCTAGTTGGCAGTTATATTTAAAAATGTCACTGGGTAGTGTTTGAGTACTAAGCGGTCGTAGTTACTGTGAGCAGAGATAGGTTTCAGTCGGTTAACGTTAAGAAATTTTCACTGTTAAATCTTTTGACACAAAACAATTATTATATATATATATATATATATATATATATATATATATATATATATATATATATATATATATATATATATATATATATATATATATATATATATATATATATATATATATATATATATATATATATATATATATATATATATATATATATATATATATATATATATATATATATATATATATATATATATATATATATATATATATATATATATATATATATATATATATATATATATATATATATATATATATATATATATATATATATATATATATATATATATATATATATATATATATATATATATATATATATATATATATATATATATATATATATATATATATATATATATATATATATATATATATATATATATATATATATATATATATATATATATATATATATATATATATATATATATATATATATATATATATATATATATATATATATATATATATATATATATATATATATATATATATATATATATATATATATATATATATATATATATATATATTAGGACCTTGCATTGAAAACTTCGATTTCCTAAGAAATACCGTAACTTATATTCCTAGTCATTTACCAAATTGCAAAATACTTCATGTCAAAGCGTCATCATTAGGCTTCAATTATCAGTCTGTGTCATTTCATTGAAGTGTCAACAACGGTAATTTTGTTAGCTTCCAAGATGTCAAAATTTGAGCCGACAAAACGTCATTTGCGGGAAGCAATGCTTTTCTGCTTTTATCTCAAGAAAACTGTTGCAGAATATCACAGATTGCTGCTGGAGGCTTACGGGGAATATACTCCAACAGAAAAGACCGTTGAGACTCGGTTTCTCCAATTCAAAAGTGGTGATTTCTTCGTGCAAGACAAAGAGCGCCCAGCCCAGGAGCAAAAATTTGAAGAAGCCGAATTGGAGTCCATACTCCATGAAGATTCTAGTCTGATGCTGGAAATGATAAATGAAGTGCTTAATGTTCATTCCTCAACCGTTTCGAGACGTTTAAAATCTAAGGGAGTGATTCAAAAGGAAGGGCATTGGGTTCCTCACGAGTTGAAACCGAGAGACATCGAAAGACGTTTCATGACTTGTGAAATGCTCCTTCGCCGTCAAAAAAGAAAAGGTTTTCTCCGCTGAATAATCACCGGCGACGAAAAGTGGCTCTTTTACGAGAACCCCAAACGCAAAAAATATCGCTCGTACCCCGGTGAATCACTTACATCGACCTCAACAGCCATGCCGAAGAGAGACATCTACGGATCCAAGGTAATGCTTTGCATTTGGTGGGACCAAAAGGGTGTCATCTATTATGAGCTGCTGAAACTGGGAGAAACCATCACGGTCAATCGCTATCGAGATCAGCTCATGAATTTGAGCGATGCTGTGAGGATAAAATGGCCGGAACACACTTAAAGGCACGACAAGGTAATTTTCCAGCATGACCATGCTCGACCACATGTTGCGATACAGGTCAAAAACTTCCTGGAAACGTTTCGCTGGGACATCCTACCTCACCTGCCGTACTCCCCAGATATTGCGCCATCCGACTACTATTTCTTCCGGTCAATGGCCCATGGCCTTCCCGAGCAGCGCTTTCAGTCTTTCGAGGATATTGAAAAGTGGCTGGATTCGTGGATAGCCTAAAAAGGACGAATACTTCTTCCGCCGGGAAATCTGTCTCTTGCCAGAAAGATAGGAGAACGTCATAGCTAGCGATGGACAATACATTGAATGAAATACACTTTTCAATTTGCTTCGTAATGAATGTTCAATATCACAAAAAAAATCGAAGTTTTCAATTCAAAGACCTAATATAATATTATAAATTTCTTAAGATAATTAAAATAAGTTGTTTACATTGGAACAGGCGGCAGCCTAGTTAGGTTATGACTTGTGTATATTGTATCTACTGATGATTTGAAATCAATAAAGTTTGAAATTCGAAAATTTACAATAATTCAATTAGGAAGATTACGCATTTTAAATTATATACATTTCCTATTTATATGTGGATTTTTTTATTATTCCTTGATTTTTGATTATTCCTTTATTTTCTATATTATTTTGGTGGATTATTTTTATTTATTTTTTCTCCTGTTAGTGCTACTTATCCGGTCTGTTTCGATTATTTCATGTTACATTTTTTTTAATGTTATTTCAGGCCATTCAATGAACATTACGAATTATTGTTTGATATGATTTGGATATTATAGTAAATCCAGTGAAATAATGTCATTAATTATTAAGAAATTATAAATTTAGCGAATAAGTAAATCAAATCAAATCAAATAATTTATTGTCCTAAAAACTAATACATTGTGACCCCAAAAAGAAACGCAAAACAGCCTATATATGTTTTCTATGTAAGAATCCAATTTGCAGTGAATGTAGTAAGAAAATGTGCATTGATTGTCGCTGTAAGTTGTGATTTTTCGTGCCTTGTAATTTTGCAAAAGTTGTGATTGTTTCATGTCAAAAACTATTTTATATCATAGATAATTAATCGAACTTGTCGCAAATAAGTAAAAATAGTTATATTATACAGATTTTTTGAACTCAGATCTCAGATTTTCCAAGTTCCTAGATTTTTACCCAAAATTGATAAACATTTGTTAAGTGTTGATTTTTGATATCTTTAAGCATACTTTTGCATTGTTTAAAGTTTAAATATGATTAAAAATATTATGAAAATAAGGATGTGACTTTAATTTATTCCAATATTTTAAGTTACTTTAACATAAAATGGAAAATACGCAGGCGGTCTCTAGGACCGACGTCAGGTGGTAGTGTATCTGAAATATACGTCAGGTGGGTAAGGGTTAAATAGATATATAATATAAATGGATTCTATAATAACCCATTAGGGTTTCCTTTTTCTTTTTAATTTCTTCGATTGTTGTTTTAATAGAACCTAGCTGACCCGTGCCCACTTCGTTGGGCGGTAAAATTTTTTACTTGTGATGAAATTATGAGTGTGGTTTGGTAAGTACTGAGTGCTATGATTTATTTCCTGACTGCCAAAAGAAGGTTAATATTTTTACTGCATATTTATGTAAATATTTGAATGCCAATTTGACTATATTACCGTTATTTGTAAGTATCTTCTTGTGAGTGTCTTATTTGTGAGTATCTTATCTCTTTAACCATTTACGCAGTAAAAGTGAAATTATATGCAGTAAAAGGGAAAAGTCTTTTGTTTTAAACAGTTGAGACGATAAATTTACTTATTTTGATAAGAATTCATCATTGTTGATAATATGACCAATAAACATAAGCTAACGATTTAAATTATTTTTTTAATATAAAATACCACTGTTTGTTACTTAAATATAAAAGTTAGATATATGCTGTCGCTGACTTTTTTGTAGGCATTATCAAGCTCTACAACTTTTCTCTAGAACTTAATCATACATCTCTCATCGTTAAGGCAGCGTTCGTTAGAAACGTTATCGTTCGACCGTTTTTTCCGATTTACTTTGGAAATCCGACTACTACGAAAAAGTCTTTTCATTTTTCGGATTAATATATAGCCTATGACACTCACAAATAACATGGCTTTCTATTGGTAAAAGAATTTTCAAAATCGGTTCAGTAGATCCAGAGATTACTTCCTACAACGTCACAAACTTTACCTCTTTATAATATTAGTATAGATAATTCCATTATTCTTCGCCAAGCATAATTTTGTGATGCACGATTCTTGTAACTTTTGTGTCTCGGATTCCACAAGCATGGCTCTGTTTGAAGAACTTCGAGAAACACAATGACTTTCTCGTAAGTCCACCATATTATCGAAGACCACTGGAGCTATCGCCGAACGTCAAATGGCAATGTGAACGCCGTTGTAAAATTATCGCAGTAAGTCGTGGCTACACCAACGTTAAACGTCCATTATCACGATAATTAACGGCGTTTCCCCGTTAGTGTGGCCCCAGCATTACACAATCTTAAGGTTAAAAAAGACAAAAAGAAAGAAAGAAAGAAAATACCTTTATTGTACTAAAATAATTACATTGGTAAACAAAACTTAAATTCTACTTTAACTTAGTACAAACGGCGGGCTGATCGTTTTGCGATTTCTTACAGCCAACCGCTGTAATATTAAATAAAAGAGATAATAAGACAGTTCACATACATAAACATATACACAAAAACCAAAAATATTGAAATTAAATGCCTTACTAAAATGCAACAGCGTTAATTGTCAAATTCTCGTCCCCCTTGTTGTGTGATCATTGAATATATAATATACTAGCTGACCCGTGCCCACTTTGTTGGGCGGTAAACCTTTTTACTTGTGAAGAAATTATGAGTGTGGTTCGGTTAGTACTGTGTGCTATGATTTATTTCATGACTGCCAAAAGGAGGGTTAAATTTCCTGTCCACCCTAGAACGGGCTAGTCCCAGTTGGGTAACAGAAACATAAGCAAAAGGTTAAGGTTTTGTCATTCGGTTCCTGTTATTTTTTATAAGCTAATCAATGTTTCATAGTAATTAATTCTTAAATAAATTAAATGAATAAATAAAAATTTTACTGCATATGTATATTTGAGTGAATGAAGTGATTATGATTGAATAAATTATGTTTATTTTAATTGTTCAAAACTTCTCTATATACCATATTAGATGTAATGTTATTATTTGGTACCATTCTTTCAGGAGTTCCAACCCGAGATACGGTCGCGGTTCCATACCTATGTCGTATTATCTCTTTAACCATTTATTCAGTAAAAGGGAAAAGTCTTTTGTTCTAAACACTTGAGACGATAAATTTACTTATTTTGATAAGTATTCATAATTGTTGATAATATGACCAATAACGATTTAAATTATTTTTTTAAATATGAAAAACGACTTTTTGTGACTTAAATATAAAAGTTAGACATATGCTGTCGTTGACTTTTTTGTAGGCATTATCAAGCTCTACAACTTTTCTCTAAAACTCAATCATATATCTCTCATCGTTAAGGCAGCGTTCGTAAGAAACGTTTTCATTCGACCATTTTTTCTTCGACTTTGCAAATCCGACTACTACGAAAAAGTGTTTTCATTTTTCGGATTAATATATAGCCTATGACACTCACAAATAACGAGGCTTTCTATTGGTAAAAGAATTTTCAAAATCGTTTCAGTAGACCCAGAGATTACTCCCTACAACCTCACAAGCTATACCTCTTTATAATATTAGTATAGATTGCTTAAAGCAATGGAACGTTTTGGCTACCCTTCTACACCAGAGACATGCAGGTGGCACTGATAGCATTGTATGGCGAAACTAATAGCAAGTTTATTGACATTGACAATGAATGTTTTTTTTTATAAAGGACTAATTGATTATACAACCTCATTAATTTAATTAACGATAACAATATTTTTTTAATAAACAGTGAAAAATGCGCTGAGCACGATGCGCCATCTAGTGGTAGGTTATCACTGATATTGTTTATTAGCGATATTTTATCTACCGATAGATGGCGCAGCGCGCTCAACGCTCGTCAAACTTTTATTTACCAGTCAAGTTCCATCACATCTTCAGTGCATCGGTTTAGGGTCGATCCGATGTATAGAGAAAGATCGACAAAACCAGAGCTCGAACCAGCCTTACCTTAGTCCGCTTACTAACACCCCGATTCTTCCTCGGCTTTTCTAGCTTGCTCATGGCCGACCTTGCTATCTGGTTTCTGCGTGAAACCTCCTTTTTGCAGTTTCCGTCGGTGTTTATGACTTACTACCTAAACGAGACTTACAACCTGACACACGTCCAACGGTTGTTAGCCGTCAATTGGACACAATGAAAATGTAATGTAATGTAAGAGTAGATTAATCAATGTTTGGAACTATGGGTGTCATCTACATGTTTTATTTTGTAGTAAAATCCTAGCTGCTAAAATGTAGTATGGAATTGAGCAAACATCCTGTATAATTCAGGAGTGTTTTATCAAAACAAGTCAGGTCCACTTTTTGGTCTAACAAAGATTATTGTTGAATATTGATCTGTATAACATTTAAAAATAAAATTAATAGTTTAAAAAAAAAACACTAAAAACACGCTTTTATAAATGCGTAAATGTCCAAACACGTGGACAAGTCCAAACACGGCTATGATATGATATTCCATCATGGAATGCCAGTGCCTATCTTCCGGCTTCATCATCAGACCTTGAAACCTAATCGTGGTCAAAGTTCATTCCAAGACTTTTCTAACAAGTCCAAACACAGCTATGATACGATGTTCCATCATGAAGTTCCAGTTCATGTTTTCCGACTCCATCATCAGATCAGTTCGACAGTACCATATTTTTGTATTGTCGTCAGAACTACATACAGCTGCCAATTTTCATGACACTACGATCCTTGGAAGATGGTTAAATTAGTTACCTTAGATTCCATTACATAGTTACACACAGGTCGACCTAATAAAAGCGTGTTAATAAGTTTTAACTTCAAATCAAGTCAGATCCACATAGATTCTTCGTTATAAACGAAACAAATTGCCGCTTAGCATCAAAATTAGTCAGGTCAAGCGCACCCCCATTTCAAAACAAGGCTGGTCCGATTTGCCCAATAGCTCGATTGCAAGCCGCCATCTTGAAAATCGCTATACTATCTCAATCGACGTGCAAGGAAGTCACTTTGATACCTCGTCGTGATTTTGTCCAGTTTTCAATCACTTTTTATTAAGTTTCCTGGGAAAAGAATGGAGAAACCCGTACATGAGGTCCCGCTTGATCAATCGCGCAAAAAAATCTGCCTATAGCTCCAGGAGAAGTAGCAGTAAAGCCAGCTAAGACTGCGGACGTAAAAAAGTTACTAAGAACCCACTTTGGTGATGATTGGGCCAAAAGACCGCAACTCCGATACTATACATCACTACTCAGTACACCAGAAACTATCCGGAAAAACGCGGAAGAGCAAGAACATAATCTCTTGTGTGAAGAACATATGGAGCTTGATCCACCATCTCAACTTATTTAATTCTATTGTTTGATTTTTATATAATATACATACTTAAGTACAAAATAAACGAGATTGTTTTGTGTCACTAAATTGTAATTGTGCCAACCCTATCAATATAAGTCCCGTTTCTGCAGTGCAAAACAAGTCAAGTCCAAAGTAATAATTTACGAAACAAGTCAAGTCCATACCTTATTATTAAGACAAGGTAAGTCCAAACTAAAAGAAATATTTTCTCGTAATATACAGGAATATCTTGCAGGATTTATAGCATTTCAGTATCATTATACCTTCCTAAAGATAACTCAATATATATAACTCTAGCTGACCCGTGCCCACTTCGTTGAGCGGTAAAACTTTTTACTTGTGATGAAATTATGAGTGCGGTTTGGTTAGTACTGAGTGCTATGATTTATTTCCTGACTGCCAAAAGAAGGGTTATATTTTTACTGCATATGTATGTATGTATTTGTATTTCCTGACTGCCAAAAATTTTTACTGCATATGTATGTATGTACATATTTGCATGCCAATTTGACTATATTACCAATTTGAAATCGGTTCAGTAGACCCAGAGATTACTTCCTACAACCTCACAAACTCACAAACTTCACTTCTTTATAATATTAGTATAGATAGATTACGACACGGTCGCGGTTCCATACCTATGTCGTATTATCTCTTAACTATTTATGCAGTAAAAGGGAAAAGTGTTTTGTTTTAAACACTTGAGACGATAAATATACTTATTTCGATAAGCATTCATAATTGTTGATAATATGACCAATAAACATGACCTAACGATTTAAATTTTGTGGCTTAAATATAAAAGTTAGACATATGCTGTTGCTGACTTTTTTGTAGGCATTATCGAGCATATATCTCTCATCGTTAAGGCAGCGTTAGTTAGAAACGTTTTCGTTCGACCGGTTTTTCTCCGATTTGCTTTGCAAATCCGAATACCACGAAAAGTCTTTCAATTTTTCGGATTAATATATAACCTATGACACTCACAAATAACGTGGCTTTCTATTGGTAAAAGAATTTTCAAAATCGGTTCAGTAGATCCAGAGATTACTTCCTACAACCTCACAAACTTTACCTCTTTATAATATTAGTATAGTGGTATAGGTTTTCTCAATAGTCGGAAACAAACATTTGCCATTTAATCAAAATATCAAAAAGTGGACATAGCATGTTTTGATAATAAGCTACTGCATTAGAGAATGAATAAATAAACATTCCTACCTTATTGGTGAGGCAATCCTGGAAGTCTTTCTTCATGACGGAGACAGAGACGCGATCGTGAGGCCGCTTCGGACCACTTACAGATGTCACCACAGTGGCCAAGTCCAGTTCCACCACCTGCAGCAAAAACCAATCTTTAAAAACTGTAAATGCACACTCAATAGCTTTATTCCACCTCGAATGGAGACTTTGCTACAATAAATAAAATAAAATACAAACGGAGCTGCGATGGAATTCACCGACCAGTCGGGCCCATCATATAGTGTTATTACACTTCTGGGGGGCGAGCAGTGGATTCCGGATTAACGACCGGCTGTGGTAGGTTTAGGACAGCTGTCTTGCCACATGTGAGCGTTCACCTTGCCACCCATTCACTCCCCCTTCGAAGCCATACAATTTGAGACGCGGAAATTGCGGTTTTAGATATTTTTTCTAAGAAGAAGTTGATTATTTTCCTGGAGAGACCAAGATCTTTAAAAAGGTGGAACAAAGATTTGGCTGGCAAGCCACGAGGGCTTGATAACAAACTCAGATAAATAAAATAAAAATAAAAACAAAAATAAATATTTTTATTTTAATTTTTATTTCGATTTAATGGCTCGTTGATAACAAACTCAGCCTTATTGTATAATATTTTAAATGTTGGTAGCATTCGAAATTTGAATTATGTCACAGCTTTGCCGAAGTGATCAATTTGTTTAATTTTTTATTTTTTCGCTTAATTCGTCTCAATTAAAGGCATTTTGTGTTGCATAAGGATAAGCCCTATTTATGAGATATATGGATGAATAGTGATCGTTAGTCGACTGCAAAAGGACCTTTAAACTTACATTGCACCGTCGAAAGTCGTGCACATCCGTATGTATATCTCATTCAAACATAAGCATTTCCCAATACAAGCTGGGATTTCCTTCGCTACTTTTTAAGTAGCTTTTACTAATTTTATTTTAAATAAAAATATCATCCTATAAACGGATTTCTTTACAAAACTTATCAAATATATATATATATATATATATATATATATATATATATATATATATATATATATATATATATATATATATATATATATATATATATATATATATATATATATATATATATATATATATATATATATATATATATATATATATATATATATATATATATATATATATATATATATATATATATATATATATATATATATATATATATATATATATATATATATATACATATACATGTGCATGATATATACATATAGATGTGCATGATACTAGATATAATATAATTTTGAATGTACATATACATGTGCATGATATATACATATAGATGTGCATGATACTAGATATAATATAATTTTGAATGTAATCTAATTAAAATGGAATAAAAACACAAAACAGCAATATCAAAACAAAAAAAACTACATAAGGGGCTCAAAAATTTGGTGGCGAACATGTCGACCTTCATTCATGAGCCGCCTGACATTATTTTTCAGATTGGTCTTTGTTGTGTGAGTTAGTGAGTTATCCAATTTGTTGTATGCCCTGGGGCCTATACTCATTAGGTGTCTCTGACCAAAGGTAGTTTTCATTCGACGGACATTATTATTATTATTATTATACATTTAACAGGCAGGCAGCTTAAGCTGATGCACATGAGTCCGTACTTGATTTACAATTTCTGTGGAATAAGTCCAGTTTATTTTTAAAGTCATTGACACTTTTGGCATTGATCACTTCATTTGGGAGAGCATTCTATTCGTTTACCACTCTACTGCTGAGGAAATGTTTCTTGGGATTTGAATGGAATGATTCACGCTGGAGTTTCAGATGATGCCTAAGCAGATGTGTGTTAGTGCTCATGGTGTAGATAGTCTGTAACCCAGGAAAGTCATACGATGCAGTTAGGATCTTATATGTCTCGATTAAGTCACCCCGTGCCCTGCGTTGCTCCAGAGTGGTCAAACTGAGAGCCGACAATCTTTTCTCTTATGTTAGATGCATCAAGTTAACCCTTCAGGCCTCGGCCCCTCAGCCGATTGACAAGTTGATGTCCCAAAAAAATTTTGTAAAAATTAGTAAAAAAATTGAATTATGACACTGTCTCACCAAAAACATTAATTACTGCCAAACCACTGTACCCATAATTAAAATGAAACATATTAACATAATAAAACATAATAAAATAAAGCAAATTAAATTAAAATAAAATTAAAACGGGCCCGTCACGCTGAATCAGTTTGTGGCCGATATCGGCCAATCGGGGCTTGAGGGGTTAAAGGGCAATTTAGTCGCTCTTCGCTGGACCTTCTCTAGAAGATCGATATCCTTCCTAAAGTATGGATTCAAGATCTGATAGGCAAGTTCCAAAATGGGTCTTACAAATGACTTATAGATTTTCCTCTGTGATAGGGTGAAAAGCTTTTTGAATTAGAAACAATAGAGAGATTGCTTTCTTTACCAATGCAGTCACGTTTTCTTCCCATTTTAGGTCTTCGGTGACTATGACGTCATCTATCATATCCGCTATGGATCGTCTTGTTCGGTGTACTTGTTATGTGGACACTCTGTTATATTGAAATTGAATAAAAATCAGAAAACATTTTAAATACAGTTCAAAACACACCAAACTCTTCAAAATAATTTTCCAACGGGTATCTGTAGGGTTTACGGTTGATAATTTTGATTATCAGATACAAGACCACGAGTACAAATAAAAAAAATACCATGATCTCGCAAATGCCGTCACCCGGAACGGCTTCACTGTTCACCTTCACGCGGTGGAAGTTGGCGCTCGTGGCCTGCCAGCTAAATCTCTGTTTCACCTTTTTAAAGATCTTGGTCTCTCCAGGAAAATAATCAACTCCTTCTTAGAAAAATTATCTAAAAACGCGATTTCCGCATCTCAAATTCTATGGCTTCGAAGGGGGAGTGAATGGGTGGTAAGGTGCACGCTCACATGTGGCAAGACAGCTGTCCTAAGCCTATCACAGCCGGTCGTTAGTTTGGAATCCACTGCTCACCCCCCAGAAGTGTAATAACACTATATGATGGGCCCGACTTCGGTAGGTGAATTCCATGGCAGCTCTGTTTGTATTTTATTTTTTATTTATTTACAACTATTATCATTGTTGTTTATCCGTTTATTAGGTACCAGTGTATTTGTTAAATTTGCAAAATTTTTCGTTTCAACAATCTGTAAAGATTTTATAAAAATAAATTAAAAAATTGAATTGAATTGAAATAAAATTTTGGCCTAAGTTTCTGTGACAGGCAAAAGGCGAAAGGTTTTTATCAAGATCTACAAGGCATATGTGAGACATATTCTTGAGTATGGCTATCAGATCTGGAACCCTTACTTTTTCAAAGATGTAGATATTCTGGAAAAGGTTCAGCGAAGGGCAACCAAAATGCCAGTGGACCTGAAGAATAGGAATTATGAAGATCGCTTGAAATTACTTGGAATTACTACACTCAAACAAAGAAGACAAAGAGGGGACCTGATTGAGACATATAAAATTCTAACACATTATTACGATATACCTGCACTGAAGAATATTTACAAATTCAACGTCAACACAAATCTTTGAGGTCACAACAAAAAACTCAACCGTACAAAATTTAAATCTAATCCTCTTAAGAACGTTCTGCCAAATAGAGTGGTGGACATGTGGAATAAACTACCATTTGAAGTGATTAGTGCAATCTCTGTCAATCAATTTAAAAACAGACTCGATTTATACTTAAAAACTTGTTAATACTGTTTACATTATATTGTTAATATTGTTTAGCTTTACAAGATCTGATCTAGACGTGTCAGCAAAGCTGCCTGCAAGAATAAATAATAATAATAATAATAAAAGGAATTATGGTAAAGCAAGTTGGTCGCAAAATCCTCTTAAGGGGGAGCCTAGTTTAGAAGGCCGAAAAAACATGTTTTTCATGATTATTTTTTTTACTTTAAGTTAACCCTTCGAGTAGCGGCATAATTTCATGGCAGACCGCGGCAATTAATTGGAATTTCTTGCAATATCGCCGCGCTCGACAAAAAGTACTATAACTATGGAACTACTATAGCAATCATAAAAAGAATAACTGTGCAATGATCGCATTGAAATGTCGAATATTGAAATCTCAATTTGTAAAACAATTAGATAATTATGAATAAATATGAGAATGTCGAAAAAGTGAAAAAAACTCAGCATTTCTAACTTGTCTTATGGAAAAATACGGAACCCTATTTAAAAAATGTAAATACTATCGTGATCTTTATTAGATTCTCTATCAAAGGCAATATTTAGTTTTGCTTATTTACATACAAAAATATTTAGATAATCAATAAAAATCAATAAAATTTTTGATGATTTCTCAAAAAAAAAAAATGATGTTTGACGATGGAATTTTACCAGAAATATCCCCGAAATGATATGCGAAATTATTCTAGGGGCCGTCTATGTATCTATGGTAATGATGAGATATTTGGTATGGATTTTAGGATGCCTTCGATGCAGAAAATAATATTTCTGTGCGCTCCGGGAGCAAGCCGCCAATATTGGTCGTTACGTAGTCAACGGTGTTCTGATGTGCAACCAAATTTGGTCATTACGTAGCCGAAGGGTTAAAATCTATTCATGAATCTTTTACCTCTGAAATAGCCGATAGCCTCAGATTGCTGTAAGTTTAAAAACTTACTAGTAAGATTGCTAGAGCAGGTAAACAACTTTTGATTTAACCCCTCCAGACAGTTACGTCCCGAATCGGGTACAATGTATTGTAGTCAATGCTCAGTAATGTCCCAAAACGAGTACGAGCACGGCGCAACAAACCACGCTCTGAACGAACTGAATTTACACCAAAATCACAGTGCAACCACCCCCTGTTAGATATGTGTGAGAAAGACGGATAAATTCTGTATTGTACGATTATTCAGTCGTGCTTCTCGCAGTCTAGAATCCCTAATATAATTGTTTGTATTCTGCGGGCACTTAGTCGAGTGCTGCCATTAGGTAGGTTTAAATAACTAACCTGTGAGAAGATTGGGTCCTGTTTTGGATTAGTGTAATCTCTCAGCATCCCAGTCGCCTTCAAATAAGCTTCAATCATGGCAATTTTCTCTTCTGAACGGTCTGAAAAATAAAAAAAAGATGTGATAAAGAGAACAAGACATTACTATTATTATTATTCTTATTTATCCTGGATAGGCAGCTTTGCTGATACATCCAGATCAGATCTTGTAAAACTAAACAATATTAACAATATAATACAAACAATATTAACAAGTTTTTAGGTACAAATCGAGTCTGTTTTTAAATTGATTGACAGAGATTGCACTAATCACTTCAACTGGTAGTTTATTCCACATGTCCACCACTCTGTTTGGCAGAACGTTCTTAAGAGGATTAGATTTAAATTTTGTACGGTTGAGTTTTTTGTTGTGACCTCGAAGATTTGTGTTGACGTTGAATTTGTAAATATTCTTCAGTGCAGATACATCGTAATAATGTGTTAGAATTTTATATGTCTCAATCGGGTCCCCTCTTTGTCTTCTTTGTTTGAGTGTAGTAATTCCAAGTAATTTTAAGCAATCTTCATAATTCCTATTCTTCAGGACCACTGGCATTTGAGTTGCCCTTCGCTGCACCTTTTACAGGACATCTACATCGTTGCAAAAGTAAGGGTCCCAGATCTGATAGCTATACTCAATAGGCCTCACATATAGAAAAATATAAAACAGATGTGATAAAGAGAACACATTACTATTAACAAGAACAATAATTTAACCCTTCGGCTACCTAACGACCAAATTTGGTCGTTACGTAGCCAAAGGAGTAAAAGGGGCCCTTGCTGAGTTGGCCACGAAGACGCATTCTGTTCAGGGTTGGTCACACTCACGGGTCGACATCTATCCGACGGCCTCCACGCATGAAGTGCGAGCCTGGGTAGGACTCTGGCCTTATGGTCAGTTTCCCTTGGGAATCAACCTTCTGGCGCTCCTGGACGGTCTGCGCACCGTGCGGCGTAAGCCAATCGACTGTGCACTCTGACTAACAGTCAGAGGACCGCGCAAGCGACCTCGAACTCATAACCAATCGAGAGACTGGAGTAATCTGGTCGCTGGGTAACACTCGTGGCTATCTCGCGGTTAAGGCGTTGGCCTGTTACGGGATTGTGGCGGTGCTTGACGGTGGACTGTTCTGTCCAAGTCTTCTGCGCTCACTCCAGGGAGATGAGGTGACGGGCTCGCCCGTTGTAGTTGACAATTCTAGTTGCCAGTAGCAACCTACGGGCTTGAAACAGTGTCCTAATGCAGAGCAGTGCCAACCGCCTCAGAATATGCCAAAAGGCAATGGAGAGACCAATGCTAAACAGCAGTCTCCGCAACAGAGGGAGCATGGGAGTGATAGACATCATGAAATGAGTAGCCAGAATAAAGTGGTGCTGGGCAGTTCACGTCGCAAGGCAGGATGACGCGAGGTGTCCCAAAGAGGCTTGTCCAGTGGAGATCGAGAACCATTAAGCGAGGCGTAGGGAGACCACAACTATGATGGCTGGACGACATCAAAAAAGCAGCTGGAACCAACTGGCTGAGGGCAGCAGCTGAAAGACAGGCATGGAAGAAGGAAAAGGCCTAAGTCCAGGAGTGGACCTAACCAGGCTGAAGAAGAAGAGAGAAGAAGAAGCACACTTTCAGTTTTTCAGCATAACTGAGGTATTCCACATGGGTAAAGCAACAAGCCAACAGTTAAATAGAAGCGGATCCAAGTGTGATCCCTGGGGTATTCCAGATGGGATCGCTTAATCCTAATCTCCTGTGGTAATCTACGGTTTATATATTTAACTTACTAGTCTGTCTTAAATATCGGAGGGATCCCTCGTCGACCGGGAAGAAGCCGACGGTGGCCCCGTACTCCGGACACATGTTGGCTATGGTCGCCCGGTCAGCGATGGATAGTATGCCCACTCCTGGTCCGAAGAACTCCACGAATTGGCCCACCACTCCTAACTGGCGAAGGTTCTGGAACAATAATAAAATAAAAATATTAGTCAACTTTTCTTGTTGGAGTTTGCAAAAAAGTTCACAAAATAAAAAAATAATAAGTTAACCCTTCGAGTAGAGGCATAATTTCATGGTAGACCGCGGCAATTTATTGGAATTTCTTGCAATATCGCCGCTCTCGACAAAAAGTACTATAACTATGGAACTACTCTAGCAATCTTAAAAACAATAAATGTGCAATAATTGCATTGAAATTTCGTATATAGAATATTAAAATGTCAATTTGTAGAACAATTAGATAATTATGAATAAATATGAGAAAGTCGAAAAAGTGAAAAAAAAACTCGGCATTTCTAACTTGTACTAGTCTTACAGAAAAATCCGGAACCCTATTTAGAAATTGTAAATACTATCGTGATCTTTATTAGATTCTCTATCATAGGTAATATTTCGTTTTGCATATTTACATACAAAAGTATTGCATATTGATGATTTCTCGAGAAAAAAAATGATGATGTTGGACAATGGAATTTTACCAGAAATATTCAATTCAATTCAATTCAATTCTTTATTGAGAAATCACACAGTATTACAGTAATAATATTTTTTTAAATGTATGCAGATTTACAACAAATAAAACCGGTTACGGATTTCAATAAAATTACATAAATTACGTTTTTTTTTAACTACTTAATAAAACTAACGTACCTTCAATTTAATTTTTTTCAATTTTAGAAGTACATAAGAGTCGAGTATGCAGGGTGTGTGTATGTGTTTGTGGGAGTGTGTTGAGCGTGTAAGTGTGGAGTGTGAGCGGGTATGATATTAGTAATGGCGTATATAAAATATAATAATAATAATAATAATAATCAATAAAAATAGCGAAAAACCAAGTCAGCTTATTGTATCGGTTAGGGTTTGATTTACGGAGTATTTGTAAGTGATTATGGAATTATTAAACATATCAATACCATTTAAATGGGTATTATAAAGCTCACAACAGCGTGTGAGTACTCCATTCCTTGATGCATTAGTTTTAAAGCGCGGCAATCCTATCTGCGAAATGACGCGCAAAATTATTCTATAGGCCGTCTATGTATCTAGGGTAATAATGAGATATATGGAATGTATTTCAGGATGCGTTCGAATTATAAAATAATATTACTGTGCGCTCCGGGAGCAAGCCGCCAATATTGGTCGTTAAGTAGTCAACGGTGTTCTGATGTGCAACCAAATTTGGTCCTTACGTAGCTGAAGGGTTAATAGTAAAAATGCATTTTTAAAAACAAGCTTTTATTAAAATGATCTGTCCTGAGCCAACCCTGGGTCAAGCAGTCATATCATAGTGGAACTTAGAACCGGCTATCATAATTAAATGCTATACAGAATTTCGTGTTTGTGCTGTTGACCGTTGAGGAGTCCCCTGGTTGGAAGCCAACCCTGGATGTTGCAGCCCTGTCGCGGTGATACTTAGAACGGGCTATCATAATTGAGAGCATATTTCAAGAAACAGGTGTCTCATTGGCTCTCAAATTATACTAGAGAAGAATGCGAAAGTATGATATATTAAAATATTTTATTTCTAACCACAGATTATAGGATATATAGATGTACATAAATTATGGATATGTATACAGATATACAGATTATAATATGTTATATTTTATTATGTTATACTATTATACTATTATATATAAATATGCTACATTATTTTATATATTATAACATATGATATTATATTATATTGTAATATGTTATATTATATTATTTATATTATATTATGCAAAATTATATTACGTATTGTTTTTTTTTTTTTTTTTTTTTTTTTTAAGACAAGAAGGACAGCAGGCAAGGCTACAGGCTCAGCAAATAATACCACAGAACTATATATCCATCACCCCAACACAGGCGTATACCTAGTGGGGTGATGTAATCCTGACAAGTTAATGCCCTTTCGCGATTTTCTTCAAATGTATTCTTTTAAAATGTGTTAAAAAAAATAAACACAATATTTTTTATGTAACTATAAAAAATAGGATAAATAAATAAATAAAAAAATAAATATGATGATGATGATGTCCTCCTCATCGTGATCCGACGACGGCGACCTCATGGTGGACAGGACTTCTTCGAAGATGAGCGCGGAAGTAACTCGTGAATCCCAGTTTGTATTTAAAGGTCCGATTACAACAACTACAGTAGAGTTCACCGCAGTTGTTGTAAGTGTATGTTTAAGTGGGCTTCGGACGAGTTTTGCGCTGTTGGCGGTTTGAGTCGAGGTTTACAAGCCGGGCTTCCTCAAACTCTTTAATTTTTGTGGTCACCGTGGAGCGCCACTCGCTGCGTTTGTGAGCAGCCCTCTCCCAGCTCTCAGGTGGAATACCACTGGCGGTTAGGTGCCTTTTTAATACATCTTTGTAGCGTAGGTGCTGTCCGCCGACTTTGCGTGCGCCTTTTGAGAGTTGGGCATAAAACACGGCTTTCGGGAGGCGGTCGTCTATCATACGCACTACATGCCCACACCGCCTCAGAGGTGCACATGAGAGCATATAGAGCTTCATTGACAGAGCCCCACCTTAAAGAGCATCTATATTAATTCTACAGTCCATGCATTATCAGACATGTAAACTTGGTGAAGAAATATCACTGATAAAATACTCTATAAAATAAGGTTTTTCTTTTAAAAAATCTCTAGTCCTTACCTTAGTGATGGTCAAAACCAAATCGGTGGATGTTGCCAAGGCGTTCAGCTCTCCCACCAGCTTGTAACCCACCACCTTCGGCAGCAGCATACTGATTGCCTGGCCCAACATCACGGCTTCCGCTTCAATACCTTCAAGGAAACAACAGCATATAAAATTTGACATTTTCAGCAAGTCATCAGCCTAACAAATGATTATAAAGGGCAGTGTTTTTATAGCTTTTTTAGATCGCGACCTCTTTTTGGTAAAACAAAATTTAAATTGTTAAGCAACCGCCCTTTGATTGTAATTTAGTTCTCTCGGCCGACCTTAGTCTATACTAGGTTCTTGTCCCCTCTGTAGCAATACCCCTTGCACAGCTAGACACATTCTAGCTGGCTGCAAGGTGGCCTTAGATCAAGGACGGTACACTTACCGCCATGACAAAGTTCTCGCTGTTATTCGCGAGGTAATTAGTCTCTCAGTGGCTCGTGCCAACAAGGGTTTGACAGTATCCTCCAAACCCCCAATACAGTTTGTGCGGGATGGCTCTAAAGGCAAAAAACATTTAACTACAAAACCTTTCTCAATAATCGAGAAAGCTACAGATTGGATTCTGGAGGTTGATTCGGTCTCTAAGCAGTATAAATTCCCTGAAAGTCTCGGATGCACAGCCCTCCGTCCAGATATAACTCTTTACTCTCTATCTCGGAAGGTGGCTCTTATTGTAGAATTAACTGTTCCATGGGAATCAAATATCCCAAAAGACCACGAGTACAAATTAAATAAATACCATGATCTTGCAAATGCCGTAACCCGGAACGGCTTCACTGTTCACCTTCACGCGGTGGAAGTTGGCGCTCGTGGCCTGCCAGCTAAATCTCTATTTCACCTCTTTAAAGATCTTGGCCTTTCCAGAAAAATAATCAACTCTTTCTTAGAAAAATTATCTAAAACTGCGATTTGCGCATCTCAAATTCTGTGGCTTCGAAGGGGGAGTGAATGGGTGGCAAGGTGAACGCTCACATGTGGCAAGACAGCTGTCCTAAACCTACCACAGCCGGTTCGTAAGTCCGGAATCCACTGCTCACCCCCTAGAAGTGTAAAAAAATAGTATTATGATGGGCCCGACTCCGGTCGGTGAATTCCATGGCAGCTCCGTTTGTATTTATTGTAAACCCCCTGATCATCAGGATGACAACAACGAAAGAGTTGTGACAGCCGGAGAGACGGTGGACGGCGTGAAAGAACGCATCGGGTCGATGGCCTTGCAAGCCAGACCCGATTATATATAAAGCAAAAAAGAAAAAAAAGGAAATATGCCCCCAAGCGGCCTATCAGGGGGGGAGAATTCCCGCTACCCCAGTTGAAACCCCAAACAACGACACGGCTAAAACGACACCGGACCTTGCTTGCCCTATCTGCGGGAAACAATATAAACGATTAGCATGGTTAAAAAACACATTGCTGGGCACGATGATAGCGACGCTGCACGTCAGTGTCTTAAACCGTCGCAAGGAGTCACGGACAGAGTTGAACCTCACATGTCCCTTGACTCCACATCTGCCCGCAGTTTGTCACCCGACCGGTCTCCTCTACCCGCGCAAATCGTATCCTTCCCTCCTCTAAAATTCCCTTCACTTGCGAAAGAGGACTGGGAATTTCATAATAATAATTTAACTTCAATTCTTGACCACTCTGTGAACCGTAATGCCCCTGCCAGCGTCCAGCTGTCATCCTTCCAGGTGGCGGTCCATGAATACTTCTCGGGTGTTTACCCAAAATCTACCCATGTCGACCCGGTTCACAGAGAAAACGCATTTAAGGCAAAGCTCCGTAGGCAAAAGCGGCTACTTCGTCGCCAGTTACGTGAAGCCAAGAAAGCCGGGGATAAAGCCCTCTGCCACAACTTCTCGCGCACGTACCGCTCTATACTAAAACTCATACAGAGCGTAGCAACGCAAAACGACAAGCGCAAGGCAGCATTTCTCAAATCCAAAGAGGAAGCCCGGTTCGACAAAAACCGTTTTAACTACAGCAAAACGGTTTTGTCTGCCGCCAAGGGAAAAATCCAAATCCCGGAAGAAATGGCCACGGAATATTTTTCGACCACGTATGAGGACCCAATGCGGCTCCATAATTACAGCCCTCCGCCGGGCATTACACCTCCGCCCCTGCCTACGGTAGCTTTTGCTTCTCAACCTCCATCTCTAGATGAAATTCTTAATCAAGTAAAGAGGAAGCCGTCGGGCTCTACTCCGGGTCCCGATGGTATTCCCTATTTAGTATACAAAAAATGCCCCTGCCTTTTGCAATATTTAGGATCCATCTTCCGAAATATTTGGAATAGCGGTGTAGTCCCACAGAATTTTGGCCGAGCGACAGTCATCTTAATTCCGAAGGTACCAGTTTGCACCGGACCAAAGGACGCTCGGCCCATTGCTCTCACAGACACTGTGGCCAAAATCTTTTTTAGCATAGTCCACACGAGGATGAGCGAATTCATGCACCGGAATGAGTACCTTGGAGTATCAGTTCAAAAAGGCTTCATGCGTGGCGTCTCTGGCTGCCTCGAGCACAATTCTCTCCTGGCTGCTGCCATCAAGGATGCGAGACAGCACGAACGCCAAATCAATGTATGCTGCCTCGACCTAGAGAATGCCTTTGGGTCAGTCCGACACAGTCTCCTCCACTTTGCACTCCGCTGGTACAACTTCCCACCAGTCGTGCGTGACATTGTAGCCTCCTACTACAACTGTCTGACTTTCCATGTTAAAACGCAAGAATGGACTACCCGCTCTATACCATATTCAATTGGACTATTTCAGGGCTGTTGCCTCTCCCCGACGATTTTTAACATAGTTTTTAATATACTGCTGGAAAGCCTGACCCAGTTTGACAGGAAGTGGGGCTACCGTTTTAAAACAGACGGCCAATACACCTCGTCGTGCCTCGCTTTTGCCGACGACCTAACTTTCATCACCAGAAGCCCCAAGCAGCTTTCCCTGCTATTACAGAAAGTGGAGCTTTTCTGCGACTGGTCAGGCTGTATAAAAGTGAAGCCCTCCAAATGTTTTTGCCTTGGACTCGCCCGCATGGGCACAAAATTTACATCCTATGACCCCAAATTGGTCTATAAGGGCTCTAATATCTCCCTTATAGACCCAAACAATCATTTCAAATTCCTCGGCAGAAAAATCACCCATCAGGGAAAAGACGTCTCGGGCGATCATGTTATAGAGCATTTCAAAAGTTGCCTGGCGAAAATAGATGCCTTGCTAATTTCTGGCCCTCGTAAGGCCTGGATCTATGACAATTATCTAACGTCACATTTGTCATGGCCCTTTCTTATTTACGATTTTACCAAAACCCAACTGTCCCGTCTAGATGCGCTGGTGACAGCTAGTTTAAAATCCTGGCTGTCCTTAGCCAAACCAGCTGACCCCTCGACTCTCTTCAGGTCCAAACAAAATTTTGGGCTAGCGCTTAAACTGCCCTCTCTGCTCTACGCCAACTCCAGAATAACCAAAAATTCGATTCTGTGCAATTCCAAAGATCCGGCAATATCGAAGCACGTAATAAGTGGCCGTAGTGATTCAAATGATCTACAAGCCCGCGTAGACTTCCACAAAAAGTTCCTTACTGGAATCAGCCAGAATGGCACTGGTCTGGGGTATGGCAGTACAACCACGAGCGACGTGGACTTGAAGAAGTCTCTTTTGCGGGGAGATTACGACAGCAAGAGTATGGCTCATGCTATTGGCCCTCAATGCCAGAATGATTGGACAACAATTGGGGACTTTTGCATTCCGCCTCCAATGCACTGGAAGGTAATGCTCTATGACTGGACGCCAGAGATGCTGAAATTTTATTTGAATGCCTTTCAGCATACACTTCCAGACCCCAGTAACCTCGCTCGTTGGAGCTTTGCCGAGGATAGTTCTTGTCCCCTCTGTAGCAATACCCCTTGCACAGCTAGACACATTCTAGCTGGCTGCAAGGTGGCCTTAGATCAAGGACGGTACACTTACCGCCATGACAAAGTTCTCGCTGTTATTCGCAAGGTAATTAGTCTCTCAGTGGCTCGTGCCAACAAGGGTTTGACAGTATCCTCCAAACCCCCAATACAGTTTGTGCGGGATGGCTCTAAAGGCAAAAAACATTTAACTACAAAACCTTTCTCAATAATCGAGAAAGCTACAGATTGGATTCTGGAGGTTGATTCGGTCTCTAAGCAGTATAAATTCCCTGAAAGTCTCGGATGCACAGCCCTCCGTCCAGATATAACTCTTTACTCTCTATCTCGGAAGGTGGCTCTTATTGTAGAATTAACTGTTCCATGGGAATCAAATATCCCAAAAGACCACGAGTACAAATTAAATAAATACCATGATCTTGCAAATGCCGTAACCCGGAACGGCTTCACTGTTCACCTTCACGCGGTGGAAGTTGGCGCTCGGTGCCTGCCAGCTAAATCTCTATTTCACCTCTTTAAAGATCTTGGCCTTTCCAGAAAAATAATCAACTCTTTCTTAGAAAAATTATCTAAAACTGCGATTTGCGCATCTCAAATTCTGTGGCTTCGAAGGGGGAGTGAATGGGTGGCAAGGTGAACGCTCACATGTGGCAAGACAGCTGTCCTAAACCTACCACAGCCGGTTCGTAAGTCCGGAATCCACTGCTCACCCCCCAGAAGTGTAAAAAAATAGTATTATGATGGGCCCGACTCCGGTCGGTGAATTCCATGGCAGCTCCGTTTGTATTTATTTATTATTGAGGTAAAGTTTGTGACGTTGTAGGAAGTAATCTCTGGATCTACTGAATCGATTTTGAAAATTCTTTTACCAATAGAAAGCCACGTTATAAGCCACTATATATTAATCCGAAAAATGAAAAGGCTTTTTCGTGGTAGTCGGATTTGCAAAGTAAGTCGGAGAATAAGCGGTCGAACGATAACGTTTCTAAGTAACGCTGCCTTAACGATGAGAGATATATGATTGAGTTCTAGAGAATAGTTGTAGAGCTTGATAATGCTTACAAAAAAGTCAGCGACAGCATATGTCTAACTTTTATATTTAAGTCACAAAAAGTAGTATTTTATATTAAAAAAATAATTTAAATCGTTAGGTCATGTTTATTGGTCATATTATTAACAATTATGAATTATTATCAAAATAAGTAAATTTATCGTCTCAAGTGTTTAATACAAAAGATTTTTCCTTTTACTGCATATAATTTCCCTTTTACTGCATAAATAGTTAAAAAGATAATACGCTCACAAATAAGACACTCACAAGAAGACCTTCACAAATAACGGTATTATAGTCAAATTGGCATGCAAATACATACATACATACATATGCAGTAAAAATATAACCCTTCTTTTGGCAGTCAGGAAATAAATCATAGCACTAAGTTCTAACCGAACCACACTCATAATTTCATCACAGGTAAAAAGTTTTACCGCTCAAAGAAGTGGGCACGGGTCAGCTAGTATCTTCTATAACTGTAATTGTAAGCATCTAATAAATGAAGTTTTTGTGAAAACAATGGCGAAACCCACATTAACTTTAACCCTTGGAGTAAATGGGTATTTTCATGGATGCATCTGTGTCTTTTGCAGGATTTTCGGCGACATCGACTTAAAGTACTATAACTACGAAACTACTACACCAATCATAAAAAGAACAACTGCACAATGATTGCATTGAAATTTCGAATATAGAATATTGAAATATCATTTTGTAAAACAATTAGATAATTATGAATAAATATGAGAACGTCAAAGAAGTGAAAAAAACGCGCGACCAGATCTGGTCGTATCATACTCAACGGATAATTGTTTCACAACCAGATTTGGTCGTATCATACTCAACGGGTTAACTGTTTACCACTTTCTAAATTTTGCAGGCTCGAGTTTTTTGCTGTAACCTCAACAGTTTCTGTAATTCTATACTAATATTATAAAGAGGTAAAGTTTGTGAGTTTGTGAGGTTGTAGGGAGTAATCTCTGGATCTACTGAACCGATTTTGAAAATTCTTTTACCAATAAAAAGCCACGTTATTTGTGAGTGTCATAGGCTATATATTAATCCGAAAAATGGAAAGACTTTTTCGTGGTAGTCGGATTTGCAAAGTAAGTCGAAGAAAAAACGGTCGAATGAAAACGTTTCTTTTGAACGCTGCTTTAACTATGAGAGATATATGACAGAGAAAAGTTGTAGGGCTTGGTAATACCTACGAAAAAGTATACAATTAGATTATAATTATAAATAAATATAAGAAAGTCGAAAAAGTGAAAAAAACTCGGCATTTCTAACTTGTACTTATCTTACGGAAAAATACGGAACCCTATTTAGAAATTGTAAATACTATCGTGATCTTTATAAGATTCTCTATCAAAGGTAATATTTCATTTCGCTTATTTACATACAAAACTATTTAGATATTAGCTCATAAAACCAATAAAAATTTTGATGATTTCTCGAACAAAATAATATATCATGTTTGACAATGGAATTTTACCAGAAATATCCGCAAAATGAAGCGCGAAATTATTCTAGCGGCAGTCTATGTATCTATGGTAATAATGTGATATATGGTATGGAATTTAGGATGCGTTCGAATTAGAAAATAATATTACTCTGAGCTCCGGGAGCAAGCCGCCAATATTTGTCATTACGTAGTCAACGGTGTTCTGATGAGCAGCCAAATTTGGTTGTTACGTAGCCGAAGGCTTAAATGATGCAAAATGCCTATAGGCATTGTTGGCGCTCGACCGATTCAGTAGGGGTTCTAGAGCTGATAGCCATACTGAAGAATAGGTCTTAGGATTTGGGAGTTAATGGGCCCTTGCTGAGTTGGCCACGAAGACCCATTCTGTTCAGGGTTGGTGACACTCACGGGTCAACAACTATCCGACGGCCTCCACGCATGAAGTGCGAGCCTGGGTAGGACTCTGGCCATATGGTCAGTTTCCCCTGGGAAACTGACCATATGGCCAACCTTCTGGCGCTCCTGGACGGTCTGAGCACCGTGCGGCGTAAGCCAATCGACTGTGCACTCTGGCTAAGTCGGGGGCGTCTGAAAGCAGTACTGTTTCCTATAGAGCGGGGGTGGTTGCGGACCTTACGGCGACTGCTCTTGAAACGTCCATCGGCTACCCGATCCTGGGTGAACAGCCGGGCAAAGTTCGGTATACACTGTTTCACCGCTTCGTAAGGGAGAGGACCGTGCAAGCGACCTCAAACTCGTAACCAATCGAGAGACCGGAGTAATCTGGTCACAATTGAAAGTAAGGGCGTGAGTGTCGGCCCGCCAGGTAACATTCCTGGCTATCTCGCGGTTAAAGCGTTGGCCTCTTACGGGCTTGTGGCGTAGCTAGACGGTGGACAGTTTTGTCCCCAAGTCTTCTGCGCTCACTTCCAGGGAGATAGAACGACTAATTGTTAAAACTTCCTGAGGTGACGGGCTCGCCCGCTGTAGTCGACAACCCAAGTTGAAGAATAGGTCTCAATGATCTCTTGTAGAACTTTATTAAAACCTCAATTGACAGCTGTTGGAAAGCCTTCCATATCAGATAGAAAGTAGAGTTGGCTCCTTTAGCGATTGCAACTACTTGTTTTTCCCTTTTGACGATATTATTGTTGCTTAACCCCTTGAGTATGATACGACCAAATCTGGTTCTGAAACAATTATCCGTTGAGTATGATACGACCAGATCTGGTTCTACGTTTTTTTCACTTCTTTGACGTTCTCATATTTATTCATAATTATCTAATTGTTTTACAAAATGATATTTCAATATTCTATATTCGAAATTTCAATGCAATCATTGTGCAGTTGTTCTTTTTATGATTGGTGTAGTAGTTTCGTAGTTATAGTACTTTAAGGTCGATGTCGCCGAAAATCCTGCAAAAGAGACAGATGCATCCATGAAAATACCCATTTACTCCAAGGGTTAACTGCTTGAAATCAAATATACCCCAAGGTTACAGTATAAACTAAATAAATACCATAAATAATAATATTACCTCCAACGCCCCATCCGACAACTCCAAGACCGTTAATCATGGTAGTGTGGGAGTCGGTTCCGACGACGCTGTCGGGAAAGAGGACTTCCGAGTCGGAGAAAACCACCCTTGCGAGGTACTCCAGATTCACCTGGTGCACGATTCCAGAGCCCGGCGGTACCGTCAGCATGTTAGCGAAGGCTTTCGCTCCCCACTATACAAGAAAAAAATATTAACTATATCAAAGGCATTTGAAAGAACGCAACGACAAGATGTCGGAGACCTAAGCTTGAAACTTGTCTCCGACAGTGCCTCCGTACTACAAGCGCTAGCAAAAAATACTATAACCTCTGTCCTTGTACTGGAATGCCACAATGCGCTTCAATCCATTGCAGGGTCAAATAAAGTGACCCTGCAATGGATTAAAGGGCACAGCGACTCACTGGGCAACGACGCGGCAGATGAACTGGCCAAAAGGGGATCAAAGGAAATAGTATATGGACCGGAACCCTCGATGCCCATACCCCAGGCCCAAATAAAAACATGGCTACGCAGGAACACCGACGAAACCCACCTTAAAGAATGGAAAAAAAACGCAGGATGCAGGCAAACAAAGAATGCGGTTCCGGAAGCGTCTAAAAAACTTGCCCGCAACCTCACCAGATTAAAAAGGGACAAAATCCGTAAAGTCATAGGTACTATGACAGGCCACTGTCCCCTAAACAAACACCCGTTTACAGTAGGTGTGACAGACAGCCCTCTATGCAGAGGATGCATGGAGGAAGAAGAAACGCCACAGCATGTGCTCATGGAATGCAGGAGCGTGGCAGAGCAACGGGCAAGAATACTACAATCTCCAGCATCTGTCCCGGAGGCCTGTAGCAACCCAAACAGGCTGCTAACCTTCTGGGACAGCCTGGGTTGGCTGGAGTAACATAAATAGAAACATGAGCCACGCACAACGGCCCAATCAAGAGGCCAAGTGCGGGAAATAGCCCAGACAAACTAACTAAGATCGCAACGACATGATTACTCCATCGCTGGGTGTGTGCTTACTAGAGTGACTGAAATCAAGGACTTTAGTTAAACTTCAAGGAACACATTACTCAATTACTACTTTTACATTCCTGGCAAAGGAAAGTATTGTGAACGCACTTCTGTGTGTTTGACAAGCGTTGAGCGCGTTGCGTCATCTAGCAATAGGTAAAATATTGCGAATAAATTTGAACCACCGTGGTCCGTAAAGATTGAATACTAATTTCTTACCTTCAAAAAAGTGAACCGCTCCTTATTCCTTTCAAACTCCAAGTCTTGATTTTTCTGCAAGGCATCAGGACTAAAACAAAACAAAATATAAAGATCAGAAACAAGGTGCCTGATATAGTTGGTTGAAACTAGTGACGGTTCTTTCATACACGCCGAAAATCTCTTGAAAGTTTTCTTAAATCTCTTAAAGTATCCTTATTTTGCAAAGGACATCAACCTGCTTGAAAGTGTGAGCGACAAAACTGCCAAAAACCCTAAGAAAAACACACTATGAACATAGATTAAAAATCCTCAAACTGACAACTCTGGAGCAACGGAGACACAGAGGTAATCTCTAAGAAACATACAAAATACTGAGGCAACACTACGACTGCCCAGAGTTGGAAAGCATGTTTGTGTTCAATTCAAACCATCACTTAAGAGGTCACAGCCTGAAACTCAACGTTACAAGCTTTTCAACTGAAGCAAGAAAGCACTTCCTGACAAACAAAATCGTGAACAGCTGGAATAAACTGCCCGAGGAAGTTATCGAAGCACCAACCATAAACGCATTCAAAAATAGGCTTGATATATATTTTAAAAATGATATATAAAAGAAATAAAAAAAGATACAGCAACACCAGTGAATTTCATAGATATGAACATATCAGTTAAGCTGCTAGTTTATCAACAAATAATAATAATAATAATAAAAAGATCGGTAAAATAATAAATGATTTTGCGAGCGCCTATTGCTATCTAGCGAGCACAGATCGCTCCAAGACAAAACAGCTTATGACAGCGCAACAATTCGCTGCAATCCTAACGAGTTGAGTTCAGCTAGTCATATGGTGGTACCACTTCGTTTTGGCGTTTAGATTTTACCAGCCTTGGATTTACGATTCGGGGTGGTTGAAACTAATGGTTGTCGAATGTTTGGAACTAGGGCATCTCCATGTTGCATTTCGTAGTAAAATACTAGCTGCCAAAACGAAGTATGACATTGAGCAAGCCAATACCATATATACTAAATGACAATACTAGCAAGAAAATTGTAAAAAAAAAATATTTTGACTTTTTAGCGAAAAAACATATTTTTGTTTTTTTTTTATACAAATATTGAAGATTTTTTATTACATAATATTATGTGACATAAAAAACTGAATTTAAAGTCATCTGCAGCGAAGGGCAAGAAAAATGCCAGTGGGCCTGAAGACCAAAGTCCCCTCTATGTCTTCTTTGTTTGAGAGTAGTCAGTCCAAACAATTTCAAACGATCTTCATAATTCCTATTCTGGTAGCCCACTCGAGTCATTTTGGTTTCCTTTTTCTGCACCTTTTCTAGGATCTAAATCAGCTTTACTCAACCTTTTTTTTTCTTAGGCCAAATACAAGTGAGTGCTACATCAGACGGGCCGCAACAACCTATATTACAATTAAACCACAGAAGACGTTAATAAAACTCAACTTTTAAAAGTAATCATTTATTTAAAAGTAATGAGATTGTTGACATTGCCTACTTTTGACAATTTTATCTAAATCCGGCTTATTATTGCTACATGCTACTCTCAACACGTCATCAAGGTGTGAATCAGTAAGCCGACATCTGTAGGAATTTTTTGCATATTTCATTTTAGAATAAGACGATTCACAGAGGTAAGTTGATGCAAACAACGTCAACAGCAAGCGTGCACAATTTTTCAAGGTTTCATAATTAACGGGTACTAATTTCCAAAACTCTTCATATTTTTTTACTTCTCTTTTCTCTTTAAAAGATGCTTCCAGATTTGTGTCGTTTTTAAATTAAATAAATTCATCCAATAATTTTGCGTTCTCAAATCCAAATGCAGTCAGTTGCGTGATATTGGCTATTTTTGACTAGCAAAAAACATTTCTTGATTTTTCTTAAATCCTGAAATCTGCGCTTGAATTCCTTGCTTAACCCGTTGAGTATGATACGACCAAATCTGGTTCTGAAACAATTATCCGTTGAGTATGATACGACCAGATCTGGTTCCGCTCGGCGCGCGCGCTTTCGAACTCTTTTTTTACCATCGAAAGCATTTTGTCTCTTTCATGCGTATGGCAGATCGGTACAGAATTAAATTCTCTGTTATAATTCGCAGCAGCAACTGCACAGTCCATGTGACATATTATTACTGACCGCGGCAAATCGAACATCCACTTTCACGAAACGTCAAATCCGCCGGTGCTTGTGTCGGCATTTCGAAAACGGTTTTCGTGTGGTTTTCGGTGCGTATTTGAACGAATCGTAAGTAAAACCATTTCTACAACATCATATAGTCCCCCTAAACTGATTAGATGTACCATTTATCGTGTATATAAAGTATTTCGGGTCTTTGAATGTCGCGTCGCAAATGCCAGTCGGCCATTGTTTTTTCACTTCTTTGACGTTCTCATATTTATTCATAATTATCTAATTGTTTTACAAAATGATATTTCAATATTCTATATTCGAAATTTCAATGCAATCATTGTGCAGTTGTTCTTTTTATGATTGGTGTAGTAGTTTCGTAGTTATAGTACTTTAAGTCGAGCGCCGTCGATATCGCCGAAAATCCTGCAAAAGTGACAGATGCATCCATGAAAATACCCATTTACTCCAAGGGTTAAGGAATCTAAGTAATTAGAAATTAATACATAGTTTTCTAGGGAAACATCAATGCCATCTTGTTGAGCCTTTACCATTGTTGGAAAGTTGTGCAGTTTTTATTTTGTATTTCCTCTATGTACAAGTCCAGTTTATCTTCGAAAGAAAATACTTTACTCGTCATCTGAGAAATAATTTTATTTTCTCCCTGTAAACCGCGATTGAGTTCACCAAGATTTTCTGTCACATCGCAAAGAAAAGCTAAAATACACCACCAACTGTCATGTAAACTTCAAAAGTTCACTGTAAACTTTATTATTTTGTTGTAAAAATAAAATAATTTCATGTTGCAAAGAGTAAAACAGTTACAGGACTTTTCCTCTACTCGGTGATCGCACCGCGTACATCGTACCGCGGTATGTAAAAGAACATCGCCGTAATTACTATTCATTTCTTCCAAAAGACTCTTGAATTTCCTGTGTTTCAATTCTCGTGCTCGAATATAATTCACTATATTTATGACAGTTTTCATCAGGGCTTCTACTTCAGGCACGAACATACATGCTGCAAGGTTTTCCTGGTGAATGATACAGTGAATGGATAATAAGTTTTTTTAAACATTTTATTTTGCGCCGACGCGACGATGGATTGACAGAGCGGATATATACGTACGTATATAATAGCAACATTTCTGTGGCGAGGCTTTGGGCCGCTAAGAAAAGGTCGGCGGGCCGCAGGTTGAATACGGCTGATCTAAATCTTTGCATAAGTAGGGGTTATAGAGCTGATAGCCATACAGATATGGAACCCCTTATATTGATGCTGATAAAAAGTGGTTGACTTATAATTGAGAAGAATTAGAAACAGAATTGCAAAGACTGACAGTGGGTCCGATTGCGTTTCTTCGTGAACTAAAATTAGGAACTTAGTTCAACCGAACGAGACAGAGCAATACGTTAGAATAGTATATGAAATGAGCTATCGTTGATTTTTCCGCACCAAAACTACCTGTCGAACTTATTCTTCTTCTCCGTCGTTCCCTCATTACTGAGGATCGTGGCCACTAGACAACAGTTTGCCTACGAGGCTCCTCCACTTCGACCTGTCTTCTGTATGGCGGGTCGCAGATTGTATTGACCCTTTTGTAACTTCTTTGATGAGGTTGTTCCATCTGGCTCTGCTTTTTCTTCCCTCCACTTGACCCCCGGAAAGCATTTTCTCCAGATTCTCTTGGTTTCTCCTGGCAACATGACCGAAGAACTGCAGGACCCTTCTCATGCATACGGTGGAGAGCCTCGCTTGGACGCCGAGTTCTTCCAGGACAGATTTGTTGGTGCGGCGTGCTGTCCATGGGATTCCTAGCATTTTATGCCAACACCACATCTCCAGTGCATCGATTTTGGTGCGTATTCGAGCCTTCAGGGTCCATGTCTCCGACGCATAGAGAAAGATCGAGAAAACCAGAGCTCGACCTTAGTCCGCTGACTTATACCCCGATTCTTCCACAGCCTTTCTAGCTTGCTCATGGCCGATCTTGCCATCTGGCTTCTGCGTGAGACCTCCTTTTCGCAGTTTCCGTCGTTGCATATCATGGAGCCCAGATAGACAAAGTTTTTCACAGCTTGAAGGTCACTCAGCTCGTTGGTGCGTTGCATGGCTCTAGCAACACATGATCTAATTTCCGATTTTAGTTCTAGAGAAACGCAATGGAGCTTAGTATTGTATTTAACTGTATCAAAAATATTAATTATTATCATTACCTCCTGACGAAATCCACTTGAACAGAGTGATCTATTACGAGATCCGCCGGACAAATCGGATTAATCTTGTTCGGATCTCCGCCTAGATCGCGGACTGCGTCACGCATCGCCGCAAAGTCTACCACCGCCGGCACGCCAGTGAAGTCCTTAAAAAGTATAGAAAAATAATTACACCACATACCACTTTTATTTCATTGCAGCCTATTTAACCTGTTGGATGCCAGCTTTCACGCGCAAAAAACAGCGCTGCAAATTGTTGGTCGATTTTGTATATAAATACTAACAATATCAACTAGAGCTGTCGACTACGACGGGCGAACCCATCACCTCAGGAAGTTTAAACGATATTAGATCGTTCTGTCTCCTGTGAGGTGAGCGCAGAAGACGAAAACAGTCCACCGTCTATTTACGTCACACGCCTGTAAAAAGCCACCGCCTCACCGCGAGATAACCAGGTTAATCACCCAGTGGGCCGACACTCGCACCCTTACTACCACTAATATTATAAAGAGGTAAAGTTTGTGAAGTTGTAGGAAGTAATCTCTGGAACCTATTTTGAAAATTCTTTTACCAATAGGAAGCCACGTTATTTGTGATTGTCATAGGCTGTATATTAATCCGAAAAATGAAAAGACTTTTTCGTGGTAGTCGGATTTGTAAAGAAAGTCGGAGAATAAGCGGTCAAACGAAAACGTTGCCTTAACGATGAGAGATATATGATTAAGTTCTAGAGAAAAGTTGTAGAGCTTGATAATGCCTACAAAAAAGTCAGCGACAGCATGTGTCTAACTTTTATATTTAAGTCACAAAAAGTAGTATTTTATATTAAAAAAATAATTTAAATCGTTTGGTCATGTTTATTGGTTATATTATCAACAATTATGAATTCTTATCAAAATAAGTAAATTTATCGTCTCAAGTGTTTAAAACAAAAGACTTTTCCCTTTTACTGCATAAATAGTTAAAGAGATAATACGCTCACAAATAAGACACTCACAAGAAGACACTCACAAATAACGGTAATATAATCAAATTGGCATGCACATACATACAAACATATGCAGTAAAAATATAACTCTTCTTTTGGCAGTCAGGCAATAAATCATAGCACTCAGTACTAACCGAACCACACTCATAATTTCATCACAGGTAAAAAGTTTTACCGCCCAACGAAGTGGGCACGGGTCAGCTAGTATCGAATATGAGAAAAATTGTTTGCTTAACCCTTGGAGTAAATGGGTATTTTCATGGATGCATCTGTCTCTTTTGCAGGATTTTCGGCGACATCGACTTAACCCTTGGAGTAAATGGGTATTTTCATGGATGCATCTGTCTCTTTTGCAGGATTTTCGGCGACATCGACTTAAAGTACTATAACTACGAAACTACTACACCAATCATAAAAAGAACAACTGCACAATGATTGCATTGAAATTTCGAATATAGAATATTGAAATATCATTTTGTAAAACAATTAGATAATTATGAATAAATATGAGAACGTCAAAGAACTGAAAAAAACGCGCGACCAGATTTGGTCGGCTCGTACTCAACGGATAATTGTTTCGCAACCAGATTTGGTTGACTCATACTCAACGGGTTAACGAGTTTTTCACTTATCAGGTAAGAGTCTGGAACAAATTATGCTCGTTATGAGAGGTTACACTGTACTTAATTTCCATATAGCTGCATTAAACATTTTAATCAAATATTAATGCCGAGGCGGTTGTGTAACGAAACCCAAACGGGTTCATCCGCCGGCGGAGAGAGGGCGTTGAATGAAATTAATATTCAGATAAAATCAGCCATTGGCTACTTGCCGGGAAAATCTTGAGATGACACAAGTGTTTTTTTTGTCATTTCTTTTGAGGAGCTTTGATACAGATATAGATATTCCGCAACGGGTTACTACTGTAAAGAAATAGTACCTGTAACAAGGCGCGGGCGGGTTTGAAGTTGATTTCGACACCATCGGGTACAGTCTGGTTGTGCTCCCAGTCGAGCACGTTCTGCACATCCTTCTCCGTCACCTGGAAGTTGTCGCAGTTGCGAACGCACGACTCTAGCAGCGTCCGAATACTGAACGGGAGACGTTCTGAAATTAAAACACACCAATATAATAATAATAATAATAATAAAACTCTTTATGCTTAACCTCTCAAGCCTCAGAAGGACGAAACGGACTCAAACGTAAAAGCACAGTTGCGCCTCGTTGGGACCGAAAGTTAGTATTGTAAAGTTCTAATATGCAACAATTCAACAGTGCAACAACGGTTTGCGAGAAATTAATATTTTGTTCGGCCGCCATAATAAATCTAAAATTTCCGTTCTGACTCCGACCCTGTTCAGGATCTTCCTCTCTGATCTTCCCCAACTCGCCAGAATATCAACGAGCCTCTTTGCTGATGATGTTAAGCTTACTGCAGACGCTGTCTTGAGTTGTGGAACGTTAAGAGAAGCTTTAGATGAAATCACAAAATGGACTCAAGACTGGGTTATTAAAACCAACCCTAAGAAATGCACAGTTCTACACCTGGGTAAAAACAACCCTAAAAATGACTACCAACTTGGATCGATCAGCTTAACCACCACAAATGCACAGAAAGACCTTGGTATAACGATAACGGACAACTTGAAATGGGCAAACCATATTGAAAACATCGTAAAACAGGCAAACTCACTTCTATATTTGGTAAAGAAAGCTTTTCAAGTATTGACGATACCGAAATTTCTAAAATTTTACAAAACCTACATTCGTCCTCCGATCGAGTATGGATTTCAAATCTGGAATCCTTATTTTGCCAAGGACATCAACCTGCTTGAAAGTATACAACGTAGAGCGACAAAACTGCCAAAAACCCTAAGAAAAACACCCTATGAACATAGATTAAAAATCCTCAAACTGACAACTCTGGAGCAACGGAGACACAGAGGAGATCTCATAGAGACATATAAAATACTGAGGCAACACTTCGACTGCCCAGAGTTGGAAAGCATGTTCGTGTTCAATTCAAACCATCACTTAAGAGGTCACAGCCTGAAACTCAACGTTACAAGCTTTTCAACTGAAGCAAGAAAGCACGTCCTGACAAACAGAATCGTGAACAGCTGGAATAAACTGCCCGAGGAAGTTATCGAAGCACCAACCATAAACGCATTCAAAAATAGGCTTGATATATATTTAAAAAATTATATATAAAAGAAATAAAAAAGGAAACAGCAACACCAGTGAATTTCATAGATATGAACACATCAGCGTTAGGCTGCTAGTTCATCAACAAATAATAATAATAAATCTAAAATTTCCATAATTATACATAGTCTTTCAAAGACATGCGCTCGCGAAATCTCGCAGCTCGAGGGGTTAAGAAATTGTAGTAATGTCCACGTTTCCGATCCATAAAGAAGAATGGGAAGAACCAACGTTCGGTATAGTTGTACTTTGGTTTTGATGGTTTTGATTTACTTGGGTTGGTCAGAAGTACTGGGCTACTAGCTGACCACTGACCTAACCACAAAGTGGGTAGTTACAAAAGATCTTATAGATCCAGGTGACATCAGGGGCTGGAAACAAGCCCCCCACTCCGTTTACTACTACTTACTACTACTACCCCTTGAGAGGACTGTGGTACTATATTGAACTTCATTTTATATTGTAATACTATGTTGAACCATCAACGACATATTGAAAAATGTAAGCACAAATAGAATTACATAACAGAATGGTAAAGTATGTTCTTCTCTGTTCCAGTTTACATTTATCAATTTATCGGTAAGGTTCGAAGTTCAAGTATAATTCGAAGTTCGAAGTCTTCCAAATGCAATGCTTGAGGCAGATTCTCGGTGTCTCACTCCGCGACCGAATTCGAAACGAGACCATTAGAGAAAGATGCGATCTAGTAACAACGATCGAAGAAGAAGTACAAAAACGTCGACTACGATGGTTCGGCCATGTTTGCCGAATGAACGACAATCGCTTGCCACGTAAACTTCTTTGGCGAGACCGTCCGACAGAATGGAGAATTCAGCGATCGGCACCGAAGAAAACCTGGCTAAATACCATCAAAGACGACCTTAAAAATCAACGATTGTCGGCTAGGGATGCTCGAGACGTGGCAAAAAATCGTCAAGAATGGAAGCGAATCGTGAATGGAGTACGAGATCCAGCGGCACCGACAGCAGCGTATTGGCTGCGAGGGCGACCCCCTCCCCAATCGCCGGCTACGGAATAAATAATAATAATAATAATAATAATAAATATCGGTAAGGTGATTATGACGCATATTAAAATTAAATATTACCATATTTTGCGCCAAAACTCTGCAAATCGTAGTATTTGTAAGTTTTCCCGTTGATGCTGAGCGACTTAACGCGATCGTTGTATGGATTTGGACTTCCTGAAAGAAAAATAAAAATTAGTAAATGAATTTATCCAGCGAAAGCTTTCTCTTTCGAATGGCCTGGCTAGAAAGAGATAGGTGATTCCCTTGCCCAAACATAGTCTCAACACAGCAGAAAATGTCTGTAAGATGGGTTTCGACTACTAGATTATCCGATAGCTTAAGTTAGCTTTCAAGTTATCAAAGTCATGCATCAGACTTCTTTGCGGACTAAAAATGCGGGAATTAGGGGGATTTGGAAGGGGGGGGGGGAAGTTATGGGGTGGTGGTTTGGGGGGGGGGAAGGTTGAGGGGCTTGGCGCGCGGGGGGTGGGGGGTTGTATGATTGCCAGGAAAGTTTTGGGGTGACACAACTGATTTTTTCTTTTGTTTACATATTCCAATAGCTTTCACATTCACAAAACGATCACAAAGAAATTTATTGAAATTTGGCAAGTTATTATTATGTGTTGGCAAGTATACATAATAATGTATACTTCATGTAATGTATACATAATGTTTCTCTTCCGAAGCTGCAAATGTTGGCAAATTAGATTAATAAAGATTTTGTAATGTTTTAAATTTTTATTTTTAGATAACCTGCGACCCCAAGGCGGTCTTTTCGCGACCCATCGCTTGAAAAACACTGGCTATATAATCAATGTTATTACCTATATAATCGTTGCTGTTATCACACGTGCTGTTGGCACCGGCTATTGTGACCGATATAATTTTTATCATCTTAATATTGTGCTAACATAAAATGTACTGATAACATATCTTTGCATCCACAAAGTCCGTTAGTTTTAGTTGGAAATATTTGGAAAAATACTGTCGAATTCTTCCGACATTCGTTTACTTGGTAAACGGCTCATATTTGTTTTGAGAATGCCTTTGACAGATAAATATAATATTATAAATAGGACGAATTTACCGCCTTCGATCTATATATTAATTTGAAATGTGTAACCGCCAAATTGAGAGAACGGCTGAGTGTAAAAAATTTGGTTGAGGTGTGTATAAAAAGCTCTTGGTCTGTAGATATGTCGTCAAAAGAGGAAAATAAAAAGTCATCAAAAGAGAAAAATTGACAGATAAATATAATATTATAAATAGGACGAATTTACCGCCTTCGATCTATATATTAATTTGAAATGTGTAACCGCCAAATTGAGAGAACGGCTGAGTGTAAAAAATTTGGTTGAGGTGTGTATAAAAAGCTCTTGGTCTGTAGATATGTCATCAAAAGAGGAAAATAAAAAGTCATCAAAAGAGAAAAATTGACAGATAAATATAATATTATAAATAGGACGAATTTACCGCCTTCGATCTATATATTAATTTGAAATGTGTAACCGCCAAATTGAGAGAACGGCTGAGTGTAAAAAATTTGGTTGAGGTGTGTATAAAAAGCTCTTGGTCTGTAGATATGTCATCAAAAGAGGAAAATAAAAAGTCATCAAAAGAGAAAAATAAAAAATGATGGGATGGGGGTGAAGGATGGGCGGGAAGAGGGGCAGATGGGGTGGGTGAGGGGGAAGTTGGGGTAGGGAGCAGGGGGGTTAGGGGGGATATGAAAAGGGCGGTAAAAAGATGGGGGGTTGAGGGGAAAAGAGGGAAAGAGAGGTAAGGTTGGGAGTGATGGTCGAAGGGGGGAGGGGGTGGAGGAGGTTTGAGGGAGGTTTGCGGGTTTAGGGGGTTTGGAACGCGAGGGAGATTGTCTGCTTGGTGGGAAAGTCTAAGGGTGACGCGGGAGGAGGGGCAATTAGGGTGGGTGAGGGGGGTGAGTTGGGGGTAGGGAGCGGGGGGGTTGGGGGGAAATGGAAATAGGGGTAAAAATATGGGGGGTTGAGGGGAAAATTGGGAAAGAGAGGGAGGGTTAGGGGGAAGGTTGGGGGTGATGGTCGAAGGGGAGGGGGCGGAGGGGTTTGACGGGGGTTTGGGGGTTTAGGTGGTTTGGCACGCGAGGGAGATTGTCTGCTTGCCGGGAAAGTCTAAGGGTGACACAAACGATTTTTTTTACGCAATATAGTTAAAAACCAATTTTCAAGATTTCAATCTTTACACCGCCATCTAGCGTAAAGTTGCTAGAGTAAGCTGAATTGGCGCAAAACTTTTGTTTACTTTCTGTCACACGTTTTGTTACTTTCTGTTACTACGCGTGACATTACTGATCGTAGATCAAATGAGCAAGGCACCGTAACGTAATCGAATTAATCCAAAGAAATATTATTATTTTTACATAAATAAGAAGTATGTTTCAATTTATTTTTGAAACATTACTGTCAATAAAGTGACCGTCGACTTCAATAGGTTTCAAATAGTAAGGATGAATTTAATGAAGAATGCAAAGGGCAACGGGCAAAAATATATGGGCACTGGACCCACATCTCCAATAACAGTAATGCATTTACTATTAAAAAGATCTATTTATCTAGAATATATATGACTACTACAAGTTACCATAATTATGAGCCGTTTCGAAATTCTGAAGTTTGAAATCTTCTTAACCCTTGGAGTAAATGGGTATTTTCATGGATGCATCTGTCTCTTTTGTAGGATTTTCGGCGACATCGACTTAAAGTACTATAACTACGAAACTACTACACCAATCATAAAAAGAACAACTGCACAATGATTGCATTGAAATTTCGAATATATAATATTGAAATATCATTTTGTAAAACAATTAGATAATTATGAATAAATATGAGAACGTCAAAGAAGTGAAAAAAACGCGCGACCAGATTTGGTCGACTCGTACTCAACGGATAATTGTTTCGCGACCAGATTTGGTTGACTCATACTCAACGGGTTAAATATGGCTAATTATAAACTAAAATCCCAATGCCAATTATTTATTTAGATTATATTATGTACAGTGAAGATCGATAAAAGATAGTATATTATGATGTACGGTCATAATATACTAGGCACACTATATTGGACAGCTGACCTTAGCATATTACATACTTCAGTAAACAGAGAGGCAATTAAATTATGAGACACATTACAGAGTTCAAGTAACATATCCCAGTATCTACCCTTCATGGTAGCGAACAGTTTCCTGCAGCTTGGGCCACAAGTCCACTTTGTTCTCGAATCGGCTCAACTCACGATTCAGCTCCTATTCAGACGCCTCCTCGTGCGGAAGGCTACCCCGGGTATGACTCTCGCGTCTCAGGCCTCACGGCTGGTGTACCGGTTTCTCCTGGTAGGATTGCATACAGCGGTACTGGACGGTTTGCGCACCGTTCGGCAACGCTAATCGGTTGTGCACTCTGACTAATTGCTGAAGGAATCTGGAGACTATGGAAATATACTGTCTCCTAAGCAGCGGGGGTGGATGTTGACATGTCGTCAACCATTCTTGAAATGACCATTAGGCTACCTGATACTGATCTCAGGTCCGCAATAGATTCAAATCGAATCACTGCTAAACACACGGCAGGTAGAGATCGCGCAACTGACTTCGAACCTCTGACCAGTCGGGAGGTTGGAGGCATCCTGATGGTTAATTCCAGATGGAGATATTCTTACAAAACTGGTAGTCAGGGGACGAGGCTGCCCGCTGGTTACCTTTTCTGGTGCCTCGCCATATGGCGTTGGCCTCTGACGGGCAGGTGGTGAAACTAGACAGTGGATTGTTTTTCATCCCATGTTTTCTGCGCTACCCTCAAGGGAGCCAGTTCGATCCAATATCGTTAAAACTTCCTGAGGTGACGGGTTCGCCCGTTGTAGTGTTTCATTTATTGACTAGCTACTTGACTATTTTAATTACTGGCTTTTTATTTTATTTTAATTATTTTGTATTTTATTTTTCAAATTATTACCCTGTTATTTTTCTCTACTTACTGATTATCACTGCAATTATAATTTTATTGTATTTTATTATTATAATTATTTTAACAATTCTTTTACTGGATATATTTTTATTTCATTATTACTTTTTTATTTTTCAACATGATTATAATTTAGGTATTAGTTATCATTAAAATAACTCTTGAAATTTTTGCTAAGTATTTATTAGAGTTATTAGATTTACGATATTTCATTTATTTTTTAATTTTTGTTTTTCTCAGTAATAGTACTTTAATAAGTGTGCGCACAATATAAAATGTACAAGTGACCTAGTCGAGTCTACCTTGGTACGTGCTTCGGCCTAGTTAGGCAGACTTTGTGAATAATGTTTTTGGAAAATTACTTACGAAAATAAATTTATTCTTATTCTTATAGTTGACGGCTCTAGTTGTAGTATCTCCTGTCCATATACTGCTGACAAAGTTGAGCAATCTTAGGTATATATAGGTTGTGCTCGCACAGCGTATGTACTGTATCGTTTCGGGTATTTTGCAATGGTTTTCGTCTAAACATTTATAAAAATACAATGCCTGGATGTGTTAGGTGTCCTAGGGGATATCTGGTAATTACCCATATTTATATTTAAAAGGATAACTCAGATACAGCTCTACATAAAGAGATGTTTTATTGGTATACGTTTTACAGCTATTGGAAAAGTGGGCCCAAAATGCTTATTCTCTTTTACCGTGTGAAGCACGACAGTTCGAACAGGGCACGACAGACCGAACAGTTCGGTGATGTTGCAACTGCCATTGTCCTGGGTAGACTGAAGTCCTGTCAATCATTACCCGTTGTCGCAAAACAAAATGCAGCTGTGGCCTACATTGGATAAACGGCCCATAGCCACTCAAATGATGGAACTCATTAAAACTGTTAAAAACGTTCAGCGAAAGGATGATAGCTTGTTTTTTATTGGGAAACTGGACACGAGGCTACTGTTGCTTTGGAAAATTTTCGTATTCTCATTGCTGATTGGTACACGACCATTCGCTTGCTGGAAGTTATTGACGAACTCTATCATCTTGCACCATGACAATGCTAGCTCTCACACGGCCCGAAGACAAACGATTTTTTAAAAGCGTTAAACATAGAATTAAGGATCTATCCTCCATATTATTTTAACTCTTCTTATATCTTAAAAAATGTACCTATTTATTGCGTTTTTTACTTGGTTTGATTAAGTGTCAAATATTCAGACCATGGTAAAGTATGACCAATAAAAACACCTAGAAACTGTATCAATTTAACAGTCATAGCATTTAAGAAAAAGAAGAATGGCATATCTCATATGCCATTCAGTCACCCTGAAAAAAGTGTAATTGACCTCAAAATGCGGCTATTACCTATGTTGATTTATTTCGGTCGGTACCGTTAGTCGCCCATACAACTCGTTGACCTTGGCCCTGTTTACATATACATTTAATTATAGGTTTTACCTAAACAACGTGATTGCGTTTGAATACATTAATAAGATATATTGTTGCGTATGATGCAAATAGCAAAAATGAAGAATGTCGCCAGTGAAATACCCGAATTTGATCTTTTACTTTTTTTTTATTTGTTGTGTGGGGCTTTTCTACGGTCTTTATGAGCCTTGTAACACTGCGACCATTGCTGATTGTGTTCGCCACCTACTATAGTTCTGCGCTAAGCCTCGTGTCATTTAAGAACCGCAACAGGCTTTTGGCCCCAGATTGTTTCACCTCCTCAGGTTGGAGGTAATGACCACCCAGGTGGATGTATCTTTTATGTATCAGCAGGCCACAATCGCACATGAGGTGCAGAGGAGTTTCCTCTGCCCCTTGGCAGAACCTGCACATTTTTGTGTCTCGGAGCTTGAGGTTGTACATGTGTTTGTTCAGGCCACAATGCCCCATGAGCGTCCTCACCAGTATGCTCAGATTGTTCCTATTTAGCGATAAGGCCTCACGGGCCGCAGCAGCGTAGCGAGGCGGGGGCCGGGGGGGGCGGGCCGCCCCGGGCGACAGAGATTAAGGGGCGGCGAAGCCGTCCCTGTTTTGGAATTATAAATGTAAATTTGTTAAATATTTTTTTTATTTAATCCGTTGAGTATGATACGACCAGATCTGGTTCCGCGTTTTTTTCACTTCTTTGACGTTCTCATATTGACGTTCATAATTATCGACGTTCATAATCATTGACGTTGATAATTATCTAATTGTTTTACAAAATGATATTTCAATATTCTATATTCGAAATTTCAATGCAATCATTGTGCAGTTGTTCTTTTTATGATTGGTGTAGTAGTTTCGTAGTTATAGTACTTTAAGTCGATGTCGCCGAAAATCCTGCAAAAGAGACAGATGCATCCATGAAAATACCCATTTACTCCAAGGGTTAACAAATTTTTATTAACCCCTCACATCGCGAAGTTAAAATTCGGCCCATTCGGCCGTCCCGTTTGTTTTGTCAGTTTGGCGCGTGAAATTGGCGAGTCGATGGCCTTGAGGAAAACGATCATAAGTTATAAACCACTATACGGATCATAAAAAGAACAACTGCAAAATGATTGCATTGAAATTTCGAATATAGAATATTGAAATATCATTTTGATGATAACGTGGCGTAATAGTAGATGATATTTGATTATTTAACATTTTACTGACATTTTGAATATTACGATGAATAATTCTATGTATCTTTTCAAATTACTAACTACTTCAAATATTAGGCTTCTATTTTGATTATTTATATTTATAGTTTGACAATCTAGTAGTTAATTCTTGACTACCTATGTATGTTCAGTAAAGAGTAGTAACGAGACTTACTACCTAACCCAATTATTTTCACACGTCAAAGAGTGGTCTTTGGCCGTCAATTGGACATGACGAAAATGTAATGTAATGTAATTCGTTAACATTATTAAGTTTATTCAATGTATATTCAATTTATTAATTCAATTTAGATGTCGCATTTCTCGACCTTACAGAGAAGTTATACACTAAAAAGTTGAGCGTCTCCAAAATGTTTGCATTCGTTATATCCATGGCCTCAGAAAAACTAAAAATTTAAACATTTCCAAAATAAAACCGACGCGATTTTCTTTCAGATTTAGCATCGAAATGATCAAATTTAGGAGTCTTTGTCTTTTTTTTTTTTAAATAGGCGAGGTAGCAATACCTAATATATTCCAATTAGTTTTTTTTAAACCATGATAAGAACTAATTTACTTAAAAATGTAAAAAAAATAAATTAAGAAAATAAAAACTCCGACGCGATTTCCTTTTAGATTTAGCATTAAAATGATGGAATTTAGTAGTCTGGGTCATTTTTTTAGATAGGCGAGGTAGCGACACCTAATATATTCCATAGGATGACCCCTAGATGTCTCAGATTGGTGTCGGAATAATCATGATAAATATACCTTAAATCAAGAAACCAATCAAGTTTGATGAAAGTAGAATAATTGACATTTCAATCAATTTGCATAGCGAGCCTAACCTATATTCAAATTTATCAATTTCTCGGCGACACACTCACCGGACATGATTCCTCCGCTTGTGTAACAAGCCAAAAACAACGATAACCTAGGTCTGGTTCACCAAAGTTCAACACGGACGAATTCGGATAATTAAATAAATACGAAACGGTCACGTAGGCCGACACAGAAAAAACAACCCCACCCCCACGTCGATCGAGTGACACTGACGTTTAAGATGAACGATACCAAAGATAATGAACGAAACTATAAAAACGAACGAAAGAGCTGTAAATTGAATCGCACTGAACGAAAGATTCATTTAATGCCTTCTCTACCCGTAGGAATATAATGCCTTGGCCACTGCCTGTCAATGGGCAAACATATTATCGGACGCGTCCGTAAGCCGCGGCTTATGGGCGCGACTGAAAGGTTATCTGTTTAAAAGAATGTCTATTAAGCTGTACACATTATCGAACTACAGTCGCGGACGTGACCTAGGAGCTTTGGACGTCCGATAGAGATCTGGCAAGCCGCGTCCCAAACACTGTGCATACTGTTCAGTCTTGTCCGTAAGCAGCGGCTTACGGACGCGTCCGATAATATGATTGCCCCTTCACTCGCGCTTCCCATACATTTTAAACACGTGACAAATGGTGCCGACTCACTTCCGCGTGAACGATGCGGCCAAGCATTGGCCAACGTGAAGAGCGGTCATGAGAAGCTTTGAAATCGGTATCTGTCTCTTTTAGAAAACGGGTCTTTAATGTAGTATTTTTCTTACTTTTTTCTATATAAAAGAATATATAAATTTTTCTATATAAAAGAAATATATAAAAGAAATTCTATTTCAAAGGTCATTGAAATTAAAATAAGATTTTTTCAAAAGGAAATTACGTTGTATTTGATAAAATATTTGGTAATGAAGGATATTTCCATTACGATTATTTGTAATAGCAATCCTGCGACTGCTCTCAACGCAAAAAAAAAATGCAGCAATCTACAGAATTTAAATCTGGCTCGATTTTTATTTCCGTAGTGCGCGCGGTTCCGTGGACGTCTATAGTCCACAAATTATCCGGAATAAAACGCATCGCAGTGCGTGGTCAGCCAGGTAATTCTATTTTATAGAAAGATCAATTTTCTCTTGATAGAGTTATATAATAAATATTAATGTCACATATGTGGGAAACGGCACAGCAAGACAGGTAAATCAATATGTAATAATTAAAATTAAGATTTTATTGATCGTAATATATTCTTCATCATTTAATAGTAAATTTAATTTGGTAGTGATGAGTACTCTAACCCATTGATCGAAGGACGTAGACACCGTCAATCCTTGATGGTCTAGGCACCACTGATCTAAGAGGCTGAACGCTTACTGCCATCTTCTGAAGAGGCTGTAGGTTGCCAGGTACACCGGTGACGAGCACGTTTGCATCGACTTTCTGACGATTTGTCGGGTGTTTGTACTCAAAATGTACTATTAGGTACATTTTGGGGTTATGTTTTGTCTGACATTTCGTATAGTTTAACCACAAATTGTTGGCACCTACTTGTCTCAATCGAAGGCACGACTAAATTTTATTCTTTCAGGCTTACAATTATTTAAACGTCGATGTTACGTAATAGAATCATTAAAAGAGCAGATACACTAGTCTGAAGACAATACGCATCTCCGTAGACGGTACTGAGACATGTCCCTAGATTATTTAGCCTTACTATTCTTACATTACTGTGTTGTAATGTAAATAGTTTTCCCAAAACGCAGGGTCTACTCTTTTTTGCCAGATTGTATGTAAATTTGAAAATTTGATCTCTCTAAATATTGTTAATTTCAAGTGCCCAAGGCTACTAACAGATATAGCATTAAAGTGATCGAATTGAGTGTCTTTTTTATATATAAATAAAAGACGTACCAAAACTACATTAATTCCGAAAGCTGTGCTCGCGGTGGAGGCTCAAAAAACGGCCGCCGAAGACTGGGCAGGATTGACAACCAGGGCTAAAAACTTACGAAAATACCAAAGTGGACAAAGTACAATATCTTTGTTTCGTGCGGCATCTTCAAGAGTAAAGAAAGTAAGAAACGGCACTGATAGACCATGAAATAAATATGTAATAATTAAAAATAAGATTGTATTCATCATAAGATATTCTTCATAATTTAAACTAGATTCAGTTTGGTAGTGATAAGTACTCTAACGCATTGATCGAAGGATGTAGCTATAGCCAATCCTTGATGATCTGGACACCACTGATAAGAGTTAAGAGGCTGAGTGCTTATTGTCATCTTCTGTAGACGCTGCAGGCTGCCAGGAACGCCGGTGACGACCCCGTTCGCATCGACTTTCTGTCGTTTTTCTGGGTATTTGTATTGCCAGAGCATAACCTGAAAGTTGCAATGAAATACAGTGAGCTGTGTTGGTCATCGAGGCGAGGGCCACTCATAAGAGAGTTGCCAGATGTTCGGTTTTAGATCGGACATGTGACAGTCCGGTTTTCTTTATGTCTGTCCGGTCGATAAAATCTTGGTAAACCGGACAATACAACATCGTGTGCTATCTGGCGCGCGCTCTAGGGCCGACAAGTAGAAATCTTAATATTTGGTGCATTTTCTTTAACAATGAAGCAGCACCAAATTTGTTGAAATTTGTGCAGTATGTGTGTAGCTTTTATGGAGCGAGTCTATAGCGTCATGGGAAATGTATGGACAGACGAAAGAAATCGTCTCACAGTAAACACCGTAAAAAAATAATTTGACGTTATCTTTTCGTTTTTTTTTAAAGTTGTTTTTAGTTTTAATTGCACTGAATTCAAAGATGTCATCTCATGCAATAAACATTTATTCAAAGCAGTTGCATCGAATTATAAATGTATAAAAAAGTAGATTACTTGTTAATTTAGCATCCAATGCCATTGAGTAAAAAATCAGTTAAAACTTTATTCTTTTTCGCGATTTTTACAAAATCAAATCAAAATCAATCAAATCAAAACAAAAAAATTAAAACTTTTCTAAACACATCCAGTATTCCTACCTCTACGATTCCTACCTCTACGGCAAGCGATTGTGCTACTCTAATAACTGCTCTAGCTAGTCTATCAAGTCTATCCTTCAATTAATGCATGGTTTTGCTTATTTTCACTTTCCCGGCCCACCAACCGATCAAGAAGGAAAGTATTGTGAAGTCGCAATTTTTTTTTTCGAGATAAAGACGGAAATATCTATTTTAAGGCCCCCGATAGGCGACTAAGACTATTTTCAGATTAACCCGTTGAGTAGGTATGAGTCAACCAAATCTGGTCGCGAAACAATTATCCATTGAGTACGAGTCGACCAAATCTGGTCGCGCGTTTTTTTCACTTCTTTGACGTTCTCATATTTATTCATAATTATCTAATTGTTTTACAAAATGATATTTCAATATTCTATATTCGAAATTTCAATGCAATCATTATGCAGTTGTTCTTTTTATGATTGGTGTAGTAGTTTCGTAGTTATAGTACTTTAAGTCGAGCGCCGTCGATGTCGCCGAAAATCCTGCAAAAGAGACAGATGCATCCATGAAAATACCCATTTACTCCAAGGGTTAAAGTCTATCTGTGTGTCTATCTGTGTGTATTCCTCCACGATAGTCATCATCATTTGGTCATGGCAAGAGTTGAAAAGGTTTTGGTTGAAATCGGTCCACCAGAGGGCGCACTAGTCATATACCAATCTCAAAATATCGGACTTAGAGACTTGAAATTTGGTATACAGACGCAAATGAAGTTTTGGTTGGAGCCACATTTTGTTGGAATATATCATATACAAGCTATACTATTAAATTTCGTCATACATTGTAATCAAATATTAGCGCTTAGCCTAGACACGAAAAACGCCCCAGGCAGCAGTCGGCCCCCGCGCGCTCCACCATCACCATCACCATACTTTTTTTATAGGCACCGCCTAACCGGGTTCATCCACCGGCCGAGTAGGGCGCTAATTGATTTTATTTATAAAATAAATAATCAGATTAATCAATCCTTGGCTACTTGACGGAGAAGTCTTAAGAGTTGAAGTGACACACCGATTCTTTACCTGGTCAGAGAAGTTATGGCAGCAGCCTCGTTGCTATTACAGTTACTGATTGTGGTTCCTCAGCACGGTATATTATGGAAAGAAAATTCGGTCTCAAGGTTAGCATAAAAAAGCCCGAAGTGATCTGCGAAACTGATGAGTCTCTGAAAACATGTCTTAGTCTGATGTCCTGAAGCGAGAAGCTTAATTTCCCGGGAAGCACAATGGGACATGGATGTTGAAATTATTCGCAAGATTGGCGCTGCTTCAGCCGCTTTAAGCAAACTTAGATTCAAAAATGTCTGTATATATATACATGGTGGAAAGAGTAGATACAATAAAGTACCTAGGATTAACTCTGGACTATACAATGAAGTGGGAAGATCATATCAGGTGCACTGCAACAAAATTGAGAAAACTTGTACATATATTCAAGTTAATAAGAAATGCCGTATCCAAAGATTTAGTACGAACGATATATTTCGCATTGGTCCATAACTTACTAGCATACGGAATCATAGCTTGGGGTGGAGCCTCGCTGCAAGCACTTGATCCTGTAATTAAAGCCCAAAAGTCGCTATTAAGAGTAATACACAAAAAACCCTTCCGGTATTCTTCTGAGAGCTTGTACAATGAATCAAAAGTCCTTGACGTTCGTCAAATATACGCTAAGGTAGTCCTACTCTACTACTATAATCATGACAATTATCATCTATATTCAACACACCATAAAGGAACACGAGTAACAACAACCAGACAGCACTTAATCCAAAAAAAGAGAACAAGTTTTGCACAAAAACACTTCTCTTACATTGCTCCTCGACTGTTCAACAAAATGAATAGTGTTTTACCTGCAGGATTGAAATCTAGGAATAGTCACGGCGTAAAGAAAAACCTAACTAAGTCACTTTTGACTATGGGTCGACAAGAAACGGAGACATTAATAACATATATATTAAAATAGTGCACGATTTGTGAGATATATGTATATATATATATAGTATTATTTTATATTTATCTATAAAGTATATATTTATTTATATATGTATGTATATATTTATATGTATGTACCTAAATTTAATATTATTACGCTTTCTTATTCTATTTTTAACTTCTCAAATGTACCATATTAATATACAAAGATGTATTACAGCTAGTTACGTAAACCACTATACTTTTTTTTATATTAAGCCTACCTTAGTACAGGCGAGGCCTAGTTAGGATGGCTTTGAATTTTTAAAATTAATGTAATATTATTGATAAATAAAGAATTTTGAATTTGAATTTGAATTTGATTATTGTACCGCATAATCTCATATATTCCTCAGAAACGTGGTGTTTATATCAGTAAGAAATTCGCACACTTTACAGATTCCATTACCGGTCCTTTCGGGAGATCGTGAACATCCGGGAGATGATTGCATACAGCACCGAGGCGTGGTCGTTAACTATTGGCCTCATACACAAGCTCAATGACGCGCAGCGAGCCAAAGAGAGAGCTGTGTTAAGAGTTGCAATGCGTGATAGGATTCAAAACGAGGGAATGCTATGTCACTGACATATCTAGTAAAATTAGCAACTTGAAATGGCGATGGGTCGACCATATAGGCCAAACGGGCTCTCAGAAGCGATAAGGTTAAGGAAAAAAGATCCTGAATGGCGACCACGAATCGGCAGACATAGACGTAGTGTGGAACGGCCCCTACACAATGGAACGATGACATTGCCGCAGTCGCAAGAAGTAGGTGAATAGAGGCAGTTTAAGAACGTTCGTCACAGCATTATTTGGGGAAGGCCTATATCCAACCGTGGACCACTACCAAATGATGTCGATGATGATGAATTTCTCACCTGTCCAGTTCCAGCGCAAGTCATGAATACTTCCCGATTCTGAGGCAAATGGCTGCACGTCCAAACCGTTCCGTTTTTAGTATCAGCGTTAACAACTTGAGCGAATCCTTTCGTCGGGTTTTGTGTGCGCAGATCGAAGACGTGAAATTTCCCTTCCAGAGTCGTCGCCGCGAGCTTGTTCATCGGTATGTCTTTCCTGTCGAAATCGACGGAGCAGATGCCATTTTTGAGATTGCTCTCCCAGCGCAGCGTCATCGTGCGCAGGTCGAACATTTTCAGATCGCCGTTGTCGTATCCCGCGCACAGCACTCGTTCGGAATCAGAGTAGGAATTGCCGAAACAGACCGTCCAGCAGTCTCTCCTCGTTTCGGTGGAGCTCGGTTCCATGTTTGCGACCGGTTTCGCCTTCTGGCGGACGTCCCACACCTTAACGCAGCCGTCTCTACTTCCGGTAGCGATTTCAGGTGCTCCGCAATTCAGCAAACCGCCGCCAACTCCATCCAAAGCGTTAATTATGTCGCTGTGATCCTTGGCCGAGTACACGCTCATAGAACTCTCCAAATCCCAAACTTCCAAACAACCTTTAAAGTTCCCGGTAGCCAAATTCCTATCAATCAGATTGGAAGCGCCGAATGAGCCGCATTTAAACGCATCGGGACGTTCCAATTCGGAAACTTTCTCTAGCTTTCCATCGGAGATTTCGTAGATTTCGATGAGACCTGCTCCGTTAGGCTTCGAACCCAAGACTACAAACTTTGCAGAACAGGGCACCCATTTGCAATCGAACAGCGAATGGTTGAGGTCTTTCTCGATGTGTGTCAGTATTTGCGGGTTTTCGAAACCGTCCATTTTGATGCGAAATCTGAAAGAAAACGATGTTAGTGATTGATTATAATCATTTTCTACCGTCACAGGTTTCTAATGGTTCCGTACAGCTTGGGCGGCTTAGCAATTTTTATGTCTCCTTGGTCTGCGCAGCTCGATTCAACTCCCACTTAACCTGTCAGGGCCGTTGGAAGCTAATAGGCCCTGTTGCAGTTTGGCCACTGAGACCCATGTGTTCAAGATCGGTTAACCGGCCTCCACGCAGATATGCGAGCCAGGGTAGGACTTTGACCTGCGGGACGGTTTTCCCTAGGAGTCAAGCTTCGGGCGCTTCTGCACGGTTTGTTCACCGTGCGGCGTCAGCCAATTGATTGTGAATTCTGTGGGGGAGCCTGGAAATAGTACTGACTCCTATAGAGCGGGGGTAGTTGGTCACCTTACGGAAACTGCTCTTGAAACGACCATTCGGCTATCCGATACCGGGCGAAGAGCCGGACAAAGGATTCCGCGGTTCGCGATAGATTCGGTAGACAACGTATCCCCACTACGTAAGGGAGAGGACTGCGCAAGCGACCTCGAACCTGTAACCAGTCGGGAGACCGGAGTAATCTGGTTGCAACTGGTAGCAAGGGCGCGAGTGTCGTCCCGCTGTGTGATTAACCTGGTTATCTCGTAGGCTTCTTAAGGGCGAGGGGCGTAACTAGACGGTGGACTGTTTTCGTCCCAAGTCTTCTACGGTCACCTCACGGGAGGCAAAACGATCTAATATCGTTAAAACTTCCTGAGGTGACAGGTTCGCCCGTTGTAGTTGGCAGCCCTAGATGTCAGGGCTGTTGACCTGATTGAAAGTTGAAGCTAAGGACATTTCCGATAGAGGGCGACAGTAAACCTCGCGAGTAAAAGATTTAGGCCTCCGCGGTTTTTAAAAACTTGGTGTGTAAACAGTATCATCGCATTCGCCACATAAAATGCCATTCGCCATTGCTTGCAATATTTAGACTAAAACTTCATAATGTGATTTAGGTTCGATAATGCATCTGTTTAGCAAAGAATAAGTCTAAACGTCCAATATTTCGATATTGATATATGACTAGTGCGCCCCTGATTTCAAACACAATTACTCTTGCCATGACCAAGTTTCCGCTGAACCGGGTTAAGCGTTTGGGCGCTATCGTGGAGAAATGAGCACACACACTTACAGACACAAATTTGGGCGGTGTCGACTACAATGGGTGAACCCCTGCCTGGTATAACGATATGTGATCGTTTTTTCATCCGTGGGATGCGCGTAGAAGACTTTAGGACGGTACAAACCTACCGTCCAGCAATTCCACGAGCCCGTCACAAGCCAACGCCTTACGGTGAGGCACCGGGAAAGGCAACCAGCGGGAAGTGTCGCCTCCTAATTACCAGTTTTGGAAGGATATCTCCGTCTGGAATTAACGATCAGGATACCTCCAACCTCCCGACTGGTCACGGGTCCCGGGAGTTAATGGGCCCTTGCTGAGTTGGCCACGAAGACCCATTCTGTTCAGGGTTGGTCACACTCACGCACGGGTCAACACCTATCCGACGGCCTCCACGCATGAAGTGCGAGCCTGGGTAGGACTCTGGCCGTATGGTCAGTTTCCCCTGGGAATCAACCTTCTGGCGCTCCTGGACGGTCTGCGCACCGTGCGGCGTAAGCCAATCGACTGTACACTCTGACTAACATATTGAGATGTCAACCACAACGGGCGAACCCGTCACCGCAGGACGTTTTAACGATTCATCGTTCTATCGACCGTGCAGTGAGCGTAGAAGACTTTGGACATAACAAATCCGACGTCTAGCTACGCCACAACCCGTTAGAGTCCAACGCCTTATCGCGAGTAGCCAGGTATGTTACCTGGCGGGCGGCACTCGCGCCCTTACTACCAATTGTGACCAGATTTCTCCGGTCTCTCGATTGGTTCCGAGTTCGAGGTCGCTTGCGCGGTCCTCTCCCTTACGAAGCGGTGAAACGGAGTATACCGAATCTATCGCGGACCAAGGCGTCCTTTGCCCGACTCTGAACCGGGATCGGATGGCCAATGGTCATTTCAAGAGCAGTCGCCGTAAGGTAGACAACTACCCCCGCTCTATAGGAAACAATACAGTTCCCAGAGTCCCCCGATTGTTAGTCGGAGAGCACAATCGATTGGCTTGCGCCGCTCGGTGCGCAGACCGTCCAGGAGCGCCAGAGGATTGATTCCCAGGGGAGACTGGTTGACCCAGTGTCCTACCCAGGCTCCGCACCCCATGCGTGGAGGCCATCGGATGGGTGTTGACCCGTGAGTGTGACCGACCCTAAAACAGAATGGGTCTTCGTGGCCAACTCAGCAAGGGCCCATTAGCTCCCAGTCGGGGGACTCTGACTAACAGTCGGGGGAGTCTGGAAGCAATACTGTTTCCTATAGAGCGGGGGTGGTTGCGGACCTTACGGCGACTGCTCTTGAAATGACCATCGGCCATCCGATCCTGGGTGAACAGCCGGGCAAAGGACGCTGTGGTCCGCGATAGATTCGGTAAACACCGTTTCACCGCTTCGTAAGGGAGAGGACCGCGCAAGCGACCTCGAACTCGTAACCAATCGAGAGACCGGAGTAATCTGGTCACAATTGGAAGTAAGGGCGCGAGTATCGCCCGCCGGGTAGCATTCCTGGCTATCTCGCGGTTAATGCATTGGTCTCTTACGGGCTCGTGGCGTAGCTATACGGTGGATTGTTTTGTCCCCAAGTCTTCTGCGCTCACTTCCAGGGAGATGCTTCCTGAGGTGACGGGCTCGCCCGCTGTAGTCGACAACCCAAGTTGGTCACGGGTCCGAAGTCACTTGCGTGACCTTTACCTGCCGTATATTCAGCGGTAATTCAGTTTGAATCAATCGCGGACCAAATGCATCTTTTTCCCGGCTGTGAATTCAGGATCAGGTAGCCTAATGGTCATTTCAAGAGTGGTTGACGACAGGTCAAAATCCACCCCCCGCTGCTTAGGAGACAGTATATTTCCATATTCTCTAGACTCCTTCAGCAATTAGTCAGATTGCGCAACCGATTGGCGTCGCCGAACGGTGCGCGAACCGTCCAGTAGAGCCGGGAGGTAATCCCACCAGTAGAAACCGATTTACCAGCCGCGGGGCGAGGCCTAAGACGCGAGAGAACCCGGTAGCCTTCCACACGACGACGCTTCTGAACAGTAGTTAGGCCGATCCGAAAACAAAACGGATCTTATTTAAATTTTTTTAATTTTATTTTATAGCAAATACAGATAGTAAATATATGATAGTACTAGTATTTTAAAAACATATTCAAACGAAACAAATTTACTATCCTGTGAATAGTTTACAATGCTTGCTTTACAAATTAACATAGAAATAACATGAACACGTTGATAGCAGAAAAAAATATAATAAAGATAATCCTACTACTATTATAAAAGCGAAAGTTTGTAATAATGTATGTATGGATGTTTGTTACTTTTTCACGCAAAAACTATTGAATGGATTTTGATGAAACTTTACAATAATATAGCTTACACATCAAAATAACACATAGGCTATAATTTGTAAATATATAATGTGAATTATCCAAAATATAGCGATAAGTGTCAAGTAAGTAGGAAAAAAATTTGCCATCTGCGAGCTATTCTGGCGTGCGCCGCAAAAACCGTTGGAGTTACACGTATATAATGATCACAATTTTCCATCACCACGCGGGTGAAACCGCGGGGCGCAGCTAGTAATAATATAAGGGTAAGAAAAGTAATAATTAAATAGGTTGTTAATACGGTTATTTGGATAGAGCCCAAGCTGCACGAAACCATTCGCTACCTAAATTCGCTACCACTGACAGACACTGAGACAGACTTCAATCTGGAAATGGTCTTAATCGCCTCAGGGGGCTCAAAATGGAGAGTTTTGATATTTTAGCGCGTTCGAAACACTTTCCCTACTCGTCGGTTGGTGGGTTCCGAAAGTAAAATTGACATATTTAAGTGTGAATAATAATAAAATAATAAAAACTATGATTTAAAAATTCGTTTGTTCTTATATTATTATTTTATTTCGACACAGGACACCGCATATGCATGGTTAGAGCGCCATCTATAGAGTGCCGCCATACAGGTATACCACGAACGCCACCATATTAAGCATAAGAGAATATTATACAATTTTTGAAAGTTTAAGTGCCCTACACGTTGCGTTTCGTAGTAAAATTCTAGCTGACAAATCGTAATACTTCATTGAGCAATCTAATACGCAGCGTTGGCTTACTACTAACTATTGACAATTGGCGACTAATGATTGAATACGTTAATCGTGATTAGCGACTAACGAATGATTCGTTTAATCGTCAATCGTGACTAACGATTGATTAATCATCAATTGTAATCATGGCTTAAAATGGCGATTGATAAATCTATACTAATATTATAAAGAGGTAAAGTTTGTGAGGTTGTAGGAAGTAATCTCTGGATCTACTAAGCCCATTTTGAAAATTCTTTTACAAATAGAAAGCCACGTTATTTGTGAGTGTCATAGGCTATATATTAATTCAAAAAATGAAAAGACTTTCGTGGTAGTCAGATTTGCAAAGTAAGTCGGAGAATAAGCGGCCGAACGTAAACGTTTCTAACTAACGCTGCCTTAACAGTGAGAGATATATGATTAAGTTCTAGAGAAAAGTTGTAGATCTTGATAATGCCTACAAAAGTCAGCGACAGCATTTGTCTAACTTTTATATTTAAGTCAAAAAAGTAGTATTTTATATTTAAAAAATAATTTAAATCGTTAGGGCATGTTTATTGGTCATATCTTCAACAATTATGAATTCTTATCAAAATAAGTAAATTTATCGTCTCAAGTGTTAAAAAAAAAGACATTTCCCTTTTACTGCATATAATTTCCCTTTTACTACATAAATGGTTAAAGAGATAAGACACTCGTAAATAAGACACTCACAAATAACGGTAATATAGTCAAATTGGCATGCAAATACATACATATGCAGTAAAAATTTAACCCTTCTTTTGGCAATCAGGAAATAAATATTAGCACTCAGTACTAACCGAACCACACTCATAATTTCATCACAAGTAAAAGGTTTTACCGCCCAACGAAGTGGGCACGGGTCAGCTAGTAGGATATAAAACGAATTTACCGCGTGAAATTTGTAGCACCCGACGTTTCGGTGACGTTGCATCCGTTGCTGTTTCACTCGGTAAATTCGTTTTCTATCCTATATTTATAATGTCAAGCAACCGCGATAGTCTTCGATTTTATATGGCGATTGATATTCTCGACAGCGGTCAAGTTCAACTTTTGCAAGTTTTTCGTACGTCGGTCGGTCGGACGTTCAGTCCGTCGGTCGGTCGGTCGGTCGCTCGGTCGACCAGTCAGTCAGCCTGTCGGTCGGTCGGTCCGCCGGTCGCTCGGTCGGTCAGCCTGTCGATTGTCTGGTCGCTCGCTCGGTCGGCCGGTCAGTCGGCCGGTGGGTCGGCCATTTAGTCGGCCGGTCGGTTAGTCGGTCGGCAGTGGGTCGGCCGGTCGGTCGGCCGATCGGTCAGCCGGTTAGACTAAATTAGTCATGATTAAATTAATCATGATTGATTAGTCGTTTGAAAAATTTAATCGGATGACCCAAGACTTCTAATACGCTACAGTCTGACCAGAAAGAGTAAACCTACGTTTTGGGAAAAATGTGAGAAAAGTAAGACTAAAAAGTCTAGGTCTACTAAAAAGTCTAGGTCTTAGCGCCGTCTTTTAAGAGGCGTATGGTACTCAGACTACTGTTTCTGCTATTTTACTGATACGTAGCATATCGTTTTAATTCTAAAACTATTAGGAAATAAACTCGGACACTTGAAATTAGCAATATTTAGAAACATAAAATTTTCAAATTTACATACAGTCTGTTTCAAAAGAGTAGTGTATCTGCTCCTTTTATGATTCTATTACGTAACATCAAAGTTTGAATTATTGTGAGCTTGAAAGAAAAAGAAAAAATGTTAGTCGTGCCTTCGTTAAATATTAAACCAATAATTTGTGGCTGAACTATACGAAATGTCAAACGAAACATAACCTCAAAATGTACCTAGAAGACACTGAAAACGACTTCTCTAGCTCCACTTTGAATAGTTTTGTTCATTTTTAACGCACAAGAATATGAATAACGAGAATTAATGACAAAATGAACTCAATTTTATGAACGGAACCAAGAGTACAAAATTCGATTTAACATAAGGGTAAGTGTTGCCACGCAAAATATTTCCCCCATCTCGAATTAATTTCTACTCTTAATGGTCAGACTGATAAAATCAATCGTTCGAGTCGCCCTAAGCAGTGTGGGGACGGCTTAAGGATGGCGGGCGAAGATCGCAAGAACTGCAGAATTTATATGAAAAATCAAATGAAAGATGCTCTTACCTTAATATTTGCGATATTTTTGGGTCTGCGATTCGGAAAATAACGTTTAAAACAGAAAACTCGATTAAACATCGAGTAATCCGAGGAAATCGCGCACTTCGTTTGACGTATGGCAGCTGGCGACAAACAAAATTACTCGTTGCCTAGCAACGCAAAAAAAATAATTTAAATATTTAAAATGTATGAAATAAATAATGACGTGTGGAATTTCCTGTATTCCTAAGTATTATTGCTATATTTTTTATATGAAATTTGCACCATTTTTTAAATTTATAAAACAAGAAACAAAAAATGCAGCGTTTGTTGATGCCAGGGTTGGGCATTCACGAACAACGCTCGAGTCGATTTTTCCTGAGATTTTACTTCTTCTTTGGCAACATTTCTTTTTTGACATTTCGCATGTTTCTAATAGTTTTAATAATCAAATTACATAGTTTAAAATATACTTGTGTATAATGTATAATATTATATAAACATGTAAAATATTACCAAAGTTTATAATTGCAGTATAAAATTACGTGCTCATCTTAATGTAAAAGAAAATAATCTACCCTTGTACGGGCATTAACCTAGTTGGGTAGTTTTTAATACATACTTTTTATAAGACCTTCTCTTGAATAAAGTATTATTATTAAAAAAAAATAATAGACGCATTCTATCTCTTGCCTCTCTTGGTATTATTTCTGTGATGTAATCAGACTGAAATGAATATTATTATTGTTATCGATGGTTAAATTATTGTATTTTATAATCGTTCGGTTTTATATAAAAAATATTTATTATCAATGTTATTATAGATAGCCAAATAAATTACTATCAGGTTGGCCGTCAATGTTATCAGCGCCACCGTCTTGGAACAGGTGCCAAATCCTTCTATTGCGTTGTGCCATCTATTATTATATACAGGATGAGTTTTTAATTTGTGACACCTTGTAGTGGGCGAATCAGTTCGGCGAACTGAGCAAGTTTTGATATTTTTTTTAGTAAAAAAACAAAATTTGTTTTAAAAATATTTTTTTTTTAACGATACTTTTTTTTTTTAAATCTGGTATAAAAAGCTATGAGCACGGTGAACTATCTAGCTATTGGTACAGTTATTATTATTATTTATTCCGTAGCCGACGATTGGGGAGGGGGTCGCCCTCTCCGCCAATACGCTGCTGTCGGTGCCGCTGGATCTCGTACTTCATTCACGATTCGCTTCCATTCTTGACGATTTTTTGCCACATCTCGAGCATCCCTAGCCGATAATCGTTGATTTTTAAGGTCGTCTTTGATGTTATTTAACCAGGTTTTCTTCGGTGCCGATCGCTGAATTCTCCATTCTGTCGGACGGTCTCGCCAAAGAAGTTTACGTGGCAAGCGATTATCGTTCATTCGACAAACATGGCCGAACCATCGTAGTCGACGTTTTTGTACTTCTTCTTCGATCGTTGTTACTAGATCGCATCTTTCTCTAATGGTCTCGTTTCGAATTCGGTCGTGGAGTGAGACACCGAGAATCTGCCTCAAGCATCGCATTTGGAAGACTTCGAAATTTTTGAGGTCCGATTGTAGTAACGTCCACGTTTCCGATCCATAAAGAAGAATGGGAAGAACCAACGTTCGGTATAGTATAGTCGTACTTTGGTTTTGATGGTAATATTCGTTCGCTTCCATATGCACCACTTGAGCGAGGCGAATGTTGCTGTTGCCTGACCGATCCGGCTATGGACATCGGCCGTCGATGCCACTTTCTTTTCCGTAACCAACGATCCTAAATACTTGAATTGTGGGACCTGTTCGATTTGGGTTCCATCGAGGTAAACGCTGGCCTTCGAACCGTCCGTAGTGAGCACTTTGGTCTTATCCGCATTGATTTTCAATCCATATGATTGAGCAATGCCGGATATGTCGTATAAAATGTCCGTTGCTTCGGCATCAATGTCGGCGAAAACAGCGCTATCATCGGCGAACATCAAATCGGTTATGAAGTTTGATTCGTCGTATCTAACTCCGCGTCGACCGTCGAATGCTCTCCGCATAATCGCGTCGATCACCACGTTAAAAAGTAGCGGCGATGCGACGTCTCCTTGTCGAACACCAGTTTGAATCGGGAATTCCTCAGACAAATCGTTACGGATTGGTACAGTATCGCTAATATTGTTTATTAGCGATATTTTACCTACCACTAAATGCCGCAGCGCGCTCAACGCTTACCAAACTTTTCGTCAATAGATAAGATTTACAATATGATCACTACAATGATGTCACTAATTAAAGAGTTAGTCTGATTGAAATCTACATTAAAATTTAGTCAAGTCGGAAATCGGTCGTCTCTCAAGTTGACATCTATTCGATCGATTTTGATTTTAAAACTACGTGCACATAGAAAAACTGCAATTTAAACGAAAAGAATCTACCCTAGGAGGGGCACTATCGCATTTGGGTAGTTTTTGTGTACATACCCTTTTTGCGACTTTCTCTAAATATAAAGTTTTATTATTATTTAATATTATTATTATCTAAATTGAAATATACGCTAACAGCCGTATTCACAGTCGATACTTAAGTACACCTTAAGGGAACACTCACTCGAGTGACACTCAAGTACCACCCTCAAATTTGCTATTCATAGTCGTTACTTAAGGGCTCCCTCCAGTGAGTATGCACTTAAGGGACCCTCAAGCAATTGGATTCATTTCTAATTCGAAACTAATACATTCCTATTACACGGTCTATAGAGTTTTCGTTGTCTTTGAACAAAATGATTGTGCTCTATTGTTGAAAAAACCCGTCGGTGCATCAGCTGTTGTCACTGACGTTTGCTCGACGTCGGAGTATTTTTCTTGTCGGTTTCTTGATCGATTTCCTCGATGCGCTCTTTCGTCTTTTTCGTTTTGCCTTTTGCTAGTTCGCCCCGAATTTCGATGCAGAATTTCTTTACCTAGGAATTAGCAAAAAATATAGGTAGAAATAATAGCTATGGTTGGCATTGTATGGCTAATTGCCGGTGGTAAAGAATTTCAGTGCCAGCACCAACTGCATCATGTGGAATCGGAAATCCGCGGTTTTCGTTAAAACCCAACAGAATCAGAAAACATTTGAATGGCGAGGCGGAAATGTTTTTTAAACTCTCCAGGAAAGTAGAAGTCAAGGAGATTGTTGAAATCCCTTACGTAACGACGCGTGCGACGCGGTAAATACAGCTTATAAAATCGGTCAAATCATTATAAACCTTAGAATTATAGAAATAATGGATTTAATTCACAAAAAACACGCATTAATTAGTGGAATACTCAACGCGCACTCGCCAAAGTGAGCTCGAGACCACACTTGAATTTGACAGTTCAAAACTTATGAAATGTCGGCCATTTTAGCTTCCTCGACACTCAAGTATTGTCTCTGAATACAAAAATGTATGGAAGATGCCTCCCTTAAGGGCACACTCGAGTAGCCTACTTGAGTGCTTACTTAAGTATGGTTTCTGAATAGTAATCTGACAAGTTAGGGCACACTTGAGTTGAGGGACCCCTTGAGTGTCGACTCTGAATACGGCTGTTAGTCAAATCGGAAGTGAGTCGTTCCGCGAAGCGACTTCTATTAGTTCGATTCGCTCAGTTCTACTGCGTATGTCAACCGGGTCGGTTGCCGCGCGCCGCATGCTTGCGATTTTGGAAAAAAAATAGCGTCTTTTGTTTTTCGCATTTTGTATTTTTAAATAGTGTTTATATCGGGATGTCGTTTTTGTTCGGTCAGGTCTCGTCGGCGCTGTTGGACGCGTCGAAAGAGCCGTCCGGCGTCGATTTCACGGGGCAAGCGCGTAAATTGGACACCGAAACCGACGGTAAGATGTTACATTTCGTTGAAAATACGCTGATACTCGAAGAATCGAATGCGGGGATATGTGGATTTGAGATTTTGCGAGGGTTTTCAGTCATTTGCACCACGTTAAAGCCCTCTATACCCCGAACCTGAAAGCGTTCGTTTTCAGGGTTTTAATCCCCGCCTTCGATTGAGTAGTGAGTGGCTGTCGAGCTGTGTGTGTGGACAGCAGTAGAAAACTACAGTCCGCAGCAGATATGATAAAACATCACATTGCTAAGAGATCTTCCTGTAAAGGCCCCTCCACACCGTGGCCGCGTACGCCGCGAAAACAGGCGCGAACAGCGCGAACGCTAGTGTGGTTCGCTTTATCACGATTGCAGATAAAAAGAGTATGGGTACTTGACATTAATAAAAGAAGAAAGGAAGTAGGAGAATATATATCACCGTTTGTGTAGGGAGCTTTCATCACATGAAGATCGTTTTTTTATATACTTTCGTAAGTTGCAAGATTTATTCGAAGAATTACATGAAATTTGTGACAATTTTGTGACTTATTTTAATATGTAATCAATAAACAGATTGATAAACTACTTACCAGTCATATTAATTTCTTTTCCAGTTTCTTTCCACAATTTCGATTTTATCGACATGTTTTTATATGAATTATCATTCGTATTATATAGGCAGGGGTGTCTCCGAACTTATTCTATCATTTTTTCAGTCATAATGTTTGTCTTTTCACGCGTACGTCGGACGCTTTCAATGAAATTGTAAACAAATACAACGCCCGGCGTCAGAGCGCCGTATACTGCCAGCACCCGAGCTCTGTTTGACAGTATAATACCTCCACAGTACAACACAACTCGGCACAACTCGGCGTAAATCCTGATTAAACCAGGATTTACGCTGTAGCACTCTGACGCGCGCTAAATACGCGTTCTGTTTAGCAAGGCCTTTATCTATACTAATATTATAAAGAGGTAAAGTTTGTGACGTTGTAGGAAGTAATATCTGGATCTACTGAGCTGATTTTGAAAATTCTTTTACCAATAAAAAGCCACGTTATTTGTGAGTGTCATAGGCTATATATTAATCCGAGAAATGAAAAGACTTTTTCATGGAAGTCGGATTTGCAAAGTAAGTCGGAGAAAAAACGGTCGAATGGAAACGTTTCTTACGAACGCTGCTTTAACGATGAGAGATATATGAATGAGTTCTAGAGAAAAGTTGTAGAGCTTGGTAATGCCTACAAAAAAGTCAGCTACAGCATATGTCTAACTTTTATATTTAAGTCACAAAAAGTAGTTTTTTGTATTAAAAAAATAATTTAAATCGTTATGTCATGTTTATTAGTCATAGTATCAACAATTATGAAATCATGTCAAAATAAGTAAATTTATTGTCTCAAGTGTTTAAAACAAAAGACTTTTCCCTTTTACTGCATATAATTTCCCTTTTACTGCATAAAATAATGGTTAAAGAGATAAGACACTCACAAGAAGACACTCACAAATAACGGTAATATAGTCAAATCGGCATGCAAATACATACATACATAGGCAGTAAAAATATAACCCTTTTGGCAGTCAGGAAATAAATCATAGTACGCAGTACTAACCGAATCACACTCATAATTTCATCACAAGTAAAAAGTTTTACCGCGCAACGATGTGGGCACGGGTCAGCTAGTGTCCAATAAAACACTCCGAAGAAAAATACTCTTTGTTCCAATTAATTCACTCAGTACTGTATTAGCACACCTGCCTGCCCAGAATAAATAATAATAATAAAAATGATTGTGATGGTATATAATCGTCCTACAACTATCTTTCTGTTTGTTTCAGCCAAACCGATCGTGGAGGCGATTTCCGCATGCGAGCGGTTAGAATTCCTGAATCTCACTGGCAACACTTTGGGAGTGGAAGCGGCGATCGCCATAGCGGATGCCCTCAAGTCAAAATCTGAATTCCAGATTGCACGATGGTCGGATATGTTCACGGGCCGTATGAAAACGGAAATACCTAAGGCGTTGGTGAGTTTAGTATTTATTTATTTATTTATTTAGGTACATAGGATTAGGTATACAGTTCATTCATTGGTCATGTAATCTTATAATAATTATATAAATTATTTGATAATTAATATAGGGAGGTTTAACACATCTTACATGACCTTTACTGCCAATAGCACATCTAACTAGGCGATAATTTGGCCCGTCTCTAGATGTGCATATTTTTATGCAATTTTAAGAAATGAAGTGTTTTTTTTTAAAATAAATTATTTGGACCAACCACCTGTATATATACATAAATATACCAATTTTATAAAAAATATAGCTATGTAATAAATATATACATTTATAGTTGTAATTTAATAAAATTTAATTAAGAAAAATAGATAAGTGATACTAAATAAATTGTCGTGCGTTGCAAAGAAGTTGATCAGATTTTACATATCCCTTGTTAAGTAGCCATCTATTAAGGTTTGCTTTAAATATTTTTATGTTAGGATAATTTTTCATGTCTTCACTAAGGGAATTATATAATTTTGGGGCTATGTAGAATATATGTCTCTGGGCAAATGTTGTCTTGACTGACGGAATTATATAATTGATACTCGCGGACATTCTTGTGTTCAGATTGTTTTGAGTTCGGGCGTGGTCATCTCTAGATTTCTAGAATGCAAGAAGCGCTTGCTTAATAAATAACTGTTTAGCTGATAGCACATGGGATTGGGAAAATAACAAGGCAGATGGATGACGCCATCTGCCTTCTGTATATCAGATGATTGCATTTTTCAGGGAAATCTAAGCAGTTTCTTCAAAAATGGAATTGAAACTTGTTAATTTTTGGAAAACAATTATAAAGAAGTGAACAGACTATTTATTTGATTAATAACACTCCTATTTTTGAAATTCAAAATGTGTAACTACACTTATTATTTTTAAAATTATATTTTTTTTTATTTTTTTTTTTTTCAAATATGCCAGTTGGTAGGAATCCCTACTCTTGGTATAGTCAAATTGAATAACTGGTATTATACCTTATGTGGTATAATAACTTTTTTAAATATCGACTATTATTTTTAATTGTAAAACAATTAATATTTCAATTTAAAATAAAGATTTAGGATATTTTTAAAATAATTGAAGCTGCTAAATTCACCAGGTCATCTAGTAAATTATAAAAAATATAAAATTAAATCAATAACAATGTCGCAATAGAAATAGTCAATATAATTTTTTATATTATAATCCATCTTTGGTAATCAATGATTGTATTTAGTAATGTAAATAATCAAAATTAGAAAATAAAAAAAAATAAAAATAAGAAAAGATTGTAATATAAATAATTATGGAAGATTAGGAAAATCAATACTCTCAAAGTCCTTAACCCTTGGAGTAAATGGGTATTTTTATGGATGCATCTGTCTCTTTTGCAGGATTTTCGGCGACATCGACTTAAAGTACTATAACTACGAAACTACTACACCAATCATAAAAAGAACAACTGCACAATGATTGCATTGAAATTTCGAATATAGAATATTGAAATATCATTTTGTAAAACAATTAGATAATTATGAATAAATATGAGAACGTCAAAGAAGTGAAAAAAACGCGCGACCCGATTTGGTCGACTCGTACTCAACGGATAATTGTTTCACGACCAGATTTGGTTGAATCATACTCAACGGGTTAACAGAATACATTGGGTTTTTAATAAGCATATCCTGGACCTTGCTCTTAAATTGAGCGTGTCCAAGACCCCTGACGCACAATGGAATCTTGTTATAAAAAATATTGGACTGATAGGTACAGGAAACTATTTCTAACCTTACTTAGTCGCACTTTGTAATGATGCAAGTCTTGTTTGTTTTTGCGTGTTATGCGAATGAACATCTGAATTTGTTGGAGTGGTGCTGATATTTTTTCGTGCGTACATAAAACCCTGGTATATATATATATATATTTAACAGGCAGGCAGCTTAAGTTGACGCGCCTGAGTCCGTGCTTGCATTACAATTTCTGTGGAATAAGTCCAGTTTATTTTTAAAGTCATTGACATTTTTGGCATTGATAACTTCACTTGGGAGAGCATTCCATTCGTTTACCACTCTACTGTTGAGGAAATGTTTCTTGTAATTTGAATGGAATGATTCACGCTGGAGTTTCAGATGATGCCCACGCAGATGTGTGTTAGTTCTCATGGTGTAGATAGTCTGCAATCCAGGAACGTCATACGATGCAGTTAGGATCTTATATGTCTCGATTAAGTCACCCCGTGCCCTGCGTTGCTCCAGAGTGGTCAAACCGAGAGCGGACAATCTTTTCTCGTATGTTAGATGCTTCAAATTAAAAGGCAATTTAGTTACTCTTCACTGGACCTTCTCTAGAAGATCGATATCCTTCCTAAAGTATGGATTCCAGATCTGATAGGCGTGCTCCAAAATGGGTCTTACAAATGACTTATAGATTGTCAGCATCAGTTCCTCTGTGACATGGTGAAAAGCTTTTTGAATTGGAAACAATAGAGAGTTTGCTTTCTTTACCAATGCAGTCACGTTTTCTGCCCATTTTAGGTCTTCGGTGACTATTACGCCAAGATCCCTTTGTGATTTCACAGCACTAAGACGGGTGTTTTCCAGAAAGTACGGCTTCTTAGGGTTCTTTTTACCGAGATGAAGAACAACACATTTTTCAGCATTAAGAGTTAGGAGCCATTCCGATGTCCAAACGCTGAGTTTGTTGAGGTCATTCTGTAAGCTGCAGCTACGGAGTAGTGGATTTGCATATACAGATTGGATTCTGGAGGTTGATTCGGTCTCTAAGCAGTATTAATTCCCTGAAAGTCTCGGATTCACAGCCCTTCGTCCAGATATAACTCTTTACTCTCTATCTCGGAAGGTGGCCCTTATTGTAGAATTAACTGTTCCATGGGAATCAAATATCCCAAAAGACCACGAGTACAAATTAAATAAATACCATGATCTTGCAAATGCCTTAACCCGGAACGGCATCACTGTTCACCTTCACGCGGTGGAAGTTGGCGCTCGTGGCCTGCCAGCTAAATCTCTATTTCACCTCTTTAAAGATCTTGGCCTTTCCAGAAAAATAATCAACTCTTTCTTAGAAAAATTATCTAAAACTGCGATTTGCGCATCTCAAATTCTATGGCTTCGAAGGGGGAGTGAATGGGTGGTAAGGTGAACGCTCACATGTGGCAAGACAGCTGTCCTAAACCTACCACAGCCGGTTCGTAAGTCCAGAATCCACTGCTCACCCCCCAGAAGTGTAAAAAAATAGTATTATGATGGGCCCGACTCCGGTCGGTGAATTCCATGGCAGCTCCGTTTGTATTTATTATTCGTATCGTCTGCGTATAGACTCATGCTTGATGATATACTAGCTCGTAGCTCGGATGAATAACACTGGCCCCAAAACTTAAGTGGGCACAAACTTATGCAGTGATTTGAGTTTAATTTATGAATTTGAGTTTTGTAACAAAAATCCAAATGTTATGCTTCCGGAACATGTTGCACGCATTGCAACATGCTTCGCATGCATTTCTCGTGTTTTTGTTATTGGTCTTACTCAGGTTTTGAGTGTTTCCTAAGCATTTTTCCGAGTACGAGCATCTCCAAAAAATCGCTAAAAGTCGCTGTCAAATTAGAAATAGCCGTATTTCGCGGCCCAATAAAAAATTACCCTCCTGGTGTCCCTGCCGTGACAATAAAAAACAAGAGATTTAATTAAAAATCAAGTTCGAAAGAACATTTTAATAAATGTAATAAATATCACAAAAATATAACTATTTTATTGTGAACATGAGTTGTCATGACTTTTTTTTTTAAATCTCCTAAAGTTTGTTTAATACTGCCACTTCCGGCTGTCAAATTGTTTCCAAGATGGGCGCAAGTCACTTTGCTCACTCGCGTTGGGAGACTGAGAATGTGGTGAAAACCAGTCATCCGCGGAATATAGTGCACTAGGAGTGCGGCGTTTAGTGCAATGTGAACAAGGTCTCATTTTTTAGTAAGCGTTTAATTCTTATGGGGTTTAAATCAGCTAAACGAGTTTGTAAAAGTAATGGTGGTTATTTTTTTTTTCCTTTCGTCACAGCGGGGTTTGCCGTGTCACCTTTTTATTTCCGAATGTAAAATAAACCTCACGAATCGGCCAACCGTGATCGGATTTTTCTCGCCTGGATATTAAATTGAACCTGTAAACGTACAATATGTCACCGTAGTCGGAAGAGGAGATTTACGGAACTACCTGCTCAATAAAGGACCTTTGTTTTTATAACTCATCAATTTGTAGTTTTATTTTGAATTTGCGAAGTTTATTCTCCGTTTTGCCAAACTAAATTCTTTCCCCGACCCTGTGGTTGTTTTTTTATTTTTCGCTCATCACCTAACCTCCTATGGTTTTTTTTCTTTTTCGCGTTTTGGATAAATGCGATGGCGCTCTTGGTTTTTTTTTTTGTAACAAAAAAATGATCCCCAATCCCACGTTATAGTTTTGTAATTTCCTTTTCAGTCCGCTCTAGGCGAGGGGATGATACAGGCGGGCGCGCGTCTCGCAGTGCTGGATCTGAGCGACAACGCGTTCGGACCCATCGGAGTGGAGGGGCTGGCCAACCTGATCCTGAGTGCGGTGTGCGACGACCTGCGGGAGCTGCGGCTCAACAACAACGGCCTGGGCATCACCGGCGGACGGCTGCTGGGCCAGGCACTGCTACGCGGCGGCGCCTCCAAAATACCCCACCTGAAGGTTTTCATAGCGGGGCGAAATCGACTCGAAGACGACGGCGCGATTGCTCTGTCCGAAGTATTCAAGGTATTGTTTTTAAACTAATTAACTTAAAGAATGCGCTTAGTAATTTATTTATTTATTTGTTTATTCACTTATTACTGCACAGCATTACCAAAAAAAAAAATTGTTTAAAAAAAAACACAAAACACGCTTTTGGGCTATGATACGATATTGACATACACACGGCTATGATACGATATTCCATCATGGAATGCCAGTGCCTATCTTCCGGCTTCATCATCAGACCTTGAAACCTAATCGTTGTCAAAGTTTATTCCGAGACTTTTCTAACAAGTCCAAACGCTGCTATGATACGATTTTCTATCGTGAAGTTCCTGTTCATATCTTCCGACTCCATCATCAGATCAGTTCGACAGCACCACATTGTATTGTCATCAGAACTACATACAGCTGCCAATTTTCATGACGCTACGATCCTTAGAAGATGGTTAAATTAGTTACCTTAGATTCCATTACATAGTTACATACAGGTCGACCTAATAAAAGCGTGTTAAAAATAGGTTGTGTCACCCCAAGACTTTCCCTGCAAGCAGAAAAGGCCTCCACCCAGTGCGCCGAACCCTTTTCAACCCTCCTCCCCCCCTGATATTGATTGGGTCAAGTGATTATGATCGCAAATGTAGTATATCTGTAGTGTTTCCGCAGTATTAAAATTGCTGTTTTCCAATATGATTTAGTATTTTCTTAGATATGGCAGACTTGAAAAATTATTTGTGTCGCTTGTTTAAGAGATATTCCAACCAACAAACCAATACTGAAAGAAAAAAAAAAAATAATACCCGACCTTAAAAAAACCAATCTTAGAATGTGGGCTAAGTTTGCTATCATTGGATTTGGCCGCGTCGGAAAATATCCCCAAGTGAAAGAATATTGCTTACCAGAATACCTCATAAAAAAAAAACAGTAACGCCTCCCGGTACCACGAAACTACTCCATGCTCAATTATGGCAGTTTTTTTCTCTCGCGTCGAATTCTCAACGACCCTGGTTTCGCCATCTTGAATCATGAAGACGAGTTTGAGCGCTGGCCGCCTATAGTGGCGTTCAGATTGAACATTACCGACTTTAAAAACAAAAAAAAACCGCAGTCTCGACCAATCACTTGAGAGCTCAGCGCATCCCTATCTGTCAAACCCGACATTTACGAAAGTAAAAAAACATTAAAAAAACACCAGGAAGCCATGAAAAACAGGTTCAGTGAACATACCGGCACACAGGTGCGAAAACAAAACAACAAAAAAGCGGTTTTTGTAACAGGTTGCAATAGCTTCGTTCTTTGCTTTACTCATCTATGTTTGTCTTTGTTTCAAGGCGATGGGCTCTCTGGAAGAAGTTGCCATGCCGCAGAACGGTATCTACCACAAAGGCATCACCGCTCTGGCAGAAGCGTTCAAATTGAATAAAAATCTGAAGATTCTCAATCTGAACGACAACACGATTGGGCCGAAAGGTGCCGCTGCAATCGCCGCTGCTCTCCCTCAGCTCAAAGCGCTGCGCGAGATCAACTTTGGCGACTGCCTTTTGGAAAGCGCGGGCGCTGACAAACTGGCAGAAGGAATTAAAACCGCAGGTCTACAGTTGGAGGTATGATCGTTTTTCTATCGAATATCTTCTTTTTCTTTTTCTATCCCATGGAAAACAAAGACAACCTACTGACCAACAAATAAAATACAAACGGAGCTGCCACGGAATTCACCAACCGGAGTCGGGCCCATCATATACTATTATTACACTTCTGGGGGGTGAGCGGTGGATTCCAGACTGACGACCGGCTGTGGTGGGTTTAGGACAGCTGTCTGGCCACATGTGAGCGTTCACCTTACCACCCATTCACTCCCCCTTCGAAGTCATAGAATTTGAGATGTGGAAATAGCCGTTTTAGATATTTTTTCTAGGAAGGAGTTTGTTATTTTCCTGGAGAGACCAAGATTTAGCTGGCAGGCCAACTTCCACTGCCTGAAATTGAACAGTGAAGCCGTTCCGGGTGACGGCATTTGCGAGATCATGGTATTTATTTAATTTGTACTCGTTTTTTGGGATATTCGATCCCGGTAACTAAAAACATCAGCTGTATGTTATGTATGGACGTGTAACATATGTGTATGTGTGTGTTGTTATTGCATTCGATCGACAGAATTGAAAATGCAATTCTGTTAATTTTATCCCGACGGACAATGCTGACCCAGCCGGGAAACGAACCCTGGAACTTAAAATGTAAGATCAGGCGACCTAACTACTTTGCCGTGTATCTTGAATACTAATAGTAAATATTTTCTTTTTCATAGGTGTTAGACCTCAGCCACAATGAAATTAAATCAGCTGCGTGTTCAGCTGTTGCGTCAGCTCTGTCGCTGTCAGCTCCTGGAGTCCTCAGAAGAGTGGTCCTCGCTGGGAACAGTCTGGGAAATGCGGCGACTCGACGGAAAATCAAAGATTCACTCGGAGACTCCGCTGTGCTCAAGGACGAGGATGAGGAGACCGATGATGATGAAGATGACAGCGATGCAGGTATACAACACTTATTTCTTTTACACTTGCTTAGAGGACACATGCTTAAACAGCATGGATATTATCCCTTTCTATATCCTACGGCATTTATTCTGGGGATGGTTGGGTACAACTCACTAAGCGTAAGAAGAGATTGGCTGTCAATCTGCCACATATATAAACTGCTTAGGGGGCTCGTTGATAATCCGACCATCCTTAGAAGAATCGGACTGTTATTGCTAGGACTCACGTATTGTTCGCGTTACTGCGAGCTAGAACTAACATCGTTCAACACTGCTTCATGGTGCGGACGCTTCGTATCCTAAATGCACTATGTTTGACTGAGCCAGAATTGGATATTTGGACGGTGAACTTAGCACAACTGCAAAGTATGGTAATGGCATTTCTTAGCAATCAAGTAATTAGATAAATATGTAGTATGTAGTATTTAAATTGTTAAAAAAATGTTAAAACGTACTAACTAGTATAATAGGAAAGGTTAGATAAACATTAGATATATGTAAGTATAATCGTTTAATATTACGCTATAACGGATTCCTCTGTCTCGTTTGCTATAGTCTAGAATAATATACTATATATTAGAATAATAATGATAGTAACAGTAATGGAGTAGAGTAATAATAATATTATTAACAGTAGAATTATAATAATAGTCTATAGTAGAATAATACTTATAATCTAGAATAATAGCCTAGAAAAATAATTAACTATTTGGAATCATCTGTAAGGTTATGTTTAGAGAAGTAAATAAATAAATAAATAAATAAACATCTAACACCAGTACACCTTACACTAAGGTCATATTAAAGCCTCTGAATTCTGATAAATAAGACCAGATATTAGACTTACGATACATTCATTGTTTTTCAAAGTACTATACTATTGATACCACGAATATTCGGTACTATTTGGTATTCGGCCTATTTGGCCTTTTTTTTAAATTCAGTATTCGGCCGAGTACTGTACATTATTCGGTGTACTATTCGGCCGAATACGGTGTACAAATACCGAATATATAGAGCTGTCAACTACAACGGGCGAACCCGTCACCTCAGGAAGTTTTAACAGTTGGTCGTTCTATCTCCTGTGAAGTGAACGCAGAAGACTTGGACAAAACAGTCCACCTTCAAGCTCTGCCCGTAAGAGGCCAACGCCTTATCCGCGAGATAACCAGGTATGTTACCCAGCGGGCTTACACTCACGCCCTTACTTCCAGTTGCGACCAGATTTCTCCAGTCTCGACTGGTTATGAGTTGGAGGTTGCTTGCGCGGTTCTCTCCCTTACGAAGCGGTGAAACGGTGTATACCGAATCTATCGCGGACCACGGCATCCTTTGCCCGGATGTTCATCCAGGATCGGGTAGCCGATGGTCGTTTCAAGAGCAGTCGCCGTAACGCCCGCTCTATAGGAAACAGTACTGCTTCCAGACTCCGCCGACTGTTAGTCAGAGTGCACAATCGATTGGCTTACGCCGCACGGTGCGTAGACCGTCCAGGAGCGCCAGAAGGTTGATTCCTAGGGGAAACTAGCCCTAAGGCCAGAGTCCTACCCGGGCTCGCACTTCATGCGTGGAGGCCGCCGGATGTGTGTTGACCCGTGAGTGTGACCCGTGACCAACCCTGAACTGAATAAGTCTTCGTGGCCAATTTACCAAAGGCCATTAATGTGGTCCTAACACGAGACTGAGACTTATAGGAGATATTTTTTTATTATTTTAGGTTCGGACGAAGAGACTGATGACGCCAACAGTACCGCAAATTCGGCCATCGTGAACGAGAGTGCTGCCAGTGAAAAGTCGGACGTTAATGGTGATAGCCAACATCAAGTTTTCAATTTTGGTGTACCACAGCCCATATTAGATTTATCATCCGATGGTAAGATATTTTGTTGTATTCGCGATCTTTTTTGCTCACTTGCTTGTATATGTAATATTTAATTCTTGATTAAATTAGTACACTCATATGATATGAAAGTTTATACCCTGGCGAGAAAAAAAATGGGCCACCTGAAAATTTCTAATTGGAAAGTGTTTAATCAAAACAAATATATTTTTGAAGATGCCATTTATTGTAAAAGAGCTTAAGCAAATAAAAAATAATAAGGGTTACCAGCTTCTACAGGGTATTCCGGAAAGACGCAAAAAAAACAGTTTTTTTAACAATATCATAAACCTAAATTTATCGCATAAATTAAAAAAAAAATCTAATAAAAAGGCACAATACAGTATAATTTATTTATAAATTAGTAGGGGGCATTTCTTCCTATGGCTTCACGATGATGTTTAAAAGACTTTATGAGTTCTTTAAAGTCTTGAGGAATACCATCCCATTCTTCAAGTATGGCCTCTTTCAGCTTGCGGATGTTACTTTTGACAAAACGTCGATTTCTATTTAAGTTGTCCCATTAGTGCTCGATCGGATTTAAATTAGGACTCATGGCGTGCCACCAGGCCAGACAGCTGTCCTAAATCCACAAGTCGGTCGCTAGTCCGGAATACACCGCTCACCCCATAGAAGTTTAATAATAGTATTATGATGGACTCCGGTCGGTGAATGTCATCGCAGCTCTGTTTGGTTTTTTTTTAAAATGTAAAGTAATAAAAAATATTATAAAATGTAATTAAAAATATCATAAAACACTTGCTTTTTATACTTTAACCAATGAGAATGACCCCAATTGCCTCGTTTATACACCAGCGAGATTCAAAAAATAGCAATTCACCAGTTTTGCCTTACAGAATAGCACCCATTGTCTTTTTTTTTCAGAAACTGTAACCGTGGTAGAAACGCCCGCCTCAAAATTCCTAGAATATCCTACATTAGAAAACTTCAAATCTCTCGGAACAAACGCAGCGACTGTCCTCGAAGAGCACCTCAATGTTATTAAGGTAACATCGCATTTAATAATATTATATTAACCCCTAGAGCCCCAATTGGCCGATATCGGCCACAACACGATTCAGCGTGACGGCCCCGTTTTAATTTAATTAGTTTTATTTTATTATGGTTTATTATGTTAATATGTTTCATTTTAATTATGGGTACAGTGGTTGGCGGTAATTAATGTTTTGGCAAGACAGTGTCAATTCAATTTTTTTAATAATTTTTACTAAAATTTTTTGGGATATTAACTTGTCAATCGGCTGAGGGGCCGAGGCCTGAAGGGTTAAAGGCCTTCGACAGGTCTACCAAATGGTTCCATGCAGCTCGGGTCTGATGACCTGTTCGTTAACTTAGGTCGGTTCAACTCACTTTACAGTTTGTCAAAGCTCAGAAAAACTATTTGGAAAAGTGATTATCTGAAAAAACGTTCCACTTATGGAGAATTATCTGGAGAGAGTTATCTGGCAAACAATTTGAGAATTTAATTAAATATTCTTCCATTTTTGCAGCAAAATTATAAATGTAGCTAAAAACATTTAACGTGCAGGCGTCGCGCAGAAATCTGTTTCGGCACTACAACGAGGCGCAGAGCAGGATAGACATATGTCTGGGTTTTAAGGGCCTACACCGCTCTCACCATGTTCATGTATTACAAAATCTGCTCTGCCCTGCGTTGCTTGAAACTGTGTCACCTGCGTTTCAAGCGGACGATACTATTGCCATCGTGTATTTTTATTGCTCTTTAGTGGTTCGTGTAAATAAAATGCAATCAGAGCTGCCATGGAATTCACCGACCGGAGCCGGGCCGGGCCAATCGTAACACTATTATTTCACTTCCGGGGAGTGAGCGGTGGACTCCCGTACTAGCTACCCGCTGTGGTAGGTTTAGGACAGCTGTCTTGCTACATGTGAGCGAGCACCTTACCACCCATTCACTCCTCCTTCGAAGCCATAGAATTTGAGATGCGGAAATCGCAGTTTTAGATAATTTTTTTTAGGAAGGAGTTGATTATTTTCCTCGAGTGACCCAGATCTTTAAAGAGGTGAAATTTGGCTGGCAGACCACGGGAGCCAACTTCCAGCGCATGAAGGTGAACAGTGAAGCCTTTCCGGGTAACAGCATTTGCCAGATCATGGTATTTATTTAATTTTTGTTGGTGGTCTTTTGGGATATTTGGTTCTCATGGAACAGTTAATTCTACAATAACGGCCATCTTCTGAGATAGTTATTATATCTGGAGGGAGGGCTGTGTATCCGAGACTTTCAGGGAGTTGATACTGCTTAGAGACCAAATCGACCTCCAGAATCCAATCTGAAGGTTTTGTAATAAAATGTTTTTTTGCCTTTAAAGCCATCCCGCACAAACTGTATTGGGGGAGGGTTAAGTATTTTATTGTTAGATTTTCTCCCTGCGATTCTAGACTACGTTTTTATTAGTCTTAAATCTTAAATATCAGTCTTAACCCGGTCGCTCCGTAACATCCCCTGGCGGACCAAATGTCGGCCGCCTAACACTCCGTAACGTTGTATACGGGACCAAACGCTCGCCGCTGCGAAAAATGCAATTTACAATTCGACACGCCGTACTATATACTTTCTGAGGGCGCTACGATATGGCCAAAATATCTTTAATTCAAGATTTCCGTCTGGCAATATCGAAGGACGATTTAAAAAGTGAGCATAGACGTCAAACGTTAGTGTCCGCCGGCAACCAACACGGCCGCTTACGTTTCCGCGAAATGGGTGATAAAAATGGTGTGTGTGCAGTGTTTGAGTGTTATTTACTGGAGAACAGTGAGTAATTTGCATTTCAAGTAGTTTCGGAATGAGGATTAGTCATTTGAGATAGTCCATTTGCTGTTTTTCACGAATTTTTAAACAAAAGACTTCGGCGACGACAAACCCCTCGCGAAAAAATGGTCGTTTTTATTTTGTTATGTTTGTGAAATATCCCGATATATCGCGAAATATGACGTAATGTCGCTTTAATTTACTAACAAAATAGGTATTGCTTCATTTACATCCTAAGTTATCACATAATTAGGCGTATTTTGAACATTATATGTTGTTTTCTAATATGACTCGCGCAAAGAAACTTGTTTTGATAATTACTATGAGAGAATTAAGTGCGATTTTCCATAGTTTTCGATGAAATGTGACTCTTTGGAGTATAGTAATTAGTTATTAGACATATAATAAGTTTATAATGAGACAATATAATTGAAAAACTCTAACGAATTTTATATTATGAGCATTCAAAGTTTATTATTAAGTTTTGGACGCAAACTCTCAAAACTTTAGATTTTTCTGTAATATCAGACAAAGCTCAAAGTTCTGGTTGTGATTTCTAAGAAGTGTGATGTAGTAATAAAGTTATTTTGAAAGAATTTCATATTAAAAAATACCATAAGTAGTCACAAATTAAAAATTAAAAAATTTTTTTTTTACGAGAATACATAAAATTTTTCTTCGCTGAATAAATAAATATTTTTGTATGCAAATAAGTCAAAGAAAAATATGGTTATGGTAAAGCATTTAATAAAGAACATAACTGTATTTACAATTTTTGCATATTTTACGTATTTTGTGACAAAAAAAATCGAAATGATTTTATAGGCAAGTTTTTTCAGTTCGCCAATTTTGTAATATTTATTCATTATAATCCTAATTGTTTTACGAGATAAAATTATAATGTTATATATTTCAAATTTCAATGCGGTCATTTTACAGTTATTCTTTTTATGATCGGTGTAGTGGTTTACAAGTTATGGTCGTTTGTATCAAGGTCGTCGACTCGCGTCGATTTTTCGCGCGAATATGTCCCGCGCAAAAGTGATAGCTGAATTTTTACTTCGCGAGAGGAGGGGTTAAATTAAAATAATTTAGCAAATTATGTTTTTTTATAAATAAATCCAACGCAATCAATCACAGATAAACATATTTACACTAAAAAAAGGTATTTTAAAAATCTCACGTGAGATTAGAAGGGGGGGGGGTCCAGCCAAATCTCACGAAATCTCACAAGAGCGAGGGGGGGGGGGGTGGAAAATCGCCAAAATCACCTCATGTAATGGACGCTCCCTAATGCTTCAATCAGTAAATAGGAATGAAGATGCCAATGTTAAGAGCATATTCTGGGGTAATAAATGCTGCCTTTCAACCTTTGGTGAAGCAGCGTTACAGAGTTAGTTACCAGTATACCAACTAGGGTATACTGTGCTACTAGGCTGTTACTTGAACAACGTAGAAGCAGAACGATTCTAAATGGTCAAATATTTTAAGTACAACAATGTTAGCTTTTAATTAATATTAATTATACATTTTAGGTCTTTTAAAAAGTTGTTTTATATGCAGTTAATGCAAATTTTAGCAAAATTTTGATATTTTCAATTTTCTTTTTGCGAAATTTCTGTTTTGGTTTCTTTGCATACATTTTGTATCTAATGATGAATTAAACATTCAAAGAAAAAAAATACGTGTGGCACTCGGTGACTGCCGCGGTAAAGCTATTGAATAGTATATTTAACAACTTATGCAATTATAATTATTTATTTATTTTATTTTTTCTGATATCATATAACTGCGCTCTATCGGAAAACGTTGAAATTATTCCGAATCATTTGCGGCTGCGGTAGCAAATGATTCTGAATAATTTAAACGTCTTCCGATAGAGCGCCGCGCACGATTTTTTTATTCGATAAACCAAAAAGCCCGATTATTCGAAAAAAATCGTAGATAAAAAGATAGATAATGAAATTATCTTTAAAATGGTGCAGGTTTCATAATAATACGCCAGATAGTATTTGCGTAGTAGTCGTTTTTGTGTTAGGTTAGACCTAATTTCACAAATTAATTACACTATGTAATATAAACAAAATCTAAAATATTCAAAGCTAACAATATTAGGAAAGTGTTCTTGTTTAACATATATTTTTTTCGAATCGTAAGCAGTACTCGTTTAGACATAATTATCAGTTTAAAACCATTAATTTTCGTTAAGAAATTTCTTCATTCGGTCACCGCGCTGGCCTAGGCCCGCGATAAAAGCTATGCAATAGCTTAAAAATATATGTAATATTATGCTTTTCTGGGATACGATCATTAGCCTGTCGATGTAGTGACGAACTTACTTATCGCTCCATGCTCCGTTCCACTCGGCGTCGTTTCCCCAAGGGCTTCGAAGTCGCAGAAGAGGTATTTTCCCCTGCTTTCCGGGAGTCTCGATGTCCACATACTTGACTCTCATGATGGAGTACGCGTGACCCTCGATCAGACCCTCAGGAGCGACCCAAACGAGCCAAACGAGCGACCTTACTAGGATCTGGAAGTGTTTGATGAATGTCAATGTCAGAATTTGTGAAAATTGAATATGTTTCTATTTCCAGGACCCCGGTGAGTTGGTGGAAGCTCACGTATCAGCCATTATGAAGCTTTCATCTCTCGTTTCGGGATCGTCGGAGACTGATGATGCGAAAATTGCTGCTATTGAACTATACAAAACCGTGGCTAGTAGAGGCGGACACGGATCAAGATGGCTGTTAGGGAATGCCATGCTTGTTTCGCTCGGACTAATAAAGGTTATTTATTTATTTTCTTATTTATTTCATGCCCGCTCTACTTTTTGTCCACGAATCGCGGCGCCACTTCGCGGCACGAACTCACCGCAAACTCGCGCCGAGCAAAGCTAAGCTTTCCTTTTTATATCAACATTTCTATTTGTTTTTTCATCAAGGCGCTAACCACGCATTGTGATTTTTAAATTTGTTCTTATAATCTTTATGATTTTGTAACAAATTCCTTTTTCCGTGCGTTTTTCACAGGAGTTAAAATAAATGGTTAGTTTTCAGGGTTTTTTATTGTACAGTAGAGCGTCGATTATCCGAACGTCGGTCAACCGAACGACCGCTTAACCGAACTGCTGCGGCCGCAGATTCTCGGTTAAAAACAGAACTCGATTGCCATGAATGTGATGAAGAAGACGTTCAAGAATGGATGAGGGTTGATGATGCAGATCCAGTGTACCAAATCATGCAGGACAGCGATATTGTAGACCTCGTTAATGATAATGCTGACGCCGCCAGCATCTCATCGACTAGTGAATCAGAAAATGAAGATGAAAAAATACCTACACCTTCTGAAGCATTTACATGTCTAGATACTATCTTGCGATGGTTTGAAGCTCAAAATGAAAGCGACCAGTATCAGATATCTGTACTGAAAAAAGTGCGGGAATTAGCTGCTCATAAGCGGGTAGGCTTGCTTCGACAGACCAAAATTAAGGACTTTTTTAACCCCTTGAGTATGATACGACCAAATCTGGTTCTGAAACAATTATCCGTTGAGTATGATACGACCAGATCTGGTTCCGCGTTTTTTTCACTTCTTTGACGTTCTTATATTTATTCATAATTATCTAATTGTTTTACAAAATGATATTTCAATATTCTATATTCGAAATTTCAATGCAATCATTGTGCAGTTGTTCTTTTTATGATTGGTGTAGTAGTTTCGTAGTTATAGTACTTTAACGTCGATGTCGCCGAAAATCCTGCAAAAGAGACAGATGCATCCATGAAAATACCCATTTACTCCAAGGGTTAAGCGTTAATTAGTTCTTCTTCATGTACGTATGTATGTATTACATACACACATATCTATTTTGTTCACGGGATTACTACTCACTATTGCAATAAATAAAAAAAGTTAAAACAGATTACATAGATAATACATATTATTATTTCCATATATGGTTTTATTAATACAGTTTTTTATACAGTTCGATTATCCGAATAAATCGGTTTTCCGAACACCCTTGTCCCCCAATTAGTTCGGATAATCGACTCTCTACTGTATTTACATGTCCAGAAACTCTTATTGTTCTATTTGCAAATTTCCTCCAAATCTTCATTGACAGCTGTCAGCTGTCAATAACATTAGTGTTGCCATAATTGAAATAACCGAATTAAAAATAAATTTAAATAAATTTTAGGTATTAAAATCCTAATTAAAAATAAAAAACTTTACATAAAAATTTATTTGGATTTTTGGAAGAAAATCAACAATTTATGCCATCCATCATAGATTAGAAAAATCTTATTGGTAGGTTGGCAAAACTGGCATCCCTCCCTGTTTCCAAGATTGCGAGGGTGACAGCTAGCTGAGAAATTTTAGCTAAAATTGGTTCATCCAGTTTACGGCAATTTTGTAGGTAAACGCAAAAATGGACTACCCGCTCTATATCATATTCAGTTGGACTATTTCAGGGCTGTTGCATCTCTCCGACGATATTTAATATCGTTTTCAATATACTGCTGGAAAGCCTGACCCAATTCGACAAGAAGTGGGGTTACCGTTTTAAAACAGACGGCCAATACACATCGTCGTGCCTCGCTTTTGCCGACGACCTAACTTTCATCACCAGGAGCCCCAAGCAGCTTTCCCTGCTATTACAGAAAGTGGAGCTGTTCTGCGACTGGTCAGGCTGTATAAAAGTGAAGCCCTCCAAATGTTTTTGCCTTGGACTCGCCCGCATAGACACAAAATTTACATCCTATGACCCAAAATTGGTCTATAAGGGCTCTATTATCTCCCTTATTGACCCAAATAACCACTTCAAATTTCTTGGCAGGAAAATCACCTGCCAGGGAAAAGACCTCTCTGGCGATCATGTTATAGAATTATTTAGCTTCACATTGGTCACATTTACGATTTCACCAAAACCCAACTGTCTCGTCTGGATGCACTGGTGACAGCTAATTGCATGACCTGATTCTGCACCTAGGATTGGCTACCGGCGAGGGGACTCCTCAACGGTCAACAGCATAGACACAAAATTTTGTATACGCATTCAATTATGATATCCCGTTCTAAATGTCACTGCAAAAGCCCTCTTTGCAGCCAGGGTTGACTTCCAACGAGGGTACTCCTCAATGGTCGACAGCACAGAAACGAAATTTTGTTTACCTAATCAATTATGATAGCTTGTTCTAAGTTACACTATGACATGGCTGCTGCACCCAGGGTTGGCTTGGAAAAGAGCATTTTAAAAAGCTTTTCAAAGTGTATTTTTGTTAATAACTTATTTAATCAAAAGTTGCTTTTTTGATCGTACTGATTCACCCCCTTTAAGGATGCCGGTAACTAAAAACTCACCCTGTATAATGTGGTACCTGCGCCGATCTTGTGTTAGTAGGTTACATTGTCTCTGCTTGCGTGCGAATAGGTCTCGCATATGTCTTGTAGATCTTTATAAACATCTCTATTGACAGATGTTGGATTACAGAGAGGTCGATTATGATCATCTATATCAGCGGTCCGCAACCTTTTTGATGTTGCGACCCCAAAATTAAAAAAAAGAGTTTTCAGCGACCCCAGAAAAAAAACACTAAATTTACACATGCAAAGGTTGGTTCAGGTAACGAGATCAAGGTAAACTTCAATTTTCCTCCATGTTCTAGCTGTTTTTATTTCGTAAATTATATCGGAAAGTTTATTTATTTTGGAAAATAATATTAGAGCAAACGAGAAAATATGCCTTTAACATATTTATGAAGGCATTAAATGAGACAAGCAATTATTTTAACATTTTATTTACTAAGAAAATTAGGTAAGGAAGTTTAAAAATTAATTTGAACCTTGTGCTTGCACACATTCAGTCAGTATATTAATTCTTGGTGATATATTATCAGAAATAGACACCCTCAAATCAGGTTCTACATTGTCTGGAGCGATATTTTATTTTTATAGCGGTCAATGTAGATAAAGCTGTCTCACACAGGTATGTAGATGCGAATGGCAGCAATTTCAGCAGAGATATTTTGTATAACAGTGGATATTCCTTTTCCGTTATTATCCAGAACTTGGATAGATCCGTGGTTTTGAATATAGCTCGAAGGCTTTCATCGGGCATTAAATCGATCAGCTGCTCCTTTCCTTTTGAGTTCATCGAATCTCTCCGTTTTAAAGAAATTGGAATCAAAATGTGTATGGAGAGGTTATATTTTACGCATAAACTTTAATAAAAATCGATAAGTACAGGACCTTGTTGACTTTTTTGATGACCCCATAATTATATTTCGCGACCCCGTGCGGGGTCGCGACCCCAGGGTTGCGGAAGGCTGATCTATATGACACGATCCAGCTAACATTTTTTTTTGTATTTCAGTCGGAGAAGAAGGTCGCTCCTCCTAAATATGTACAAAGCGGCTGCCTGTCGGTCCTGTCGGCTGTGATCAACGAGAAATGGTTCCCCGACAGCTTACGGGACACCATCAAATTCTTCATCCAGAACCGCATCGAGTCTTCCGGCAAAGAGAGCACAGTCGACTATAGCCAGTATTCGGGACTGTGCTGACAAGACATTGAGCCATTTTTTACAAGAAGAGACTGCGTGTAACATACTTATTATTAAGAGTTTTAATAAATTTTTAAATTGAATTGATTAGTTTGATTGCGACGACGAGCTCCGAACGAGTGATGGCGATAGTAATTTAATAAGTTTTGTTTGCAATTAAACCAATCATATGCTGATGGCTCTTCCAACTCTAATGAGTTGACCCAAATGATGCTTGCATACCAAATTTCAGCTCAATCAGATTAAGCGTTTCGGCGCTATCGTGGACGAATACTAAGGCTGGGTGCGCACTACGATGCGATACGATTTCTACGCAGAATGGAAAAATACCGTATTTTTGCGGTACGCGCACTGCGCTGGCAGCAAAACATTTTTTCTTCAGGAACTAAAAAATAACATTCAATAATCCAAATGTGTTTTTTATATATTTAGTAATAAATCATTCAAGATATCGTTTCATTTTATATCATTAAATGAACCATAGTTAGTTAGTTTTCCTGGGCTTTTTCCCGCACTTGGCCTCTTGATTGGGCCGTTGTGCGTGGCTCATGTTTCTATTTATGTTACTCCAGCCAACCCAGGCTGTCCCAGAAGGTTAGCAGCCTTGGGTTGCTACAGGCCTCCGGGACAGTTACTGGAGATTGTAGTATATTTTGCCCGTTGCTCTGCCACACTCCTGCATTCCATGAGCACATGCTGTGGCATTTCTTCTTCCTCCATGCATCCTCTGCATAGAGGGCTGTCTGTCACACCTATGGTAAACAGGTGTTTGTTTAGGGGACAGTGGCCTATCATAATACCTATGACTTTATGGATTTTGTCCCTTTTTAATTTGGTGAGGTTGCGGGCAGGTTTTTTAGACGCTTCTGGAACCGCGTTCTTTGTTTTCCTGCATCCTGCTTTTTTTTTCCATACTTTAAGATGGGTTTCGTCGGTGTTTCTGCATAGCCATGTTTTTATTTGGGTCTGGGGTATGGGCATCAAGGGTTCCGGTCCATATACTATTTCCTTTGATCCCCTTTTGGCCAGTTCGTCTGCCGCGTCGTTGCCCAGTGAGTCGCTGTGCCCTTTAATCCATTGCAGGGTCACTCTATTTGACCTTGCAATGGATTGAAGCGCATTGTGGCATTCCAGTACAAGGACAGAGGTTATAGTATTTTTTGCTAGCGCTTGTAGCACGGAGGCACTGTCGGAGACAAATTAGGTTTAGGTCTCCGACATCTTTGGCTGCAACTGCCTGTGCTGCCTGGTGATGTCAATGCATTCTGCTTGGAAGATCTTATTTAAGGGCAGCAAAACATTTTTTCTTCAGGAACTAAAAAATAAGATTCAATAATCCAAATGTGTTTTTTATATATTTAGTAATAAATCATTCAAGATATCGTTTCATTTTATATCATTAAATGAACCATAGTTAGTTAGTTTTCCTGGGCTTTTTCCCGCACTTGGCCTCTTGATTGGGCCGTTGTGCGTGGCTCATGTTTCTATTTATGTTACTCCAGCCAACCCAGGCTGTCCCAGAAGGTTAGCAGCCTTGGGTTGCTACAGGCCTCCGGGACAGTTACTGGAGATTGTAGTATATTTTGCCCGTTGCTCTGCCACACTCCTGCATTCCATGAGCACATGCTGTGGCATTTCTTCTTCCTCCATGCATCCTCTGCATAGAGGGCTGTCTGTCACACCTATGGTAAACAGGTGTTTGTTTAGGGGACAGTGGCCTATCATAATACCTATGACTTTATGGATTTTGTCCCTTTTTAATTTGGTGAGGTTGCGGGCAGGTTTTTTAGACGCTTCTGGAACCGCGTTCTTTGTTTTCCTGCATCCTGCTTTTTTTTTCCATACTTTAAGATGGGTTTCGTCGGTGTTTCTGCATAGCCATGTTTTTATTTGGGTCTGGGGTATGGGCATCAAGGGTTCCGGTCCATATACTATTTCCTTTGATCCCCTTTTGGCCAGTTCGTCTGCCGCGTCGTTGCCCAGTGAGTCGCTGTGCCCTTTAATCCATTGCAGGGTCACTCTATTTGACCTTGCAATGGATTGAAGCGCATTGTGGCATTCCAGTACAAGGACAGAGGTTATAGTATTTTTTGCTAGCGCTTGTAGCACGGAGGCACTGTCGGAGACAAATTAGGTTTAGGTCTCCGACATCTTTGGCTGCAACTGCCTGTGCTGCCTGGTGATGTCAATGCATTCTGCTTGGAAGATCTTATTTAAGTTGCCTAGGACAAGATGCCTAGTTAAATGAACCATAAACAGCAAGCGGTGACAGCGTTATCTAGTATTTTTCTCACTCTTTTCTTTATTATAAACCTAATTCTATTTAAAATATTATTGAAATTTATATACGATTTTATTACGTCTACATTTCCATTACCTACGGATTTTCGTAGTGGCAATCTGCAACTCACTTTTTGGTCTTCCACTGCAAAAATTCTGCAATAATTTAAATCCGGCCCGATTTTTTTTCCGTAGTGCGTGCGGTTCCATGTGCGTCTAGTCCACAAATCCTCCGAAAATAAAATGCACCACAGTGCGAGGTTAACCTTACAGACAGACAAATAGACGCATAGACAGATTTAATTTGGAAATAGTCTTAATCGTCTCAGGGGGCTTGAAATGGTATTTCCGTCTTCATCCCAAAAAAAAAAATTAAGCGCATTCACAATACTTTCCTTCCTGATCTAGTTTTAAGTTTCAAAAAGTGTCAAAGAAATGCATGAAATGTTAAAATCAGTGTATGGCAATAACGTGGTGTCTGAAGACTGAAGTTCACAAGAGGTAAATGAGCAAAGGTCGGGACGACTTGGACCTCAAAAACAGACAAAAACGAAACAAGGCAAAACCGGTTTTTTCAAACAGGCAATTGACTATTCGAGAGTTTACCGAAGAACGGTAAAGCGGAATTATTTATTAACCCTTTCTATTTGAGCTAACCATTCTTGGTTAGACGCTTACAAATGCCTAAAATGGTATCTAATCAATATTGGTTAGGGCGCTCCGCGCTGTGCTAACTTTGTAATATTTATTAATTATTATCCTAATAGTTTTACGAGATAATGTTATAAATGTTTTATATTTCAAATTTCAATGCGATCATTTTACAGTTATTCTTTTTACGATCCGTATAGTAGTTTAAAACTTATGGTCGTTTTTTCTCAAGGCCATCGACTTTACGCGCAAAACTGTCCCGGGCAGAAGTGACACTAAATTTTTACCCCGCGATATCAAGGGTTAATAAGAAAAATCTTTACTCATTTGTTGGACACAGTGATATTATAATACTACACGGATGTTTAGTTAACTGGTGGACCGGATTCTCCCGGCGGGATTACACCCCGGCGCCATTGGACGGTTTGCGCACCGGTTGGCGATGCCAATCGGTTGTGCATTCTGGAGACTATGGAAATACACTGTTTCTTAAGCAGCGGTGGATGTTAAGCAGTGAGGGGGGGGGCTGTTGTCATGCCACTCTTGAAATGTCCTTGGGACACTCGATCCCGTGTGGCACTACGGGCAAATAACGCCCAGGTCCGCGATAAATTCTAACTGAATTACTGCTGTAATACAACAGGTAGAATTGCGTAAGCGACTTCGGACCCGTAACCAGTCGGGAGGACGGAAGTATCCTGAAGGTTAATTCTAGACGGAGATATCCTGCCAAAACTAATAGTTAGGGGGTGAGGCTGCCCGCTTGGTACATTTACCGGTGCCTCCCCGTAAGGCGTTGGTCTCTAACGGGTTGCTGGCAAACAAGACAGTAGATTGTCTTGTCCCCAAGTCTTCTACACTCATCCCACGGCTGAAAGAATGATCTATATCGTTATACCAGCCTGAAGTGACGGGTTCGCCCGTTGTAGTCGACACCGCCATTATGTTCGGTACGAATATAGCGGCGTTTGAAAAACTATTTGGCTTGGACCTAACGGAGTTTGAAATTTTATGCTGTTTTTTTTAAATATTATCTTGAAACTAATTAAGGGCATTGTTTCACACTAAATAAAGATTTGGGAATATAGAACTCAAAGGAGACAAGATCATTGATTAAAAATATATTTAAAAAAGAAAGTGGATCTGAGAAATATTAGAGGACAGAAATGGTCATGTCCTGTGAAACATTTATTTTTTATGATTGCCACTCATTGAATTGCAAATTTTAATGCTTTTTTGTCTTTTTTAAATTATTATTTTTATTCTAAATATAATACATGCATCATAAACAAAATTCTGATAGGCCCGAGGTTTATCAGCTGGATGATGTTTTTCGACCCCTTCGTTTTTAATTTTTCTTAGAGTAATGTCTAAACAAAAATAAACTTTTTGACCAGGCCGTTTTTAACATAAATATCTACACTTTAACAGCAACACGATGATACACATTCATAAAGATCATAAAAAAATCTAACAACCACAAAATACTTGTTTTTTTTTAAAAATACTATAAAAATATTATATTTCCTGCGTTACTTGATACATTTTAGAAAAGGATATGTAATAATGATTCTCGAGTTAATGTTTTTCTTTTATTTTTAAAGATATTTCAATACTTTTGTCATGTTATTTTATTTTCGCGACCTGCTAACAGACAACTAGGGAAAGTATTTTGAACGCGCATTTTTTTCCTTGATGAAGACGGAAATATCCATATTGAACCTCCCTGAGACGATGAAGACCATTTTCCGATGGAAGTCTCTCTGTGTGTCTGTTTGTCTGTCTGCGTCTGTGTGCTTGTGTGTATTCCTTGACGACAGCGCCCAAACAGGCAATCCAATTGAGCTGTAATTTGGCAAGCATTTATTTATGGCCAGGGGTTCACTAGACATATTTCATTCTCGAAATAACAGAATTATAGACTTGAACTTTGCCACAGAGATACATTGTTGGGCCGAAATAACATTGCGTAATTTTGGTCGGAATATCTCATAGATTAAGGGCTAATAGAGCTGTCAACTACAACGGGCAAACCCGTCAACCTCAGGAATTTTTAACGATTGATCTCCCCTAAAGTGAATACAGAAGACTTGGACCAAACAGTCCACCGTCAAGCTCCACCACATTCCCGTAAGAGGCCAACGCCTTATCCGTGAGATAACCAGGTATGTTACCCAGCGGGCTTACACTCATGCCCTTACTTCCAATTGCTACCAGATTACTCCGGTCTCTCGATTGGTTACGAGTTCGAGGTCGCTTGAGCGGTCCTCTCCCTTATGAAGCGGTGAAACGGTGTAAACCGAATCTATTGCGGACCACTGCATCCTTTGCCCGGCTGTTCCACCCGGGATCGGGTAGCCGATGGTCGTTTCAAGAGCAGTCGCCGTAAGGTCAGAAACCACCCCCGCTCTATAGGAAACAGTACTGCTTCCAGACTCCCCCGACTGTTAGTCAGAATGAACGATCGATTGGCTTAGGCCGCACGGTGCGCAGGCTGTCCAGGAGCGCCTAGGGGAAACTAGCCCTAAGGCCAGAGTTCTACCTGGGCTCGCACCTCATGCGTGGAGGCTGCCGGATGAGTGTTGACCAGTGGCGTCGCTAGGGGGGGGGGGCGGGGGGGGGGCTATCCGCCCCGGGCCTCGCAAGGGCAGGGGCCTCCAAATGGTATATTTTTTTAGGAGGCCCACATGAAAAATATAAATGTAATGCTTATTTTCCATATTAATAAAATTGATTTTTTAACCGCCGACGAAAATAGCCCCAACCCCCTCCCCTCCCATCTACTTGTTATCGCTGGGATTGTCACTGCGTCGCCGGCCGCTGTCACCACGCCGCGCCGGCAGTTCAGTTCTCGTTCGGCCTGGAGAACAATCAAGAGATGCTGGATTGTCATTAGAAGAAGAGACAAAACGATGTATGCTTGAATGTATCGATAAATTACATCAAGAGCAAGTAAGGATGAAATCAATGGAAAGGGTTTTTGAAATATTCGGCATTATTCAGCCATATCACCTACTAAATGATAATGATGAACAACTGTCTATTATTATTTCAAACTTCTGTAAAGCTTATGAAGAGTTTGATAAGGACGAAACAATGACTGATATAAAAAGACTGTGAAATTTTATTAGAGCAGCTGGGGTTCCAAAAGAAGAATCGGAGAAGTGGATATCACTAAAATTCTTACAGTTCATTGTGGAAATGGACCTCATAGAATCTGTTCCCAATGTGTATGTAGCATTGAAACTTTTTTTGACAGTGTGTGTTTCTTGGCTTCTAACGAAAGAAGCTTTTCAAAGCTCAAGCTGATAAAAACTTATGATCAACAATGAGCCAAGCAATGCTTAACGGTTTGGCTATTCGGTCGGTGGAAAGGGAAGCAGCAAACTGATGCAATTATTAAGGAGTTCGCTGAAGCTAAAGTGCGCAGGCAGAAAGTGTTTTGATTTTATTGTTTAATAAAATTATGCTACTTGATTTGGGAAATTCCACTTGGCTGATCTGGCAACACCGATAGCATCTGTCAAGTCGTATTTCTACGAGCTTCATTATTTATATGATCAGTGAGCTTCATCATACTGCAGTTGCAATCGCTTTGCTTTATTATATTGAGTCAAATAAATACTGTTCCTTAGTAAATCTGAAGATGAGTGAGATCATTGTGGACGCTCACAGCAACGTGAGTGTGAAAATTGAGGAAAATGTCGCCATTAAAACGGAGGTCGTCGATACGGATGACTCAGACACGAATGTTCCTCTGAGCGATTTAATATCAAATGAACGAGGAAATGTGGTCGAGTTCTACGAAGAAGAGACTCGATGTGTCAAGCCCGAACCGATTGAAATTGTAGCATCTGGAAGCAGTAATATTGGCGAAAGTGGATCGATTGTTGAACCTATGAAATTGCATGCTTGGCCCGAGTGCAGGGCGTTTTCTATAGACGGTCATTTAAAATGTCATATTTCTACGGTTCATTTGAAGTTAATGGAATTCGTATGTGGAGAATGCGATCTAGCTTTTACTCAGAAAGGAAGCTTAAAACGCCACGTTAATAACATTCATAACAAAATAAAGAAGTTTACGTGCGGTGAATGTGCTCTTGCTTTTACTGATAAACGTAGCTTGAAAATCCATGTGGATGCCATACATAAGAAAATAAAGAAGTATACGTGTGGAGAATGCGATCGTGATTTTACACAGCAAGGAAGCTTGAAAATCCACGTGGATACCATTCATAGGGAAATAAAGAAGTATACTTGCGGAGGATGTGCTCTTGCATTTGCTCATAAACAAGGCTTGAAAACCCATGTGGATGCCGTACATAATAAAATAAAGAAGTATACGTGTGGAGAATGCGATCGTGATTTTACACAGCAAGGAGGCTTGAAAATCCACGTGGATACCATTCATAGGAAAATAAAGAAGTATACTTGCGGAGGATGTGCTCTTGCGTTTGCTCATAAACAAGGCTTAAAAATCCACGTGGATGCCGTACATAATAAAATAAAGAAGTATACGTGTGGAGAATGTGCTCTTGCGTTTGCTCATAAGCATAACTTGAAAGTCCATATCCTTACCATTCATAGGAAAATAAAAAAGTATACGTGTGGGGAATGTGCTCTTGCTTTTACTCAGCCAGGAAGTTTGAAAAACCATGTGGATAGCATTCATAAGAAAATAAAGTATATGTGTGGGGAATGTGGTCGTAGCTTCGGACGTCGTGAAGGCATACTTAGACATTTGAATAAAATACACCCTGCATAATCATTCCCTATGAGGACAAAAAAATGCATTTGGAAATTGAAAGTTGTGTTTGGTAATATCGCAGTTAATTGCTACTTGTTCAGCTAACTCACTGTATCCTATCATCATCTTAATCATAACATCGTTACTTGCGAAAGTGACGTGGTTATTCTAAACGTATACCCGGTTAACAAGAAAAGGTATCGGCATTACGATATTTTTTAAACTGTACGTATTATGATATATCCTCATAAAAAGCCCGGCATGACGGCGACATTTATCTTGGAATGCAAGACCAATTGTTACTTTTTCGAAAAGATGCGGAAAATGCTGAAGGATTACCTCATGACTTTTTTATAAATCGGGATATTTTTGATTTCAACTATGTTCTAATTGAAAACATCGATTTGTCAGAATATGTGTAATGTCGATATTTCAAATACCAAGTATTTTATTTATTGTAATGTACATAATATACAACAAGCGTAACAAATCATAATTAATATTTACACCTAAACAGGGATTACAAGTAACCTTAAAATTAATAAACCTACAGCAAGTTATGTCACGCTTATATGTGATGACAGTTCCATGCCGCCCAACTAAGTAAGAACTGGTTCCAGGGCAAGCATTTTAACCATAGGCAAAATAAGGCGAAATATCATGCATGTTGGTTTAAAAGCAGAAACTAATATACCAAAAGATTAAAAAAAGAATGTTATCAGAATATCGCATATAAATAAAAGTTGCCAATTTTTTAATAATTTAAAATAGTCACAAAGATAAAAATAAAATAAATATGTAATACAATAATAATAAAATAATAATAATACTCACAAAGAAGTAGTCAAATAGAGCTAGATAGTGGATAGTCCTCGGTCTATACGTCATATGACGTTCCAGGCCCAAGCATCTACGAAACCAGTTTTTTCTTAAATATTGATGTACTAGGGCCGATCTATATGCCTGGAGTCAGTGGCGGATCCAGGGGGGGGGGGGGGCTAAGGGGCTGAAGCCCCCCCAAAACATAAATAAACAAATTTTTCAGATTTGTTACTGAACTGTATATTAAAAATCTGTTAGTTCAGTCTAATTTAGTAGGTATACCTAATTTCTTATAAATGTAGTTGCACTACAGGTTTTTACGAATATTCTGGAATTATTGTTATTTACTGATATAGCTATTAGCGAGACCGACCCTCAGCCCCCCCCCCCCCCCAATATAAATCCTGGATCCGCCGCTGCTGGAGATATATGTAGTTCTACAACATTTAAGGGAATTTATTTTAGGTAAATAACTTATTTATACTGTATTTTTTCTCCCTTATTCTGTATTGTGTTTAGTGCTTAGAATGTTTTAGGACTGATTAGACATTTCAAATTTTGTTGATAAAATCTAAATCTGTCAAAATGAAAAATAAAGGTTGAAATACGTCAAAAATACCTTAAGGTTGAAAGACCGTTGTGGGATGAAATTTTGATTTCTAATGATATATGATTGCTGCCGACTCGTAATGATATTTGATTGACTACATTTATGTAAAATTATATAACACGATTGAAAGCTAAATAATAAATACTTATTTAAAACTTGCACTGTGTTATTTTTAAATTTAATTTTGAATGTAAATAAAATCCATATTAGTGAAGGATTTATGATGGACACTACCATAGCCATGGTTTCGAAACGACGATCGTGGAAGAATCACAAGAAAAAATACTATTTTTTATAGCAACATTCTTGAACAGGGCTCGTTCTAACAAAATATTTTAAACAGGGTAACCCTAGCATAAACACATTTAAAAAAAACAAGCTTTCAATAAAATGCTCTTCCCCGAGCCAACTCTGGGTGCAGCAACCATGTCATAGTAGAACTAGAACAGCCTCTCATAATTGAATGCAATACATGATGTCATGTTTGTGCTGTTGAGTCGTCTATTACCGTTGATGATTTCCTTAGTTAAAAACCAACCATGAGTGCAGCAGCCCTATTTCTGTGAAACTTAGAATGGGTTATCATAATTGAACGCGTATACAAAAAGTTGTTTCTGTGCTGTCGACCGTTGAGGACTCTTCTTGTTGGAAGCCAATCCTGGGTGCAGCAGCCCTGTCGCGGTGAACCTTAGAACGGGCTATCGTAATTGAGAGCATATATAAAATTTCGTGTCTGTGCTGTTGACCGTTGAGTGGTCCCCTCGCCGGTAGCCAGCCCTGGGTGCAGCAGCCATGTCATGGTGAAATTCAGAACCGGCTATCATAATTGAATGCGAATACAAAATTATGTGTCTGTGCTGTTGACCGTGGAAGAGCATTCAGGTCGGGAGCCGATCCTAGGATTAGAATTAGGTCATACTCACAATAAATAAATTAATATGTAGTTAAAAAAAAAACACTAAAAACACGCTTTTATAAATGCACTTAAAAACCAAAAAAGGTTTGTTATAACCTTGAAACCTGATCGTGTTCAAAGTCCATTACGTGACCTTTCTCACAAGTGCAAACACGACTATGATACGATATTCCATCATGGAATGCCAGTTCCTGTCTTCCGGCTTCATCATCAGACCTTGAAATCTAATCGTGGTCAAAGTTCATTACAAGACCTTTCTAACAAGTCCAAACACGGCTATGATACGATATTCCATCATGGAATGCCAGTGCCTATCTTCCGGCTTCATCATCAGACCTTGAAACCTAATCGTTGTCAAAGTTCATTCCGAGGCTTTTCTAACAAGTCCAAACACAGCTATAAGACGATGTTCCATCATGAAGTTCCAGTTCATATCTTCCGACTCCATCATCAGATCAGTTCGACAGTACCATATTATTGTATTGTAATCAGAACTACATATAGCTGCCAATTTTCATGACGCTACGATCCTTGGAAGATGGTTAAATTAGTTACCTTAGATTCCATTACATAGTTAGTTACATACAGGTCGACCTAATAAAAGCGTGTTAAAAAGCATTGTCATCGGAACTGAAACAATAAGTAAAATTTCAACTTCATAGGATAAGATAAAGTGGTTCTAATTTAGCTTGCCAGATTTGATTTAAGCAAACTAACATACTGACAAACCTTGCAAGGTAAATAAAAGCTTGTATAAAGGACACTTATCAAAAACCAGCAAGAATTAGAAGTTTTTAAAAAAAATTCACGCTTGGCACATATTGTATTTTAATTATAATGCAATCAATTATTAAAATTAAAAAAATCTTAACCAGTTTTTCTTTCTATTCTGCCTTGAACTTTACATGAAATATTTAAAATACCCTTCAGTACAATACAATAAATGCATTCTAGCTGCTCTTTTACAGAAAGCATTTAAGCAAGCAACATCATGTTTTATTTATGTGAATCTATTTGTAACACGAATTTAGTCGGTCACTGGTAATACTCCCTACAGGAACAGCAACTTCTTTAATTTGAAAAAGATATAAAACACAGTTTATAGTACATGGAGAATAAAGGAGAGTTTATAGCAAATGGAAAATAAAAATAAAGGAGAAGGAGCAATATTGTATGAAAGGTGTACCCAGAATGTAGGCTTGTGTATGCTATCAAAGTTTTACTCATTAATCTATAAAAAACAAATAACTGACTCAGCCGGGGACCCACGAAAAATCTAGATAAATATAAAAGAAGCGGCGAATTGGAAAAATAGAAAGAATGTAAATATAAATAGCATTTAAAGTGACAATCAAATTATTACAATTCTTCCCGAAGCAATTAAAAGTAGTGAGATCACATCTACTTTTAAAAAATCTCTAACCGATTGGTTGTTGGAGGTGGGTAGGGACGGTTTAGGGAATATGCTGACTGTTGTATTTTGAATGATAGTATTTAGTACTTAGTATTTAGTTTTTCCATGATAATTTTAAATGACTATTATAGGTATGTGAGCGTTAAATCAATATGTAATTGATTTATATATCTATATTATTTTAGTTTTTTTTAAATTTATTTTGGTTTTATTATTATTTTCTTATAAATATATGTATGTGTATGTGTGCATATATGGATATATATATATATATATATATATATATATATATATATATATATATATATATATATATATATATATATATATATATATATATATATATATATATATATATATATATATATATATATATATATATATATATATATATATATATATATATATATATATATATATATATATATATATATATATATATATATATATATATATATATATATATATATATATATTATCTATAGATGTATATAAGTATCTAGAAATATTTGTATATGCGTAATTATTTGTAGTTTTATATTTGTCGATTTAAAAATAAGTACTAACTATAGCTTAAGTTGACAGTGCACACTTAATATCGTCATTAAAAGTCTGCCTTAAAACAGGCCTAGGCCTAGTTAGGCGACTGTGTCAATCATTAAAAATAATGTCGCATCAATTTCTTGCTAACATCTTAATCAAATATGACATAATTTTTTTACTAGATGTGTTACTAAAAATAAATAAAATAAAGAAATTCCTGAACAGTTACTAAATTGTACAAATAGTCACTTTTGTAATGTTGGCTCCAAACTAGCAGAAAAGTTTCGTGGGATAAATAGTTCTGTAATAACTGACCTAAGTAAATCTAATACGTTACCTGTATCGATGTACCTAACGCCTACAAATAGAGACGAATTTAAGAAAGTAATAGGCAGCCTTAAAAATAAGTCAGCGGTGGGGGATGATGGGGTCGGGACATGCGTATTTAAACTAGCTGAAACCTATCTCTGCCAGCCTATTGCCTTTATTATTAATGTTAGTTTTAGAAGCGGAATTTTCCCTGACAAATTAAAAATTGCCAAAGTAATTCCCGTACATAAAGGGGGAGATAAGCAGGATCTCAATAATTCTCGACCTATCTCCATTTTAAACACGATGTCCAAAATCTTCGAGAAAGTTGCAAAGGCGAAACTCTATAAATTTTTAATTGAAAATAAAATACTCTCAGACAATCAGTTCGGTTTTAGGGAAGGTTTAGGGACAACAGATGCTATAACTGCCTTAACAGAATTTATAGTCGAAACGGTGGATAAAGGAGACAAGTGTCTAGGAGTTTTCCTTGACCTTGCAAAGGCTTTTGACTCCGTACAACATAATATATTATTGTGCAAACTGAGCAGTGTAGGAATTAACTATAGGTACATGTCTTAAATGGTTTGATAGTTACCTATCCAACAGGGTACAAAGTGTCACCATCCAGGGCCTCCAGAGTAAAAGCCAGCATCTCACGTATGGTGTGCCACAGGGTAGCGTTTTGGGACCCATTTTATTCCTCGTCTACATAAACGATCTATGTCAGTTACCAATAGGTAAAATCATCACATATGCCGATGACACTGTTATACTATTCAATGGTTCAAACTGGGATTACATATTTGAGAACGCCAACGAGGGCATGGAAATTGTTAAAAATTGGCTAGGAAACTTTATGTTGACGCTTAATGTTGGTAAAACCAAATACATGCCATTTAGTATAAACACCAGAGGTCAACCCACTACTAATAAAACTATTGTAGTACACAAATGCGATAGCGTAGAGTCTTGTAACTGTCTGCCTCTACAAAGAGAAATATCTTGGAAATATCTAGGCATCACTCTACATTGCTTTCTCCGTTGGGACTCTCATATACATAACGTGGCTACGAAGGTGCGAATCCTTGGATATGTTTTCAAAGAACTGAGGAATATTCTAGATTCCAAAACACTAAAAACTGTTTCTTATGCTTTATGTGAATCGCTTATTACTTACGGCATAATTGGATGGGGTGTGTGGTAAAACCCTGCTAGAGCCATTGCAAGTTGCGCAGAAATTTATATTAAAAATTATTCTACGTAGACCATATCGCCATCCCACTAATGAACTTTATAAAGAAGCTAATGTCCTTGATTGTAGGCAACTTTTTCTAAAAACTTCCCTCTTAAGGCTATTTTTGGACAATAACTCAAATCTAGGAGTAATTCAGAACCGAAGACCAACGAGACAAGTTATACAAAATAGCCTTATAATATCCAGAATGAAAACATCATTTGGACAAAGACATTACTCTTTCATTGCGCCGAGATTTTACAATCTGATCAATATGGAAATAAAAATGAATTTGACATTTAGGGAATTCAAAAATAAATTGAAGAAATGGTTATCGAATCATGACAGACTAACCATACATCAAATGTTAGAAATAATAGTTTAATAAAACTTAGGTGCACAAATTTAAACATATTTTTAAACATGTAGGTATGCTGAATATATTTTAACATTGAACTAACTACCAAAAATTATTTGACTTTATTGTTACCTATATATTATTTTCACAATTAATTGTACTTTTTTTGACTAGATATTTTTATATTAAATCCTATATTACTTAACATATATTAAATATTAATGAGTGTTTCTTTCTTTTCTCACGTAGAATTGTATTTCTATTATTTAATTGAATGTTATATTATTGCCGATTATATAATGGAATTGATTTTATTTATTATATTATATTTTAATATTCTTAATAATAATAATAATAATAATTATAATAATTTTTTTTTTGAAGACCACAGTTTAGGGCAATTTAGTGTTATTAGCTTTTTACTAAAACTTGTACATCTGTAAGCAATCAAGCTCAAGCAAACTTGATTGTAATAAGTCCTGTCCACGAACGGCTAGTTCCAGTTGGGTGACAGAATCAAATAAGCAAAAGGTTAAGGTTTTTTGCCATTCGGTTCCTGTTTTTTTGTAAGCAAATCAATGTTTTATAGTAATTAGTTCTTAAACAAATAAATAAATAAAATCAAACTCAAAATTCAAATTCAAAATTCTTTGAAAGCAAAGCCATCCTAACTAGGCCTCGCCTGTACTAAAGTAGGCTTAATATAAAGAAGGTAGAGTGGTTTTCGTAACTTGCTGTATTATCTTTGTATATTATTATGATAAATTTAAGAAGATAGATATGTCTCCAAAATAATAAATTTAAGTATATACATATATATATAGGTACACATACATACATAAATAAATATATGCTTTATAGAGAAATATAAAATAATACTATATATACATATATCTCACAAATCGTGCTCTATTTTAATATATGTTTTTAATGTCTCCGTTTCTTATCGACCCATAGTCAAAAGTGACCTAGTAAGATTTTTCTTTACGCCGTGACTAGTCCTAGATTTGTCCTGCAGGAAAAACACTATTCATTTTGTTGAGGGGCAATGTAAGAAAAGTGTTGTTGCGCAAAACTTGTTCTCTTTTTTTGGAATAAGTGCTGTCTGTTTGTTGTTACTCGTGTTACTTTATGGTGTGTTGAATATAGATGATAATTATCATGATTATAGTAAATAAAATACAAACGGAGCTGCCTTGGAATTCACCGACCAACAATCGGGCCCATCATATATAATTATTACACTTCTGGGAGGTGAACGGTGGATTCCGGACTAACGACCGGCTGTGGTAGGTTTAGGACAGCAGTCTTGCCACATGTGAGCGTTCACCTTACCACCCATTCACTCCCCCTTCGAAGCCATAAAATTTGAGATGCAGAAATCGCGGTATTAGATATTTTTTCTAGAAAGGAGTTGATTATTTTCCTGGAGAGACCAAGATCTTTAAAAAGGTGAAACAAAGATTTAGATGGCAGGCCACGAGCGCCAACTTCCACCGCGTGAAGGTGAACAGTGAAACCGTTCCGGGTGACGGCATTTGCGAGATCATGGTAGGTATTTATTTAATTTGTACTCGTGGTCTTTTGGGATATTTGATTCCCATGGAACAGTTAATCCTACGATAAGGACCATCTTCCGAGATAGAGAGTAAAGAGTTATATCTGGACGCAGGGCTGTGCATTCGAGACTTTCAGGGAATTTATACTGCTTAGAGACAGAATCGACCTCCATAATCCAATCTGAAGCTTTCTCGATTATTGAGAAAGCTTTCAGTGAGATGTTTTTTGCCTTTAGAGCCAACCCGCACAAACTATATTGGGGGTTTGGAGTATACTGTGGAACCCTTGTTGGCACGAGCCATTGAGAGGCTAAGTACCTAGCGAATAACAGCAAGGACTTTGTCGTGGCGATAAGTGTACCATCCTTGATCTAAGGCCACTGGTTAGGCCACTTTCAATTATGCCGTATAAAATATATTTATATCCTACCTACCTCCCAATTCCCAATCAGTGAGAAATTACGCGCCGGCCGAACCAGACGTGCTCCTGTGAGTGTTCTCGTTATCGTGCTGTGATAGTAATTATCGCGTCCGTGAGCTGGCCAGCCGAAGATTTGGAGACATTTTGGAGTGAAATTGCAGCAAGGAATTTACGCGAAAAAATAGAAAGGTGCGTAAATTTGATTCCTTCTCCTCTCCACAATGATGCCTATAATCCCTTTAAATTAACCAACCTTCCTCACAGTCCACTATATATATATATAAACTTAAACCAAACAGCCACCTTGCAGCCAGCTAGAATATGCCTGGCTGTGCATGGGGTATTGCTACAAAGGGGGCATGAACTATCCTCGGCAAAGCTCCAACGAGCGAGGTTACTGGGGTCTGGAAGCGTATGCTGAATAGCATTTAAATAAAATTTCAGCATCTCTGGCGTCCAGTCATACAACATTACCTTCCAGTGCATTGGAGGAGGAATGCAAAAGTCTCCAATTGTTGTCCAATCATTCTGGCATTGAAGGCCAATAGCGTGAGCCATACTATTGCTGTCGTAATCTCCCCGCAAGAGAGACTTCTTCAAGTCCACATCGCTCATGGTTGTTCTGCCATACCCCCAGACAGACCAGTGCCATTCTGGCTGATTCCAGTAAGGAACTTTTTGTGGAAGTCTACGCGGGCTTGTAGATCATTTGACTCACTACGGCCATTTACTACGTGCTTCGATATTGCCGGATCCTTGGAATTGCTTAGAATCGAATTTTTGGTTATTCTGGAGTTGGCGTAGAGCAGAGAGGCAGTTTTAGAGCTAGTCCAAAATTGTATTTGGACCTGAAGAGAGTCGAGGGGTCAGCTGGTTTGGCTAAGGACAACCAGGATTTTAAACTAGCTGTCACCAGTACCTAATAATATTGCTCGAGTTACCGTAAAATGTTATTAACATTTATACTATTTCAAGATACTGTTGAAAAATTGTTAATTACTTTCCTGTTTAAGAAAAGTATCGGGGTCGCGCTTCTGTGTGTCTCTCTGTGTGTCTGTGTGTATTCTCCAATGTTAGCGCCGAAACGCTTCATCCGATTGAGCTGAAATTTGGCATGCAGGCGTCATTTGGTCATGCCATGAGCTGAAAAGATTGTGGTTGAAATCCGTCCACCCAGGGTTGGCTCTCAACGAGGGAACTCCTCAACTGTCAACAGCAGAGACCCAAAATTTTGTATATGCATTTAATTATGATAGCAACTTCCAAAATTGTCTATTTGTCTGATGACAATATATTCGTCTTTCAAATGTGTTTTTCTTATGATGCAAATAATTAATGTATGAAAAAAGCGTCTTTCAACTTTGTCTTTCACAGTTGCCAAAATTAATTTACATGAACAATCCCCTTCCTAGTCAACAAACATCAAGATTTGCGCACTCAAAAACTACATGTTTCGCCGACATTGAAATTTCCAATTCAATGTTTGGCAACAATAAAAAATGAATATATCACAAGACCATATCACAGCAGTGACCCAAGACCAAGAATATATCACAGCAGTGACCATTTGTATCATCTCATTTCATACTCCGCCAGATCTACTTTTTAAACAAAATATACAATTTTCACACAAATAAGTAACTGTCTCTAACAGTATTTACTTGACTCTATTTAATAAAGTTAAGCGATTGAAACTGCAGTGGCAAGGAGCTCGCAAAAAATACGATTTGACAGCTGCTAGCGGTGTTTCCAGACTAGTTTGCTAGATTTTCTCAAATCAAGTAGCGTAAAACCCCAAAAAATACACTTTTGAAACAAAACTCCCTCTGATGCGCTTGGGGATCCCTCTGATGGCAGGGTAAATTTTATATATTTTAAACCCGGTGACTCCGTAACGTCCCTTGCGGGACCAACGGCCGACTCCCCCGATTTCCAGGTTATAATTTTTTATATGTCAAATTTCAATGCGATCATTTTACAGTAATTTTTTTTATGATCCGTATAGTGGTTTACAAGTTATGATCGTTTGTATCAAGGTCGTCGATTCGCGCCGATTTTACGCGCGAAAATGTCGCGCGCAAAAGTGATAGCTGAATTTTTACTTCGCGAGAGGAGGGGTTTGTAAATTTAAATAATTTATTTAATGTTATCATAAGAAGAGTTTTCATCATTAAGTAATTTTGAAAAACTAGTAGTATAATTTAAATGCAAAGTGGTAAAAACGGTTGCTTCATCCGAGATATTTCTCGGCAAGTAGCCAAGGTTTAATAGGATGATTATGAGCGTTGTCTTTTAAGAAAGGGGTTGATATGATTAAAACTCTAGTTAAATTTTTGTCGGCGAAATCTATAAAAAGATCAAAATAACATAAGAAAACAAATTATTAAAATTATATAGTGGCACTGGGGAAATGAAAAAAAAATTTACTACGATATATCAGCTATGTCGCGGTGATAACAAATTAAAAGATTTAATAATAATTATTGTTTTCCCGGCGCTCACATAGAGCATATGGAAGAAAGGATACGAAAAACTGATCTACCCATTTCAATGGTCCATCGGAAATATTCGGATACTAAGCAGGAAAAAAATGGACATTTAAAACTACATCATTTTCTTTCATTATATTTTTATTAATTTATTCATTAAGAATTAATTTCTGTAAAACAATGATTTTGACTACAAAAATAATAGGGTCCGAACGGCAAAACCTTAACCTCATGATTATTTGATTCTGTCACCCAACTAGAAGTAACAACCCATTATTGTATTGCCCTGTAAAGCCCTGTCTATTAAAAGATATTCCAATATTGGTGGACAGGGTTTAAATAATACACTAAATGCTTTAAAATCGTAGTAAAACGTTTAAACAACTAAATTATTGTCAATTGTGATGAAAAGCAAATTCCAATATAAATATTCTGGTCCGATCATATCATTGATTCTTCGAGATGTATCTGCAGCGCGGGTGCTACGGCGGAACTCATGTATTCGAAAATAAATGGTTTTTTTACTTTTCCATAGTTGTGAACAGAACGATGTCGGAATATAATCAAATGACGTGAAAATAAGTTAATTACTGATTTCGAAGCACAACGTGACTACCAACTTCAAATTTGAAATAAATGTTAGTTTGGAGTTATAAAAGAACGCTAGGTTTTTATATAATGATAGTCGTGTCATTGGTAAGGACCTATTATCAATGAAAAAGACATTGAGAGAACACATTCTTTATGGATTGAAATATACAAATAGTTTAAACAATTAACATTACAGTTGAATAAGGTTTATAAAGACTACTAAACATCGACAATAGATTTTGACGGATTTAATTTTAATCAACAACAAAATCCGAAAACAGCCACAAAAAGGTCTAAGCACGCAAACACAATACTGAATAAGGAATAAAGTAAGTAATATAAAAAGTAATTTACCTAGAAAAAACTCCTAAATGTTGTTGAAAAATTACAATTATTATACACGA